>CM058235.1:41035089-42235089 GCA_030180135.1 Orychophragmus violaceus | reverse complement strand
ATGTTAGAGCATGTTCAGAATGAACAGCCATCTTCTTTTCTCCAATAAGACTCTCTGGTTCCACTTCAACACTGAAACTATGTCCATCAATGGTGGATTTGTGCAGCTTATCCATCTTAAACTGCAAAGGCTTATCTCCCAGATGGAGATCAATCAGTCCATGTCTCACATTAATCACAGCTCCAGCAGTAGCTAAGAATGATCTACCAAGTAGTAGAGGATCATCAGGCTCAATCTCATACTTCAGCACTACAAAGTCTATTGGAATCAAGTAGTTTCCAACTCTGACATGAATGTCCTCAAGAACTCCTTCTGGATACCTCTTTGATCGATCAGCCATGATAAGAGAGATCCTAGTAGGCTGGAAATCCATCAGTCCTAATCTCACAACCACAGAGTATGGCATGAGATTCACACAAGATCTTAAGTCGCACAGAGAACGCTTGAATTTGTCTTTAGAGATGGAACAGTCTAGCACAAAGGCTCCTGGGTCTGGTATCTTCTCTGTAATCTGAATCAGCTTCTTTTCCATCACTTTCATGCAGTTGGCCACTTCTAACTCCTGTTTAGACAGTTTAGGAACCTTAGGATATGGCACAGAAGGCTTATAGACTCGTTCTAGGACTGTTGCAGGTTTCCGGTCCCATCTACGACCTGTGTCGATCGATGCACGATGTGTGTCGATCGACACAAGGCGATTTTGAGAAATTTCATCAGACGTATCGGGACTGTGTCGATCGATGCACGAGTTGTGTCGATCGATGCATGTCTCAGACAGACAGAATTCATCCAGAAAATCCGAGATTATGCTATCTTCTTCTCCCAGAAAGTCAATCTCATCTCCTATGACCACAGCATTAACGGATCTGTTCTGTTCAGCTTTCCCAGCTCCATTTTGTTTTTGCACTGCTTGAGATGTCTGTTGGATTTGAACATCTAGCTTCTTCACATGAGTGCTCAAAGATTCAAACTTCCCATTCAAATCTTCATACACAGCATCCAGCTTTCTGTTGAAGTCTACAGTAGTCTTAGTCTGCCCCTCCAGCAACCGCTCCATCATGTCTTCCATCTTGCTCTCATGAGCACTAGCAGCAGGAGGTGTCTGATAGGAGGATGATCCATAAGTCCTCTGCTGATTTCCAAACCTGTTTTCTTGAAATCCAGAGCCACTGATGTAGTTCACATCCTTTTCTTGGTGATCTTCTTCAGCTTCCTGAGCAAAGTGGACAGCTTTCTTTCCAGTTAACTGCTGGGAATGTTCCGTTTCGATCCAGTTTGTGTACGTGTGGATACCGGTAGAGGCACAACACTTGGAGTGCTAAGTAACCTCAATCGTTTTGTTCATTATTCCGCTGCAGAATATCCAGGTATATTCAAATCATTAGATCAAGATTTATTTCAGTATTGGCATGAGTTCCTGGCTAGTTATTCATAGGTTGATTTATAAAATTGTTTTATAAACCGGTATGAATTCCAACAGTGGTATCAGAGCTTGCTTGTTTAATACTGATTTTGAATCTGAATTTCTTGTGAAACGTGTTCTGCAAAATATTTTGATTTGATTAGAATATCTAGATTTGTGAATATTGATTTACAAGACACGTTTGACATGCCAACTTTGAAGTTCTTAGATTATGATTTAATTTTATTAGTTGTTATCTAGATTTTCATTTATATGGCTGAAAGGTGTTTCGATGTACGTGATTGATGATAATAATAAAATAAAAACTCTTGTCATGTACACAATGTTCTATGCATATTAAATATATTTGATAGAAAATAATTATTTAATATGGCTATTAAATGATATTTATGATGAAATCATATCAAATGGTTGATTTGACTCTATCAAGAATCTTTTGAAGATTGAAAATTTACGTTTCTTTATTTCATTCAAAGATTAATATGATTAATGCTCATGAATTAAATTGAGATAATTAATAATTTAATAAGATTAAATTATTTGTAATCCAACTAAATGCATATGAGATATGTATTATTTATATTTAATCATATATATGAGATATAAAATTTTAAATATAAATTAAAATTAATTCCTCAATTAATATCAAGTATTTGATGCCTCTCCAATCTTATCAACTATCAAGGCTTATTTCATTGTGTGATGGGCTTGCCAAAGCAAGGTGTCCGCAACTACATAAGTGAGGTAGACGGTAATGGTTACCGTGTGAAACAAGATTAGTTTACTTGACTAAGCTATCAAAACGGTTTTGGGCTTAGAGACATATGTTGGATAAGACATAGGATGTCATCTAACAACCAAGAATTATATTTGATATAATTAACAAGGTGTTGTTTACCTAAATAACTATACATTCGGGGGTTGAGCCAAAGCTCACTCGGGTTCTAGTGAGATATGGATCTTGGATCATTATATTCAATTTCAGGAAATTGTTATTTGGATATAATGTGAGTTTTCTTAATGGTTGAGATTACTCTTATTTCCGACATCATATTAACATTTGCTATTCCTTATATTCATCTATGTCAACTCCTCACAACTCGTTCTCCTTGAGATCCGTCCTTGAGAAGGATAGACTCAATGGATCGAATTTCCTCAAATAGTATCGAAACTTGAGAATTGTTCTTAAACAGGAGAAAAAGGACTATGTCCTTGAAAAGGTTCTTCCTGAAAAACCTAAGACCAATGCTCAGCATGCAGAGAGAAATTCTTATGAGAAGCATGTCAATGATAGGGTCGATGTGTGTTGTCTTATGTTGGCTACCATGAACTCAGACTTGCAGAAGCCAAATGAGAACGTGGATTCGCAAATTGACATGATCACTAGCCTGAAAGGAATATTTCAGGAGCATGCACGAACTGAGAGATACCAGACGGTTAAAACTCTCATTGAATGCAAGCTACCGAAAGATGATCCAGTTAGCCCGCATGTCATTAAGATGATGGGTTATATTGATAACCTGGCAAAACTGGATTGTCCTATCAGCCAAGAGTTGGCTACTGGTCTCATCTTGCAGTCATTGCCATCAAGCTATGATCAGTTTGTTATGAACTACAACATAAACAACTTGACAAAGATTTTGACTGAGTTGCATGGGATGCTCAAAACTACTGAACCTAACATCAAGAAGGACACCCCAAATGTCCTTATGGTAAAAAAGGGTAAAAAGTTTAAGAAACTTGGTAAGAACAAAGGAGATGGCAAGACGAGCTCGATTGTGAATCCAAGCGAGTCTAACCATACCCCTAAGTTTAAATCGGGTCCTTCTAAAGATGATAAGTGCCATTATTGTAATGGTTCTGGTCGTTGGAAACGAAACTGCGATAAATTCCTGGAAGATCTGAAAAAGAAGAAGAAGAAGTCTTTTGAAACTTCATCTTCAGGTATTTATGTTATAGAAGTAAATGTTACTGCTTCTGGTTCTACTTCTTGGGTATTAGATACCGGCTATGGTGCTCATATTTGTACAAATATGCAGAGCCTAAGCAACAGTACAATTTTGGAGAAAGGACACGTGGACCTACGTGTGGGAAATGGAGCAAGAGTTGATGCATTTGCCGTAGGAACATTTCATTTGTCTTTGCCTTCAGGCATGGTTTTGGAACTTAAGAATTTCTACTATGTACCTGCTATAAGCAGAAATATTATTTCTATTCCTTGTTTGGATATGGAAGGATATCAGTTTTCAATTAATCACAAGTGTTGTTCATTTGATTACAATGATATATTTTATGGTAGCGGTCTATAAGAGAATGGGCTTTATGTTCTAAACCAAAGCGTGCCTATCTATAACATTAGTACCAAGAGAATCAAGTCAAATGACACGAATCAAACTTTCCTTTGGCATTGTCGTTTGGGCCACATAAATGAGAAGCGCATTCAAAAGCTTCATAGTGATGGACTTTTGAGCTCATTTGATTATGAATCATATGAGAAGTGTGAATCTTGTTTATTGGGAAAAATGACTAAGGCTCCGTTTACTGGACACAGTGAAAGAGCTAAAGACTTATTGGAACTTATACATACAGATGTGTGCGGACCGATGAGCATAAATACTAGAGGAAACTACTAGTACTTCATCACATTTACTGACGACTTCAGTAGATATGGTTATGTTTATCTAAAGAAACATAAATCTGAATCCTTTGAAAAGTTCAAAGAATTTCAGAATGAAGTACAAAACCATCTTGGCAAGACAATCAAAGCTCTTCGATCAGATCGAGGTGGTGAATGTTGGTACTGGATTTCCCTCTAGGAAATCCGGCCCATTAACAAACAAGACAAAGTCTCGTATCTATGAGCCCGTTCCAGGATCAAAGGCGAAGAGACGAGCCGATTCGATCGTTGGGCCCAAACGATTGACGCTTTGACAAGGCCCAAGCGATGCCGAAGTAAGAGGCGATCGAGCTCGAGCTCGGCAGGAGACGACGTGGGGATAGAGCGACTCGGTCTTTTCCAGTTCAACTGATCCGCGAGGATCACGGGGATCGTTACGAAGGAGAGGCCGAAATATCGGAACACAGAGATCAGAGTCGAGACTATTTAAAGAAAAAGTGGCGACTCATTCAAGATTATTCCAACCCTAACTTAGAACACTTCGACTAGACAGCTCGAGCATCATACTTTGTACTCTCTTTTCGATTGTGTTTGTTCTATCTCGACGATCAATCTCAATAAAGTATTTGATTCATAGGAAACTATACCATTTCTATATCCTAAAGTCCAAATCCACGAATACAAATTCTTAGTGTGAATCCCGGATCTCACATTTGGCGCCGACTGTGGGGACTATCTATAGTTTTTCCTGTCTTAAGAATCAGATTTTAGATCTGATAGATCGAGATGAATCCCGACCAATCTGGCTCTCCCAGCGCCACACCACCGGTTGACCACCCTCAAACGGTCGATAACGTTCCTCAGAACACCACCGGGGTAAGAATCATGGGTCAGACCGATGGCGTGTTGACGAGCTCTGCCTCAGTCTCCGCGACCTCGGCACCGGCCGGCTCAGTCGCCCAAATAATCGCGACGAGTCAGGCTCCGACAAATGTTTTGTCAGGAACTAACGATCCAAGCAGAAAATGGGTGTGGATGAGAAACGATTCGATTCCCACCCCAGGAGGCGGATCTGGAACAACCAGACCCAATTCGCCACTGCCTTCTGCTCCACAGAGACAAGGGCCAAACGATCTTGCTGAAATCCGTTCGATGTTAAGCCTATTGGTAGATCGGACGAGAAATAATGAGGCAAGCGCAAGGGCCCAAGAGATCGCAAACCGTTCTCTGGCCGCGCAGCTCGATGAACAGGAAAGGCGTATTAACGCCCGTCTTGAAGAGCTCGCTAGCCAAAACCAAGGGGTAGATCAACACACGATCCACGAACCCCTATAAGTCCCCCACCGTGTACACGCTTGGACTTCTCCCAGGTGGTAACTCCACCGGGAACGTCGGGGAATTTCGCCAGTACGTCGAATAGTGGCTTTCGCCCTATAATGACGCCCATCGCGACTCCAACCCCATTCGGTTCAAATTCAACGATCACAGATCCAACGGGATCGGGAAGTCGACCATTACCCGGGCCACCACTTTTCCCGAGTAATTCGAATATCCGGCCGAGGCAACTAGGAGGCTCTGCTCTCGCCTCGAGCTCGGGACCCGTTAACGGGTCAAATACGGTACAGCTCCGAACGCCGCAGGTCGACCAGACAGGATCGTTTCCAGCAATCGATCTCCTCGACCCCGATTTCCCCGGACTTGAGTCCAATCAGGCACGAGCCCAGTTTGCGCCTACGACGGGCGACGACCACGACATGCTTAGACAGTATATTGAACAAGCCAAGGCTCAGTTCGTCAGTCTGAGCTCCAAAGTTCACATGGCGACAAGCGCGGCGCCCGACATCGATCGAGTGATCAAAGAAACGCGACAAACGCCGTTCACAGACTGGATCGCCTTCGCAAGAATCCGAGAAATCAAGAAAACTAAATTTCCGGAATTCTCTGGGAACTCGGACCCCAAAGCCCATATCAGGGCATTCCGACTAGCGATGGCAAGGGTATACCTTACCGACGAGGAGAGAGAGCCGGCTTTCTGCAGGCTCTTCGCTGAAAACCTATAGGGCTCCGCCCTAGAATGGTTTGCCGGACTGGAAGAAAGGTCCATCGACAATTTCACCCAGTTAATGACGGCTTTCCTCAAACAATACTCCGTCTTTATCGAGCAAAAGACTACCGAGGCAGCTCTGTTTGGCGTCTCCCAAAAACCCGACGAATCGCTTCGCTCGTACATCGACCGATTTAAGGAAATAAAATCCAAAATCGCAAACCCACGAGACGAAGTAGCTATAGAAGCACTGCGACGTGGACTATGGTATTCAACCAGATTCCGCGAGGAAATAACAGTCCGCGAACCTCAAACACTCGATGACGCCCTTCATCGCGCATCGGCCTTCGCTCGCCTCGAGGACGAAACCACGACCCTCAGAGAAAAGCACCGAAAATAAAAGAACCCTTCGAGCTCGCAGAACTCGAACTCGAAAAAGGATTCCCGCAAATCAGGGAACGTCAATGCTGTCGAGAGCCCGAAGAGCTCGAAGATATTCGAGTTCGACAAGGAAAAATTCTGTGAATTTCACAACAAAAGAGGACACTCGACCGAAGACTGCTATACTCGAGCTAAAGCCGAGGCTCAAAAGCGAGAGTCCGAAAGCAAACGAGACTCCGAAGTCGAGGAGGAAACTCCATCCGACAAAAAGGAAAGTAAACAGACCAAAGAGTCGAACACCAAGAGGCCTTCTCAAAATAAACAAGAACGGACAAAGGAGCCAGAATCTCCCAAAACACTTCCTCAGGGGTCGCGGAAGCGAATTGAGTTTATTCTCGGCGAGCTCAGCCTGAGCGGCACCCCGAAAGGTTCGGCGTTATCCCCACCTCCGGCTCCCTTTAAGAGTTTACGCTCACGAATCAATCTCCCTCGTCTCTGCGGGGGGGGGGGGTGTACGGGCTATACCCCCTAAACGAATCGACTTCATCTTCGGTGGCTCCAAGCTTTGCCGAGACTCGGTCAATTCAATCAAAGCTCTTCAAAGAAGAGTCAAAACTGACAAAGGGGGGAAAATCCCAATGATAGGTCCAGACCACGAGATCACTTTCCACGAGAGCGAGACAAGCAATCTCGACAAACCACACGACGACGCTCTCCTCGTTTGTCTAGTAGTGGGAGATGTCGAACTCTCAAGGATAATGATCGACACAGGAAGTTCGGTAGATGTCCTCTTTTACGATGCGTTCAAAAAGATGGACTTCAACGACTCCGAGGTCGTGGAAGAAAAGACTCCACTAGTAGGGTTCGCTGGCGAAACAACGTACTCGATGGGCTCTGTCTTCGCCCCGGTGATAGCTGGAGGAGTCCGAAGAATGACAGAGTTCGTCATAGTAGATCGGCCAGCTCCCTATAACGCTATTTTAGGTCGACCAGGGATATACGACATGAAAGCGGTACCATCGACCTACCATCAATGCGTAAAATTCCCAACTCCTAAAGGGGTAAAAACCGTGTACGGAAGTCAAAAGATTTCCCGCCATTGCTACATGAATGGATACAAACAGATTGAAAAATCCCCTGCGTAGCAATTACAGAAAGAGGACGAGCTCACCACCATGCAGACCAAAAGGTCGAATGACCCGAGTCAAATAGGACCTCCAAAGGACCTCGCGACCTCATCCCGAAAGACTCGTTGGCATTGGAATCGACCTATCAAAGCCAGTTAAAAACGAACTGGTCTCTTTCCTCAAACAAAACGTCGACTCCTTTGCCTGGTCTTCAGCAGACATGAGAGGGATCAACATCGACGTTACCAGCCACGAGCTGAATGTCGACCCAACCTACAAACCGGTAAGACAGAAACGTCGAAAACTAGGTCCGGAATGAGCTCAAGCCGTCAATGATGAGGTCGACCGATTATTAAAAATTGGATCGATCAGAGAGGTCAAATACCCCGACTGGCTTGCGAACCCTGTAGTGGTTAAGAAGAAGAACGGGAAGTGGAGAGTCTGTGTAGATTTCACAGATCTCAACAAAACATGTCCAAAGGACAGCTTCCCACTCCCACACATCGACCGGCTGGTCGAAGCCACCGCCGAACACCAACTGCTATCCTTCATGGACGCTTTCTCGGGGTACAATCAAATATTAATGAACCCCGAGGACCAAGAAAAGACTTCGTTCATAACTGATCGAGGCACGTACTGCTACAAAGTCATGCCCTTCGGACTAAAAAACGCAGGAGCGACTTACCAACGTCTCGTCAACAAGATGTTTTCAGGACTCCTAGGCAAAACTATGGAAGTCTACATCAACGATATGCTGGTCAAATCTTCCAGGTACGAGGATCACATCCCACAACTGAAAGAATGCTTTGTCATTCTCAATAAATACGGGATGAAACTCAACCCAGCAAAGTGTACCTTCGGGGTCCCCTCAGGAGAATTCCTAGGTTACCTAGTAACCGAAAGAGGGATCGAAGCGAACCCCAAACAGATCGCAACATTCATAGAGATGAAATCTCCCAGAACAACACGAGAAGTCCAGCGCCTGACTGGCAAAATAGCTGCTCTGAACCGTTTCATCTTGAGGTCGACTGATAAATGTCTGCCCTTCTATCACTTGCTCAAAGCGAACAAAAAGTTTCTCTGGGACGAAAAGTGCGAAGAAGCGTTCACTCAGCTCAAAGCTTACCTAAGCGAACCACCCATACTGGCGAAACCAGTAGAAGGGGAACCCCTCTACCTCTACCTAGCTGTCTCGACGGCAGCGGTAAGTGGAGTCCTGGTTCGCGAAGAACAGAACGAACAACGGCCGGTGTATTACATCAGTAAGACCTTAATCGACGCTGAAACCAGAACCCCGCCATGGAAAAACTCGCCCTAGCGCTAGTGACATCGGCTCGGAAACTCCGACCATACTTTCAATCGTACTCGATCATAGTAATGACCTCTCAGCCACTAAGAACCATCCTTCACAGTCCAAGCCAGTCCGGTCGACTGGTCAAATGGGCTATCGAACTTAGCGAGTATGACATAGAATATAAAGCTCGGACGTGCCTAAAAGCGCAAGTACTTGCAGATTTTATAATCGAGCTCCCACCAACCGTCGAACTTGACCCGACCTCCGCCAAAAAATGGAAACTCTACGTTGACGGAGCTTCCTCAAGGCAAGGATCTGGAGTCGGAGTAAAACTGGTCTCCCCCACCGGCGAAGTATTGGAGCAGTCTTTCAGACTGGGCTTCGCCGCATCAAATAACGAAGCAGAATATGAAGCGTTAATAGCCGGGCTCAGACTAGCAATAGCAATAGGAGCCCGAGAAGTAGACGCGTTCAGTGACTCCCAATTGGTCACGAGCCAATATCACGGCGACTACGAGGCCAAGGACGAGCGCATGGAAGCATACCTACAGGTAGTCCATACGCTCACCGAACAGATCAAATTCTTTGATCTAACACGGATCCCGCGGGGGGAAAACACCGCAGCCGATGCCCTAGCCGCATTAGCATCGACATCAGATCCTAACCATAAAAGGATCATACCGGTCAAGGGGATCGAAAAACCAAGCATCGACATAGCCCTAAAGGCTCTGTCCTTGAAAGAGGACGAGCCTGCCATAAAGGACGATGACGAGCACAAAAAATTTCTCGGCAACACCAGTCGCGACATCATCAAAATTGATGATGATCTTGACCCGAGGAATGCCGTGTACGTCGCGAACGTCCCCGACGGACCAATCCAAGCCCCATCCACCAGTCAAGGACCCGAGCACGACAATGACGAAGATTGGAGAACTCCGATCATTCGATACATTACAAATGGTGAAGTTTCGGACGACAAATGGGAGGCACGGAAACTCAAAGTACAAAGAGCAAGGTATTGCGTCACACAAGGAGAGCTCTTTAAAAGGAGTCTCTCCGGACCTTACCTCAAATGCCTCAACAAAAGGCAATCCCTAGCCGTGATCACGCAGGCCCACAACGGATCCTGCGGAAGCCATTCCGGAGGACGAGCCCTGGCCGTACGAATCAAAAGGCAAGGCTATTTCTGGCCAATAATGGCCACCGAATGCGAGTCCTTCTCCAACAAATGCGACAAGTGCCAAAAGCACGCCCCGATTATCCACCAAGCATCGGAGAAACTCTCCTCTATCTCATCGCCATACCCATTCATGCGATGGGGAATGGACATCTTGGGGCCCCTAGTCGCATCCGGCAAAAAGAAAGCCACACACTTATTGGTAATGACAGACTACTTCACCAAATGGATTGAAGCCGAGTCATACCAAAAGGTCAAAGATGTTCACGTTAAGGAGTTCGTCTGGCGAAACATCGTTTGCAAGCACGGACTACCCCACGAGATCGTCACTGATAACGGTTCCCAGTTCATATCAAATGCCTTCAAGGAGTTCTGCAGAACGTGGAACATAAAGTTGACTTACTCAATGCCACGCTATCCCCAAGGGATGGGCTGGCGGAAGCGGCTAACAAGGCAATCATGAATAGCCTCAAGAAAAGACTCAATGAGTGCAAAACGAGCTGGAGCGACGAGCTCCCAGCCGTACTCTGGGCCTACCGGACTACCCCCCCCCCCCCCCCCGCAAATCCACCGGCGAGACTCCCTTCTCACTGGCCTACAGGATCGAGGCGGTAGTACCAGCCAAAATCCTTGTGTCAAGCATCCGCAAAGAAGAATGCCCACGACAAGAGGAACTCAATAACAAGATGATAACCGACGTGCTCAATCTCGTCGACGAAAGGAGGAACCTCGGACTAGCTCGAATCCAGAACTACCAACAAGCCGCAACTCGTTACTACGATTCCAAGATCAAAACTCGAAGGTTTCAAGTAGGAGAGCTCGTCTTACGGAAAGTGTTCGACCATAAAAAGGAAGAACACGCTGGGAAGTTAGGAGCAAAGTGGGAAGGTCCTTACCAGGTCACCGACGTTGTAAAGGACGGGGTCTACCGACTCAAGTCTGTGGAAACCCAGAAACCTGAACTACGACCTTGGAACATCATCAACCTCAAAAAGTACTTCCACTAGGAGTACGACAACATAATCGAACTACGAAGTGGCTTGATCCCCTTAAAAGGGTACGTAGGCAGCTCGACTTCGAGCGCAGCCACCCCCCAAACCCAAAGCTCTTACCGAGCTAAACAACTTCTGACGAAGTCATACTAGCTTATCTTTGTGAAATCAAAATAAGTCTCTAAATCAAATGCCTCTTTCTGTCGTAAAAGTTAGAGCCATTGCGAAATATCTCACCATAACATCCTCAAAAAGAGATATGAAATTATTTCTTCAAAAGCTAAAGTGATATGAAATTATCCCTCCGTAAACAAGCGATATGAAAATATCCTTCCAAGCGATATGAAATTATCTCTTCAAAAATCAAGTGATATGAAATTATCTCTCAAAAAAAGCGATATGAAATTATCCCTCCACAAAAAAAAAGCGATATGAAATTATTCCTTCCGAGATACCTCGAACGGCCTCTCCCAAAACCAAGTGATATGAAATTATCCCTTCAAACAAAGTGACCTAAAATGGTCCTTCCAAATCGAACGAGCTGAAATGATCGTCCCAAAACAAGCGACCCAAAACGGTCCTCCCAATTTGAACAAACTGAAATGATCGTCCCAAAGAAAGAGATCCAGAGCGATCCTTCCAAAACCTATAATCCTTCTAAACCTTATACGGATTAAAAGGATTGGGGGGGGGGGGCTACCCCCTCCCTCCAAGCAAAAGAAAACGAAGTCGAGACAGTCACTCAAGCAAACAACCTTTGAGAGTCTACTTCGATTCATTCCTATATACTTAGTATTCCTTATATTCAGCAATTTCGAAAGGATCCAGCTATAATCTCGAATCTTACACTACGAAAGAGTGGTACCTCGCGTACAATCGACTTACAAGTTCGTAAAGAACTCCCTAAGGCAATTCGAGACAAGTTATTTGTCGACCCCTCCGAGGAGGTTCAAGTCGCCATAACAGCCAAACTTTATGCTAAAGCGCTAAACAGTAAAATCTATGCTAAGGCATGCAAGATTTGAAAGCAATTCATAAAAAAAAAAGAGAGAGGACACGATGTCCTCAAGTTCGAACGAAAGCCCACTAAGGGCAACACCAGAAACAAAACGAAAAGCCCCCTTGGGCAACAAAAGTCTTGAGATAAATTAAAAGCCCCCTTGGGCAGCAACGAATAAAAAAAAGAGGACTAGAACTGCTTGGAAGGAGAGGAAGCTTCGTCTTGATCCTCCATCTGATCATCAATCACCCTGTCCTCCTCAAGTCGACCCTCGACCTCGTCGCTAACTCGCGAGCTAACTCCGGTCGGAAGGTTCGATCCATACTGATCAAGACGAGCGGTCGCCTGGTTTAAAGGGCGCGCCAAGATCACGGAATCGTCCGACATCACCGGCAAATTAAGTTTGCTGATACTGTAGTCCGACACCGCTGCGGCATTCATCTCCTCCGTGGCCAACCTTTTCTTCTCGGCTAAGTCCATCACCTCCTTGGTCAGATCAAGTTCGCCATAAGCGAACTCGGCGATAAGCGCGATATTGGCCAAAGCCTCCTGAAGCCTCATCTCGGCGCTCACGGCGACTTTCCTTTGGCTCTCCTTCACCGCGATTCCCTTGAGGATCCTGAGGTATTCACCGTTCAGCCCCTTCCTCGTCTCATGGGCCGCCACCTTGACGTCAAACTCTCAGTCGGCGAGAGCCTTGTCCAGATCGCCCTGACATTGCGCAGCCCGCACATCCGCAACCCGACCTGCCTCAATAGCGGTTCGACTCGCCTCCTCCGCGACCGAAACCTGAGCCAAGGCACCCTGCAACTGCGCATCCAGGTCGCTCGCCTTTTTCCGTAGCTCCTCCTCTCGAGCCAAGGCCCCCTGCAACTGCGTTCTCAGGTCCCTAACCGTCTTCTCAACGGTATCGAGCTCACTCGCCTGCGGTATCTCCCGCAGCTCTCGCTCGGCTTTAGCCGCAAACCTGTTCGCAGCCTCCAAGGCCTACGAGAAAAACGAGAGGCAAACATAAAAACAAAGAGATATAATGAGGGAGAAGAAGTTACCTTGACGATTTGTAGTGCGAGCAGTAATGGGAATCGTGCTAGGTAACTTCCCCTTATAAACTATCTCGTGCTCGAGATCCGTGGGATCTTTCGCATCCCACAATCCCAACCGCTCAATTCGAAATTTGTAGACAATTACGAAAAAAATTGAGACAGTTAGGATCCTTCTAGTTCCTTGCGATCTCGACCGTCGATGCAAGATCTAAAGGCAGGAGCGAATGATTAACGATTGAGTCATATCCGCCGTGGTAACGGACGCGCCACGAACAGGCTGATCCAACCCACGCGCCTGATCTTGGCCACCCGATTAAAACAAGATCTGTGGACGAGGCGAAAACAATTATTAGGGCTTCCTTAACGCCTAGAGCACGCGCGCGTCTTCCCAAAAACGTCCACCGCCCATTAACCTCGACTTCTCGAAATCAATGGGCTGGGGGGATATTGTTGGTAAAGGATTTCCCTCTAGGAAATCCGGCCCATTAACAAACAAGACAAAGTCCCGTATCTATGAGCTCGTTCCAGGATCAAAGGCGAAGAGACGAGCCGATTCGATCGTTGGGCCCAAACGAATGACGCTTTGACAAGGCCCAAGCGATGCCGAAGTAAGAGGCGATTGAGCTCGAGCTCGGCAGGAGACGACGTGGGGATAGAGCGACTCGGTCTTTTCCAGTTCAACTGATCCGCGAGGATCACGGGGATCGTTACGAAGGAGAGGCCGAAATATCGGAACAGAGAGATCAGAGTCGAGACTATTTAAAGAAGAAGTGGCGACTCATTCAAGATTATTCCAACCCTAACTTAGAACACTTCGACTAGATAGCTCGAGCATCATACTTTGTACTCTCTTTTCGATTGTGTTTGTTCTATCTCGACGATCAATCTCAATAAAGTCTTTGATTCATAGGAAACTATACCATTTCTATATCCTAAAGTCCAAATCCACGAATACAAATTCTTAGTGTGAATCCCGGATCTCACAGTGAATATTTGAGTCAAACTTTCGATGACCATTTGAAAGAGTGTGGAATTGTTTCACAACTCACTCCTCCAGGAACGCCACAGTTGAATGGTGTTTCCGAAAGGAGAAATCGAACTTTATTAGATGTGGTTAGATCAATGATGAGTCATGAAGATCTTCCATTATCCTTTTGGGGATACGCCCTAGAAACGTCTGCGTTTACGCTAAACAGATGTCAATCAAATCAGTTGAGAAGACACCATATGAGATATGGACTGGAAGAGTTCCGAATTTGTCTTTTCTGAAAATTTAGTGGTTGTGATGCTTATGTTAAACGTATGTTTACCGATAAGCTCGGACCCAAATCTGATAAATTCTACTTCGTTGGTTATCCCAAAGAAACCAAAGGTTTTTACTTTTACAACCCTACCGAGAACAAAGTGTTTGTTGCTCGTAATGGTGCTTTTCTAGAAAGAGAATTTCTTTCCAAGAAAAACAGTGGGAGTAAAGTACAACTCGAAGAAGTTCGAGAAACACAGAAGATTGATTCGGCTTCTCATGAAGAGGATCAATTAGATTTATGAAGAGTCGTAGAATCTACACATGTGGAACCTGAGGTACGTAGGTCCGAAAGGACACGTCACAAACCTATTAGATATGGGTTTTTGGTGACTGATCATCATGAACTATTGATAATAGAAAGTGATGAACCTACATCCTTTGAGGAAGCAATGATGGGCCCTGATTCCAAAAAGTGGCTAGAAGCCGCAAAATCCGAAATGGAATCCATGTCAATAAACAAAGTATGGACTTTGGTTGATTTACCTGATGGTGTCAAAACCATTGAGTGTAAATGGGTTTTCAAGAAGAAAACAGACATGGATGGGAATATACAAATATTCAAGGCTAGATTGGTGGCTAAAGGTTATAAGCAAATTCATGGTATAGACTATGATGAAACTTATTCCCCTGTCGCAATGCTTAAGTCCATTCGGATTCTCCTAGCAATCGCCGCTTATTATGATTATGAGATATGGCAGATGGATGTGAAAACAGCTTTCCTTAATGGAAATCTCGAAGAGGATGTGTACATGTCACAACCTGAGGGTTTCACAGTCTATGGAAGTGCTAGGAAGGTATGCAAGCTTCAACGTTCCATTTATGGTTTGAAGCAAGCATCTCGGAGTTGGAATCTTCGTTTTAATGAGGCAATCAACGAGTTTGATTTTATTAGAAGTGAAGAAGAACCTTGCGTTTACAAGAAGACTAGTGGGAGTGCAGTTGTTTTCTTAGTATTGTATGTGGATGACATACTTCTTATTGGGAATGACATTCCTATGCTTAATTCTGTAAAGACTTGGCTCGGAAGTTGTTTCTCAATGAAACACATGGGGAAGCCGCGTATATTCTTGGAATAAGAATCTATAGAGATAGATTAAACAAGATTATTGGATTGTGTCAATACACTTATATAGATAAGGTCTTACACAGATTCCAAATGCATGATTCCAAGAAAGGTTTTCTGCCAATGTCTCATGGCATAACTCTCAGCAAGAATCAGGTTCCTTCGACACATAATGAGCGAGAGCGGATGAGTAGAATCCCATATGCTTCTGCTATAAGATCTATCATGTATGCCATGCTCAGTACTCGTCCAGATGTTGCATGTGCTTTGAGCATGACGAGTAGATACCAATCTGATCCAGGTGAGTGTCACTGGACAGCAGTCAAGAACATCCTTAAATATTTAAGAAATACTAAGGATAAGTTCTTGGTCTATGGAGGAAATGATGAGCTTGTTGTGAGTGGTTACACAGATGCAAGTTTCCAGACAGACAAAGATGATTACCGATCACAATCTGGTTTTATCTTTTGTCTTAATGGAGGAGCTGTAAGTTGGAAGAGTTCCAAGCAGAGCACCGTAGCAGACTCTACAACCGAAGCTGAGTATATTGCTGCTTCAGAAGCAGCAAAGGAAGCTGTTTGGATTCGGAAGTTCATTATTGAACTAGGTGTGGTTCCTAGTATTTCTAGCCCAGTGGATCTCTATTGTGACAGCAATGGAGCTATCGCACAAGCGAAAGAACCTAGATCCCACCAGAAATCCAAACACATCATGAGGAGATATCATCTCATTCGTGAGATTGTTGATAGAGGATATGTTAAAATTAGCAGAGTCTCAACGGATGCAAATGTTGCTGATCCATTAACTAAGCCTCTTCCACGGCCTAAGCATGAGAGTCATACTGCTGCTATAGGCATTAAGTTTCTTAAGATGTGATCTTGATTCTAGTGGGAGGATTTTCATTTTATGATATGATGTTCTTGATTACATACATTTGGTTATGTTTTCAAATTAATGAAATTTGTTTCAGATTTATTTGGTTATTGAATAACAAATAAAGTTCCAAAATAATTTATATCATTTTATAGGTCATCAAGTACGTGACTTGATCATGAAACCCTATAAGTGAAAGATGACATAAATTATTGTGGTCCCTAGTCAAGGTTATTAAAATGGGACGTTAATAACTGATGATGACTAGTATGTGAGGTGGCTGATGACTAAGTTTCGTGGAGTTATTTAATATGTTGTATTAAAGCCAGTCGCATAGACATGTGTTGGGGAATACAGGGTTGGACTGACCCGCTATGAGAACTCTACAAGATTGTTATATGAGTGTCATAAGAGTTTCTCATCATGACTAAAGAGTATAGTCCTTTGACCTGAGTTCGTCATGATTTCTTACTTATGGATTAGTTCACTTTGACCTTGTCAAACGTCAGCTGTAACAGGTGATTATAAAGACATTGATTGGGTGTACTATGAATTTTGTAAGGAACAGGGATGGAACAAGATGGAATTTGTCCCTCCTATATAACGGGAGATAAATATCTCAGGGCCTATCAAAGATTTGATACTGAGAAATGCATGGCCGTGCTCAAACGAGGTGAATGTCAGTCGTTTGTTTAATCAGTACAAATCGGAGTTCGATAAACGTGATCTAACTTAATAAGGATGACACCGTTTCTTTCCTTATGCTGAGATCGAGATATAGAGACAAAGAGAATATGGGAATAGATGATTCCAGTACAAGTGGGAGATTGTTGGGAATGTCCTGAAATCAATTTGTACTTACTCAAGTTAGTTGAGGTTCGATAATCATATAATATTAAGTGGTCATAATGTTTTGCTAGAAACCACTTATGATCTATGAATTGAGAATTCATTGCTGATATTATATGAACCTACAGGGTCACACACTTAAGCAAATTGGATCAATGTTATTTTGGGTTTTAAGAATGATATATATATTATTTATATACATGAGATGTTAATAAATAATATAATATGTGTTATAATATAACACATGCACGTATGAATATAAGAATAATTGTTATTTTCATATTGGGTTTGGCCCACATATGTGTTAGGGTTTCCATCACGTCATTATATAAGGAGGATATATGATGCGATGGAAATACACACGAGACCGATAATTACTTTTGAGGAAGCCACACAATTATTCTAAAACCCTAGAACTAAAGAGACAAATAGTTTGTCAAAAGTTCTGAGATTTGATCTCGACGGCACTAGCATCCCGTTTCGATCCAGTTTGTGTACGTGTGGATACCGGTAGAGGAACAACACTTGGAGTGCTAAGTAACCTCAATCGTTTTGTTCATTATTCCGCTGCAGAATATCCAGGTATATTCAAATCATTAGATCCAGATTTATTTCAGTATTGACATGAGTTCCTGGCTAGTTATTCATAGGTTGATTTATAAAATTGTTTTATAAACCGGTATGAATTCCAACATTAACAAGCTGTGAACAATGTCCAGCTTATCCTTGATATCAGTAATCTCCATGTCGTTGATCTTTCCACCAGACTCTTTCCTTCTTCTTCAGCATTCTTGGTGCTATTACTGCTCACCAAGTTATCAATCAGCGTCCTAGCCTGTTCAGGAGTCCTTGTATTGAAATTGCCATTGCTGACATTATCCAATGCAGATTGGTAGTGGAGATCAATACCTCTGAAGAATATGCCAAGCAGCATCACTTCAGTGAATCCATGGTGAGGGCAGTCACGTTGGTACTTCTTAAATCTCATCCAAGCAGTCTTAAGAGGCTCTGTAGGACCTTGGGTGAAGGTGAGAATATCCTGTCTCGACTGATCAGAGCGAGCATCATCATAAAAGTGCCTCAGAAACTCTCTCTTCACAGCATCCCAAGTAATAAACTTCCCAGTTGGAAGTTGTTTCAGTCAAGCTGCAGCCTCTCCAGCGAGAGATTAGGGGAAAAGCTTGAGATACAAATAGTCATAGTTTACCCCATTGTACTTTATTACAGTGATGAAGTCCTCAAAGTCATCAATGTGATCCATCGGTTGCTCATGTGGGAGACCATGGAAAAGATTTTCAACTATAAATTTTACAAAATATCATTATTTTATAATTTATGAACTAAAATATAGGTACTATAATTTCGTGACTATTTTAGATATTTTTTTATTTATTAATATAGCATTATTTTTCACAATATTTGGATATAAGATGAATTCATAATAAAGACCAAAATAATGTGATTTTGTATCAGAGAATATCAAAATAGAAAATATTAATTTTCCTTATGTATTAATTTTTATATTTTCCGTATTTTGATATTAGTTTTAAAATATAAAAATTTAATTTTGTATTTTTTATTAAAATTTAAAATAAAAATAAAATTATAAACGGGTTTAAATGAGTTTAAACGGTCATGTGTTACTTATGTCAGTTCAAACGGACATGTTTAAACGGGTCTAAATGGGTCAGGCCAACCCGTTTTTTAAACCTAAAAAAACTATTAAAAAATCAAAAATGGTTTACTAAAATAATTTTTGCAAGAAGAAAATTAACTCTCGACTTTATAGCAATGCAATTATTTTATTATTTTATAACTTTTATTTGTGCCATTAGCAATACAATTCTTTTATAACTCTTATCACTTTATTCATAGCACTATATAAATATTCTCTTTCACTCTACAACTTGATTAAGAAGAAAAAAAATGTTATTAAAAATCTCATTCTATTCCTATTCCTCTTTCGACAATGGTCACTTTCTCTCTTTTGCTTCTTTAAATCCTATAAGTCATCGTGGAAAATTAATGTTAAAGTTTTGAAACAATAGAAAGTTATCTCAACATGGTTGAAACAATTAAGACAATTGTTGTTGATGATAAACTAATTACAATAAACTCAGTTAATCTAACATCTATTTGAGATCCATATACCTAATCAATGTTTTAAAAATTACATTTTTCATCATCATAAAATCCATGTCACAATTGGAAAAATTTGATCACCAAGTATCATTCTTATATAGTAGAAGATGCTAAAGTTGTTAGAAAATGAAGTAGAGTGATATTACTATGGCTTCTTTAATTTTTTCTAACTTGTGGTCACATGTTAAAATTTTGAGACTAACGGAGGGTATAAGTGATACTTAGTGGTATTGATAGTAATGATGTATAGGAGATAAATGTATTTTCAAAATGAATGAGTAACGGTAAAGAGGTTTAGATAGACCTTCTAGAAAATCTTCTTATAAACGATCTTTTTATAAACAATCTTCTTATAAATGATTATTCAAAGCTGATGTAGTTTACAGAAAAATTTTGTAAATCCAAATGATCCATTTATTTTATCATGATGGTGCTATGTTAAATCCTACTAATGAAAATGTTGATATAGATATGCTAAATTTGCTTCCATGTAACAATCTTCTTCATTCTTAGTTGTTTTTTTATTTGTATATTTATCATTTACTAAACACGTAAATAAAACACAATGAAAAAAAATATCTAAAAATATTTAATGATAATAAAAGAGACTTTTAAGTTTGATAATAGAAAGATATATAACTTATAAATACTCTGAAAACAAGATAAAATTTTGTAATCAGGAAACTTAAATAAATAAAATACTGTAAAACTTGATAAACTATCTCCAGACAAAAAGACGGCTAAAAATGAAAAAAAAAAAATCCAATTAATAATCTGCGCTTAACGCGGATTAAAATTTAGTTAGTACTTTAGAGCATAATTGTGGTTCATTTTTTATTTTATTTTTGGGGTAAAGGATTGGTATTATTTTATTCAATCCCTATAAAGTTTATGGTCCTGAATCTGATGGAACCAGTAAGAAAATAGAAAAAGAAGATTTTAAAGGATTTGGTTAATAGAAAAAGACAATAGAGTAATCGAGCTGTTACGTTCACATAACAACAGCAGTGCGAAAAAGGATAAAATCTTTCTTGAAAAATCATAAAAACTGATCCAATAACTATCTTCTTGTCTTCTCTCTGCAAAAATTTCTGTCATTACTCTCTTAAACCCTTTCGCCTTTCGAATCTCCCTTTTCCCTTTTTTGGCTCTCTTCTTCTTCTCTTCTCTCTTCAATGATTTCACTCTCTCAATTTCCCTCAATTTGTTCCAATGACTGCAAAACGTGTCGACAGAGATTACACCTCTTCCAGCGATCTCTCCGCCGATAAACGCCATAAAGACCTCGACTTTGCCCAACATACCACACTCGACGACGAAGACGACGGCGGCGCGATTAATCTCCTCAGCCTACTCCTCCAATGCGCAGAATACGTCGCCATGGATCATCTCCGCGAAGCCTCCACCCTTTTGTCTGAAATCTCCGAGATATGTTCTCCGTTCGGCTCCTCTCCGGAGCGAGTCGTCGCCTACTTCGCGCAGGCCCTACAAGCGCGCGTCATCAGCTCATACCTCTCTGGTGCGTGCTCTTCACTCTCCGAGAGTCCACTCCTCACCGTTTTCCAGTCTCAGCAGATCTTCGCTGCCTTGCAGACGTTCAACTCCGTGAGCCCTCTCATCAAATTCTCCCATTTCACGGCGAATCAAGCCATTTTTCAGGCGCTTGACGGCGAGGATTCCGTCCACATCATCGATCTCGACGTGATGCAAGGCCTTCAATGGCCTGGACTCTTCCACATCCTCGCTTCTCGTCCTCGAAAGATCCGATCAATTCGGATCACCGGATTCGGCTCTTCCTCCGATCTCCTCGCCTCCACCGGCCGGAGACTCGCCGATTTCGCAGCTTCCTTATCCCTCCCGTTCGAATTTCATCCGATTGAAGGCAAAATTGGAAACCTAATCGATCCGAATCAACTCGGGGCGAGACCGGGCGAGGCTGTGGTGGTTCACTGGATGCAGCACCGGTTATACGACGTCACCGGAAGCGATCTAGACACATTAGAGATTATACGGAGGCTAAAACCGAATCTGATAACGATGGTTGAGCAGGAATTGAGCTACGACGATGGAGGAAGCTGCTTTCTAGGGAGATTTGTGGAGGCGTTGCATTATTACAGCGCGTTGTTCGACGCGCTTGGAGACGGACTAGGCCAGGAGAGTGGAGACAGATTCACGGTGGAGCAGATTGTGCTTGCGACGGAGATAAGGAACATTGTCAGAGGAAAAAGGAGGATGATGATCACGTGGAAAGAGGAGCTGAGCCGGGTCGGGTTTAGCTCAGTTTCGCTTCGAGGCAACCCGGCGACGCAAGCGGGTTTGTTGTTGGGTATGTTGCCGTGGAATGGATACACGTTGGTCGAAGAAAATGGAACCCTCCGGCTTGGCTGGAAGGATCTCTCGCTTTTGACTGCTTCCGCCTGGAAATCTCAGCCGTCCGATTGACTTTTCAATTTCCATTTTTTTGTTTTTCTTTTTTCTAAACACTTTTCCTACTACACTATTATTTTAAAGAATAACGCAAGGTTGGATAAAAATAATTAAAAATATAATGAATGTTACAATTTTTGTGACAGAAAATAGTGAATTCCCTATAGTAAGACAATACTGGCATTTTAATATTTAAATCTAACTAGGTATAGGTCCGCGCTACGCCGCAGATTTATTTTTATTAAAGTTTTTACAAATATTATTGGCTTATGATATATTTTTTATAGTTAAAATGTCACTTCGTGAAAATTAGAAATGAATTACTTGAAAATTGCTAGTAAAAATTTTCAACTTAATAAAAACACCAAGAAGAAAAATTAAAGCAAAATTTAGTACCATGGTTTTACTTATTAACAAAAAAAATAGAAAAAAGTCACAATCAAATTCAATATTATTTTCTTGTTTGCCAAAAAAAAAATTTAAAAAGTCTTTGTAAACAATTTTTGCTTATTATATATTTTTGTTTTATAGTTAAAGTTGCATCATTACAAAACAATAAAGTACAAGAGCATCCGTTGGTAGGATAATTTATTACCTTTCCCCATTCTGAACCAAGCCCCATGCATCTCATCTTCAAGAGGACCATCTTTGTCCCCAACTCCATCTCAACCTTTTTCTTCAAGTAAACTTCTTCATGTCCAAAAGCATCTAGGTAGTTGGCATATCTCTGATAAGCGATAAGCGCTTTGGTTATAGGTCTTCACATTCTGTAACGAAAGTCAAAACTAAAAGAAAAAACATTAAAAAACCTAAAATGTAAGAAATGTAAAATCCAAAGCCTGGTTCGTGAGGTAATGACAACAAACCACCCCAATCATTCCAATATTATCATCGATTTCCATTTTTAGGGAAGTGAGAATCCCACCAAATTCCTCAACAGCTTCCGCTGCTCTAAACACAATAATTAAGGCCTCTTGCCCTGCCTTGTCCTATGAGTTTTTTCAAATTGCGTTTTGGCATCGCGAACAACAGCAACAGGTAGCTTTGCCCAATCTGCAGCCATCAAGTCTTTGTAAGCATTCAGAACATCAGTGTCTTTCATTTCAGGCATGTGAGATATATCTTCGCTAAAGTTGCGCACTTGTCCAATATCCATTGTTTAAGGATACTGACAATTTGCACTTTTTACGATCAAACACCTCAAATACAAAATGCACACATAAGGAAAGTTCTCGCAACAAAATAACTATGGATTTAAAATGTGACTTCAATTTTTCACCAACAAGCATGTTAGACGTGAAAAACAAAAAAAGCTAAAAAGTTTCCAAAGGTAACATTAAGCCAACTATCGTCTTTGGAAAAAACTCTTTTCACACTATTTTTTCATCATGAATCAGTCACAAAGCGTTGGCACGATTAGACGTCAAAGTATCTGTATCAAAAGACCTATAGCTTTCAAAGGTAATTTTAAACCGGATTCTAATCATTGCAGATCATCTTTCACCATTAAGAATGCTAATTACAAAGTACATGAACGAGTTGTATAACAGTGTAGGCATTACCTTTAGACTCCAATATCTAATCATAACCATTGAAAAATAAAGACATGTAAATTACCTTTGTTGGTAGTGTAGGAATCCAAGACAAAGACTACAAATGCAAGACTGAGAATGAGCAGCATTGCAACTCGTCTTCGATCTAAGTACCAGAAACATAAGAAGGAGAGATATATTTCATGCTCTTTAGAATTCAAAATGAGCATTGTTGAAGAATGAGTAGAAGAAGAAAATACATACTCAAAAGCTCCAGGCTTGTGTTACTGAAATGAGCCATTACTCTCGGTAACGAAGTCCAAATGACATTCCAATCATTCTCTTAATCCCTTTAAATTGAAATCGAAAAAGCCAAACATTTTCTCAGATCTCTCACACACAAACTGCAACCTAAGAAACATAAGCAAATCGAATATTCGATTCCATATACATTGTAGAAGAAAGTAATCGATCAACAAAAGAGAAAGCTTTGTAATTTACCAGCACATGATCAGACTGTAGAATCAATAACAAACATCGACAAAGACCTCCATTTGCACCCAAAAGGAGAGAACTTTAATCACATCCTGATTCAATCAAAAGCTAACACTCAGGGGAAAATACCCATTATCGGCGTTCATAAATTGGAGAGAGCGCACAAATCGGAATCTAGTCCTAACTCACAAAAAGGGAATTTTTCTTTTCCAAGAGATACATTATGGAATCGAAAGAAAGAAAATAATACAGTATTACCCTTGTCTTTTTCAGACTCGTTGGTCATTGAATCCTGGCAATTTGAATTTGTCTTTCCCGAAACAAAGGGATATTATATGTCATCTCAAAAAGTTGAAGAATCTTGGTTGAAAGTTTGTTAGTTCTCGGAGACTAATATTATCGGTGTAGAATTCACGGCGAAACGATCGGAGAAGGGACGACAAAGAAATCACCTTTTAGGTTTTATGAGAAAGAGAGAGGTATGGAAATGAGAGAGAGATGGGAATGAACGATTCAGCTTATTAGTCTATTTTGTTTTTTTCTAGAACATGTGTATACTGATGTGGACAAACGTTTTGTTCTGATTGGTTAGAGATTTTTTCATTAAGCTTAGGTGTCACACTCTCATGCATTATTGGTGCTGAGGTATCAACACCAGGAGAGACACTTATCTCATTATAGTAATGATTATTGACTTTAAAAAAATAACTGATATTTCAACTGTGTTTAGTTACATTTAAAAAATTGTAAAATTGTGAGTCTACGTAAACGTTATTTTATACTACCAGGTGTCTGATCCTCCACGCCGCGCGGAGGGAAGTGTATTTAATTTGTCTTTATATTTCCGTTAACTCATACGTTTTATATATTTAAAACTATTTTTGATTGGTTTGAGACTGGTTATTTGTTTTTTCTGGAGGTGAGGCATATATCTATTGGTTGAATAATTAAATAATCTCACATGTTAGCTTTGTGTTTCCTATAGGTAAATTGATGGAAAGAAATTTTCTTTTTTGTGATGTCCTTTTTATTTTTGTTTAGACATTATAAAATTTGTAGAAAGACCGTCAAAAGTAAATATGTGGAAGATGCACTTATAGGTCTCTTCATGCACTTGAATTGATTTGAGAATTTATAATATATTCAAATCAAGCTTTGCCAGACTTCTAAGTAGCTATGCAATCACTGATTATGAAAGGTCATTCCGATCCATCATTCCATTCTTGAAGTCTAGTGGATTTATGATCGACAATGACATCTCTTTCTCATGTTTCATTTTCCAAGTCACCGACAATAAGTCCCCCTATTTTGTTTGCCGATGGAATGTCATATTGTCTTCTGTTTTGCTTTTGGCCTATAAGTCATATACGGAATACCGTGGAATCACCTTCCTCATATTTGTCCCTTGCTTTCATGAATACCTTAGCCAATGTGTTGTAGGTATCTACTGTTGCTATCAAGTCCTCAACAACTTTTATATCCAAGTCCCCTTTATTTGTTGTTATGTTAACATCGGAGATTCTGTTTGCCAACTTGTTTGTTGTATTGAAGATGTACAACTGTAGATATTGGGGCTTTTGCCCATCTTCTGACATCAAAGATCCAAGTTTGTGGTGATTCTGGCCATGGATCATGTATGTGAATGTTCCTTTGGGTGTGTTCACCAAATACTAGTCAAGTTTAGCACCCATCGAGGTGAAAGTGAGAAGTGAGTTCAAAATCCATATGTTTTGTTGGTAGTGTCGGGATTGAGTTTTCAGCTCCTTTAGTTTTTGTGGCGGTTGAGGCTCTAGTGGCAGAATGATTCGTCTTTGTTAACAACATATAGTAAACACTGGTGCTTTTTTCGGCTGTTGTAACCCACCTTTTCAAGCTCCCATACCTATGTGTCGCATTTTGGATGTTTAAGAATTCCAATTGGTCTATTTGTGGTGCTCGTTGATGCTCTTGTTGCGTCCCTATTCCTGGGGGCACATGTTTGTGCTGACATAGTGAAGTCAATTTTTATTAAGAGACCTTTATAGTGTTTGAATGTCACTACAAGAAAATTGCTTGATAGCTATGAATTTTTTCGTAGCTATAAGCCAAAATTCGTAGCTATTTTGTCATTTTCTACGGATAGCTACGAATCTTGTCCGCAGATATGAGCTCGCGGATATCGCCATTTCGTAGCTATTCCTAGCCCCTGAGCTACGACATTGATGCAACTTAATTCGTAGCTAATTGTGACGAATAGCAAGAAATGCTGGTCGTGGCTATTTTTCTACGAATAGAAACGTTTTGGATCGTAGAAATAGCGATAAATAGACACGATAAAAATCCGTAGCTACTTTTATTTATATCTATAAAATTTATTACATGATTTTATTATTAAATATAATGAATTTTTGATTAATTAAATTAGGTAAAAATAGATTAAATACTGAAATGTATTTATTAATTAATTTAAAAAGAATATTGGATACAATTACAATTTGATTTAACCGAAACAAAGCAAAAATCAAAACCCAAATCTTATAATCCCGGTTCAATAAACCAAAACAAAACCAACAAAATATAAACCTAATCCCGTATGAACACGACCTTCGCCGTCATATTCTCCTTCAACCACCATCTCCGTCATCTCCTTCGTATGCGATTTCTACATTCTTCAGATAACGAAGACCTATGTTGGAGAAGACAGCCGGATTTACTGGAGAAGGCCTCTGGTGGAAGACCGCCGGATCCAGGGGCGGAGCTAGTGAGGTGGAAATGGGGTCAGCTGACCCCACCTAATTAATATTTTTTGTATGTTTTATATTTGCTAAAATTGTTAATGACCCCGTTAGATTTTTCTAGTTAACCCCGTAAGAAGAACATAAAAGAGGAAAACATAAATTAAACGGGATATCTGAATTTTTTTTTTTTTTGGCTCAAATTTTGTTTAAGCCCACTTTACACACCAAAAAAAAATCATCACTTTAAAATTTTAACTAATTATTCTCAACACTCTTCCTTTTATTCCATTTTTAGCATGTGTTTTATGTTTTCAATTTTTTTGTTTTCACCAAGGAACTAAAAAAAATAAACACAACTGTCCACGTTAGATTTTTCATATTTTTAAATTTATTTGATCTATTTGGAGTATGTTTTATATTTTTATTAAGTTATGTATGATATGATTTAAACTCATAAAAATTGAACTTTTTAATAACCTATGAATTGAATATCTTTAATTTTTAGTTTGTTAGTTTTATCAGACAGTTAATATATCGATTTCTGAAAGAAAAAATTACTAATGACAATACAAAAATTATATTAGTGATCAATTTTAAGTGATTATCTTGTTTGTTTTATCGAAAAAATATTTGAAAAATTGAAGGAAAAAAATGTGATAAAAATATTTTAAGCTATAAATAAACGTATAATACATTTATAATTTATAGTTATTTTTGGTAATTTACAAATTATAACATTTAAAAAAAACAAATTATAACATTTATATAATTGTTTCCGCCCCCGGTTGAAAACAATTCTGGCTCCGCCACTGGCCGGATCTGTTGGAATTGTGTCCAGTAATCTCGGTACTGTCTCTAGAAAGTAAGAGTATGTCAATGATCAGACATAAGTCATATAATACTGGGGGTCATGATGGCTTGCTAGAGTCCGCTCATGATCTATAAGTCTTGGACTTATTGCCTTTATTATATGATCCCATATGGGTCACACGCCTAAGCTAACAGGAAAATGTGTAGGAACGGCTTAGCAGAAGTACGGTAAAAGTGCCAGGCATTTGTCGTACTAAGAGAGAGATTAATGGGTCTGATTAAATCCAAGGGATTTAATCAGATTGGTATTTGGGCCCAAAAGCCCAAAAGGAAATAGACAAGTTTTATAATTAAAACTTAAGTCTGATTTTTCCCCAAAAAAAAACCCTAGCCTCCCTGCGATTTTTCTCTCTCTCTCTGCGCCTCCCACAGCTTGGTCTAGCAGCCTCTCTTCCTGCTTGGTGTGCGTGTGTGAACCTCTGGAGGAGTTATCACTTGGTGGCTCTCTGATCTCTGACATGTTCTCTCTTTCCGCTGCATAAACAGGTAAAAGGTGAGATCTTATTGTTTCTATTCAAGAGAACCTAGATCCGCATGTTTAGGAACTGTTGAATCTGAGAATTGATTCTGGATTAACAACCAAAACATCCTTCAGTGGTATCAGAGCTATTGGTTCTGGTTTTTCTTGTTTAGAATCTCGTTTAGGATTGTTTTTCTTGTTTAAGAAGTGTTTTGAATCAACTACTGATAAGAGAAATCACTTAAGCAACAAGGAATTGAAACCTAAACATATTTGAAATCGCATGGACCAATCGGATTGGTATGCGTCCGAGAGAGAGCCGAGTGGATCGCTTGATGCACGGGCCGATCGTGAACCGATCGCGTGGTCATGCCGATCACTTGTTGCTCGCGGCGAGTGTTGAACCGATCGGTGAGCCGATCGCATGCATTGATCACGGATCGATGGCATGGATCGATGCGATCGAGTCCAGCTCACGCCGTGTCTCGTCCCGTCCCGCGACGTCCCGTCCCGTCCCGACTGTAGTCCCGATCGTGGAAGCGTGCTGCTTGCAGCTGAGGCTGTCCCGATCGTGTCTTTCGTGATGATCACGGCTAGGTCATGATCGGATCACGTAGTGTCGTTTCGGTTCGTTTCGGTTCGGTTTAAAAACATGATTAAAATCAAAACGTCTCGGTTTAATAAACAGATTTAATAATTTTATTAAGTTCTGGTTAAACCGGGATAAGAAATCCAAAGTCGAAATATTGGATTTTGTGCCTAAACCAGGATTTTCTAATTTGATTTGGTTGGACCAAATAAATTGAGAAAATCCGGTTTAGTAAATAACCGGTTGACAATTGTGGTCATCGTAGTAATTAAAATTTGGTTAGACCAATTTTAATGAACCAGACCGGTTATGTCATTTAATTGGACAATTGGGTTATGTCTTGGACATAGACCAATTCTTGGGCCTCGGGCCAAGAAGTTAAAACAATTGGGCCAATTATTTGAGTCTTTTCTTCAGATTAATTTAAAATTTATTTTATAAAGTTATATAAATCGATTTTAAATTAAAGTTTCCGAAATTTTGAAATTAGAAAGTTTCTTAAAATAGAAGTTTCTAGATTTGCATGTTTTGGATTTTAAGAAATTTCTAAAGTTAGAAAGTTTCCGGTTTTAGAAAGTTTCCAATTTTAGAAAGTTTCCAAAATTAGTAGGTTTCCCAAAATGGAAAGTTTCCCGAAATAGTAATCTTCTATTTTGGGAATGAAATTTTAATAAACCTACGAACCTCAAATAATATCAAGCGTTGGATGTCTTGTCCAGGCTATGTCAGCTGTCGAAGCCCATTCAATTGTATTCATGGCCTTACAGTGTGAGGGTGTCTACTTTTGCGTGGATAAGACGGTTTGTGATTCATAAATGTCATTGGGAGTCCCAGACATTAATGATTACATGACTGTATAGTCTGGTTTTCTTGACTAGGCCATCGGGAGTCCCGGGCCTTGAGACATCAGAGTGAATTGGGCCTCGGGCCCAGATTCACAACCAAGAGTTATATCACGGATATAATTAGCCGACATAGGGCTTACCGATATAAGCTAAGGTTGGGTGACGGCCAGTGTCCCACTTTGATCTTAGTTATATGTGGATCTTGGAATCATTATATTCTATTGAGGGTAACTTAGGTTATTGAATATAATGCGTGATTAATCATATTAAATATAATACGAGATTAATCATATTGAACATATTAACTAATAACCTTTTATCTTATATATTTCAGCTATGACTACTACAAGCACACAAAACACATTCTCAATCCGGTCTGTTCTCGAGAAGGAGAAGCTGACTGGAACGAACTTCCTGACGTGGTCAAGGAACTTGAGGCTGGTCCTCAAGCAGGAGAAGAAGGATTATGTCCTTCGTGATCCTCTCCCCGAGAGGCCTGCTAACAATGCCGCCAGGACTCTGCATAATGCTTGGGAAAAGCATTCGTCAGATGAAAATGATGTGTATTGCCTTATGTTGGCGACAATGACTGCTGAGCTGCAAATGCAGTTCGAGAGTGTGTTGTCACCAATTGAGATAATGGCAAGCCTGAAATCGCTTTTTCAGGAGCAAGCAAGGACTGAAAGGTTTCAGACAGTTAAGAACCTCTTAGACTGTAAGTTGGCTGCAAATGCGGCAGTGAGTCCTCATGTCTTGAAGATGATGGGTTATCTCGATCATCTTCAGAAACTCGACTGCCCTATCAGCCAGGAACTTGCTTGCGACATCATTCTGCAGTCATTACCTGCAAGCTATGATCAGTTCATTCTGAACTTTAACATGCATGGCTTGAGTAAGACATTACCTGAGCTTCACGGAATGCTCAAGACTGCAGAGCCCAACTTGAGGAAAACCGCCAAGGACCCCAATGTGCTTATGGTGAAAAAGGGCAAGGGGTTTAAGAAATCCTCTGCTAAGGATAAGGGAAAGGCCAAGGCTGTCCAAGTCGCGGACAAGGACACGCCAAAGCCCAAGCCCAAGTCCAAGGCTGGGCCAACTGACATATGCAGGTTCTGTAAAGAACCAGGGCATTGGAGGAGAGAATGTAAGAAATTCCAAGAAGGTATAAAGGAATTGAAGAAGAAGACTCTCGAGACTTCTTCGACAGGTATTTTTGTTATAGAAGTTAATACAACTACTTCTGATAATACCTCATGGGTTATGGATACTGGTTGTGGGGCTCATATTTGTACTAATATGCAGGCACTCAGCAACAGTAGAAGGCTGAAGCAAGGACAAGTGGAGCTACGAGTTGGGAATGGAGCGAAAGTTCCAGCACTAGCTGTAGGCACATACTTGTTGTCTTTACCTTCGGGATTGGTTTTAGAACTCAATAATTGTTATTTTGTACCTGCTATAAGCAGGAATATTATTTCAATTTCTTTGTTGGATTTGGAAGGTTATGATTTTTCAGTTAAGAATAAATTATGTTCCTTCAATCGCAACAATTTGTTCTATGGTTGTGCCCCTCTTACGAATGGGCTTTACATACTCGATCAATCCGCGCCAATTTATAACATTAATACCAAACGGTTCAAACCTAATGAGGAGAACCGAACGTTTCTATGGCATTGTCGTTTAGGGCACATCAGCGAGAAACGCATCAAGAGGCTCCATTCGAATGGACTTCTTGGCTCATTTGACTTTGAGTCATGTGAGAAATGCGAATCCTGCATGATGGGCAAAATGACACGGGCCCCCTTTAATAAACCTAACGAGAGGGCCAGTGACTTATTGGGCCTGATACACACTGACGTGTGTAGCCCAATGTCCACAAATGCAAGAGGAAACTATCAGTACTTCATTACCTTCACTGATGATTTCAGTAGGTATGGATATGTTTATTTAATGAAACATAAGTCTGAATCTTTTGAGAAGTTCAGAGAATTCCAAAATGAAGTACAGAACCAACTTGGCAAAAGCATTAAGGCTCTTCGGTCCGACCGAGGAGGAGAATACTTAAGCCAAGAATTCAGTGATCATCTAAGAGAGTGTGGGATCGTGTCCCAACTCACTCCTCCTGGAACACCTCAATGGAATGGTGTGTCTGAGAGGAGAAATCGGACCTTATTGGATATGGTTCGATCTATGATGAGTCACACAGACCTTCCAATATCCCTTTGGGGATATGCTCTGCTAACAGCAGTGTTCACTCTAAATAGAGCGCCATCGAAAGCGGTAGCAAAGACACCATATGAATTATGGACTGGATTGGCTCCAGTGTTGTCTTATCTTAGAATTTGGGGTTGTGAAGCCTATGTCAAGAGATTAATCTCAGACAAGCTTACACCAAAGTCTGATAAATGCCACTTCATTGGTTATCCTAAGGAAACCAAGGCTTATTACTTCTATCTACGTTCCGAGAACAAGATCTTTGTTGCCCGGGATTGTAACTTTCTTGAGAGAGAGTTTCTCTCTAAGAAAGACAGTGGGAGTAAGGTACTGCTTGAAGAAATTCAAGATGAACAGGATACTGCTCAACCTAATGAGGAAGAGCAGCAGGAGGACCTACAAGAAATTGTAGAGCCTGAACCTGTAGTACCTGAAGTTCGAAGATCCGGGAGGATCCGTCACGAACCCGAGAGATATCAAGGATTCCTCGTGACTGACTGTCATGATCTTTTGATCATTGATGGTGATGAACCATCGAACTTCAATCAAGCCATGATGGGCCCAGATTCCTCGAAGTGGCGCAAGGCCACTGATTCCGAAATGGACTCCATGTCGGTCAACCAAGTGTTTTCGTTGGTTGACTTACACGCTGGTGTAAAAGCCATCGAGTGCAAATGGATCTTCAAGAAGAAGATTGACGTGGATGGAAATGTCCAGATTTACAAAGCCAGGTTGGTGGCAAAAGGTTTCAGACAAGTTCACGGTGTGGATTACGATGAAACCTATTCACCAGTGGCTATGATGAAATCTATTCGGATTCTACTAGCAACTGCAGCTTTTCATGATTATGAAATTTGGCAGATGGACGTGAAAACCGCCTTCCTGAATGGAATTCTGGAAGAGGATGTGTATATGACACAACCTGACGGTTACATAGATCCAAAGAATGCTGGGAAAGTATGCAAGCTTCATAAATCCATTTATGGATTGAAGCAAGCATCGAGGAGCTGGAATCTTCGTTTTGATGAAGCGATCAAGCAATTTGACTTCATCAGAAACGAAGAAGAACAATGCGTGTATAAGAAAACTAGTGGGAGCAAGATAGTATTTCTTATTCTGTATGTCGATGACATACTGCTTCTCGGAAACGACATTCCAATGCTGAAGTCGGTAAAAGACTGGCTTGGAAGTTGTTTTTCCATGAAAGACATGGGTGAAGCCGCATACGTTCTTGGAATCAGGATCTACCGGGATAGATCTAGAAGGCTGATAGGCTTGTGTCAAGATTCATACATTGACAAAGTCCTACAAAGATTCAGCATGAAAGATTCCAAGAAGGGCTTCACGCCAATGGTACATGGCACAACACTAAGCAAGAAGCAGAGCCCTACGACGGGTGCTGAGCTTGAGCGCATGAAGAATATTCCTTATGCATCTGCAATAGGATCTGTCATGTATGCCATGATCTGTACTCGTCCTGATGTTGCTTATGCATTGAGCATGACGAGTAGATACCAGTCAAATCCAGGTGAAAGCCACTGGATTGCCGTAAAGAATATCTTGAAGTATCTAAGACATACTAAGGATAAGTTCTTGGTGTACGGTGGAAGTGATGTGCTTAAAGTCAGTGGATTCACGGACGCAAGTTTCCAGACAGACCAAGATGATTTCCGGTCACAGTCCGGTTATATCTTTTGTCTGAATGGCGGTGCAATAAGTTGGAGAAGCTCCAAGCAAGACACCGTTGCTGATTCCACTACAGAAGCTGAATATATCGCCGCCTCAGAAGCAGCGAAGGAAGCTGTTTGAATACGAAAGTTCATTATTGAACTAGGTGTGATACCAGATGCGGCTGAGCCTCTGGCACTATTTTGTGATAACAATGGTGCTATTGCTCAGGCAAAGGAACCAAGATCACACCAGAAATCCAAGCATGTTCTAAGAAGATTTCACTTGATACGTGACATCATAAATAGAAAGGAAGTCAAGATCAGCCGAGTTCAGACAGATGATAACGTCGCTGATCCGTTGACAAAGCCACTCCCAAGGCCTAAGCTCGAGTTTCTGACTGAAGCTGTAGGCATTAGAGACATTGAAATGTAATCTAAATTTGAGTGGGAGTTTGAGGGCTTTATTTAGTTATTTGATATGTTCTTGTAAAACATTTTATGTTTAATGAAATTATTATTTCAAGATTATTTTAACTGTGATGAAATAATCGTTCCAAAATGATATGAACCATTTTATAGGTCATCGAAGTAAGTGACTTGATCTTGAGTCATCAAAGTCATTTAGCTTGATCATGAGACCCTATATTTTGTTGGAATTGTGTCCAGTAATCTCGGTACTGTCTCTAGAAAGTAAGAGTATGTCAATGATCAGACATAAGTCATATAATACTGGGGGTCATGATGGCTTGCTAGAGTCCGCTCATGATCTATAAGTCTTGGACTTATTGCCTTTATTATATGATCCCATATGGGTCACACGCCTAAGCTAACAGGAAAATGTGTAGGAACGGATTAGCAGAAGTACGGTAAAAGTGCTAGGCATTTACTGTACTTAGAGAGAATAAAACGGTTTAGGCACTGTGTGTCGATCGATACACAAGGTGTGTCGGTCGACACAGTGCGCGAATACCGTCGAGTTAATTGGTGTTTGGGCCAAATGGCCCAAACGGAACCGGACAAGTTTTATTAGATAAAACTCGAGTTCAGAAGGATTAACCCTAACTCCCCAGCCGAAATCTCTCTCTCTCTCTGCGCCGAGTTTCCTTGTGGTCTAGCAGCCGTTTTCTGTGATCGCGTGTGTGAACCTTTGGAGGATTCATCCCTCGGTGTTTCTCTGATCTCAGACATACCATCTCTTTCCGCTGCAAACAGGTATAAGGTGAGATCATCATTTGTTTCTATTCTGAGAAGAACCTAGATCCGCATGTTTAGGTTGATATGAATCTGAAGAATTGAATCAGGATCAACTAAACAATCCTTCAGTGGTATCAGAGCCATTGGTTCTGGTTTTTCTTGTTTAGATTCAAGTTTAGGATTGTTTTTCTTGTTTAAAAGTGTTTTGAATCAACTACTGATAAGAGAAACCACTTAAGTAACAAGAATTAAAACCTAAACACACATAAAATCGCAGAAACCAAGCTATATGATTTGGTAGAATGCGATTTTCATAAGGCAGTATCGACTGCGATCGCATGGATCGATCGATACGATCGCATGGATCGGTCGATACAGTCTATCGGCTAACCCTGTTAACGCGTGAAAGCATCGATCGATGCAGGATCGATGCAGGTTCGATGTTGGTGCATCGACCGATGCGGTTGGTGCATCGATCGACACGGTTAGGGTTTTGGCTCGGTTCAGTGCATGCGTGAGAGCATCGATCGATACAGGATCGATGCACGATCGATGCAGGATCGATGCTGAGAGCATCGACCGATGTGGTTGATGGATCGATCGACACGGTTAGTTCATCGATCGACATGGTTGGTTTAAGGCTCGGTTTAATTTTGATTAAAATTAATTCGTCCTGGTTTAATAAACAGATTTAACAATTTTATTAAGTCTGGTTAAACCGGAACAAGAAATCCAATGTCGAAAGAATTATTGGATTTAGTGCCTAAACCAGGATTTTCTAATTTGATTTGGTTGGACCAAATAAATTGAGAAAATCCGGTTTAGTAAATAACCGGTTGACAATTGTGGTCATCGTAGTAATTAAAATTTGGTTAGACCAATTTTAATGAACCAGACCGGTTATGTCATTTAATTGGACAATTGGGTCATGTCTTGGACATGGACCAGTTCTTGGGCCTCGGGCCAAGAAGTTAAAACAATTGGGCCAATTATTTGAGTCTTTCTTCAGATTAATTTAAAATTTATTTTATAAAGAATATAAATCGATTTTAAATTAAAGTTTCCGATATTTTGAAATTAGAAAGTTTCTTAATTTATAGAAGTTTCTAGATTTGCATGATTCGGATTTTAAGAAATTTCTAAAGTTAGAAAGTTTCCGTTTTTAGAAAGTTTCCAAAAATAGTAGGTTTCCAAAAATGGAAAGTTTCCCGAAATAGTAATCTTCTATTTTGGGAATGAATTTTTAAATAAACCTACGAACCTCAAATAATATCAAGCGATGGGTGTCTTATCCATTCTATGTCAGCTGTCGAAGCCCATTCAATTGTATTCATGGCCTTACAGTGTGAGGGTGTCTACTTTTGCGTGGATAAGACGGTTTGTGATTCATAAATGTCATTGGGAGTCCCAGACATTAATGATTACATGACTGTATAGTCTGGTTTTCTTGACTGGGCCATCGGGAGTCCCGGGCCTTGAGACATCAGAGTGGATTGGGCCTCGGGCCCAGATTCACAACCAAGAGTTATATCACGGATATAATTAGCCGATATAGGGCTTACCGATATAAGCTAAGGTTTGGTGACGGCCAGTGGCCCACTTTAATCTTAGTTATATGTGGATCTTGGAATCATTATATTCTATTGAGGGTAACTTATGTTATTGAATATAATGCGTGATTAATCATATTAAATTTAATACGAGATTAATCATATTGAACATTTTAACTAATAACCTTTTTATCTATATATTTCAGCTATGACTACTACAAGCACACAAAACACATTCTCAATCCGGTCTGTTCTCGAGAAGGAGAAGCTGACTGGAACGAACTTCCTGACGTGGTCAAGGAACTTGAGGCTGGTCCTCAAGCAGGAGAAGAAGGATTATGTCCTTCGTGATCCTCTCCCCGAGAGGCCTCCTGCCAATGCCGCCAGGACTCTGCATAATGCTTGGGAAAAGCATTCGTCAGATGAAAATGATGCCTATTGCCTGATGTTGGTGACAATGACTCCTGAGCTGCAAAAACAGTTCGAGAGTGTATTGTCACCCATCGAGATAATGGCAAGCCTGAAATCGCTTTTTCAGGAGCAGGCTAGGACTGAGAGGTTTCAAACAGTTAAGAACCTCTTGGACTGCAAGTTGGCTGCGAATGCGGCAGTGAGTCCTCATGTCTTGAAGATGATGGGTTATCTCGATCATCTTCAGAAACTCGACTGCCCAATCAGCCAGGAACTTGCCTGCGACATCATTCTGCAGTCATTACCTGCAAGCTATGATCAGTTCATTCTGAACTTTAACATGCATGGCTTGAGTAAGACATTGCCTGAGCTTCACGGAATGCTCAAGACTGCGGAGCCCAATTTGAGGAAAACCGCCAAGGACCCCAATGTGCTTATGGTGCAGAAGGGCAAGGGGTTTAAGAAATCCTCTGCTAAGGATAAGGGAAAGGCCAAGGCTGTCCAAGTCGCGGACAAGGACACGCCAAAGCCCAAGCCCAAGTCCAAGGCTGGGCCAACTGACATATGCAGGTTCTGTAAAGAACCAGGGCATTGGAGGAGAGAATGTAAGAAATTCCAGGAAGGTCTAAAGGAATTGAAGAAGAAGACTTTTGAGACTTCTTCAACAGGTATTTTTGTTATAGAAGTTAATACAACTACTTCTGATAATACCTCATGGGTTATGGATACTGGTTGTGGGGCTCATATTTGTACTAATATGCAGGCACTCAACAACAGTAGAAGGCTGAAGCAAGGACAAGTGGAGCTACGAGTTGGGAATGGAGCGAAAGTTCCAGCGCTAGCTGTAGGCACTTACTTGTTGTCTTTACCTTCGGGATTGATTTTAGAACTCAATAATTGTTATTTTGTACCTGCTATAAGCAGAAATATTATTTCAATTTCTTTGTTGGATTTGGAAGGTTATGATTTTTCAGTTAAGAATAAATTATGTTCCTTCAATCGCAACAATTTGTTCTATGGTTCTGCCCCTCTTATGAATGGGCTTTACATACTCGATCAATCCGCGCCAATTTATAACATTAATACCAAACGGTTCAAACCTAATGAGGAGAACCGAACGTTTCTATGGCATTGTCGTTTAGGGCACATCAGCGAGAAACGCATCAAGAGGCTCCATTCGAATGGACTTCTTGGCTCATTTGACTTTGAGTCATGTGAGAAATGCGAATCCTGCATGATGGGCAAAATGACACGGGCCCCCTTTAATAAACCTAACGAGAGGGCCAGTGACGTATTGGGCCTGATACACACTGATGTGTGTGGCCCAATGTCCACAAATGCAAGAGGAAACTATCAGTACTTCATTACCTTTACTGATGATTTCAGTAGGTATGGATATGTTTATTTGATGAAACATAAGTCTGAATCTTTTGAGAAGTTCAGAGAATTCCAAAATGAAGTACAGAACCAACTTGGCAAAAGCATTAAGGCTCTTCGGTCCGACCGAGGAGGAGAATACTTAAGCCAAGAATTCAGTGATCATCTAAGAGAGTGTGGGATCGTATCCCAACTCACTCCTCCCGGAACACCTCAATGGAATGGTGTGTCTGAGAGGAGAAATCGGACCTTATTGGATATGGTTCGATCTATGATGAGTCACACAGACCTTCCAATATCCCTTTGGGGATATGCTCTGCTAACAGCAGTGTTCACTCTAAATAGAGCGCCATCGAAAGCAGTAGCAAAGACACCATATGAATTATGGACTGGAGAAGCTCCAGTGCTGTCTTATCTCAGAATTTGGGGTTGTGAAGCCTATGTCAAGAGATTGATCTCAGACAAGCTTACACCAAAATCTGACAAATGCTACTTCATTGGTTATCCACGGGAAACCAAGGCTTATTACTTCTATCTACGTTCCGAGAACAAGATCTTTGTTGCCCGGGATTGTAACTTTCTTGAGAGGGAGTTTCTCTCTAAGAAAGACAGTGGGAGTAAGGTACTGCTTGAAGAAATTCAAGATGAACAGGATACTGCTCAACCTAATGAGGAAGAGCAGCAGGAGGACCTACAAGAAATTGTAGAGCCTGAACCTGTAGTACCTGAAGTTCGAAGATCCGGGAGGATCCGTCACGAACCCGAGAGATATCAAGGATTCCTCGTGACTGACTGTCATGATCTTCTGATCATTGATGGTGATGAACCATCGAACTTCAATCAAGCCATGATGGGCCCAGATTCCTCTAAGTGGCGCAAGGCCACTGATTCCGAAATGGACTCCATGTCGGTCAACCAAGTGTTTTCGTTGGTTGACTTACCCGCTGGTGTAAAAGCCATCGAGTGCAAATGGATCTTCAAGAAGAAGATTGACGTGGATGGAAATGTCCAGATTTATAAAGCCAGATTGGTGGCAAAAGGTTTCAGACAAGTTCACGGAGTGGATTACGATGAAACCTATTCACCAGTGGCTATGATGAAATCTATTCTGATCCTACTAGCAACTGCAGCTTTTCATGATTATGAAATTTGGCAAATGGACGTGAAAACCACCTTCCTGAATGGTATTCTGGAAGAGGATGTGTATATGACACAACCTGACGGTTACATAGATCCAAAGAATGCTGGAAAAGTATGCAAGCTTCATAAATTCATTTATGGATTGAAGCAAGCATCGAGGAGCTGGAATCTTCGTTTTGATGAAGCGATCAAGCAATTTGACTTCATCAGAAATGAAGAAGAACAATGCGTGTATAAGAAATCTAGTGGGAGCAAGATTGTATTTCTTATCCTGTATGTCGATGACATACTGCTTCTCGGAAACGACATTCCAATGCTGAAGTCCGTAAAGGACTGGCTTGGAAGTTGTTTTTCCATGAAAGACATGGGTGAAGCCGCATACGTTCTTGGAATCAGGATCTACCGGGATAGATCTAGAAGGCTGATAGGCTTGTGTCAAGATTCATACATTGACAAAGTCCTACAAAGATTCAGCATGAAGGATTCCAAGAAGGGCTTCACGCCGATGGTACATGGCACAACGCTAAGCAAGAAGCAGAGCCCTACGACGGCTGCTGAGCTTGAGCGCATGAAGAATATTCCTTATGCATCTGCAATAGGATCTGTCATGTATGCCATGATCTGTACTCGTCCTGATGTTGCTTATGCATTGAGCATGACGAGTAGATACCAGTCAAATCCAGGTGAAAACCATTGGATTGCCGTAAAGAATATCTTGAAGTATCTAAGACATACTAAGGATAAGTTCTTACTGTACGGTGGAAGTGATGTGCTTAAAGTCAGTGGATTCACGGACGCAAGTTTCCAGACAGACCAAGATGATTTCCGGTCACAGTCCGGTTATATCTTTTGTCTGAATGGCGGTGCAATCAGTTGGAGAAGCTCCAAGCAAGACACCGTTGCTGATTCCACTACAGAAGCTGAATATATCGCCGCCTCAGAAGCTGCGAAGGAAGCTGTTTGGATACGAAAGTTCATTATTGAACTAGGTGTGATACCAGATGCGGCTGAGCCTCTGGCACTGTTTTGTGACAACAATGGTGCTATAGCTCAGGCAAAGGAACCAAGATCACACCAGAAATCCAAGCATGTTCTAAGAAGATTTCACTTGATACGTGACATCATTAATAGAAAGGAAGTCAAGATCAGCCGAGTTCAGACAGATGATAACGTCGCTGATCCGTTGACAAAGCCACTCCCAAGGCCTAAGCTCGAGTTTCTGACTGAAGCTGTAGGCATTAGAGACATTGAAATGTAATCTAAATTTGAGTGGGAGTTTGAGGGCTTTTATTTAGTTATTTGATATGTTCTTGTAAAACATTCTTATGTTTAATGAAATTATTATTTCAAGATTATTTTAACTGTGATGAAATAATCGTTCCAAAGTGATATGAACCATTTTATAGGTCATCGAAGTAAATGACTTGATCTTGAGTCATCGAAGTCATTTAGCTTGATCATGAGACCCTATATTTGATAGATGTTTTATATCATCCCGTCCCTAGTCGAAGGTTGTTGAAATTGGAACACCAACAACCGTGTGAGACTGGATTGGTACGTGACTTATGACAAAGTCTCAGTGTGTCATAGATGCGCGGCATCAAAGTCAGTACATAGGTGTATGTTTGGGAACATACGACCGGACAAGACCCGCTTATAAGAACTCTTCAGGATATTTATATCTGTGTCATAAGAGATTCTTACTACGACTATAGAGTATAGTCCTTAGACCTGAGTTCACATGCATGTGACTGCATATGGACTGATGCACTTTGATCATTGTCTAACGCTATCGTTCTGCGATAGTTATAAGGACCTTGTTTGGGTACATTATGAAATGAGTAGTTTACAGTGATGGAACAAGACGGAATTTTTCCCTCCAATATAAATGGAGTGAATATCTCTAGGCCAATCGGAGATTTGAATACTGGAAAATGCATGGCCATGCTCAAACGGACTGTCCCGAGTCGTTTGGATTGTCAGTATCGAATCAGAGTCCGATGAACAAGATTAGGCTTTATAAGGATGACACCAATCTTGCCTTATGACTAATCGAGATATTGTGACAAAAGGATTATGAATACAGAGATTCCAGTACAAGTGGGAGATTGTTGGAATTGTGTCCAGTAATCTCGGTACTGTCTCTAGAAAGTAAGAGTATGTCAATGATCAGACATAAGTCATATAATACTGGGGGTCATGATGGCTTGCTAGAGTCCGCTCATGATCTATAAGTCTTGGACTTATTGCCTTTATTATATGATCCCATATGGGTCACACGCCTAAGCTAACAGGAAAATGTGTAGGAACGGATTAGCAGAAGTACGGTAAAAGTGCTAGGCATTTACTGTACTTAGAGAGAATAAAACGGTTTAGGCACTGTGTGTCGATCGATACACAAGGTGTGTCGGTCGACACAGTGCGCGAATACCGTCGAGTTAATTGGTGTTTGGGCCAAATGGCCCAAACGGAACCAGACAAGTTTTATTAGATAAAACTCGAGTTCAGAAGGATTAACCCTAACTCCCCAGCCGAAATCTCTCTCTCTCTCTGCGCCGAGTTTCCTTGTGGTCTAGCAGCCGTTTTCTGTGATCGCGTGTGTGAACCTTTGGAGGATTCATCCCTCGGTGTTTCTCTGATCTCAGACATACCATCTCTTTCCGCTGCAAACAGGTATAAGGTGAGATCATCATTTGTTTCTATTCTGAGAAGAACCTAGATCCGCATGTTTAGGTTGATATGAATCTGAAGAATTGAATCAGGATCAACTAAACAATCCTTCATATTTGATAGATGGATTATATCATCCTGTCCCTAGTCAAAGGTTGTTGAAATTGGAACACCAACAACCGCGTGAGACTAGATTGATATGTGACTTATGACAAAGTCTCAGTGTGTCATAGATGCGCGGCATCAAAGTCAATACATAGGTGTATGTTGGGAACATACGACCGGACAAGACCCGATTATGAGAACTCTTCAGGATATTTATATCTGTGTCATAAGAGATTCTCACTACGACTATAGAGTATAGTCCTTAGACCTGAGTTCGCATGCATGTGACTGCACATGGACTGATGCACTTTGATCATTGTCTAACGCTGTCGTTCTGCGATAGTTATAAGGACCTTGTTTGGGTACATTATGAAATGAGTAGTTTACAGTGATGGAACAAGACGGAATTTGTCCCTCCAATATAGATGGAGTGAATATCTCTAGGCCAATCGGAGATTTGAATACTGGAAAATGCATGGCCATGCTCAAACGGACTGTCCCGAGTCGTTTGGATTGTCAGTATCAAATCAGAGTCCGATGAACAAGATTAGGCTTTATAAGGATGACACTAATCTTGCCTTATGACTAATCGAGATATTGAGACAAAAGGATTATGAATACAGAGATTCCAGTACAAGTGGGAGATTGTTGGAATTGTGTCCAGTAATCTCGGTACTGTCTCTAGAAAGTAAGAGTATGTCAATGATCAGACATAAGTCATATAATACTGGGGGTCATGATGGCTTGCTAGAGTCCGCTCATGATCTATAAGTCTTGGACTTATTGCCTTTATTATATGATCCCATATGGGTCACACGCCTAAGCTAACAGGAAAATGTGTAGGAACGGCTTAGCAGAAGTACGGTAAAAGTGCCAGGCATTTGTCGTACTAAGAGAGAGATTAATGGGTCTGATTAAATCCAAGGGATTTAATCAGATTGGTATTTGGGCCCAAAAGCCCAAAAGGAAATAGACAAGTTTTATAATTAAAACTTAAGTCTGATTTTTCCCCAAAAAAAAACCCTAGCCTCCCTGCGATTTTTCTCTCTCTCTCTGCGCCTCCCACAGCTTGGTCTAGCAGCCTCTCTTCCTGCTTGGTGTGCGTGTGTGAACCTCTGGAGGAGTTATCACTTGGTGGCTCTCTAATCTCTGACCTGTTCTCTCTTTCCGCTGCATAAACAGGTAAAAGGTGAGATCTTATTGTTTCTATTCAAGAGAACCTAGATCCGCATGTTTAGGAACTGTTGAATCTGAGAATTGATTCTGGATTAACAACCAAAACATCCTTCAGGATCTACTGGTGAAGACAACTGGTGGAGAAGACCTCTGGTGGAGAAGAGCCTTAGTCTAAATCACTCCGGCGAAAGAGAGTGGCTCATTCATTCTGGGTTAACGGCGAGATCAAGAGCGGTCGCCTTCGTCTCTCTGCTTCGCGAAAGTTCTGTACAAAAGAGAGCAAGAGTTATAGATCTGTACAAAAAAATGAAGAAAGTGAAAGGAATAAGACATGAGATGAGATAAGATATGTTCACTTTTCATTGAAGAGGTGAGATGTTTTGGAGAGAAAAATGAAGAGGAGGTGAGAGGGGGCCGTGTGAAAAAAAAATAAGGAAGAAGAGGTGAGAGACATAATTAATTAGGTTTAAGACAATCAACGATTGAGATTGAAAAGGATACGAATATCTAACAGTTCAGAATGTGATCCGTGTGATAGGATATTAACCAATAGAATTTTTTGATTATAATTAATATATAATAATCAAAAATAAGTTAAAATAATACAAATGGTTATAAAAAAATTAAACCGTAAGATATAAAATTTTCAAAAGTGTTAAATTTTATAAATAATTTAAAATAATACAATGAGGATATATAGTAACTAAAAATGATTAAATGATTTTACTTTTGAGTATATATAATAATTGAATTGTTGTTTACAAAAATGTAGTTTATTATTAGTATTTAGAAAATTAATAGTTAAAAAAACCATTAGATTTTTAATTTATTATTGTTTAAAATAGTTTTTAACTTTTTTATAAAGTATATATTTAAATGGTTTGAATGGTAGTTTTATGTATATGTAATTAATTTTATATTTTTATTTTATATTTTATGATTAAGAGTAAGTATAGAGTATGATTATGGTTTATTGTATAAAGTTTGAGGGGTTATGTTTAGGGTTATAGTTGATGTATGAAAATAAAAGATTTGGAAATGTATTTAGTTTTATACATTAGTTGTTAGTTTGTTTATACTTTAGAGTTTTAGGTTTGTTTAGGGTTTAAAGTTTTATGTATTAGTTTTGTATATTAGTTTTGTTTATACTATAGATTTCAAATATTAGTTATATAATTAGTTTTATATTTTGATTTTATAGTTTATGAAAGAGTTAGGTTTAGAATATGATTATGGTTTAGTGTATAGAGTTTAAAAGGTTGTGTTTAGGATTGTAAGTTAATGTTTAAAAATATTAGATTTGAAAATATTTTTCTTTTATAATTGTTGAATATTAGTTTTGAATATGTTATAGTAACTGAAATTTTATTAATTAATTTTTTAGGGTTTATTTAGGGTTTAGGGTTTGAATAGCTACGGATAAATCCGTAGCTATCCGTAGCTATATCGTAAAGCCACAAATAGCTACGGAAAAAATTGTAGTTGTACCATATATATTTAAATATTTATTATATATAGCTACGAATAGCCACGAAAATATGTCGTAGCTATATTTCTATGTTTTTTGTCGTAGCTATCCGTAGCTATATGTTTCCACGGACGTATCGTAGCTATTCGTAGCTATTTTGCTACGAACAGCTACGAATTTATTTCGTAGCTATATAGCTACGGATAGATACAAAACAGCTACGGATTTTGACTTTTTCAGTCGTAGCTAATTCGTAGCTATCCGCAGCTTAAAAAAAATAGCTACGAAAAATTTGTAGCTAATCTGTAGCTATCAAACAGTTTTCTTGTAGTGTGTAGATGTGTTCACCTTCTTTCCTTGCCCTCTTCCCCAACAGTATTGCCCGTCTTCATTGTCTTGCTTTCTTGTAGACATCTCCGGAAACCATGATTTAATTTTTGTAACAACACGGGGGTCATAGTAATTGTTCGTTGCCTTATTTAACGGTGATTACGGGTATGTGTATATGTAGGAGTGATAGGGGTTTTTTCCTCTTGTGAGGTAATGATATATGGCTCTTGCATGCCCCAAACACTTTCATTATTTATAACTCTGAGTGGTAATTTATCTCAAACTATGATATACGGTTCCTTATATCTTTTGTATTTTCATTATGTTTTATAGGGTATAGTTACTTACATGAAGCTTTCTAAGATTGTATTGAAATACCTATGGGATTAGGTAAATAACGTTTCATAGTAATATTTTGTCAGCTATCTCGGTATATGTTTTCACATATTTTCTATTTCATTGATTTCCTAGTGTTTTAGAAAAGATGGGTAGCCCCTGCGAAAATAAGATTTCTAGGTGTACATGTATCATGTACCGGGTTGACTCACCTATAGATGCTTTCGTCGTGGCATGTCCTCTGTTTTTACATACAATAAGAATTTTTTTTTTATTGTGTTTTTTTTTGAAAATTCATTTCTAGCTTTGCTAAGTTTTTATGGGCATGCGATAAGGAAATGAATCGATGGGTAAAGATACATTGCATTTCTTATTTTGAATTAGGGCTGCATGTTGTGGAAAATTACTTTGAACCTCTGTCGGACGTTGCGTTTCTCTCGAGGCAGTGTGTTTCCTCCGTTTGGCTTTTGGCTCTATGCGCTGCTGTTTGTTTTTTCGCTTACTCGATGATCCTCTTTCCATACTATGCATATTGATATGTGTGCCCAATTTTTACCCCCAATATTCTCTATGATGTTGTTGTCTGCTTCTTATATATTTTCATGTATTTTCATGCGGTATGCCTCTCGTTTTAGAAGGCTATGACGGTTACAAATGAGGTACAATGGGGAGGCAATTTAGGAGACGTCTTGAATGTCATTCAATGCTTACCGGTTAGCTGTTGGCTGTTAAGGAAGGTGTTACGTAATAATTTAGAATGGGTTTTGTTTCATTTCCCGCCATTTGTTGTAGACCCAACCATTTTGTGTTATGGAATAAGTTAGCCCGTGTTAACGCCTTTTCAATTCGCAAAGCATGGACCGTCATGGTCTAGTAGACATTTTGTGGCTGATATTTTCGTGACACAACTCTCTGGAGGACCCAAATAGTTTACATTTTTTTTATTGGGCTACAGCCATGTAAATATCGGTGGTCTTTTTTTTAACCTTCTGCCACATCGATGTTTTTAATTTGTGTTGGTTCTATATGAATAGAAGGCGTATGAAAAAACCAATTCCCGAGAACTATTTGGTAGAAGCAATTGGCAACTCCGATTTTTGTATATCAAGTAGAGGTAACACTACTTCCGCTGATAATCCCACACTTCACCTGCATTTGTTCCTATTTGACCGTGTGGCTTGCAATGGTTTCATGTCTTCGATATGATTATTTTATTGGTACATTAAACTATATTTCTACTTTCCTGGGTCTATTTGCAGCCCGTAGAATGCCTCCCCAAAATTTGAAGTCGATATTGTTCGTAACTAGACTTTAGTATATGTGTCAACGCTTTAGCTTAAATTTCGCAGGAATCTATGACATCTTCTAACGTTTTGATCATTTTTTAAAAAATAAATCATTTCTCTAATTTTCTCAGCATATATGTGAATGAGATAAATGTAGCCTCTTTTGTGTGGAGAGCCAACCATAATTGGTTTATATGGATGAGTTAGACAATAAATAACTCATTAGTCAAATTTTTTTTTTTTTTTACGAAATTGTAAATATCATTATAAAATGAAGTTTGAGGTTACAGATTGGATTTTCCTAAATGCAACATCAAATAATTGGTCTCATGGCAAAAAAAGGATAAAAAACATGGAAGCAAAATCAATTGGTATTATTGGAACTTCTGCTTGGTAGCATTAGATCCTTAATAGCGATACACTCTTGAAAACTTGAAGGCTGATGACAAAAAGCACGGCTAAGACGATACCTAGAAAGGATGTGCTCGCTTAAAAATGAACTAGGTAGTGGTTTCATCCAACAACCTGAGCAAAGAACCATTCCTCAACGATGGCAGAGAGGCCCGATCATTGATTGTCCTCATCACCTGATCAGCGCACTCACTAACACACCTAGATCCGACACGAGCCAGGATTACACTAACTAACGAAGCTTAATAGCGGCTTTTCGTTCCCCCAAGATCTTTCCCCGATGTCAGCGAGAACCGGAACCACGCATCACCACTTCGCAGCCTTACTACCTCCTCCTAGGTCTATAAAAACGAGACCGAACCAGATCAGGCTATCCGTACCAATGCAAAACCCATCAACTCCAAAAAATCAAGTAAACGCATCCAACTCAAATACCACGGTCGATAAGCCTGGGGAAGACCCTAGATCTACGCATGCAGCGTTAAAAGCTGGAACAAATGGTTTTACCAATCCGCAAAACCGGATGGTTTGAATCGGCTTGACCAAACCACAGATTGACCTAGAAACAACAGAGCCGGTCGAAGACTCAGCCGGAGTTGAAACTCGGTATCACGAAGACTCGGAGAAAAATCGTTAGCCACATCGACTCGACCACAATCTAGATTCACCGGCGGAAGATGAAGCGACGCCACCATGGACGTCACACGATGCCTTTCCTCCGCCACAACCCGAGCTCGAACCCGCAGACACCACTAACCTCCATGACTGTAGCAGATCTGAGAAGTTTCCCCGAAGGATGACGGAAATCTCCCGTCGGCGCACCACCCCGCCGTCCTCAAGCAGGGAGCACACGTGAACGAAGGACGCCGCCACATCTCAGATCTCGCCTTAAACCGCCGCTGTGGAGGGACTACAGAGCTGAACCGCGCATCTGAATAGCAAGATCCGACAGAGAAGATCACGACTTGACTCACCATTTGGACTGGAGGAGCACGAAGAAGAATCTGGAGCCCTCTCGCGACGTCGGCCGAGACCGGTCGTCGGAGAGGCGACACGCGCCGGCGTTAGCTTGCGACTGCGAAAGAGGGTTGGGAGAGAAAGTTATAATAGCGCGTTGGGTTATGTGCGTGCTAAAACCTTCCCCATTAGTCAAATTGTTAACGCGCCCAAATATCTAAATATGGTATTCGTATGGAGTTTCCAAATAGGTAGTCTATTGCATCTTTTTTTTTTGCTAACTACTCGTAATGGGTTAGCTGATTAAATTTTTGGGGTTAATTTTAGGAATAAAAATGCCTAATAGGATTAATAAAAATGTCGGTGACCTCATGAAAAGAGATAAATCTGTAACTATGATGTTAGTGAGTGGATCAATAGTGATTACTATACCGCCAATAACAACATAAGAACTTTCATAATGGTTTAAATGTAACTATGATGGTTTATATCAACATGAGATGTATTATATATCAGGAATTGTAATGGTACTTTTCTCGACTATGGTAATAAACTTGAAGATAGATCTTCACCGGAAAAAGCTGAACTCTGTTTATTCGATATGGATATGCAATTATGATGGTCATTAGACCACCCTAATGTAATCTTGGGAGGTGATAATGCTGTTATAAACAACATTCTCAACACACATTCAGAAAACACTAAGCTTCAGAATCTTATTGAAGCCGTTAGAAGTTGGAATGTTTTATTTGGTTATTTTCAACCATATAAAGCGATAATAATAAGATTAATAGATGTGCTAATGTATTGGCAAGAAAATGTATAACTTTTTACCAATTTTTGTGAATAAAAATGTAATGAGTATATTAGTTATTAACGAAAGAGATAAACGGTTGAATAGTGAAAACTATAACAGAAAGTTGCTAATGATATGAAAACAATAACAAGAAAACAGTGAGTAACTATTTTACAGTAGTTTTTGGTACCATTTTGTGATTGGTAATAAGTTAAACGATATAACCCTAACCACAACGGTTAGAAATTACCAATTAAACCCAATATAATTTATTTTATTGTTTAAACACCTTATAATACTTACTTCGGGTTCACAATAAAGTTTATCCAACAAAAAGTAAAAGCTATTTTCGTCTAAAAATATTTATATTGACACAAACTAAAGCCAAAATTTACAACAACCCTCGATAACCTAGAATTAGAGCCCAAAAAAATTACAACAAAGTTATCTTTATACAAACATTTCAAATAATAGTATATAAATGTTAATTTTCAAACTTATAATGTGTTGTTTACTCTCTCTCTCTCTTTCTCTCTCTCTCTCTCTCTCTCTCTCTCTCTCTCTCTCTCTCTCTCTCTCTCTCTCTCTCTCTCTCTCTCTCTCTCTCTCTCTCTCTCTCTCTCTCTCTCTCTCTCTCTCTCTCTCTCTCTCTCTCTCTCTCTCTCTCTCTCTCTCGACTACTATTTGATCAAAATTCCACTATGAACTGGTCGTAAACCTTGTATAATACAATCTTTGTGCTTTGATTTATCTCTCTTAATACTAGATTTATAACTCTTCGCGTTGCGCATAATTGTAATTTAAAAGGTTAATTCGATACAACGAATAATATATATTATTGAATATACAATATAAACTTTAAATGACAAGTGAATATAACTATTATTTATATATATATATAAAATTATTTTATCAAATGTTTGAATATGAATCATGATTTAGTAGTTTTATAATTAATTATTCATTTTATACAATAAAAATATGAACAATTTTGTTTCGTAAATATATTTTCGAAATTTAAGTTTTTAGTTCATTTACTTTATTTGCTAGTTTTTTATCTTCATTTTCAAATTTGCAATTGTTCGCCTTATAACTTTTTTTACATTCTATATGATCACATATTATAGAATTATTTTCACCGGTTCATTTTCGTAGACTTTCTCTAATCAGTTATTTAATTTCTTTTTTTTTTAACTTGAACATCAAATTATATTAACATAATTCTCTCCTCACATATAATTAGTCTCTTATTTTAAATATTTTCAATATATTATCATTTTACATATTTATTCTCTTAATATTTATAACTTAAAAATCATTAAAATAGTCTATTTTTATATTTTCCATAATTTTTAATTATTTCAAATTTTAAAAAAAAAAATCCAAAAACTTGTATTGTTGTTACAAAATGTTTTATTATGAAATTTTTCGCATTCCAAATATAATTCCCAATGTTGGAGGTTTTCCTATACTTACCTTAAATTTATTTAGTGTTTAGAAAAATGTAATACATTATTTCAATCCATAAAATTTATTAATACATTTCTCCTTATAGATATACATTTTTTTAAAAATTGTATTCTTCTTTCAGAAATCAGTAAACAATATACATATGATTTCTCAATTTTTAATTATTTCATATATCATAAATATACATGTTAAATAAATTTTTAATAATTTAATTTTATGATAATATAATTTCTTACTTTAACACCCACAAAATAAGTTTTAAATTTTAATTATATATTTTAAATAGTGAATTCTTTTATATTCAAAGAAATATATTTATTTAAAACCAGTATTCTTTAAACTATCTATTTCTATTAAAGTTATTTAATTGTATTTATCAAAATTATATTTAATTTTATATAAATATATATATTATTTTTAATGCGTTTTAAAATATATTTTTACTATATAATATTTTGGTGAACTATTAATTTCTTTAATTTTTTTCAAAAATGAGTTGCTAATTTTCAATAAAATAGTTATATATAAATAATGTGTATAAATAAAGATATTAACAGTAGTTTTAATGAAAAATTCATGTGAATTAATAAAGATATTGATAATAGTGTTAGTATTTTTTCGCTGATATGATTTTTTTTTTGTCAACTATGAATAGCTTCAATAAAAAATGACTAACTATACACACCTTCCGATTATTTTATATAGTATGTTTTAGAAATTTGATTTTGTTTTATATATAAGAGGTTTTGTAATTTTTTATTCAGATTTAAAGTAGTTTTTTTAGTATTGGTTGAATTTATTTTAAGTGCTTTAAATACTACCACTAATATTATATAGTTTTTAGTTTTTTTTTTGTCAACAACATAAAGATACACTACCGATTCTCAGCTAGCCAAGTCGGAGGATCTGAGTTTACATAAACAAAATAAGATGGCTGAATTCTAGCACCTCGTGCCAGATTGTCCGCCTTTATATTGCTTGCTCTTGGAGTGTGAGTGATAACAAACCTTGTGAAGAAACTCTTACGACTCTCATACTCATCCAAATGAATCGAAAAAGTAGGCCATTCTGTAGGTGTAGACATTATCTTCACTAGCTCTGAACAGTTTTTAGCGAAAGTTATGTCTTGTTGATTCCATCTCTTCATGCATTCCATTGCCCAAATTAGCGCTTCAAATTCTGCGTGTAGGAGAGATAAGCTGCATCTTATGTTCTTTGCTCCCATCATTACATATTTATCGCCTTCGTAAATGTTGTACCATCCTTGTCCCGAAAAAGTGTCACCTTCCTTGCACGATCCATCTACAAAACACCAACAGCCTTGTATGTCCACCCTTGTCCTCGTATACATAGACCCCTCGATAGTATAGTTTTTAGTTATTGGTTGAATTTCATTTAGTTAAATTAAAAAAACAATAAATAAATCTTAAGTTCTATTGACAAAAGAAAAATTAAGTTATGTTGGCAAAAAAACGGAGGGAATGGAAGATTTGTCATGATTAAAAAGAGATAAGGGAAGATTTCTTTATGTCAACCAAAGCATCAGCTCTTTATCTTCTTATCCAACCTTCATCTTTCAGAAGATGAACGAGTTCGATCCTTTGCTTAAATAAAGCGCTTTTAGTTTCTATTTTCTTGTTTAGTTTCAAATAAATGTTTCCGTCTATGTTGGATGAGATTCGGATCTGTAAATTTTGCTGGTTTTCGGAATCGATCTCACGTCCGCCGTACTCTCTCACCTTCCTCCAACATTTTACTCCTTCGCTTCTTCTTTATTTTTCGATACTCATGGAATAATATCTTATCCGCTTTCACTTGCTCAAGAGGAAGAGCTTTCGGTGGGTGATGGTCAAGCCACTAAGTTGGGCATCTTGACCGGCGGTAAGCCTTCATGGTCTATGTAGTTCACAGAGTAGTCAAGGAGCAGTGCTTCCCTCCATGCGTCTGGTGGTTTCAGTGAATTTTCTTCGAAGTTGTAGATCAACAGGTGGGACTGAGAAGTTTTACAGAGATAGGACTGTTAATCTCCGGCGGTGCTTCCTCCTCCTTGCCGGCGATTTGCATGTCGGCACTTCCTCTCGGTTGACACGTGCACCTCTGCATTTGTTATGTGGAATTAGGCCACGTGTGTTTTGCATTCCTATCTGTTAAGAATATAGTTTATCTTCAGCCCATTACTCTCTTGTATAACTTTTGGCCCATTTGTGTCTTGTCCGTTTGGGCTTCAATCAAATCAATGAAGTTGACAAAAAAAAAAAAAGACAAGGAAAGAGATGGTTGATCAAACTGAATAAAGGCCGTTGATAAAAAAACTGAATAAAGGCCCATTAAATAGATGGACCCAATTGATTAAAACAAACCACCTTCGACTTTTCCTTGAAATCAATTTCATAAATTTGGGTGTGGAGATAATAATAAAAGTGGCGACCAAAAAGAAAAAAGAAAAGAAAAATAATAATAAGCTTAAGCAAATTGCTATGAGAATCAGAAATCTTAGAGCAAAAAGGTGAGCGAATCCCTAGCTTGGGGATGATGTTTGGACGACTACGATTGACGATGACCGACAAAGTGGCGGCTACTCGCTCCGTCGCCTTGGTCTTCTTCTCGCTGATCCTCAACGGGAGATGGATCGTCTTTGCCGATGGCAGCAGCGGTGGCACCGCGAGGAACGGCTACTCAGCCGGATTATGGTCGTCGGCTGTTGCTCCTTCCAATGTTGGTTTAGCTGTCGCTGTCACCGTCATGGCCGGTCTCGCCGTGGCTTTCACCGTCGTCTACTCTCGTAGGTATGTATTCGGAAATGAAACACCAAAGATCTGATTATGTTCTAATCGAGAGTAGCAAAGCTCTTTCCCTACTTGTCATGCTTACTTAGTAATCGTTTGATTTGATTGGGGAAGATAAATCATATCGGTTTCATTTCTAGTTGCTTCTTTGTTACTCTCGCCAGTTTCTGCTGATCCCCATGTCTTTCTTTAGCCAAGAATTCTCAGCAAATTAGCTGATCTGAGCTGTTAGTTAGATTATCGCGATTGAGCTCTTGGTCTGATGTTAGTTAACTCCGAATATCACTAACAGTCTTCCTGTCTCGTAAGATTCTCAGGCTGATCCACAGACTTTGATACGTATAGTGGTGTTGAGGAATCACCAAAGCTTTTGTAATATAAGAGAATAACATAACCAGTGTTTAATTTTTACGTTTAGCCTCTTTGTTGGGTTGTCTTTTGAATGACGTGTGGGTTGCAATGCTCTCTTGGTCTATACACAACATAGGACATAACATATACGATTAACCCTTTCTTATTTGTTCGAGAAATCTATTTCTCTTTTTGCTGCATGTAATTTGCTTACGCTTACTAAATGAAGTTGCTCATTTTCTGCTCATCCACCTCTTCAGAGGAAGCATTGGATCACCTTGGTCATTGAGGAGACGGAAGCATGCTCTTCAATCTAAACAGTGGAATGCTTTTTTTACGGAGGAAGGGCGACTCAATGATGGAGGTGTCAAGTTTCTGAAGAAAGTTCGCAGTGGGGTATGTTGCTAAATAAGAAATTTTTTCTGCCTCAATGAGTGTTGCTGCATTTTGATCACCTTTTGATACTGATTTTAACCAAAATTTTCCCATTTTGCCTTGAAGTTAATTCCTATCTTTGTTTTCAGGGCGTGGATCCAAGCATCAGACCAGAAGTTTGGCCGTTCCTCCTTGGAGTGTAAGAATCAGCAGCATCTTTGTCATTGTTCCTTCTTTTACGTACCTAATGCTGAAGTAAGGTTTGACCCTTTTATCTGTTGCGGCCTGACCGTGGGAGTTTTCCTGTCGGCCTTAGGTTCAAAACTCATGTTTTGAATGTTGAACTTTAGATTTTTTTTTTCTGGGATTGGTTACTGATGCTGTAAAGGTAGAATAAAAAGCAAAACGGTAAACCATTCATTAAACTAGAAGTAAGGAGATTCATATGGGAGACTCACCTTTAATGTTTTTCTTTCCAGACCCAGAGGTTTACAAGATTAGTCTTAATTCTAGTCTCCCGCAGCCATTACTATACATCATGTTTACTTTGATAATGAACCATGTGTAAGCTATTAATACTCTTTATCATCCCGACACATTGTAACCTTATTCTACGTACCTCTCACAGGTATGACTTAAACAGCACCAAAGAAGAAAGAGATTCTATTCAACAGCAGAAACAGTACGTCTGCTTATACTTATGGATGGTTTCATGGCTTCTCAACTTTCTACCAATATTATGTTTCCTATTCTTCTCTGTTTCCGTTAGATTAGTGACTTACTCAATGTGTCGATAAAATTAGGAATAACAGTAATAGTTTGGGAACCCCATTTACGTAGATTTCGTGTCTGTTTATAAGTAGCTTCTTATGTACATGTAAATCTTGCAGGAAGGAATATGAAAACCTGCGGAGACAGTGTCGCGAGATTCATAAACGCAATGAAAATGGTTGTGGATCAAAGCAGGCATCTCAGAGCAGCAACATCGATGACAGTCAGGTTCTTGATTCCAATGATATTGAACAAGTGGATAGTTCCACGAGATCCGTCCCAGTAGAAGAATCAGAGAAGTTGAATTCCGAATCGATTCTTCAGGATGGGGACTGTGAAAAGAGCGGTGTCACCTCCGAATATGCTGCTAATGATTCAGACTCGACGAACTCTGAAGAAACCGAAACTTCGCCTCTTCTAGCCAAAGAGGAAGCAGAAAGCCACGATACCATTAACTCAGACTCGACCAATTCTGAAGAAACCGAAACCTTACCTCTTGTAGCCAAAGACGAAGCAGAAATCCACGATACCATTAACTCAGACTCGACCAATTCTGAAGAAACCGAAACATTGCCTCTTGTAGCCAAAGATGAAGCAGAAAGCCACGATAAAGTCAACCAAGAAAAAGACAGCCCGTCTCCATCATCAAAGCCAAAATCTCAGGCAGAAGAGGATTTCACCACAACGTGGCAGAGAATTATCCGTCTGGATGCAGTGAGAGCAAATGATGAATGGGTGCTCTACTCACCGTCTCAAGCTGCTGTCTCTGACACAAAAGCCCGGGGAATAGCCACACAGGTTGGTCTTACTGACTACGACCACTTGGAGCCCTGCCGGATCTTCCACGCAGCCCGCCTAGTCGGGATCCTCGAAGCCTATGCAGTTTATGACCCAGAAATCGGTTACTGTCAAGGAATGAGCGACTTACTATCTCCGTTAATTGCAGTAATTGAAGACGACGTCTTAGCATTCTGGTGCTTTGTTGGGTTCATGAGTAAAGCACGGCATAATTTCCGGCTAGACGAGGTTGGAATCAGGCGACAACTCTCCATGGTATCAAAAATCATAAAATTTAAAGACATCCGCTTGTACCGGCATTTAGAGAACCTAGAAGCGGAAGACTGCTTCTTTGTATACCGTATGGTGGTGGTTCTGTTCAGACGAGAACTAACCTTTGCGCAAACGCTTTGTCTCTGGGAAGTAATGTGGGCGGATCAAGCAGCCATAAGAACCGGGATTGCAAAGGCGACTTGGGGGAGAATCCGGTTACGGGCACCGCCCACGGAAGATTTGTTGCTTTATGCTATCGCGGCGAGCGTGTTGCAGAGGAGAAAGACGATCATAGAGAAGTACAGTGGAATGGACGAGATTATGAAGGAATGTAATAGCATGGCTGGTCGTCTTGATGTTTGGAAACTTCTTGACGATGCTCATGACTTGGTCGTCAATCTTCACGACAAGATCTGAGAGAGTTTAATCTCACTCTGTCTCTATCACTTTACTTGGCCTTTTTTCTTGTTAGTGTGTTCATCTGTTATTGTTACTTAAAATGTGAAACAAAATCGTCCACAAAACGCTTGAAAACATCTTCAACCATGTCTTGGAATATTTTATTATGGATAAGCGGTCCAACTTGCTTTGATCTTATGCCAAGCTGCGAATTGCTTTGATCCAATATGCACTTCAAGCCTCAGTATACAACTTCTGGAGAGAATGGTAGATGACATGGTGACCAACCGATTAGCTCAATCAGAGATTTGGGTGACCGCAAATTTGCTGACTTGCTCTCCAACTCTGGTTCTCAACGAGAGAATAGGATTTCATCTTATAATTTAGTCTAGCTCTTCTAAATGTTTTCAACATACACGAAACATTAAATAAAATAAAATAAACACACACACGAAACACTTGCTGTACAAAAGTTTTTTTTTATTTGAATAAATTTTATATTCTTTCCAGAAAAAAATGTAATAACCCTCATTTTTTTTTTGTCAACAAAAGAGAACCTAAGGAAACCTACTTCTCTCTAATCCAGTTTGGTGGCTCCGGTCCAACGTGGATTGAATATGACGGTCTTAGACGGGCACTCCGTGCTAGTCTGTCTGCCATCAAGTTTCTTGTGCGCGCAGAGCCGGAGTTGAACACATTCTTTTGAAACTTTTGAATGGGGCCCCGCCTTATATAGGGGCCCAAAATTTATAGAAAGCTTATAAAAATATATATATTTCATATGTTTATTATAGAAAATCTAAAAAATAAAAAATTATATGAATTGTTAGTGTATGAAATTATATACTGAAAATATTTCTTTGTTTTTATCTTTCTTTTTATATTTTGTTTATACTCTTTTCTTTTTTTGTATAATTTTTATATAAAAGTTTTGTTAGTGTAAGAAAAATTATAAACAAAAAAAAATTTGAATAGGGCCCCGGATATCTCAGCTCCGGCTCTGTGTGCGCGGTACATGGATGAGTTCAAAAGTTGCGAAAAACTTCATTCTTGCTTGGAACTCGTCTAAGTGATTCGAGAAAGCTGGCCATTCGTCTGGTTCCGACACTATCTTCACCAATTCTGAACAGTCTGTTGCAAATGTGATGTGCTGATGTTTGTGATACTTCATGCATTCCATAGCCCATACCAGAGCTTCAAATTCTGCATGTAGTGGTGATAAACTGGCTCTGATATTCATTGCCCCCATCAATACATTTACATCTCTCCCATAGCCACTATACCATCCTTGACCTCAAAACTGATCACCCTCTTTCCAAGATCCATCCACAAAACACCAATGCCCTGTGGGTATCAAATCTATTTCAAAAGTATCCCCACCGGATGATTCTGGTACTGCTTCTTTGACCTCATTTAATTGCGCATCTCCCCATGTAACAGATTCTGCTTCTGCCAATCTTAAAGTTTTCCGAGGGTCACGATCAATATGACTATATATCATATCATTCCTGCTCTTCCAAATGTACCATAGCAACCAGGGATAGATATCCATCTCCTTATCTGAGGGTAATCTCCAAAATAGATAATCCATATTTGTGTAGATAGACCCCGTCGGAAAAAATTTCGGGTTTGTCGGTATATGGGATAATGCCCAAGTTTGTACGGCTGGTGGACATTCAAATAAAACATGATTTATCGATTCTTCATCTGCACCACACCGAGCACAACCAATATCACATTTTATCCCTCTTCCCCTCAAGTTTTTTGCCACTGATAAACAACCTGATAACGCTTGCCATATGAAATGTCTAATCTTGGGTGGGCATTTGACCTTCCACGAAAAAGCTTGTAGTTTATTGATACTTGGCTCCAGAAACGGAACAATGCCATTTTCATTGGTGATCTCTCTCTCCAATTGATACCCTGATTTTACCGTATATTTTCCTGACTTCGTAGGAAACCATCCCAATGAGTCTGGTCTATGATTCCTACTAAAAGGAATACTGAGGATCAAAGCCACATCTTCTGGTACTATAATCGTCTCCAGTAGTGGAATGTTCCACATTTTGTTATGCTGGTCAATCAACTGGTCAACAGTCGCTAACGCATTATGAGAATCTATCTTTTGAGTTGCTTGTCTCGGGCGATAAGATGGTATCCACGGGTCATTCCATATAGAAATAGATTTCCCTGTTCCCACCCTTTTGATAAGTCCTTTCGTAACCAGAGGCCTAGCCGATGTAATACTCCTCCAGCCATACGATGCTGAGTATGATCTTATTGGGTCCATAGGTCCCGCATTCCTATAATATCTTCCTTTAAAAACTTTCGAAAAAAGAATATCCGGTTTATTAATTAGTCTCCATAACTGCTTCGCCAAAAAAGCTGTGTTTACATCCCGGAAATCTCTAAAGCCAATCCCACCATTTCCTTTTTCTCGACAAAGTTTGTCCCAAGACATCCAGTGCATACCTGTATTCGTTCCACCTGTACTCCACCAGAAATTTGAAACTATACTTGTTAGTTTCGTAGTGATCTTCTTTGGTAACCGATAACAGGACATTACATGATTTGGTAAAGCCGTCGCCACAGCTTTTATCATAACCTCCTTTCCGCCGCGTGAAAGCAATTTCGTCGTCCAGCCATTAACTCTTCCATGAAGTCTATCTTGTAAAAAACTAAAAACCTGTGTCTTAGGTCCACTAAGGCTCTCTGGAATACCCAGATATGATCCCATTCCACCCATCGTTGTGATGGCTAGTAAGGCTTTCACCACCTCACGGACTTCAGGCACAACCGTATGTCCAAACTGCAGTGAAGATTTTGCAAAGTTTATTTGTTGACCCGACACATCCTCGTAGGCCTTAAGTATATGTAGAATTGTCTGACACTCCTCCTTATTGGCTTTGCAGAAAAATAAACTATCGTCCGCGAACAGAAGGTATGATATAGGGGGACATGCTCTTGCCACCTTTAGTCCCGTCAGTTGTTTTTCGCGCTCCACTTTCTTTATATTCGCAATCAATGCTTCTGTGCATAGAATAAATAAATATGATGACAAAGGATCACCTTGTCTCAAACCTCTCTGTGGTGCTATAAATCCCCGTGGTTGTCCATTAATGAGGACCCTATATTGAACCGTAGTTATACATCGCATTATCCGATCAACGCATTGGTCATGAAAACCCATCTTTCTCAACATATTCTCGATGAATGCCCATTCAACTCTATCATAAGCTTTGCTCATATCCGTTTTAATCGCCATAAATTTACCCTTACATGATGGGTTTGTCCGTAATCCATGAAACATCTCCTGAGCTATTAATATGTTATCTGAGATTAAACGTCCCGCAACAAAGGCAGATTGCGTCTCCGAAACCAATCTTGGTAATAGCCGCTTCAATCTTTGACATAGCACCTTTGACATTATCTTATAACCCACATTGCAAAGACTGATAGGACGCAGTTCCGTCATCCTGCTCGATCGTTCTGTCTTCGGAATAAGACAAATATTCGTCATATTCAGTCTTGTGTCCAACTCCCCATATTGAAGGAAATCATTTACCAGGCGAACAACATCATGCTTCACAATTGACCATGATTGCTGATAGAATAACGCCGTCATCCCATCTGGCCCTGGGGCTTTCTCTGGATGCATCATGAACAATGCTTGCCTCACCTCCTCCTCAGTAGCTAAAACCATTAGTCTCTCATTCATTTGAGTTGTGATTGAGATTGAGATTTCCTGTAAAAACTCCTCGAAACCGTCTGGGCTAGATGTCGAAAACAATTCCTCAAAGTAATCCACCGCTACTCGTTCCACTTCATGATCCTTTGTGACCCAATCTCCTGCTGAATTGTGGAGTCCGACAATCCGATTCCTTGCTCGCCTTTGTTTAGTTAATGCAAAGAAAAAATTTGTATATCTATCTCCCGACGTGTGCCACATATTCCTACTCTTCTGTTGCCAAAATTGTTCCTCATCTCTGTAAGCTTGTTTCAGTTTATCTGAAATCTCCAAAACCTCCTCATGTGTTTTAGTATCATCTTTTTGGACCTCTTCCAGTTCTTTCTGTAACCCATAGATGTGATCCTTATTATATTGAGGATTGTTTTTCCTCCATCTTGACAGTTCGCGTCGACATCTACCAATTTTGTCATAGAAATTTGTTGCTCCAGCGTCATTCGAACCTTCCCAACCCTGTTTAATTGTGTCCATATGGCCATCTTTTCCCACCCAACGTTTATCAAATCTGAACTAACTCCGTCTCTTTTGGATCTTGTCCTCAATAGATGCCACAATTGGACGGTGGTCTGAACCAATCATCCCCAAATATTCGACATACGAGGCAGGAAAAAGTGTATGTCAGTCTTCATTTGCTAGAGCCCTATCCAGTTTGCACCTGATGAGCTGTTTTCCCCTTCTCCCTCTCCAAGATAAAGAGTCTCCCAGGGACGGGAATTCAATTAAACCACAATCATGAATCATATTATTAAAAGATACGAAAGTTGACGCGTGCCTTAGGGATCCTCCTTGTTTTTCATGATTTCCGGTGATCTCATTAAGATCACCTATTATGAACCATGGAATTGTCCTTACCACACCCATACGAGTCAAACGTTCCCAAACTTGATCCCGTAATTTCTGTACTGGGTCGCCATATACAAAGGATAGCGAAACCCTATTCCCTTTTACATCTGCTTCAATATCGATCATCCTATTGCTTGCATATATTATGTTCACATCTGTTGTATCATTGTAATATAATGCCAGTCCTCCACTAGCTCCTCTCGGTTCAACTGTATACATCTTATCATATCCAAAGTGACCCATAAATTTTTGTGTAAAAGAGAAAGGTTGTTTTGTTTCTGATAGAAAAAGAAACTCAGGCTTGTTCTTATACACTATTTCCCGCAGATAATCAATCGTCCATTTGTTTCCCAAACCTTGGCAATTCCAACTCAATATCTACATATTAAATTGATTTTTTGGTTTCCCCCTTTGGGGTATCAATTTGGGTTTTAAAATATCCCAAACCTCTAGTCTTTGAGCATAACATTGCTCAACAGTCTTCGTCTGGACCACATATCTTCTCGCCACCTCCCCTGGATTAAAGCATTTGGTGTAAACTCTTATTTCCTTTAAACCATAATCCTTGGACTGCTGCTGTAAATCATTATTGTATAAATGCCAAGGTAACCCATATGAGACCAAATTAAAATCCTAGATATGAAAACTATCAGTCAGCCATATCTTAGGTAATAGATTCCACATGAACTTAATCTTAACAATTTTCATGCCATACACATGATCGACCCCTTCCTGTCTTATTAACCACTCTATAAGTAAATGCTTAGAGGAGTCAAGTAACTGCTTAGAGGATTCATAATCAACATAAAGCCACCACTGCAACCAGCTGCACCTCTCACACCTTTGTTTTGAATCGGGCCCTTTAAAGATACACCCACCAAAGATATTTATGTGGCCAATCTCATGCGTAGCCATAATCACTTTGTTGAAAAGCACACTATTCCTATCTCCTGGCCTTGCTGAGATCCCATAAACAAATCCTGGCGATTCATACCTATATGGATATCTATATAGATAAATTAGACCGTCACATGATGAGCTAAGCAACTTATCAGACATTATTAAACCATACTCCGCAATCAACGAAGGAGATGAGTATTCATAATCAAACCAAAAATTCAGAATTTCAAAAATCTGATTTCTCTTAACTTTATTTATAAGAATAATAGCCAAAGTTACCCTTGATAAACCTATACACGAGGCAAAGGTGATTCATGAACCTTCTTGTACAACCAAAAACAAAAGTAACTCCAAGAAGGAATATTTATTGTATCCGCCATAAGCGTTCTCGGGTGAAACCTTGACCATAGTCATAACCCACTCAGATCCATAGTATGATAACCTCTTAACCACCTCTTGTGATGTCTCCCTCCCATTGGAGATTCTTGTCCTTACAATCAGAGCTGTACGATATGGAAACCCAAGATCATCAGGACCTCCTTTCCCCATCAAACCAGAAAACCTTAATCTTATGCGACCCCAAAATTCTTGTGAATCTCCCTGACCTCTTTGTGGCAACACCTTCCCCTTCCAGCTCATATGTATATTCATCCTGACAACAACAATTACCATAGCCATATTCCATGTAACATAAATCATAAAATCAGCTATGTGAATCATCCTCTTGTCCCAATATCTAAAATTTGCGGAACAGATAATAACTTTACAGACTTTACAGACCCCAAACTCCCAGATTATTGGAAATGAGAACGGATCACTAAAAATGATCAAGAGAAACTCCTCCTGAACTACACCTACACCTCTTATATATTGTTCCTGAACATAACACAAGTTATTCCAAGTACCATAACCTAGCCAGCACCCTCGACCTCTGAGGTAATCTGTTCTTTTCATAACATTCATCAGTCCATTATCATTACCAATATCCATTAAAGGAAAGACTGAAATTATCCTAACTACCATATCACAGTGCCTACGCAAAACACTTGTATTCTGATGGTTATAGTTAATTAAAAATATATTCCAGAGAGTCACCCTACCTAACTTTGCATCATACCATAATACCGGAAGCCATAAATTTGCCCTCCAAAACTCAGAATCATTTAAAACTGAATCATCATCTTGTATAGTAAATAACATAACCTTGAGCTTGTACTTGAAGTTAATAACCATTCCCCAACTTCGTTCCATCTGCTGAGGCAGTGTGCTCCTGAATCTCCGTGCGATTGTTGCCATCTCTAGTATGCCCCCATTTCAAACACTTATTAACTGTATTGCACCAAAACAGAAACCAATAAGAAAAACCAGAATTCTTATTCATGTGATTGGAAAGTAAAGCAAAGCAAATGACCCACATAAGAAGACTTCCCATCAAACTTATAAGAAAAGACAGACACCATGCATAATAAAAGACCCAACATAAAGACCAGAAACTCTCAAACAAAAGGAAAGGCTTAAAGCTTATTGACTCCATAAAAACCATAGACTTTTAGAAGCAAGTTGACAATGTGTCCTCAATTCGAGGCTCCAGCACCATTGCCTTTGTCAGGCTTTGGCAGATTGGGATCCTTCTCATTCTGCTCATTCTGCAGCTTCTTCATCTCATTGTCTCCCTTCTGCACCACTTTCTTCCTTGGTGAAGTTAAGGACTGGACCATCCTCTTCTTGGCAAAGCGGCTCAGCAACAGAGGAGGTCCATTGAAGGCCTTCTTTTTCCCCCCAGTTGGTTTCTGGCCTGCCATTTTCTTACCCTCAGCCTTCTCTGACATCCCTGAAGCCTCCTCTGTCCCAAGTGTCCCATCCTGCTCTCCTATAATCGAGTCATTGTTCTCCATTGAAGACTTCACACCATCCTGCTCAAGCTCCTCCACACCATTAAGAATAAATGACCCTTCCTCCTCCCTATGATTCTCCTCCTGCGCCTCCATTAAATCATCCAAACAGTCATCGTTATCAAGATCTTCATCCATCTCCTCAATATGAGCTTTCCCCTCCCTCTGAGTGACTTTGGATGGTTCTTCATCAAACTTTAGCTCCTTCCTCACCTTCTTCTCCTGATTGGCTTCATTTCCATTCCCCAGGGATATTTTGTTTGCCCTGAAGGCTTCCAACATAAGCCTCTCCTGATCAGTCAAGGAATCAATCTTGACTTTGTCTGACCCTCTCCCCTCTTGTGCACCTCTCCTTCTGTACTCCCTTGGTGAGAACTTCTTGTATCTCCTTGAGAAAGAAGATGAACCCTCTGAGGACCTTCTGTCATATCTTTGTGAACCTGAACGAGCATCCCTTCGAGTCTTGAAATCCTTATCTTCAGCAGCCTTGCTCTTACTCTTTTCCAATGATTGTTTGTCATCCTCAAGACCTGAATCCCTCCTCCCTTCCCGTGAGTTATTGCGTTCCCCAATAACCACAGCTCCTCGATAGCTCATAGGTGCCGGTCCATCTGATGGTCCCTTGGGATCTCGATCACTCCTTCTTCTTATAGGCTCCTCTAGAGGCCTCTGCTCCTCATTCTGTGGACAAATCTCCTGCTCGTGGCAGAGGCTATAGCAAATCCTGCAGAAACCATATAATCTTTCATACCTTAACTGCACCACCGTCTCCTCTCCAGTTTTGAAATCAACCACCGTCTCAAAGACTAGAGGTTTGAAACCATCAAGAACAACTCTGACCCTGCCATTATCCAAATGCACTGGACCCGCTTTTCCAATCCCATTTCCCACACTTGTGAAAGTAGGTTCAGCCCACCAATGGAGTGGAATTCCCATTACCTTCACCCAAAAGGTTATGGCTGAAGGATATGCTGCATCAATGATTGGCTCCCATCTCACTAAAGAGACCATCCAGAAGTCAAAATGAAAAGGCTCCATGCTAAGAACCTCAAGGATATCTTCCTCGTTATCAAAGTCTAGTTGAAAACGTCCCAATCCCAGGTCTGCTCCAGCTATCCTTTCTTCCATCTTCCAGATCCTCGGGAGCATGTGGATCAGGGATCTGGTGTCTTGTCGCCTAGGGTTCATGCACCTTCCAATAAGTGTTTTGCCATAGCTCATTGATCAGCTCCGAGTTATCAAAGCCTGGAACCGAGATCTTCAATCTCTGAGTTGCAACCGCAGCCATTTTTCCCTTGTTCTTAGACACAAGAACATGACTTTGAGACATGTTTAGAAAACTTTGTAAGAACTTGATATTTAGAGAGATAAAGAATGTGATATGACAGTCTCTAACCCACACAACGAATTTATACCGAGAGCCCGAGTTCAGAGAAACTATCACAGACAGGACCCTTAATTGTGATTGGAAATTAGACCAAATCATATCCCGTAACCTCATATATCGAATCCCAGTCAATAAGTTCAAAACTAAAAAAGCTCGTTTTCGGAAATGTGAATGAATGATTCCCCAAATCAAAATCTCAATCAAGAAAATACGTGAATGATTTACAATGAAAATTATTTGTCGAGACTCATTAATATCAGCTCGACGAAACCGAAAAAGGAAAGCAGATTCATCAGGCATGAATCGGAAAATCCTCATCATCATCATCTCAATCATTATGAAAGAAAAGCCGGAAAAAAAGATTTCACAGACCTTAAATAAAACTGTCCCAAATCGACTGGAAACTCCTTGAATCCCGACTCCTACCAATCTTCCAATCTCCTCAATTTCGCGATATCCCCAGATCTTCAAACCATAAAACATTGCAATCCTCCAATTTATTACCAAAATCTCCACAATCGTAACACAGCCTCCCAAACCAGTGAACCCTAAAGCCCCTTCCGCCTTTAACCATAAATCAAACCTCGAGAGGACAGAGATCCGTCTCCCTCGAAACCACATCCAATTACCCTAGAAATGTCGCCCTTGTCGCCTTCGCAATCGCCCTCCACCATACGTTACTTTTTTTAAAAACTCTTCCGCATCAACTCTTGTTCCAGCTAGTGCCTAACTAAGAGATCAATTTGAACTGAAGATAATACTTATACTATTTGTTGAAACGAGCTAAATTGAGTAAATTAATAAAGTAATTGGATTTGATAATGATTAAAGATCTAAAGATAATTAATAACCCTCATTTAGAGTTAATGTTTCCACCTTCAAACTTTACTAAAACTAGGAAATTGCCCGCGCTACGCCGCGGGGATTGTTTATAAAATTTTACCTTAAAATGTTTTTTATTAAAATTAATAAAATTTGATAATTTCTAGAAGAGATATTTAAAAAAAGAGAAGACATGACACAAACATTTGGTATAGAATTATTTGTTTCTTCTGCTATTACATCTTTCTTGGTTCCACTTTCTCCTTATAGGTCACTCGTCTTGTTCATCTGTCTTGCTTAACCTATGAATTTACAATTTATATATTAATTTTTTTGGAACATACAATATGTGTTTAATAATGTAAGGGCTTTATGGAATACCTAGTTTTGTATTCCATACAAAAAATATTGTCATGGAATACTGTGATGTGAGGGCTCCTTGAGACTTCAAAAAAATAGGACATATGTGTTCTTTCGTATTAACATCGCTTCGTCAAGATACTCTGAAAATTTAAAACAGAGAATATATAAAGGTCGCATAAAATGCAAACATGTTGCCAAGACATAATTTACTAAGCTTCCTGAGAATTTCTAGAACCAGACTCCAATAAACTCTTTCTAATAGTTCACAAGGTAACCCAGTAACCCCAATCAATACAAAATAAAATCTTGTAATAAACCATAGTTAACTCAAAGATGGAACAAATAAAATCAAGTCGACTGTATCACAAGTGCAACGGTATCGTCATTATTACCAAAGCAGCTATAGCAAAACAGGAGCCAAACACTTGCTTTGGCAACAAACAACACCAAGTTTTGAAAGGCATAAATAAATTCCATCCAAGATTGAAGGTACTCTAATCCATCGTCTCATTTCATCAACATAAGATACGTAAGTTTTATGTACGACTATAGAAATGAAACTTACTTGCAATTCAATTCACATTCTGCTCTTTCCGTTGAGGTGTAAACAACTTCAGCATCTCCCGGATGACGTCCAACAATAACCAGAGGTATTTCCTGATCCAGAACTATTAAAAAAATTAAACATAAAAATAAGCACGACAACCAAATATGGTCAAATCAAAAAGCTTTGCAGAATCGAAAAGAAAGCGTCATGGTCTTTTTACCTTCTCGGACGCTTTTTCAAAGGCAATAACCATTTCAAGAACTTCTTTTTAAAAATTAGTCAAAAAGCTAAAAAACTGTCATTCCGCAGATGAGTAGATATATAGATGTGTGTCTCTCTTGTAGGAAGGAAAAGAATGGATTATAACCCGAAGAGATGACTGCCTGAGCAATACTCATCCTTCGCTATTGGAGATTGTGTACCTTTCCCTGACCATGGAGGTCCTGCAATTCATACAAAACAAAGTATTCTCAACACTCCATCCACGAAATCACACATGTGGGAATCATCTGCACCTTGATTCTCATAACACAAGAAACTGAATTTCACCAAATATCTTTGCCATAGTTTAAAACTTATGTGACATAGCCAAATAATGAAATTTTAGATTAACACAGCCTCAAAAACCACACAGGAGAACTAAGCTGCATCTTGACTCTACAAGGATCTTTGTCATGGTCTTAAACTTAGATAGCAGACCCAATATATATTATAATCCAATCCATTGTTGTAACTAAAATATTTTGGTAAAAGTTTGTAGAGAAATGAAATTGAAGCACACGATAACAACATAGAAGCATAAAACTTAGGCATTCCGACCACATGTACGTAACTTCTACCGGACCTCCAAATCCTCTGAAACGGTACATTCGCATTCGAGATTTACGTTACACAAAATCAAGAACTACAGAAGTTCTATACCTGATTTATAAAGATGAGAAGTGTTTCCGATAAGGATAAAGAGTGACTCAATTTACGCAAAGCTTGGCTCATCAATCTGGCTTGCATAGTCATATGGCATCACCCATCTCGCCCTTAAGTTCTCCTTTAGGTAGAAGAGCAGCCACCTGCAGAAATAAAATCACATAAAACGGTGGAGAGAAATATAAGGTTTCAAGCAAAAGCGTCATTCCTTTCTTTAAGACTCGACAATAGATCCATCAGAAGGAAGAAGTAGATATGCTTATTTTTGGATTATACTATATAATCATTGTTGGTATATTTTGAGTGACAGATCAAACAAACTGGACAACATTTGAATGCTGGACTTTTTCTAACCACATCAGTTCATGTTTGAATGCGTATATGTTCAGATTCAAAACCCGAAAGAGAAAGGAACATCATATTAAACGGAATTATCGCTTAGGTAACATAACTAAAGACAAAGATGAACTTCTTTCAACAATTTTTTTGTGTTTATGTTAAGATCATTAAAAATTAAGATAGAGATAGAAGAAGAATGAATACATGCGTTTTGGGTCTGCGTAGCTATCTTTGTCATGTAATTTTACCGAATCCCGCATGTCATTTCCATTTAGCTGCTTGCTTAGCTCCCTGAAACCAATCAACACAACTGATTTCATAAAACCTAGCTTGGTCTAGAACTATAATTATCAAATGCGTCTTAACTCTTAAGATAAGAAAAGAACATGCCTTTGAGATGTCTGCAGATTTCCGGATTTGAACCTCAAGTGGATTAAGCTCATACTCGGGAACTTCTCGTGGATTTGCAACATTCACCAGCTTCTTCTTGGTTTTCTATGTGTGAAGATAATAAAAGCCTTTTCATAAAACTAACATGAACAAAACCAAAAAGCCTCCAATTTAAAATTAGAATAAAAAGGACTGAATAGTATCTTACAGGAGCTTTATATTGTAAATATCTAAATAACCATTATACTTAGCATCAGCAGCCGCCTAATTTCACCAAATCAATTATAAAAATGACACCTTTAACCAATCCTAATCCAGACAATCAACACAATCGGAAATCTGAAAACAGATTTTTGGGTTAAATGGAAGAACAAGACAGACCGTACTTCCCATCATTCACGAGCATCAGTGTTAGCTCTACAGCTGAGAAGAGCCTTAACGACGCCAAAATCTTTCGCAAGCGGTGATGTGTAGCGCCGTACGGCCATCGATATCGATACTATTAACATTGATTTCTACATGAAGAAGCTACTCGACTCCTCTGACTTTGCCTTTGCTAGCCATAAAGAGAAGCTGCATCGTGGATTCGAGATTCTCCGGCACCGACATGTGCGGTTCGTCGTCGCTCCTGGAATTAGGGCTCCTCCGGATTGGATCGAGAGAAGACTGACATAGGAGAAGGAGGAGGGTTAGGGTTAGATTAAATCGTCTCCAAATACGGATGAATATTGGTCGCTGGTTTGTAAGCGCTCGGTGGTTGCGTTTATCGGCTGTTATTCAACGGCAGTCGGACGGAGGTGGATTATGGAGGGGAGAGAGAGAGAGAGAGAGAGAGAGAGAGAGAGAGAGAGAGAGAGAGAGAGAGAGAGAGAGAGAGAGAGAGAGAGAGAGAGAGAGAGAGATTGACAGAAACAATAGAGATGGTGACGATTGACCTTACGCGTTATTGTTCTTTTTTTGGAACAGGTAAGCAATGATGTGGAAGAAGTTATTGTTGTGATTGGCTTGAGCTTAATTTCATTAATCTGACGTGTCATCTCCAGAATGCTTCTAAAAACTGATGTGTCATGCTCCTGGAGAGACATCCTGCTATTATATATATAATTCAGTAATCAATAACCCTCATTTAAAGTAAATGTTTTTTGTCGTGGCTATTTGGTCTTTTTGAAGAAGAATGCAGAGGTGTTGTATTGTAATCCTTGTCCGTACGAAATGTGCTTTGCTCGCTTTTGTTTGTAATCCTGGAAAAACTTTGGTTCGAATTGGTATACATTCAGATTCCCATTGAAAAAAAGAGTCAGTGTTTTTTCTTCACCATCTGAAATATATACTATTAAAATATGATTTTTTTTTAAACTAACCTTTTTAATATGTTATATATTATAGATAGTACATATATTGTCACTGAAAATATTGAATATTTAATTATGTATAATAATATCAAACGAGTTTCTAACTAATTTAATCATAATATCTTTTAATATATTTTTTTATTTAAAATGTAAATGTATATTTGTTTTTCTAATATAGAGTTGCAGGAATCTCTTCTAAAAATAAAAAGAATTTATAACCCACTAATTTTAACAATTATATGCATAAACATTTAATATATATATATATATATATTAGCATACTTCATTTCTAAAAAAAGACAATACAAAAATATTCAAATTATTTTTAATTAAATTTTAATTTATAAAATAAAACATATTATACTAAAATAATAAAAATTAGATATATTTTTAACTTGACAAAAAAAAATATCAATAATAATTAGTAAATTTTATATATTATTTAAATATATAATTGGTCGGGTTATACTTAATGATTATACAATTGCACTATTTTGGCGGGTTGTTTTATAGTTTTTATAATCTGAATACTATAAAATATTCAGAACCGGAACTTAAAATCTGAGCCGCTCTCTCTAGCTTTTAGAGAGAGGTTTTTTCTCTCTTCTTCCGATCGTTTCAATCGTCTTTCCTCTTCTCGGATTCTTATCTTTCAGAGGAAAGCTTTCGATGTTCGGTTCTAAGCGGCTTTATGATTTTGGATGTTGATATTCTCCGATTCTAGATCGGAATCTTGGTTGGTTTTTGTTTTACGCCTCGATTCTCATCGATGGTGTTCAACGTTTTTGGGGTGTTTTACATTAGATCTTTGCTCCCAATAAGTCACGTTGTTGTCCTGGGCTGGCTGATCTTTTCCGATGTCGGATTTCCCGTTTCTCGGGCTTCTTCTCCGATCACGCTCCCTCTCTTGTTTGCTCGCCGTTCAGTTTCCGTTCTGTCCCGGCTCTGCTTCCGGCCCTCCTTTCACCGGGATTAATATCGTCGCCGGTCCATCGCTTTGAGGAAGCTTCTGTTGGAATTCGACGGGGTCTTAATCTCATCCACGGCGGCGCCTCCTTGGGCTAGGTTGATTCCGGCAGGGTTGTTGGTTACTGTTTTCCTTCTTGATGCAGGTGCTTAACGGTGGTTCGGGATGTGTTTGATCGGCAAATGGTCCTCCGCGTCTACCAAAGAATTGCTCCGGAGTGGCTCGGCGGCGTTTCCTCCACGTTCTCCGGCCGTCTTCCGGCAGTGCGTCATCGTCTGACATGTGTGGCTGCATGCCCTCTTTCCCGCAGAGCTCGCCACGTATTGCTGCGTGTCGATCTTATCCTCTTTGTGGGCTCGTTTTGGGCATGTCATGTTTTGTGTCAGAATCTTCTTTGTAGGGCTTGTGGCCCATTTGTTTATTACGGCTTTTGGCCCATGAAATCAATGGTTGACAAAAAAAAAGAATACTATAAAATATTCAAAAACTAATCTTAGTTTATAAATAAAAAATTTAAAGATAAAAAATAAAGAAAAAATATATATAGAAGTATTTATAGAAAACTAATAAAATATCAAAAACTAGTTTATAATATATTCTTTAAATAAACAATTTATCATATTATGGTTGAAGATTATATAATTGTAGTTTTGGTAGGTTGTTTGATCGAATATAAAAAAATAAACTGCTACAAGATGACATAAAATGGATTATAAACTTTAAATACTAAAAACATAAGTAAATTTTATATGAACTTATGCTATATGTTTTTACATAATATAAAGAATATTTTAGATTAAAATAATACGAACTAAAATTATATATATATAAAATTTCCAGTGACTATTTTATTTAAAAATATTATAAAAATATTTATAAATTTGTATTCACGTGTTGAAGCTATACTGAGGCTTCAGATTCTCCCCGCCCAAATAAAATATAAAGAATGTTTCGCCGGATGACATCAAGAAATCTAAAGGTAAGGAAGTTGAGGGTCAATCTAATGAGATGGTTATTGCCCAAGCTTCAGATTCTCCCAGCCCAAATACTGAGGCTTCTTCTTCGGATATTCCTCAGATAAATCAGGGCAACAAAATTGCTGCTGAAGATTGGGGTACAAAGACCAAAGACATCGCCTCTTCTAGCGACCCTGAAAATCCACCTTTTCAACCAGCTGTTAAGACAGCATCGCTAAGACTGTTAGAAGGCAAAGAAAAAGCTCAGCCTATGGATCTCCATTCAAATCCATTTGCTATTCTCCACCAGGAGTCCAATTCTGAGGAAAATCTGAATAAGGTTGAGGATAACATCTCTACAGCTATCGTCCATGTTCATGGTGTATTGGCTTCCTCTCCATTTGCAAATAATAAGAAGCATTTTCAGAAGAAGCGAAAGCTTACTCAGCGTTCCCCAGTCTCTGGAGGTGATGTTCCCCGTCTTGGGGATTGTCACCAAAACTAAAAAAATTTATGATAGATACATTTTTTTGGAATGTGCGTGGAATAAAAGACATTGTTAAGCATCGGCCCTTTTTATCGTGGGTCAACTATAGGAAGATAAGTTTTGGTGCCCTTTTGGAGACGCACATTAGGGAATCTAATAAAAGTTCATTTTTATCGGTTTTAGGATCGGAATGGAAGGCGATAACAAATTACCAATTTTCAGACCTTGGTAAAGTTTGGATCATATATAAGAATCCAGTCAAGGTCACTCACTTGTTCTCTGATGCTCAATCAATCACTGTTTTGGTTTCTCTCGAAGATGGTATTTCTTTCTACTATACAGCTGTGTATGCGTCTAACGAACTCCTTGATCGTCAGCAGCTCTGGATTTCACTTAGGGACACTTATGTATCTTTTGATATGGGCATTAAACCGTGGCTGGTCTGCGGTGATTTCAACGAGATTGTGAGTCCTCTTGAATCATCTAGCCACCAAGTTCTGCACTCCACGGCTTCTATGAGAGACTTTGGCAATTGTCTAGCTGACTTGGGTCTTTGGGACATGACGTCGCAGGGACCTCGTTTTACATGGTCAAATCACCGACCGTCTGACCCTATTGCAAAGAGGTTGGATCGTTGCTTGATAAATGATAATTGGATGGTTCAATTCCCGACAAGCCACTGTTCCTTCGAGCCCCCGGAATTCTCTGACCACACGCCGTGCCACATAAGGTTATCTTCTAAACCTCCGTCGTATGGCACTAAGGCTTTTAAGTTCTTCAGTTTTGCGTCAAATCTGCCAAATTTCACTGCCGATATTCAAAGAGCCTGGGTAGAGATGGGAAGCTGGTCGCGGGATCTGACAGCTCTTTGCTTCAAGTTGAAAAAGTTGAAAAGACCGATTAAGACTATCTGTAAATCAGTTTTCAGTGATATAGAGAAGAAAGTTAAATTGGCACATGAAGAGCTAAAGACTTGTCAAGAAGTTGCCCTAGCCAACCCGGATCCAGCGAATGTGAAAAAAGAATCAGAGCTTAGAGATCGCTGGTTCTTCCTTAGGCTGGCTGAAGAATGTTTTTTTAGGCACAAGTCAAGAATCAGATGGTTGGAGTTGGGAGATTTCAACACCAAATTCTTCCATAGAGTAGCTTTGGCGAGGAATGCTTCTAATGCTATAAGATATTTAATCCGAGCTGATGGAACCCGCTCTATTTCATTGAGAGAGACTCATGAGATTGCAATAGCCCACTTCTCAGCCATCTACGGCAATATTGGAGGTCAGTTTTGTTCTGTTTTGCAGGCTTACCTTTCCCGTATTCTGACTATGAAATGCTCAGAGGCCCAGAGGATAAGTCTAACGCGTGCTGTATCTCTTGAGTGTTGGGTTCCCTGGGATCCTTGGGTCTAGGTGATTGAATCTAAGAACTGACCTCGTGATTACCTGGAGATTGGCAGCGGAAATTGGAGCAGGTAAACGAGATCTAGAGCGCCTCAATCGCTGCGCCTCTAACGTAGTCTACACGCACACAAGATGGAATCCGCCGGGATGCTAGTACCGGTGATCGGATCTCCTGGGATTCTCTTCGTGTTTCTAGAGGAAGAGGGTCTGTTTTCTTTCAAGAAAACTGTCTGCGACGGCTCTCACTTAGGTCGTGTAACCTGGCCCCTATAAGTAGGCCCACGGTTTACAAACCGTGATATCTGTTACGGTATCGACCTTGTGTCGATCGTTGCACCAATGGCATCGATCGACACACCTCTTAACACACGAATTCAATGTGTATCCAATTCACATTGATCGGACCATATGCCAATGATCAATTCCCTACAGAAGCGTATCCAACTTGCTAAGGTGTGTGACCCTTTAGGTTCACACGATACTAGAAATGAGTTACAACTCACTTGTCATAAGCGGTTTCTAGCAAAACATTATGACTACCCAGTATCATATGAATTGTCCGATCTCGACAATACAACTGTCTATATAGTAAGTACAATGTGATTTTAGGACACAATCCCAACAATCTCCCACTTGTACTGGAATCATCTATTCCCATAATCCCTTTGTCGCTATATCTCGATATGGCATAAGGCAAGAAACTGTGTCATCCTTATTATAGCCAATATCATGTTCATCGAACTTCTGATCTATACTGATAAAACAAACGACTGACAATCACCTCGTTTGAGCACGGCCATGCATTTTCTCAGTATCAAATCTTCGATGGGCCCTGAGATATTTATCCCCTGTTATATAGGAGGGACAAATCCCTTCTTGTTCCATCCCTGTTTCTACACATACTTCATGATACACCTAAGCAATGCCTTTATAGCCGCCATTTACGGATCGACGTTTGACAAGGTCAAAGTGCACCAATTCATATGCTAGAAAGCATGATGAACTCAGGTCTAAGGACTATACTCTATAGTCGTAATGAGAAACTCTCATGACACAGATATAACTATCCTGTAGAGTTCTCATTAGTGGGTCATGTCCGATCATATGTTCACCAACATATATCCATGTGACTGACTGTGATACTCATATCATTGACTCCATGAAACTTAGTCAACAGTCACCTCACAAGCTCGTCTCTCGCGATTATCAGTGTCCCACTTTGACAATCTCGACTAGGGACAATCATAATTTATGTCATCCTTTTACTTATAGGGTTTCATGATCAAGTCCTCAACTTGATGTCCTATAACATGAACATAAAATACTCGGGACCATTATTTAATCATCCAATGATCAAATAATGCTGATGTCAGTTTTTCATAATCATGACTACATCATGTCTGTCTGAACATCATAACTAACATAACTCCCACTAGAATCTAGACCACGTCTTCAGATATCTAGTACCTACAGCTACAACATGAAACTCATGCTTAGGTTGTGAGAGATGCTGCGGTGTTCTTGCTTGGAGCCATTCCAACAAACCACACTGCTGTTCTTTATCAAGCACTATTCTGCGGTCCACTGCTTGGAAACCTTTCCAACAGATAGCCCCGCTACACGGACAAAGAGACATAAACAGGTGGGAACCGTGAATCATCTTTGTCTGTCTAACTACTCTTAACAGATTCGTCATTTCCTCAGTTGTACAAGAACCTATCCTTAGTGTTCCTCAAACACTTGGGGATATTCCTTACAACTGTCCAGTGACTCCTACCGGAACATATTGGTATCTTCTCGTCATGCTATATGCATAAAATGCATCTATACGAGCGCTAAATATGACATTTATTATGGATTCTATTGCTGAAGCATAAGGAATCACACTCATAGATACTAGCTCAGCCAGTGTCCAAGACACTTTATCTTGCTAAGATTATTGCCATAAGACCTTTGGTATGAAGCCATTCTTGGAATCATGCATATTGGAACTGTCCAATACCTTATCAACACAAGGATTTTGACACGATTCAACTAGCCTTTCCGATCCATTCCAATGGATCCTAATTCCAAGAACTTTCACGGCCTTCTCCAATGTCTATCGTTAAATTTGACTTCCGACCCAAATCTTGATAAGACTTTGGCGTTGGAACGTCGTTTATGAGATTAAGTATGTTGTCTACATACACTGTGAGAATTGCAATTACGCTCCCACTAGTCTTCTTGTAAACGCATGGTTTCATCTCTTTCTGATCAAGTCAAAACTTTTGACCATATTATCAGAATGCTGATTCCAACTCCAAGATGTTTGCTTCAATCCAGAAATGGATCGGTGAAGTTAACATGCATACCCAGCCAATTTTCGGAGTTGGGGCTCACCATCGCTTCTTTGAATTTCGCATGCTCGTCACTTTTCAATGATCAATAGATCACGACAATTGGTTACGAGAAATCACTCTCGAGTTAGTGACGGATCCTTTCGGATCTGCGAATTTCAGGCTCCACAGGTGCAGATCCTACAACACTTTGTAGATCTCACCGCTGCTTTCCCTCAACAGGTTGAGCAGCCTCCTGTGTTTATCGAATTTCTTCGATGTGTGCTTTTACTCCCACTGTTCCTTTTGAAAGTACGATCTTTCTCAAAAGACTCAGTTCCGAACAACAATGCTTTGTCCTCGGATTGGTTGCAAAAGTAGCAAGCCTTGGTTTCCTTAGGACAACCAGCGAGGTAGAACTTATCAGATATGGGTTCAAGTTTGTTTGTTGACTACTGTCTTACACAAACCTTGTAATCCCAATTAATCAGAAAAAACAAATTTGGAAATCATCCAGTCCACATCCAATGTGGTGTTTTTCACTGATTCTGATAGAAACTTATTTAGCGTAAACATAGACATTTTAGAACGTATTCTTAAATGATTATGGAAGATTCATGTGACTCATCACTAATCGGAGCGTATCTAATAAGATCCAATTCATTCTGTCAGATGATCACCCAATTCTTGACTCAAGCATTTTCCTCCGCGATTCAATCGAGGATCTCAATACTTCTGTCAAATCGGTTCTACACTTCATTTTCGGAACTCCACAAGGGATTCCTGTCCGTGTCTCATCAAATGAACACAGCCATACTTATTGAAGCCATCAATAAGGTAATGAAGTACAGAAGATTTCCTTTGGCACTAATGCTCGTTGGGCCGCATACATCAGTATGTGCAAGGCCCAATAAGCCTCTGGCCCGTTTCCTTTAGCTCTGCTGAAGGGGCCTTAGTCATTTGGTCCAGTGAACATAATTCATATCTTAAATGATTAATAATCAAATGAGTCCAAAACTATGGAACTTCTGAATCCGCTTCACGACTATGCTAAAGAAAAGTCGAGTTCGAGTCATCAGACTTAAACCTTTAGTATTTGTGTTATATTCAAACTTACGTTGGTTTAAGATATAAAACCCATTCCAAATGGGGTGCTACCATATGATATTTCATTAAGATGTAAAGAGCAAAACTTGTCTTTTATCAAAATGAAAAACATTCAAATTCTTTACAAGAAAATGAAAGACATTTCTGCACAAGGCAGATACATAGTAGCAATTACTTAATTTCTAAAACCAAGTATGAAAGGCTCCTACAAGTGGAGAATCTCTACGGCTCATGCAGCAACTATTGCTTCAACCAGACACGCAGTTCCACTTGTCCTTTCTTCAACATTCTACTGTCGCTTAGGTCCTGCATATTTCAAAATATCAGTACCACAACTAGTATCCAATACTTATGTAGAACTTGAATTAATAACACAATACCTAAAGAAGAAGTACCATACATCTCCTTCATCTCTTGTGAATCTTCCAAGAATTTAATGCAATCTCTCTTCCAATGCCCTGACTCATCACAGTAGAAGCACCTTTTAACACCAGATGGGCCTGACTTGGGCTTAAAAGATGACACAGGCTTATCATGATTCCATATCTGGACGGCCCTGTCTCTACCCTTGCCAGTACAAGATTTCTCAAATCTTTTGCCCTTTATGATGTCTTGCTCTACTGCTTTGAGCATGCCATGCAGCTCAGCCAACGTCTTCGTCAAGTCTTTCTTGATATAGTTCTTAATGAAATTATCATAGCTTGACGGTAGTGACTGCAGAATGATGTCAGTGGCCAACTCTAAGCTGACAGGACATTCCAGTCTCCCCAGGTTATCAATGTAACCCATCAGTTTAATGATATGAGGACTTACTGGAGCATCCTCTGGTAGCTTGCACTCAGTTAGAGACTTCACCATCTGGAATCTCTCAACTCGTGCCAGATCCTGAAACTTCAGTTTCAGGCTGGTGATCATCTCTATCGGCGACTCCATGTTCTCGTATTGACTTTTCAAGTCCTAGTTCATGGTAGACAACATCAGACCACGCACATCTACCACATCAATATAATGCTTATTCCAAGCCTTATATGTTGCATGCGAGCGATTGGTCCCAAGCTTTTCTGGAAGAGCCTTTTCAAGGACATAGTCCTTGCTCTCCTGCTTGAGAATGAATCTCAGATTCCGATACCAATCGAGAAAATTGGATCCACTTAACTTGTCCTTCTCAAGGACGGATCGCAACGAGAAAGTAGTCATAGACATAAGCTGAAATCCAATAAAACAAAGATTTAGTTATGTATATGATGAGAAATCTTATCTAATAAGAAAACTCGCATTGTATTCATAACTATGTTTCCTCAGATGAATACAATGAACCAAGATCCTCGGATCACCAAAATTCGAGTGGGCGACTCGCCATCACCCAAACTTTAGTCATCCAGGTAAGCAAATCATTGCTAATTGTACCCAGTACAACTCTTGGTCGCAGATAAGACAATTCATATCTTATCCACTCTGATGTCTCTGGGCCCAGAACTTCTGATGGCCCAGTCAAGTTAAACCAATCTTTTCATGTCTTGTGATCATTGACAGTCGCACTGCAAGTCTATTAATGACCACCTGCCTTACTCATGTTGTTGTGGATACTAAGGACTCCAAGACTATCCAACGAACGACACGAGTCTTGACAGTAGACAAGATCGGGCAAGACATCAAGATCGCTTGATATTTAGCTGAGGAAATGGAACTTTAAAAGATTAGTAATTAAATCTCTTAGGTCATGCAATAGTTGATGTCAAGCACTGCAAGACCATCAACACTACTACCTGCCTTACTCATGTAATTGTGGACACCAAGCTCTTGGCAAGACCATCCAACAACGAAACGAGTCTTGACAGTTGACCATATTGAATAACTAAGCTTCGGTCTAACACACATCCAATGTGTATTAAATAGGTTTAGAACATTTCTAACCTTTAATTTCAATTAAGTTTTACTTGTTCTAATTTAAGTGGGTTAGGTCATTTGGTTCGGTTTTTCAATCATCTGGTTCAAAACCAAAAAATTACGGTTCGCATCATCACCACGCGCATCAACTGACACACTTGGTCGACATTTGATATGCAACCTTTACCAACCCTATAACCGGTCTTAGACCAATTGCGATAACCAGTCCAATCTAATTGAACCGACTTATCCAATCAAACTGATCTTAACTAATCAAATCGGTTTATTACAATTGAGATAACTAACTCAATCCAATTGAATCAATTCATCCAATTTAAACCGATCTGACCTACCTTAACCAAGCATGATAACCAATTCAATCCAATTGAACCAATTAACCAATCGCAAGGACTGTGTCGACCGAAACTAAACCTGTGTCGATCGATATAGTAGGGTATCAGGGAATTTTAATCGAATTAAACCGACATAACCATGCGAGATAACCGGTTCAATCCAATTGAACCGATCTATCCTTTCACACAGCCTGTGTCGATCGATGCACCCAGTGTGTCGATCGACACAGTGCGATTTCTAAATCGAAACCCATTGTTTTAATTAGGCGAATTCGCGGTGCATCGATCGACACAAACTTGTGTCGATCGACGCTATGCGAAAACACAATTGCTTTTGCATTTTCGCGCTGCATCGATCGATGCACCCAGTGCACCGATCGATGTTGTGCGAAAACCCTAAATCAGTTTTGCCGTTTTCACGCTGCATCGATCTACACACCCAGTGCATCGATCGATGTTGTGCGAAAACACAGTTCTTCGTTTTCGATATTAACAAATCCGAGATTCTTATTAACAAAACGAATCCTAGCTAGCATCAATTCAATCAAAATGCCATTTAATCGAATTCTAGGCTACTGATTCAGTCTTTTAAACCCTATGGCTCTGATACCACTGTTGGGTTCCCTGGGATCCTTGGGTCTAGGTGATTGAATCTAAGAACTGACCTCGTGATTACCTGGAGATTGGCAGCGTAAATTGGAGCAGGTAAACGAGATCTAGATCGCCTCAATCGTTGCGCCTCTAACGTAGTCCACACGGACACAAGCTGGAATCCGCCGGGATGCTAGTACCGGTGATCGGATCTCCTGGGATTCTCTTCGTGTTTCTAGAGGAAGAGGGTCTGTTTTCTTTCAAGAAAACTGTCTGCGACGGCTCTCACTTAGGTCGTGTAACCTGGCCCCTATAAGTAGGCCCACGGTTTACAAACTGTGATATCTGTTACGGTATCGACCTTGTGTCGATCGTTGCACCAATGGCATCGATCGACACACCTCTTAACACACGAATTCAATGTGTATCCAATACACATTGATCGGACCATATACCAATGATCAATTCCCTACAGAAGCGTATCCAACTTGCTAAGGTGTGTGACCCTTTAGGTTCACACGATACTAGAAATGAGTTACAACTCACTTGTCATAAGCGGTTTCTAGCAAAACATTATGACTACCCAGTATCATATGAATTGTCCGATCTCGACAATACAATTGTCTATATAGTAAGTACAATGTGATTTCAGGACAAAATCCCAACATTGAGACCATTAAAACTGTGGTCTTCAAACTTCCTCTGAATAAAACTCCAGGACCCGATGGACTGACAGCGTAATTCTATAGATCTACTTGGGGTCTTCTTGGTGATGAAATCTCGTCAGTGGTTCAGAAGTTCTTCACCAACCCTTTTATGCCTTCAGCCTTAAACTCCACAAATCTGGTTTTGATTCCTAAAAGACCAGAGGCTGATGATATAAAGGAATTTAGGCCTATCTCATGCTTAAATACTCTCTATAAGCTAATCACAAAGATCATTGCTGACAGGATAAAATCAGTACTTCCCATGCTAATTCTCCCAAATCAATCGGCCTTTATAAAGGATCGCTTACTCCTGGAAAATGTCCTACTGGCTACCGAGGTAATTCAAGGCTACCATAGGACAGATTTGGCTTCGAGGATTACCTTGAAAGTCGACATTTCAAAGGCATTCGATTCCGTGCGTTGGGATTTTGTTCTTGCTTCCCTAGAGGCACTACACTTCCCTGCTACACTTGTAAAATGGGTAAAGTCCTGCATTTGCTCCCCATCTTTCTCTCTCACTATCAATGGGGTGACTTCGGGATACTTTAAAGGCAAAACGGGTCTTCGCCAAGGGGATCCGTTATCTCCACCTTTGTTTGCTATAGTGATGAATGTGCTCTCGATGATGCTAAATAATGCTGCAGCAGATGGGATATTTAACTATCACCCAGGATGTGAAGAAGTTGGGCTAACTCACTTGGCATTTGCAGAAGATCTTCTGATTTTTCTGGATGGTTCGGTTAAGTCAATTGCGGGTGTCTTCACGGTTCTTTCACAGTTTGAGAAACTATCCGGTCTTGCTGTTAATATCAACAAAACTCAGTTGTTTGCTTCAGGCGTTCCTGAAGTTGACATGGATTGGATAAGAAACCGGTTATACCTGGCTCCTTCAAATCTACCTATACGTTATCTTGGGCTTCCCCTGTGTTCTCAGAAGCTAAGAGTCAGAGATTTTGATCCTCTAATTGCTAAAATCAGAAGAAAACTGAACGGGTGGATGAACAGACACTTGAGTCTAGCAGGACGTTTAAGACTGGTTACGGCAGTGATTCCGGGGATTATAGGTTTCTGGTCTTCTGCTTTCATCATTCCCAAAAGGGTAATTTCACTAATTACCAGCCTTACATCCTCTTTCTTATGGCATGGATCTCTGGACAAACACTCCGCAAAGGTGGCATGGAAATATTTGTGCTATCCTAAGGATGAAGGAGGTTTAGGAATGAGACCTTTCGAATCTTGGAATATGATTTATGGTCTAAAGCTCATCTGGCTGTTATTCTTCAGATCGGGTTCGCTTTGGGTCTCGTGGGTGAGAAGGAAATATCTAGCAAAAGGTAACTTCTGGTCTTTAAATTCAAGGAACTACTCACTCTCGTGGATGTTACGGCGGCTACTCAAGCTTCGACCGGTGGCAAAACGGTTTCTCCAAGTCCAAATAGGCAGGGGAGAGGAGACTTTTTTCTGGTTGGATCCATGGACCAAGCATGGATCTCTGATAGAATTCATTGGACCTCTCGGGCCATCTGAGATGGGTATTCCAGTGCATTCTCTGGTTTCTGATCTGACTAGAGAGATGGAATGGCGGCTCCCTCATGCGAGATCGGACCTGCAGCTACAAATGCTCACCACAATATCAGGTATTCCTCTTCTTAATTCCTCGGACTTAACCCTCTGGTCCAGCAAAGGTAAAAGGAGTAGGAAGTTCAATGCCAAAGAAGTTTGGGAAGTAACTAGGGAAAAGAAACAAAGGGTCCCGTGGTTCTCTATAGTATGGTCTACGGTGGCAATTCCGAAGCACTCGACATTAGTTTGGACCTTCATTTTGAATCGGAATTATACGTTTGATAGACTACTGACTTGGAATTGTGATGTTGAGCCAACATGTCTACTTTGTGGTCAGCACCCAGAATCTAGAAACCACCTGTTCTTTGAGTGTGAGTACTCTTACCAAGTTTGGTCTCAATCAGTTCGGAAACTATCGTTTATTAATCCGCCCGCTCAATGGGATCAAGTCATTAGTTGGCTTCCTACTGCTTTGAGAGATAAAGTTGCTACTCTTGCTCTAACTCCGTTGTGGCAAACAGTGATCTATGAACTCTGGAAAGAACGGAATGCTCGTGTCCACTCCGGGCTGTCTATCCCAACCACTGGGATCTGTCAAAAAGTTGCTAGAAATGTAAAGAACAAGCCTTCTGCCCTCAAGAAAACTGGAACCAAATTCGGCGAGGAGCTGGTCCAGCTTTGGATGGGTCATTAGAATCTATTTAGCTCTCTGTTTTTGAATTACTCTGTCTTTGGCCTGACAAACAGAGTCCTTCTCCCTCCTTTCTAATTTAAATTGTCGGTTTCTTTTGTTGTTGTAAAACTCTTCCTTCATTTTAATTACGAAAGCCTTTAAAAAAAAAAAAAAAGTGTTGAAGCTATACTATTTTAAAACAATCAATTATATATTATTAAACAAAAATATAGCATATTGATTATAACGACTTATATATCACTAGGATTGTATTATGTACAAATATTATTTATTTTAACAATTTTTAATGTAAAAAAAAATAGGTCGAACTAAGTTAGAATAAACTTAAATAAAAATAGTCAAAGAAAATATATCTGCATTTTCACAGTGCTGGTCCAAATCTAAAATATTCTTTTAAAACAAAAACATAATATGTATTATTTACAATATATACCATTATGAATTAAGTTAAGTTTCATAGTTTCATTAAGAGTAATAGTGTCAACCCACACTCTAACTAATTAATTTATAATATTTTCAATATTTTTATTTGTTTATATTGACTATATTATTTATTTATATTATAATAAAATCTAATAAAAATAAGTTATAAGCATAATTAAGTTAAAATTAGTACAAAAATTATATTTATAAATTACAATATGAAATTTAAATAAGTATATAAATAAAATAACAAGAGATCATGTATTTTTATTTTTAACATACTTCATTTTTAAGTGAACATTATAAAACATATATTCAATTAACATCAAGTTTCCAAAAAAATTAACATATATTAATTTAACATTTTAAAATAAATATTTTTAAGTTAGAATATTAAAATTAATTTTATACGTTTTAAACTTGATAAAAATATTAAAAGTAGTTAGTATTGATAATATTCAAATATATGATGTGTTGAACTACTTGTTAATGTTTCTACAAATTGTTTGGCGGGTTGTTTCATGAAATATGCAAAATATTTAGACGAATATGTAAGAAGCTAAAAATGGAGTATGCTATTTCGACTATAAAAAAAAATTAAAAATGAACTTTACTACTATAAAACCTGTTAAAAAGAGTGAATTATTTTATTTTATTAACGGAAATAAAAAATGTCTAACCGGTTAAATTGATAGATTGTCCTATTTTATTCTTCATAAATATGTATTTATATTCTTTAAAAATTAGAAAATTAATTATTAAAATACAAGTAAAGTCTATGTATAAATATATTGATCAGAAAAATACGCAATACGGACTAAACTTACATCGATCACATAATTCACAAAAGCTGTTTATTATACAAAATAATATAATTTTTCAAATATTATCATGCATTATAACACAGGTGAACCTAATAATATAGAAAAAATAAAATTGGTAGAGAAAAAATCACCATAATCAAAGCCAATGAATCTAATTTCTCCAAAGATATAACCCTATAAAAAAGGATCAATATTAAACTAATATTATACAAAATTTTATTCTAAGTTTTTTATTGGGTAATAGAGTTATATATACAATAACTATTTTAAAAATTAACTAGATTTTGACCCGCGCTTAGAAAGCGCGGGTTTACTTTTCTTTACAAATTAAAATTATATTTATTTTGTTATTAGTAATTAAAATTTCTAGTTATGCAATCTAATTTTGTTTATAATTGTTTAATTCGTATTATAAAAATAAATTAATAATTTAGGTTTAAAAAAAGAATTGTGTGTTATTTGAGAAGAAGTATACCGTAAAGATAAAGAGATTGAAATAGCGATTTTGTATTATAGGTTTTAATATTGAATAATTTTGATATTTTTATTAAATTAAAATATATAATTTTGAATTAAAATATATATAGTATATTTATTTTAAACTCGTGCAAAGTTCATTTTTAGAATTCAAAATTGGCTAATTTATTTTTTAACCCGCTCTTATAATAGTTTAAATATTTTGCATATGATGTAACAACCCGCTAAAAATGCAATCGTAAAAACAAATTCTTACGAAATAAATTAATTTAATATAATTTTAAAATTTTATAATAATATAAACATAAATATTTATATTTGAAATAAAAATAAAGAAGATATTAAAATATATTATATTTGAATTTTGAATATAATCATAATTAAAGAATATTATCTTATATATACAGAATAGTTGATGTTTAAATTATTTAGTTATATTTATCAATTTATTTAATAGTTTCATGTTTATATATATATATATATATATTTAATTAATTAGAAAAGTGAAACCAATTATATTTACCTTGTTTGGATACATATTTAGTAATTGTCTTGTTTGGAAACATGGATAGTAGAAAAATTGTTATATTCCTTAATTACCCTTAATGAATATTAAAAACACTCTTAGTGGGTGTTATTGGTTTGTCTATTTTTCGTGTATTTAGAAACCCGTTAATTTTAAAATATAATAGATAGATTTTACTAATATTTGCGAAATCCGTAGGTTTTCACTCGGATTTGAGTCTTTGTATTTTTAACTTAAAAATCCACAAAAATCCATGATAAAATCAAATCCATATATGAATTTTTACTATTGAATAATACTTGATTTTAATTTGGATTTTGAAATCATAGAACCAATAACATATGATTTTAATTAGGATTCTAAAATCATATAACCAATAACACATGATTTTGGAAAGGATTTTAAAATCAATCATCCAATAACACCTGATTTCATTTGGATTTAAGAATCCATTAAAATGCATAAACCAAAAACCCCTACTTAAATCTCTAATGGCATAAATTGTAAATAACACATGTCCCTAAGGTTAGTTACCTAAAGACTCTAATTTTTAATAGTATTGATGATTTGGGGCCTCAAAATTTATATTAGTTATCCCCATAAATGTTCTCAAAATAAGACAATTTTGTCCCTACTTACATATGAAAACTATTGAATCAGCTATGTCCACACATTAAAATTTTGGGCACTATGTGACATAATAGCAAAGAAGTTTTGCAGGTACGTCGAGTAGTATAAGTGGAAGTGGTAGTGAATACAATTATTGTGTAACAACATATAATTTATGTGAAAACTCCTCAACAAATAATTATATTATTGTGTGTAATAATGTAAAAGGATTCTTTTATAATTATACGAAGTTGCAATTATACGGTTGATTAGGAGTAAAGAAGAGAGTGTCATACAACATGTGAAAGATATATTAGCATTGATAGCAGTTTAGGATCCATAAAGACAAAGAGTAAGAAAAATACGGGATTCAATTATTTGCTAACAACTAACGTTAGCAGACCAACATGCCTAACAAATAAATAAGGTTAGTTGATGTAACAATTTTTTTTCACTTTCTTTGTTAACATGTATATCATTAAATTGTCAATTTGTACCTACAAACCAAATAAGAAAATAACATTGAAGTTATGGTAGGTTACAAAAATCAGTGAACACAACTGTTCTTCATGTTTAGACTTAGTTAATGGTTAACGTTTGAAAACATAAACCTATTAGATATTACTGAAGAAACGGATAAAAAAATTTCAAAATAAACCTAGACGTTAACTCTAATAGCGGGTACTTATGGTAATTAAATGGTAGCGAATAACCAAAATGACGTGCTAACAATGAATAAGTGTGAACTATAGATTATCCTATATCACTAAATAATACTGACACTTTAGATGCCAAATTGCATTCAACAATAATATGGGTTTTCCCACCTTTTCCGCCTATGGATCGAAAAGTAGAGAAGATGACAGTGTTGTTAAATTCGGTGGATGATTTACTCGACTTCCTGCGAAGAACGAAGAACAAACGTCATTTCAAAATCTAGAGAAGTAACCATATCAAGTACACGATTCTATCTCGGAACCAAGCCGTAGAGAACCTATGTTGAAAGGTTTTGAAATACCTTCGGTTATGCCTTCATGAGATAGTATGTTACGGAAAGTCGATATGCCATTTTTTAAAGGACATAATCCTCATGGCTTGATAACAAGAGTGGAAAGGTTTTTTCGTTTGGGATGGTACCCCGAGGATCAAAAGTTGGAATTGTTTTCGTTGAGTTTAGCACGAGATGTATTGAGTTGACCCAAATAGGAAGAGAGACACATTTTATTCCCTATTTGGTCAGTGTTTAAGAAGCGTATGGTTACTCGTTTCAGGAATCCTCAGATGAGATCACTAAAACAAAGTATAGCTGGAATTACACAGACTGGTATATTAGCAGCTTATGTTCATGACTTTGAGGAGCTGTCATCTCATATTCAAAGAGTTGTTGATAAAATGTTGGAGGTGATTTTCATAGAGGGACTAGGACCAGGAAGGAAAGAGATAATAAGGTTGATAGAACCTAGAGATTTATCTCAAATGATTGCTACAGTTTTACAATTGTAGGATGGATTAATGTGTCAAGCGATGGTTCCCTCGGTATGATACGATAACAAAAGAAAAAATGATCAATTTTTTATACATTAGAAATTACAACACACAACAATCATGCATTTAATGGAGAAACAAACATTTGTTGTTGGATACATGACAACAACAACAACAAAAGAAGACTATTCATGGGAGGTAAAACAAACCCACCAAAAGTTCACACCACCAAAACTATTATCTCCAACAGAATAAGCTAGAAAGAAGAGGAATAATGAGTGATAAAAGTGTGATCAGAAGAACTATCATGGTCATGAATTTGCTAATAAGGAGTTACAAGTCAAGATAATTTTAGATGGATGTGAAGTTGAGTTAATTGAAGACGAGTTCTTCAGTTCAGTAAAAGAAGATTCATGAAGAATTTTTGAACTAATGGAACTATCATTTTCGGTGTTTTATTGCCTACCTTCTCCCACAACAACAAAACTACAAGGAGATATTGAAAAAAATAACAATGTGATTTTGCTTGATAGTGGTGAAGTCCATAATTTTATATATCTTGTAGTTAATATTGTGTGAAGGTTCACACAGACATGAGACTAATATAAAAAAATGAGGCCTTATTAATAATTAAAATGTATTATTAAATTAGCGTCTAATCCAATTTGACATCAATTCAGTAATTCTCACAAATTCAATAAGATTTGCAAGCTTTATTAAAAAAACTTACAAATAAAAGATTTGGAGAGATTTCACAGAATCAATTTTTTTTATATATATTTTTTGTCCACGTAACTATGTTACAAGGGACATAATTGCTACAATTAATTTTTAAAGTAAACAATATATCAATTATTAATATATCTATTTTTCTTCTTCATAGCTATTATATAAATTAAAATATGTTTTGTCCTCCTTTTAATAGCGTAAACATTCAAATCACAAAAATAGTAGAAAATGTTAAGATAACAATTTAAAAGCACTAACACATGTTTGTCACTTTTAAGAGAAATAAAGAATAAAGAAAAATAGGTGAACATTGATAGAGGAAAAGACTTACTTGTTACCAAAATAAGTACCAATCAAAGAGAAGAAAAATATATATTGTGATTAAGAAGAGAAAATTAATAAGAAAGATAAAAAGACGCATGGATTAAGAAAATTTATCTAACATGAAATCAAAATGAGTCGAACTCAAGACTGTTAATAACATATTCACCCTTAAAAACTAATTTAATACAGCATATTTTATAAATTGGGGCCTCAAAAAAGTTTATATATCTAAGGGACTTGGGGCGAAAGCCCTTTTCAATACACACTAGGCACGGCTGCTTGTAGTGGTGAAGAAATTTTGGCCGAAAACATAAAAGAGAGAGGGGTGGAACTCCGGCTAGGTACATGAGTCAAAGTGAATGGCTCATTAATGTAGAGATGTTATTTTTAAGGTAGTTGACTTAAAGTTTGAGGCTAAATTTAAATCATTGGACTTGGGAACATCCGATCTGAGTTTGAGAGTTCAATGGTTGAGGACATTGGAAAATTGTCAAATGAATAAGGAGACTCATGTAATGTCATTCCTACGTCAAGGGAAGAGAGTTATATTATATAGCGAGCCTTTTTATAATCAACAAATTTTCGATGAAGTCTTTGGATTCTGTAACAAAACAATGACAACACATTCGATAGATGGAGCAGTGTTACTCAGTATTGAAAGACCGTTGAGTGGATTTGATGATGTGTTTGCAGTTCAAACACATTTACCTCCATCAGGAATACAAAGCATGTAATTAACTTGGTCTATGATACTAATCCAATTAGTGTAAGACCATATAATATCCACATGCTCAGAAGGATGAAATGGAGAATCTATTAAAGTAGATTCTAACCGTTGGTATTATAAATCCAAGACACAACCCTTACTCAAGTCCAGTTTTTCTAGTAAAGAAGAAGGATGATACATACTTCTTCTGTGTAGATTATCAAGATTTTAACAGGGTAACAATAGCTGATCGATTTAATATTCATGTAATTGATCAGTTACTCGATGAACTAAACAAAACATCAATGTCTTCAAAATTGGACTTACGACCGGGACATCATCAAATTCATATTGTAGAAAGTAATGTAGATACAACTCATTTCCGTATGAATGATAATCATTATGAACTTTTGGTAACGGCGTTTGGGTTGTCAAACGCACTAGCTACTTGTCATGCGTTCATGAATGAGATATTTCGACCACATCCTCGCAAGTTCATCTTGCTATTATTCAATGATTCTCACATACTATCCCTATTTGAGGAGTCATGAAGAGCACTTGCAAATATCTCTTTTCCGAGAACACAATTGTTTGCCAATCGGAACAAAGGTTCATTTGGAAAACAACATATAGACTACATTGGTAATATAATCTCGAAGAGACTGATATAATTAAAAACATATGCAATGGAGCAGTGTCATATTCCTACCACGGTGAAAGAGTTGTGTGGTATTCTAAGATTGACTGGATATTATAGGAGGTTTGTGAAAGGATATGGATTTAATGCTAAGCCACTTACATCTTATTGTCGAAAGACAAATTTGTGTGGTCATATGATGCACAAGAAGATTTTGAGAGGTTGATGGCATCACCAATTCCCATGTCTTGGCATGACCTGACTTCTTAGAAATATTCATTGTAGAATATATGTTTCTAGTTTTGGGTTAAGAGCAGTATTAATGCCTAATATGAATACGAAAGTTATATATTGACAAACAAGAAGCAGTTGAAACCGATTTATGAAAGAGAATTGATGGTGATAGTGATGGTTGTTTCACGTTGGAGGCATTATATATTATATGCAAAAAGTTTATTGTTAGGACAAATCAGAAGTGCCTGAAAATTTTACTAGAATAGAGGGAAGATAACATGGAATATCGACGATGGTTGCATAAACTACTGGGTGAATTTGACATCAGTTTAAAACCAAGAATATATAATAAGGTTTCATATGAGTTTCAAAGAGTGATTCATTCGACATAACCTTGGTTGTTGGTTTAAGTAGTTCCCAAAAATCTTTAACTACAAGACATTTTCAAAGACATTGAATCCTCTGAATAAATTCATAGCTTATTACAAAAGATGGTAATGAGTGATACAATGAAATTGTGGTACATAGTGGTAAATGGTCGTTTAATGTTTAATGTATAAGAAGATGTTTGTCATTCCCGCAAATTCAGTCCACATTCCATTGATATTACATAAGTGTCATGGGAGGACATTCAGGAGTGCTGAAAGTGAAAACATTGAAAAGAATACAAGCTTTAGTTTAATATGGTAATGCAACAGACAATACAAAAGTATGTGGCAATGCCAAATTTGTCAAACAAGCAAGTATTTTACTTTGTCCCCAATTAGCTATAGGCATTCGGGTATTCGGTTCGGTTCCAGGTATTTCAGTTTTATAGATTTAGGATCCAATGGGTACTTTACAATTTTCGGTTCGGATCCGGTTCGGTTCCATCATTTTAGGAACCATAAAATACCCGAAATTTTTGGTTCTTAAACGGTTCTGGGTATTTTGGAACCGAAATAGCATGTTTTACCCGAAATCAACAAAAAATACCTGTAATCAACAAAAATATCTGAAATCAACAAAAAACCTAATTTTTTGTTAATTCAACAAATCATTAACAAAGTAAAATAAAAAGGTCTATAATTCAATGTCAGTTACATAACATAAACATAAATTCCATGGATTTTTTTTGTCACAAAAATTACATGGATCTAACAATATTTTCATATGATTCTTTATGTGTATGTTGAAACCATGGGTAATATTTTACTAAGCCTTATATAAGTTCGGTTCTTCGGTTCCGTGTTTTGGTTCTCGGTTCGGTTCCAGTTCCTACCCGATAACCACGGGTCCTCAACTCAGTATCCAATGGATATTATAGGTGGAACCAAATAAAAAATTTCGGTTCCGGTTATCGGTTCTTCGGTTTCGGTTCTTTGGTTCCAGTTTTTATGCCCAGGCCTATCCCCAACAGGTCTACTTCAACCGCTTCCAATACCGACACAAGTTTGGCAGGATATTTCAATGGATTCATTGAGGGGTTACCATCATCTCATAGAGTCAATGTTATTTTGGTGGTGGTAGATAGACTCTTGATATATGCTCATTTTATCGGTCTCTGTCATCTTTTCTCAATGGTTGATGTGGCAACAAAATTCTTCAAAGAGATCACACGATTACATGGAGTCCCAAAATCAATTGTGTCGGACATGAATCATATATTTTTGGAAGGAATTATTTAAACAGACAGGTAGAAAGTTAAAATTCAATACGGCATATTACCCTCAAACACATGTCCCAAAAAAAGTTTTAAATCGCTCTATGGAGATTTTCATACAATGCTTTACTTCACCTCATCCTAAACGATAGTCCTATTTTCTTTGTTGGACTGAATTGTGGTCTAACACTAATTACCATACAACAGTAAATACATCTACATTTCAAGTAGTATATGGACGTGAGCCACCGATGTTATTGAAGTTCAAAGGTTATTTAATTTCAATCTCGATTTGCTGATTTAGATTTTAGATTGAACATGCATCTTTGTCTCATTTTTGTGAAGCTCACACATACAACAATTGAACCGTGAAATATTTTATTTTGCCAACATCGAGCTTCAACAGATCAAACTTTGCTTCTAAATCCCAACAGTCAACTAGTGGATATTAGTGGTGAATTAAGCACCCACGTTAGTTTGGCACGTTATTAACAGTTTTGCTTAACCAACTCATAAAGCCCATCACGGCCCACCCGTAAACAAATCTCGAGATATCATCCGTACTAATTATGAAAAGCTCGAGGAAAGCAACACCTAACAGACAATGCTCAACAATGAGAATATCGCCATGGTAACCTATTATCGACCTATCCAGACCACGATTCCAGGAAGCGACATGATATCGTATACCGTAAGCTATAAGAGTCAAGTAACAAAATATACCCCATAGTCGACCTAAGATTTCCGAGAAAGGGGAAAAAGTTCGGCTGCAAAAATGATCTATGCATTTATCAATGATATTATTGAATTCTATAGATATATATATATATATATATATATATATATATATATATAGAGAGAGAGAGAGAGAGAGAGAGAGAGAGAGAGAGAGAGAGAGAGAGAGATTCCTTTTAAAAAAAACTATGAGCCTTTTATTTAACTTAGCAACTAAATATCGTCCTTAATTCCATTCATGTTGTGAATTATTTTAGAAGGTGAGTATATATAATATATATGTCTTTATAAAAAAACAAGGAAGAGAGGTGTGAGACGTGAGGGATAGACTCAATTATCATTATTGTGTTGTATGTGTGTATGTAAATATTAGGTATTATGTTTGATAAAGAAAGAGAGGAAGCAAGGGAGGAGAGTAAGCGAGAGAGAGAGGAGCGCTTCTTATTATTAATGTGTGTATCTGTACAAGAGCAAATGTGCTCTTTATATAGTCACATACTACCGACTTCAAGAGTCGGTTTAACTTAGGATATTTATAATAATAATATAATATATCATAGATATTTATTATCTTAACACTCTCCCTTAAATATCTATTTTATATTACCTACTGCCTCGTTAAAAACTTTATCATGGAAAAATCCAGTGGGATAAAAACCATGACAAAGAAAAGAGTACAGTGACGTAAACTCCCCCTAATAGATATAGTTGATCTTTTCTTCACAAGTCTCGCAAATGGCGCATTCCAATACTTTGAATATGTTTCTTGAATGTTGTAGTGGGAAGCTCCTTTGTAAAGAGATCTGCTGCATTGTCGTTTGAGCGGATACATTGGATGTCCACTTCTTGATTTTTCTCGAGCTCATGAATGTAGGAGAAAAATCTTGGGGGAATATGCTTTGTTCTGTCGCTCTTGATATAGCCTTCTTTGACTTGAGCAACACATGTAGAATTGTCTTTACTATCGTTTGTTCTTTGTTCGTAACTATTCCTCTAGCTTCTTGTATATGATGAGTCATAGATCTCAACCATATACATTTTCGACATGTCTCATGAAGCGCAATTCTCTCTGCATAATTTTGAAGAAGTGGCGACTAGAGTTTGCTTTTGAGAACGCCACGAGATCACAGTTCATCCCATTGTAAAAAGGTATCCGATTTGCGATCAAGCTTATGCGGATCATAAATATCCTGCATCTGCAAAACCAACAAGACCAAGCGCAGAATTTCGAGGATAATATAATTTCATGTTAATCGTACCTCGGAGATATCGAAGGATATGTTTTATCCCGGTCCAATGTCTCTACGCAGGAGATGGATTGTATCTTGCAAGCAGATTAGTAGCAAAATTTATATATGATCTGGTACACTGTGCAAGATACATGAATGCACATATAGTGCTTATATAAGGTATTTCTGGACCCAATATTTCCTCGTTATCCTCACAAGGTCGAAATGGATCCTTGTCAACATTAAGTGATATATTGACCATTGGAGTACTCAAAGGATTTGCTTTATCCATATTAAAACGTTTTAACACCCTTGTGGTGTAATTTGATTGATGCACAAATATACCATCTTGGAAATGCTCTATTTGGAGCACAAGACAAAATTTTGTCTTTCCAAGATCTTTCATGAACTCTTCTTTCATATGAGTTCTTGCATCATCAACTTCCTTTTTGAGTTCCAATAATGTTAAGGTCATCAACATAAACAGCAATGATCACAAATCCTGAATAGGATTTCCTTATAAATACGCAAGGGCATATCGCATTATTTACAAATCCTTTCTTCAACAAAAATTCGCTTAAGCGATTATACCACATGCGTCCGGATTGTTTTAATCTGTAAAGTGATCGTTGTAATTTGACCGAACAAATTTTCTCAGATTCTTCTGGAATCTTTGATCCTTCTGGGATCTTAAATCCTTTTGGGATTTTCATATATATGTCACTATCTAGTGATCCATATAGATATGCAGTCACAACATCCATAAAGTACATATCTAAAATTTTCGATGCCGTTAGGCTCATTAAGTACCTGAAAGTGATTGCATCCATTATCGGGGAATATATTTCATCATAATCAATTTCCGGTCTTTGAGAAAACCCTTGTGTCACAAGTCGTGCTTCATATCTTGTGACTTCGTTTTTCTCATTTATTTTTCGCACAAATATCCATTTACACCGACATATATTACATCATTTAGGTGTAATAACCACAGGTCCAAACACATTTCTTTTATTGAGGGAGAGTAATTCATTCTTGATGGCTATTCGCCATTTCTCCCTACGTTTAACTGCAGAGCGGAGATTCATGCGCGCTATATCATTCGTTTTGTCGACAATCATATCTGTCTTTGGTCCATAGTTTTCCCGTAATGCATGGTTAATCGAGATCTCTTTATCAATATCATTGATTTTTATTCAGGTACCTGATTTTATTATTAACCAATGCCAACGGTCTCATTACTCCTCTTCGCGAGTTTAATCCTCTTTTCAATAGTCATTTGCTCCTTTTTCTTATGAGGATTTACTTTAGCTTTGGAACCAAAGGGGTCTATCACGTTTCTCACGTGTCATAGACACACTATTATTATAGGAGCATTCTCAGCTGGAATATGAGATTTCTTTGAACTTCAAGTTCATCATTCATTTATGCAAGGATCACAATGAAATCTCAGCCATCAGCATTAGATTTGCAATATATCCGAATAATGATCATTTGAAACTTTGAACCTTAAGTTCACATTCATTTGTTCAAGGATTCCAACTATTCATGATTCTCTTCATAATGATGGGAGAAAAATCTCACCACAATGATAATATGCAAATCTTACAACGAGCACATCACCGAGTGATAGCTCAACATTATTAGAGCGAGATTCATCTCCAGCTCTTTACGTTTCATCCTATGTGGATGTTACTTATATTCGGTGTGTGAATCATATATCTTACATCCATGCTAAAACATGGAGATTAAATTTCACCATAATTGGTCATTGCAATCCCTTGGATTTTCTTATAAATAAGCTCATTTTGAGAGTGAACATAATCATCTATATGCATAAGTTTATCTCATCGACAATAAGTGACAAATTGCATAACATGAACTCACCAGAGTGATCAAAATCTAGGATTTTATTTTATCAATATTATCAACTTACTGTCGATGTGGGATTCTTTAATTCTCCCCCTCGAGATGATATCTCTTCCTGAATATTCATCTCGAATGAATCCCATTCTAGGATCAACAACATAACCAACATTGATTATGAATTACTTTCTTGGATCCTTTTTTGAACTTTCACATCGCGTGATTAGTAGGAGGATCAAGATAATCCAAAGAGTGTATACACTATGTGTTATCATTTGGTGATTCTCTCAATCCTCTCCCTAACGCGGGAAATTCACTTTCATCAAACCATCATACAAAATGAGCTATTTCAACCAAAATAGTGATTTGACCATGAACCATATGATTCAATCATATTTATAATTCAGAGGACATCATTGACACTCTTCCAATGTATGTTTCCTCTCCGATATAATGCAAATATTTTCAATGTCATTTTATCTCTCTTTCGATATATCTCCGGAACTTAACAAAAGTCCGCGAGATTTTAGGAGAATATAACATTTGGTTCCCCCTCAGCATTGAAAATTGGCTCATCCATGCCTTTCATAATCTTTGCATTACCGATAGGATACTCACGCTTTCGGCGGAGTCCTTTATTTTTAAGACAAGAGAAATATCGTCTACAACGTGCACTGTAACATTGTTTGCCAGACCGATTCTTCATCATGAATCCCAATTCATGATATCATGTCATGTCAACCTAAGTTCTATGTTGATCCCATCAACAAGAAACTTGTGACATCAAAAAAAAATCCAATCGAGATGAAATCGGTTTAATATCGTTTCTCTTGTCTTATGTACTTTTCCATACAGATTGGCTAGATATTTTTGGCATACGACATGTCCATATCCAATTTCACGTTATGCCAAACATGTAACAAACAATCTCGTTTGTGTTTTTGTTACACAATTTTTTATTTAATTTATGAGATTGGAATCTCTTTCCATATCCATGTCTACCACTTTATTTATAAGCGATCACGGTTTCTACCGTGTCTGTATTCTCGTCATAAAATATTATCACAATTACTGGTTGCTACTCCATTCACTTTGGACAAAGAAACTTTTGAGAATGGAGCCAATCCAGTTGGACGAGCATGATGGTTCATTATCTTTCAAGCCATCATGTAAGTGGTGACGTAAAATATCATTTCATTCGATGTCGTTTTAGAGGCATAGCCTACGACTCGATTCAGGAGGAGGCAAAACCTTCAATTCCGACAATAATTCAACATAATAAAAAAAATCATCTCAGGACGACAACATCCATGTGATTTTTTTTTCCCAAGAAGTATGATTAATTTAAATGCATAAATTTAAATGCATAAATATAAATGCGAAATTTAAATGCATAAATTGAAAAGTTAGATTAGTAATTAAGGAGGCAGCGCCTACCATAAATTCAAGGAGGAGGCATAATCTCTCACTCCATAAATATGATCTGAGGTGACATAGTCTACCATATGATCAATTCGTGGAGGCATAGCCTACCATAATTATAAGGAGCAGACTTAACCTACCACTTCATAAATATGATCTGAGGTGACATAGTCTACCATGGATCATGATCGTGAAGGCATATCCTACCATAACGATCGGTTCGGAGAAGGCAGTGCTTATCTTTCCGAAAAATATATAACCGGAAATATAAAAGATATAATATTTTTTTTTTTGTAAAATAAATTGGTCATAGTTAAACCTCACCTTTATGGTATAGGACCGGAGGGAGAGACGGTCGTGCTGATAACGTGTTGTGAAATATTTTAGAAGGTGAGTATATATATATATATATATATATATGTCTTTATAAAAAAACAAGGAAGAGAGGTGTGAGACGTGAGGGATAGACTCAATTATCATTATTGTGTTGTATGTGTGTATGTAAATATTAGGTATTATGTTTGATAAAGAAAAAAAGGAAGCAAGGGAGGAGAGTAAGCGAGAGAGAGAGAGAGGAGCACATGAATCTTCTGCTTATTATTAATGTGTGTATCTGTACAAGAGCAAATGTGCTCTTTATATAGTCACATACCACCGACTTCAAGAGTCGGTTTAACTTAGGATATTTATAATAATAATATAATATATCATAGATATTTATTATCTTAACAATTCATTCTTCGTATTTTGATCTCATTTGTTCCTTGCATACTGATTTTAGTATTGTATTCTGAAATCCAAATTGTAACCGACTCGAAAAATTCGGTTCAGATCGGGTTCATGGTATAAATATTTTACCTTTTTGGATCTTTATATGTACTACTTACAAATATCGGTTTAATTCTCGGTCATATGAGTATATGGGTTTAAAACTCCTCTAACCGTTAGACCCGGTCCCAAACGATTCTTCTCCAAACCCGATCTAAATACGAAACACTCATGTTCCAGAGACCCGCTGAAGAGTGCAGAGGGTTTGACTTTATTTAGTTTCAGGAGCCTCTCACTGAGCTAGAGTTATAGACATAACAAACCATTATTCTTTTGTTTGTCCTCTTTTTCCACCAGTAGAACAGATCTCCACTTCTTCTTCGTCTTCGATTCAGATTTCCCTTCTTTTTCCTTCTGATCAGTCTCGGACTGTAATATACTGCAACCATGGCGGATACCGTTGAAGAGCCTCAATTGCAAAATGGAGCGGCATCGTCTGTGTCCGAAACCGTGCAACATCCGACCCCAGAACCACTATCCATCCAGGATCCCAAATTACAAACTGAGCCCAAACCTACCGACGAAATTTTGGAAGCGAAACCGGAAGAAGTACAATCTGAGGCAACCGATGCGAAGGCGGAGGAAGTACAATCTGAAGTAAACGATGAGAAGCGGGAGGAAGTACAACCTGTGGTAAGCGATGCGAAGACGGAGTTAACCCATGTGAATCTGTTGGCGGAAGGATCGGAGGAGAACCCGATCCGGTCGACGGAGGCCGATCAGGGATCTTCTACTGATGAAAAAACCCGCTCGGTTATCAAGAAAGAAGATGAAGGCAACAGGACATTTACGATGAGAGAGCTTCTCAGCGAATTAAAAAGCGAGGAAGGAGACGGGACCCCTCACAGTTCTGTTTCTCCCTATAGGTCTCTCCATCCCTTTCTCCTCAATACAAACTATTTCAGCTGATTTGAGCTTATAATTTGCTTTTCGAAATTTGGTTCGTTAAATCTCGTTTTCCTCTTTGGTTGTTCAGTCGAGAAAGCGCTTCTCAACCAGCGGAGAACAATCCTGCAATGGATCTGATTAACATGATCCAAGTTAACGACGAAGAAGGCAGATCTCGCCAGCGTGTTTTAGCATTTGCTGCCCGCAAGTATGATCTCGTGATTGACTTTAGACAAGATATGAAATCATGCTTTAGCAGTTCCTGAGAAGTTCTTTTTTTGGGTTTTCAAAGCTAGTTGATTGACCAATGAATTAGATTGTAAATTGTGCCTTCAAAGGCAGGCTTTGATAGATACATATTTTAGTAGTATATTGCGTTGAGCTTGTTGCTCGCTAAAGGCTTGATCTTTCATGTTTATGCTGTCTTGGGCACTCAAGTTATTAAGTCATTCTGCAAAATTTATAGGTATGCTAGTGCGATTGAGAGAAATCCAGAAGATCATGATGCATTATACAACTGGGCACTCATTCTCCAGGTCTGATTTCTCTTACTTCAGAGTGCTGATAAGTTCTCTCTTTCTCTCCCTCTCTTGGATCCTCAAGTCTCTATCTGTCTTATTTATGATTGTCTCATTAAGGATTTGATTCGGCCTAGAAATTTCTTGATAGTGTTTAAGAAAAAATCGAAAGATAATTGAAATAAGAAGCTGAAACATACATCCAAAATTCATAAAAGACTAGGCATGAGATAAAAAGTATTTCTGTAAGAGCTTAGACGTGTCTGTCTTTGGGACCATTAGAGCTTTTTTCTCATATGCCTAATTGCCTATATTTTCTCTACAGGAAAGTGCTGATAATGTCAGCGCAGATTCTGTTTCACCATCTAAGGATGATCTGCTAGAGGAAGCTTGTAAGAAGTACGATGAGGCAACCCGTCTCTGTCCGACGCTCTATGATGTATGTATTGATAGGAGTCTTGATCTTTTAGTTCGGTTTCTGATTTATGTCATTGCAAGATGCAATTCAATGGCTATCACAACCGTAAACAAGAAAATCATGATTTTCAGTTCACATGAATGGCTTCAACTTTTATGTTTGACGTGTGTGATTCTTTGACAGGCTTATTACAACTGGGCTATTGCAATCTCTGATAGGGCAAAGATGCGTGGTCGCACAAAGGAAGCTGAGGAATTATGGGAACAGGTTAGTAATGTTGCATAAAATATGAGGACCAAAATTATTGTGGTTTGATCTCAACTTCTAGTAATAATTCGAAATTCTGATTCCAGGCCACCAATAACTATGAAAAGGCAGTCAAGCTCAATTGGAATAGTTCCCAGGTAATGGCCCTTATCTAAATTACAAACTTCACCAAATCGTTTGTTCGAAACCAAACCTTAGTGTATATGATATCCTTTTTTAAGCATGTGTCTGGTTTACTTCTGTATTGTAGTCAATTCTATTTCTTACTTCAGTTTTAAACTATCAATTATCTGCAGGCCTTAAACAACTGGGGACTGGCGTTGCAGGTAACTGAGTCACATGTGTTATTCTCCATTACAGTTCTGACATAGGATGTGCTTACCTTCAAAAAAATATAATGCCAAAGAACTTAGAATATTCCATTGTTTTTTTATGCTCATTAGGAACTCAGCCAAATTGTTCCTGCCAGAGAAAAGGAAAAAGTTGTCAGAACTGCAATTAGCAAGGTGCGTACTTTTCTTCTAGCCAATGTAAACATTCCATTTGATATGCATGATTAAATTTCTTATTTTCCCTTCGACTTGTTTTACCATACAGTTTAGGGCAGCAATCAGGTTGCAATTTGATTTCCATCGAGCCATATACAACCTTGGAACCGTTCTGGTCAGTCATACTTTGCAATCCTTTACATGAAGCATTATAATTTGTTCCAGTTAATTTACCACTGTGGATGCATCTCCGTTTAACTCATTTACAGTATGGATTAGCAGAAGACACACTTAGAACCGGGGGTTCAGGCAACGGCAAAGATATGCCTCCCGGTGAGTTATACAGCCAATCTGCCATCTACATTGCTGCAGCTCATTCGTTGAAGCCAAGTTATTCGGTACGCTTATGATCTCCATTTTGTGCTGGAATCAGAGATGTTGGAATCATATTGCTATTAAATAAGATTGAGTGCCAGAATTAAATTCATTGCCTCAAGGCTGATCCTTTTCTTGGTCCAGGTTTACAGCAGCGCGTTGAGGCTCGTTCGTTCCATGGTACCTTTTTACGACCCATCACTTCACGCACTCAAGTTAATTCAGTTTTGGAATTAACCTATTATGTTGGCAGCTACCTCTGCCGCATCTTAAAGTTGGATATCTAACGGCAGCACCTGTGGGAAACTCACTCGCTCCTCACAGTGATTGGAAACGCACGGAGTTTGAACTCAATCACGAGAGGCTTCTACAGGTACTCTCTCAATTTGAGTATCCTCCACCATCCAAAAAGTTTTCACTTTTAACCTGAAGAGAATCTTCTGTTAAAAAGAAAGTTGAATCACTAGATTACGCCAAAAGATGGATGGTGTTTCTATAGAGATTCAAAGCCAGTGTACTTAACCCTACCTGGTGTCGTGTAGGTACTGAAACCTGAAGCAAGAGAAATGGGGAGAAACCTGTCTGGAAAATCAGAGGCGATGAACACAAACGTGGAGAAGAAGACGGTAAAAGTGAATATTACAGAGATTGTGTCAGTGACGCCTTGTGCTGATCTCACTCTACCTCCTGGTGCTGGTCTGTGCATTGATACCATTCATGGCCCAGTTTACTTGGTAAGCCTCACTACGTACATAACACCAGTTTATAAGAAGCTTAAAGATTCGTATACGTGGAAATAAAAACAAAAACTTGAATGACATAAACAGGTTGCAGATTCATGGGAGTCTTTAGATGGATGGCTCGATGCGATTCGTTTGGTCTACACAATTTATGCCAGAGGGAAGAGTGATGTTTTAGCCGGTATTATTACCGCTTAATCACACTTTTTCATACTCTTACTACCAATTTATTCATAGTTCTGTCTTGTATTGATCACCATAGCCAAGATGTTTTGAATTTATTTTTTGCATGAATTCTCATTTTGAAACATATTTTTTTTCTGTGAAAATTTACAATTGCTGTCTCCCAAATGTAATGTGAATTATCCTTTGCAACAGCAAAACTGACAACTATCCTCTTACAAAAGAATTTCCAGTTAGCAATTTTTTGTTATCTAAATTGGAATCTAATCCCAAAAATTTTCCTCTCTAAAATTTAGTCAGCCACCAACCCGTCTTCTCCGTTCTGGTGCTGCTCTTGTCCGGCGATGGGCTTATGTGGCAGCCGCCGGACGAGGCTTAGTCGCTTCTTCTCCTTCCTGTTTTTCTTTTAATTTATTTGGCCTTTGCCTCCGCCATCTGCCGTCATCTTTCTTTTGGTGGTTTTCGGTCTGTTTCCGGCGGTTTCTAACGACGGCTGTCAGGTGGTGTGATGTTTCTCGTTCTCACTCTTTGGCTGGTGGTTATTGGATCCGTTCAGATCTGTTTCTACTCGGCCTTTGTCGCAGAGATAGATTTGGTTTCGGTGTAGTGTTGCGGTCCTCCTCCGGTGGTGTTTCAGTGCAGCTGTGGTTGCTTCATTGTACCGTCTGGCCGGGTTCTACTTAGGGATTTGCAGTGGTTGTCTCTGATATGGTTTTGTTGCTTTCGGCGCGTGCTAGTCTCTGTCCGAGCATGTGGTCTCTGTTTCCACATCGAATAAGGTCTCATGTTGTTCATGGGTTTGACTGTATCAGTTTTGTTTGTGGCTGATGTCGGGGGATTTGTGGTAATGCGTTGCCCGGCGAGGCCGGTTGTGTTTGATGAATCTGTGATCATTCTGCTCCTCTGCTGGCGGGATCGGTTCTTCTGTTCTGCCCTCTCCAATTTTATTTGTGTTTGTCGGTTTTGATCGGACCTCGTTTCTTGATCCGGTGGATCTGTGTCTGGCTCCGCCGTTCTCTCCAGCACTTTGAGCTAGATCTTCGATGGTGAAGTCTTCCGGCAGAAACGCTTGGTGGTTCAGTGGCATTTTTGGTTTCTTTGGATGATTTGCTCATATGTGCTGTTATTCATCCAGCTTAGAATCTCGACGTTCATCCTCTAGCTCTCATGTCTAACCGTCTAGCGAGTGTTTTACCGATCATTCAGTTGGATCTAACTATTGGAAAGTCCGGATCTCTTCGATCTTCGGTATGGTTTGTCTGTAATCTTTCTTGGGTTTGCTGGTTCTAATGTTGATTTAAGTTGGTGTTTGAAGTGCTTAGTCAACCATAGTTTAATTTTCTAGGGGTCATTGTATCCAGTTTATATCTACTATTCAAGCTTTTCTATTGTGTCATGGTTACGTTGTCTTCCTCTATTTGTTGGTGGAAAAGATCAATAGCTTATGATGGTATATTTCATACATCTGAGCTTTTTCAATGTTATAATTTGTATCAAATCAGATATAATAAAACAGTGTTAAAAAAAAAAAATTCAAGTTAGCATAGGACCAACAAATATATAAAATACTACAGACTATCCATTGTAAGATATTGGGCTAACGGGCCTTTTTGCTGATTCATTCACCCTTTTTCTCTCTAAGAACAACCGCCTTTCACACTCATCTCCTGCTTTCTCCTTCCCGGTGGCCGGCGCTTCTCGCCGCCGCTGGGTCTCTGCTTTTATATTTTTGTTTCCACGGCGTTGCTCCCTCCGTCTCTCGTTTCTCCAGCTGCTTTCAGCGGTTCTACCATCTTCTCCGGCCATTGTGTGTTGGTGTGGTCTTCAGGTAACATATCTGCTCTCTTCTTAGAGGGATCTGGTCTTCATTCGGCGGATCTGGTTCGCGGCGCATTTGTGGATCTCCGGTGTCTTATCTCCGGCTCCGATAGTCGCGATCAGTTATGCAGCTTCTCCCTCTGTGCTTGCCATCCTCAACCTTTGCCTCCGGTGTTTTGCTGCTAGCGATATTCGTGGTGGTTGTGTGCTTTCCCAGTGTGTGCTCCTATGTCGGAGTTGTATGCGGAGGTAGTTGTGTGTCAGCCTTGGTGAGTTTTGGCTCTGCTCTATCCGTAGAATTTTGGGGTGGCGTTTAGGGTTTTAGTGTTGGGATAGTGTCCTGAAATCACACCTGTACTCACTCCTGTGATAGTTGTGTGTCGAGATCTGACATTCGTATAATACTGGGCGTTTGCAATGCTTTGCTAGAAGCCTCTTGCAATCTGTAGGTCGTGGACTTACTGCCAGTATTATATGATCCTATAGGGTCACACACCTAAGCGAACTGGAAGCTACGACATGGGAATGATCATTGTGGCAATGATCATATTATGTGTATTGAAATACACATAAGAATCGATATAAAGGTGTTGTGTCGATCGACACAGCTTGTGTGTCGGTCGACACAGTTCGGATTTTCCGAACAGGCTTTTCGGGTTATGGCTTAATTGAGTCTGGCCCGTTAAGCACGTTTAGGTCGAATAAAAACGTGTTTAGTTCGACCTAAACAATAGAGCAGTCCAGTTTTCTTGACAGAAACACTTGACACACCAGACACCATCGATCCCATTGATCCGGCACTAGCATCCCGTTTCCAGCGAGCGTGCGTGTGTATCTGGTAGAGGCAAAGCGTTGCGTTGCTCCACTGATCTCGTTCACCATCTTCTTCCGCTGCCAAAGGTAAGAACGAGGTTGGTTCTTTTCAATATAACAAACCCTAGATCCATCGGGATCCAACAGTGGTATCAGAGCATGCTTGGGGTTTAGCTATTGAAACTGGTAATATAAAATCGAAACTTGATATTGTTGATCTGTATATTGCTTGTTGAATCGTGTTTTCATAGAATAAATCTCGGATTTTGTCTCTGTTGAAAAACGATGAACTGTTGAAATCGCACTGTGTCGATCGACACAAAGCGTGTGTCGGTCGACACGCCGCGGCGCAATTATAAAATTTTAGGGTTTGTCGCATGGTGTCGATCGACACAAAGCATGTGTCGGTCGACACAGAGCGAAAACTCGCGAATAAAATTTAGGGTTTGTCGCACAGTATCGATCGACACAAAGCGTGTGTCGGTCGATACAAAGCGAAAATCCGTAAATAATTCTAGGGTTTCGATCTGAGATCGAGTACCCGTAATCGTGTTGCGTCGATCGATACACTGGGTGTGTCGGTCGACACAGGCAATGCGATCAGATAGATCGGTTCAATTGGATTGGACCGGTTATCTAGCTCGGTTAATTTTATTAACCAAATTGATTCTGGTTTGGTCATATCGATCGACACACAGTGTGTGACGATCGACATGGACCATTAAACCGAACTGGTTCAATTGGATTGAATCGGTTAAGTAAATTCGACACGGTTTGACCGGTTATCGAAGAACGGTTTAAACAGAGTTGCATCGATCGATGCCAATGGTTGGCGTCGATCGACACAACGTCCGCAGACTTGTTGGTTTGACCACAAATTTGCATGAACCAGAATAATTTAATCCTAAAAGTATTAGATTAATCTAAACTTAGTAAAACTAAATGTTTTAATTAAAAGTTATTATTTTTGATATATATAGTGAATATAAATCAAGATAAGATTAGTTCTTTTCCTCAACTAAATATCAAGTGATCTTGATGTCTTGCCCGATCTTGTCTACTGTCAAAAACTCGTGATGTTGTTGGGTATCCTTGGAGTCCTTGGTATCCACAGCAAAATGAGTAAGGCAGGTGGTCAGTGACAGACTTGCAGTGCAACTGTCAGTGATCACAAGACAGATAAAAGATTGGTTATACTTGACTGGGCTGTCAGAAGTTCTGGCCCGGAGACATCAGAGTGGATTGGACATAGTTTGTCTTATTCACGACCAAGAGTTGTACTGAGTACAATTAGCAATGATTTTCTTACCTAGATAACTAAAGCTTGAGTAACGGCGAGTCGCCCACTCGAATTTTAGTAATCTGAGGATCTTGGATCATTGTATTCATATGAGGAAACATAGTTTGAATACAATGCGAGTTTTCTTATTAGATAAGAATTCTCATTCCTTGTGCTTTATAACTAAAATCTACCTTTGTTTGAATTACAGCTATGTCTGTCTCAAATCACATCAACACTTTCTCACTAAGATCCGTCCTTGAGAAGGACAAGTTAAATGGATCTAATTTCTTGGAATGGTATCGGAACCTGAGAATAGTTCTCAGGCAAGAGAACAAGGAATATGTCCTTGAAAGAGTTCTCACCGAGAGGCCACGTTCCAATGCTCCGCAGACAGAAAAGAATGCTTGGGATAAGCATTCAGCGGATGTCAAAGATGTTAATTGTCTAATGCTGGTGACTATGAACTCTGAGCTGCAGAAGCAATATGAGAACGTGTTGTCACCCATTGAGATGATTAACAGCCTGAAAGCTTTGTTTCAGGAGCAAGCTCGCACAGAGAGATACCAGACGGTTAAATCTCTCATAGATTGCAAGCTGGCTAAGGACAGTCCAGTAAGTCCTCATGTCCTTAAAATGATGGGTTACATTGATAACCTGGGGAAACTGGACTGTGCCATTAGCCAGGAGCTGGCCACTGACATGATTCTGCAGTCATTGCCGTCGTGTTTTGATCAGTTCATTATGAACTACAACATGCAAAACATGACTAAGACATTGACTGAGTTGCACGGTATGCTGAAGACAGCAGAACCAAATCTCAAGAAGGCTACTCCCAGTGTCCTGATGGTACAAGGGAATAAGAGGTTTAAGAAACCTAAGAAGGGTAAGGGTAAGGCCCAGGTTGTCCAGACTGAAAGTCAGGACAAGCCCAAGCCGAAACCCAAATTCGGGCCTTCTCCGGAGGATAAATGCAACTACTGCAAGCAGTTGGGGCATTGGAAGAAAGACTGCAAGAAGTTCATGGAAGATTACAAGAAGCTGAAGAAGACGTATGATGCGTCTGACTCAGGTATTTATGTTATCGAACTTGGTATTATATCTTCTCGTCCTACTTCGTGGGTATTGGATACCGGCTGCGGTGCTCATATTTGTACTGATGTGCAGGCACTAAGAAACAGTAGGACGCTGAAGAAAGGACAAGTAGAGCTACGAGTCGGGAATGGAGCTAAGGTTGCTGCACTGGTCGTAGGCACCTACGAGTTGTCTTTACCTTCGGGCATGGTTTTAATTTTGAATAATTGCTACTATGTACTTGCGATTAGCAGAAACATAATTTCAGTTTCCGTTTTGGATTTGGAAGGTTTTGATTTTGCTGTTAAGAATAAAGTTTGTTCTTTTAATCGTGATGGTAATTATTATGGTAGCGCCCCATTAAATAATGGGTTATATCTATTAAACCAAGAAATGCATGTCTTTAACATAAATACAAAGAGGTTTAAGTCCAATGACGAAAACCCGACTTTCTTATGGCATTGTCGTTTGGGCCATATCAATGAGAAACGCATCCAGAGGCTCCATCGAAATGGGCTTCTGGGCTCATTTGATTTTGAATCATGTGAGAAATGCGAGTCTTGTTTGGTGGGCAAAATGGCTAGAGCCCCTTTCAACAAACCAAATGAAAGGGCCAGTGATTTATTGGGCCTTGTTCATACTGATGTATGTGGGCCAATAAGTACTGTTGCCAGAGGAAACTTTAAGTACTTCATTACCTTTACTGATGATTTCAGTAGGTATGGCTATGTCTACTTGATGAGGCACAAGTCAGAATCCTTTGATAGATTCAAGGAATTCAAGAATGAAGTACATAATCAACTTGGCAAGAGTATTAAGATTCTGCGATCGGATCGCGGAGGAGAATACTTGAGCCAAGAATTCAGCGACTATCTGAGCGAGTGTGGAATCGTTTCACAACTCACTCCTCCTGGTACACCCCAATGGAATGGAGTGTCGGAGAGGAGAAATCGAACTTTATTGGATATGGTTCGGTCTATGATGAGTCATTCTAATCTTCCACTATCCTTTTAGGGATATGCTCTAGAAACGTCTGCGTTTACACTGAATAGAGTGCCATCTAAATCAGTAGAAAAGACACCACATGAACTGTGGACTGGGAACGTTCCTAGTCTGTCTTTCCTAAGAATTTGGGGTTGCGAGGCTTATGTCAAACGTTTAATCTCCGACAAGCTTGCACCCAAATCAGATAAATGCTATTTCGTTGGTTATCCTAAGGAAACCAAGGCATACTACTTTTACAACCAATCTGAGAACAAAATATTTGTTGCTCGGGACTGTTCTTTTCTTGAGAGGGAGTTCCTCTCTAAGAAAAACAGTGGGAGTAAAGTACATCTTGAAGAAATTCTAGATGCACAGGATACTGCTCAACCTGCTGAGGAGGAGCAGCAGTTGGAACCACAAAGTTCTGTGGAACCGGCGCCTGTGGAGCCTGAAGTTCGCAGATCCGGAAGGATCCGTCACGAACCCGAGAGATACTATGGATTTCTCGTAACCAATTCAAATGATCTGATGGTCATTGAAAGTTATGAACCAGCGACCTTTGCGGAAGCAATGATGGGCCCGGACTCCGAAAAGTGGCTTGGAGCCTCTAAATCCGAAATGACATCCATGTCAGAAAACCAAGTATGGTCCTTGGTTGATTTACCTAGTGGTGTAAAAGCCATTGAGTGTAAATGGATCTTCAAGAAGAAGATTGACGTGGATGGCAATGTACAGATTTACAAAGCGAGATTGGTGGCTAAAGGTTTCAAACAAATTCATGGTATTGACTATGATGAAACCTATTCCCCAGTAGCTATGCTTAAATCTATTCGGATTCTTCTAGCGATTGCTGCTCATTATGATTATGAGATTTGGCAGATGGATGTCAAAACCGCATTCCTGAATGGTATTCTGGAAGAGGATGTGTACATGACACAACCTGAAGGTTTTGTCGATCCTAAAAACGCTAAGAAGGTATGCAAGCTTCATAAATCCATTTATGGGTTGAAGCAAGCATCACGGAGTTGGAATCTTTGTTTTGATGAAGCAGTAAAACAATTCGGTTTCATCAAGAACGAAGAAGAATCATGTGTATACAAGAAGACAAGTGGGAGCAAAATTGCATTTCTTGTACTGTATGTCGATGACATACTCCTCCTCGGTAATGACGTTCCGTTGCTTCAGTCTATTAAGACTTGGCTAGGAAGTTGTTTTTCCATGAAAGACATGGGAGAAGCCGCATACATTCTTGGAATCAGAATCTACAGAGATAGAACTAACAAGCTGATTGGATTGTGCCAAGACACTTATATAGATAAGGTGTTGCACAGATTCAGGATGCACGATTCCAAGAAGGGCTTCATACCAATGTCTCATGGCAAGAGTCTCTGCAAGAAGCAGTGTCCGGCGACACCTGCTGAGCGAGAACGCATGAATAGGATTCCTTATGCCTCTGCAATAGGATCTATTATGTATGCCATGCTCTGCACTCGTCCAGATGTAGCTTACGCGTTAAGCATGACGAGTAGATACCAATCTGATCCAGGTGAAGCTCACTGGACAGCTGTCAAGAATATTCTCAAGTATTTGAGACATACTAAGGACAAGTTCCTTGTGTATGGAGATAGTGATGAACTTGTGGTGAATGGATTCACCGATGCGAGTTTTCAGACGGACATAGACGATTTCCGATCACAGTCTGGATATGTCTTCTGTCTAAATGGTGGTGCGGTGAGCTGGAAGAGCTCTAAGCAGAATACCGTAGCTGACTCCACAACGGAAGCTGAATATGTTGCTGCTTCAGAAGCGGCAAAGGAAGCTGTTTGGATCAAGAAGTTCATGACTGAACTTGGTGTGGTTCCTAGTATCTTGGAGCCAGTGGCTTTGTTCTGCGATAACAATGGAGCCATTGCTCAGGCGAAAGAACCCAGGTCACACCAGAAGTCCAAACACGTTGAGAGGAAATATCATCTGATTCGTGATATTGTCAATAGAGGTGATGTGAAGATCAGCCGAGTTCCGACAAACGAGAATGTCGCTGATCCTCTAACCAAGTCACTCCCAAGGCCTAAGCATGAGAGTCATACGACTGCTGTAGGCATTAGAGATCTTAAGATGTAATCTTGATTCTAGTGGGAGTTTTGGTTTTTGTTTTAGTTATAATAAGACGCTATTGTAAACATTCTTTTAGAAGTGTTTAATGAAATTTGATTTCAGCATTATTTATTGTGATCTAAATAATGGTCCCAAAATAAGTTTATGACATATTATAGGTCATCAAGTTGAGAACTTGATCATGAAACCCTATAAGTTAATAAATTATTTTGTCCCTAGTCAAGGTTGTAGAATCAGGACACTGACAACCGTTAGAGACTAGATTGTGAGGTGACTGTTGGCTAAGTTTCATGGAGCCAATGATATGATTATCGCAGTCAGTCACATAGATATATGTCAGTGGACATATGATCGGACATGACCCGCTAATGAGAAGTCTACAAGATAGTAATATCTGTGTCATAAGAGGTTCTCATTACGACTATAGAGTATAGTCCTAAGACCTGAGTTCATCATGCTTTCTTGCATATGAATTGGTACATTTTGACTTTGTCAAACGTCGATCCGTAACTGGCGGCTATAACGACACTGTTCAAGTTTATCATGAAGTGTGCGTTGAAACAGGGATGGAACAAGATGGAATTTGTCCCTCCTGAAAAACGGGAGATAAATATCTCAGGGCCTATCGAAGATTGAATACTGAGAGAATGTGTGGCCGCACTCAAACGAACTGTAGTTCAGTTGTTTGTAATGTTCAGTATGAGATCAGTAGTTCGATAAACACGATGTTGGCTTAATAAGGATGACACAAATCTTGCCTTATGCCAAATCGAGATATAGAGACAAAAGGATTATAGGAATTGATGATTCCAGTACAAGTGGGAGATTGTTGGGATAGTGTCCTGAAATCACACCTGTACTCACTCCTGTGATAGTTGTGTGTCGAGATCTGACATTCGTATAATACTGGGCGTTTGCAATGCTTTGCTAGAAGCCTCTTGCAATCTGTAGGTCGTGGACTTACTGCCAGTATTATATGATCCTATAGGGTCACACACCTAAGCGAACTGGAAGCTACGACATGGGAATGATCATTGTGGCAATGATCATATTATGTGTATTGAAATACACATAAGAATCGATATAAAGGTGTTGTGTCGATCGACACAGCTTGTGTGTCGGTCGACACAGTTCGGATTTTCCGAACAGGCTTTTCGGGTTATGGCTTAATTGAGTCTGGCCCGTTATGCACGTTTAGGTCGAATAAAAACGTGTTTAGTTCGACCTAAACAATAGAGCAGTCCAGTTTTCTTGACAGAAACACTTGACACACCAGACACCATCGATCCCATTGATCCGGCACTAGCATCCCGTTTCCAGCGAGCGTGCGTGTGTATCTGGTAGAGGCAAAGCGTTGCGTTGCTCCACTGATCTCGTTCACCATCTTCTTCCGCTGCCAAAGGTAAGAACGAGGTTGGTTCTTTTCAATATAACAAACCCTAGATCCATCGGGATCCAACATTTAGTGGTTATGTATGGTTTAGCTTGGTTATTCTTGGTTTGGTGGTATATCTTGCCTCCATCACTGAGCGTTTTATGTCTAGCTTAGTCTCGTCTCACTTACCTCTTCGGAAAGGTTGTTGGATCTAGATTTTGACTCGGGTTAGCACGGTTTATTTTTTAGATTCGACTTTATCCTTCAGCTAGTGGTTTTGGTGGGTTCGTAGTGGTTTTAGTTTCCCTTTGTTCTAGGTTATCGGTATTATTCTTTTAGGCGCGGGTTTGTGGTCCTAGTCGTAGTGTCCGGCTTTGGGTTTCTTCGATTAGACTTATCTTTAGTTTCGCTGAGTCTAGTTCCTAAGCCTCCTCCCACCGCCTTTAGATTAGTTTTAATAAGCAGTCTGATCCTTTAGTCGTTTCCTTTATCGGTTCTTGTAAGGCTAACCTCTTGTATAGAATTTTGGGGAGTGCAAAGTTCTTGGTTTAGACTTTTAGGATATAGATTAGGTGTGGGGGAGTTTAGACTCTCGTTTCGGGTTTATGTTTTAGTCTTTTCGGGTTTATTGGGTTTAAGTTGCATGTTTTGCCCTTGCTTTGGAACTCTCCGCGTTTTGCGGTCATCTCTTGAATACGACTACAAAGTGTGAGTGGTTTCACGTCCGCTTCTCTTTCCGCTATCCGTTTTCTATTGAGTTTTATGCCTTTGATTTCGTGTTAAAGGGTTTGCCTTCAAAGGATTTTATCCTGCCGGCTTCAACTTCCCTCAAAATATTAGGGCATTGGACTCCCGTGTCTTTCGGGCTTAGTGTTTTTTCCTATCTTATCGATATCGTGTTGATAGACGGTTTTTGTTGTTTTGTCTAGATATCCGATTTGTTCCGTCTTTGGTTTGTGTTGCGTAACAAACTTGGATTTTAGACGAAAAAAAAGATGTTGGGCTAACGGGCCAATAAGTCTGATTATATTTGCAGGACTAGGCTCTCACACTCTCTCTCTGGTAAATCAATCTGCTGTCACTTTCCCAAAACTAGGAGTCTAGAAGCGAGGATCAAAGAGGGCGCGTGTCTTCCGAATCTACCAAACTCAAGCTCACAGCTTAACAAAATCAATGGCGTCTCCGTCGACTTGCTGGCTTTCATTCCCCGGTTCTTTCTATACCAAGCCCCGCCTACTTACTTCTTCTTCGTCGTCGCTTCCTCTAGCCTACCATCCCCTACAAAACCCTAACAAGGTGAATTGATCAAAAAGACTAGCAATGTATGTTTCTCCTTGATATCTGTGCCGCCAACATTTTTGTCTTTTCTTCTTCTTCGTCTTAGCTGTGTAGGAAGGGGAAGGTTGAGCGATTAATTTGCAGAGCTGAGTTTTCCCAGGAAGCGCCGCTCGCGTCGGCCATTGGTGCGTGCATCCTCAGTTCGTTTGTTTTCCCGGTGGCGAAGCGAGTCGACGATGAGGAGGAAGAAGAAGATAATTCAGCGATTGTGTCAACAGATATGAGATTAGCCGCCATGGGAATCATCAGCTTCATCCCTTACTTCAATTGGCTGGTTTGTTCCGTTTCCCTACTTAATCTTCGTCTATTCATTTTCTTTTTGATGAAAATTCTAAAAACAAACAATTCGTCGTCTCCTCTCGATCAGAGTTGGGTGTTCGCTTGGCTTGACACCGGAAAAACGCGTTACGCTGTATATGCTCTCGTTTATCTTCTTCCTTATTTGAGGTACCCTTTGTTTAAATTCCAATCAATTTCTGTTTGCATTTCTTCTAAGTGATTTATTCCCACAAAGACACTTTATATTTGCCTTAAGATTTTGGTTACATTGGGGTCTCTTCTGATGATTCAATTGGATGTCTCAAATGTGCAACAAGCTCTTTGATCCTATGGCTATTTCATTTGGGTGTTGTGTTGAATTTGCAGCTCAAATCTGTCGATTTCCCCGGAAGAGAGCTGGTTGCCCATTACAAGCATCGTCTTGGGAATCATTCATGTTCAGGTTCTGATTCTTTCTTTCTTTCTTTCTTCAACAAAAAAAAAAAAAAACATTTGTGTTTCATCATCTCTGTCTCTTTGTTTTTACTTTTGGTTAGCTTGAAGCAAGTATCGCAAATGGTGATGTTCAGACTCTTGAATTCTTCAAAGACACATCTGAAAACTTTTCATCAAAGAAAAGGATCCATTTTGACAAGAAACATTCCAAAGTAAGCTTGCTTCTTCATAATTAGTTCATAACCTTCAAGTTAGTGTGTCTTTACTAGACATGAAAACAAAAAGCAAAAGACTTCCAAATTGGATTTGAAATTCACAAGAACGTTAATTTTTTTTCTTTTTGTATTGAAGGAGAAAGACAGTGACGATTAAAATCTGAAGGAAGCCCCAAAGACACGAAGAGAGAAACAACGACATTAAAATGATACGATGATGATTATGAGTAGTTTTGTAGCAGGCCCTACCCTTCTGTTTTTAAACTCGAAAACAAAGACTTCAATAAAAAGAAACATTTAGCTACTAAACAAATCCGTACATCAAAGTAAAAACAAATTCAGTAGTGACCAATTAAAAAACCCACAATGGGGAGCCAAAACAGAGGAATGGGTTGGGTGATCTGGATTTTTGTTCCCAAGATTCAGCCTCCAAGAATGAGTGGATAGGAAGACACACATGCTAACAAAGAAGGGATATCCTCGACTCCTTTGCTACCCGACCCATACATGTCTTTATCGGTTGACGTTATCCTCGGCAGGACGATTGAAATCGCTCCCGTTATAGCCACAACAGCCTCTCCCTTGATACTAAGGATATGCAAAAGGTGAGAACCATTATAGCCTATAACTTGTGTGGTATTAATGGCCCATGGGCCCAATCTTTTTGTATCTTATAAAAGTAGTAGTAAAGAGGCCCATTTGACAATTTAATCAAATTTCGCCATGTTTCCGGTAACGAAAGGTTTAATCAGAAACTTGAGTTGTTCTCTTCGTCTTCCTCTCCCTCTCCTAGCAGCAATGGCTCCTTCTGCCGTCGTTAGGGTTTACTCTACTACTCCTACTCCTACCTCTCCTTCCGAGGTTTCCGTCAAGAAAGTTGGTACTCACAATGGAAGCTTTCACTGCGACGAGGCTCTCGGTTGCTTCATGATCCGCCTCGCCGATAAGTTCGCCGGCGCCGATATCGTCCGTACTCGTGACCCTAAGGTAAAAATTACAAATCTGAGCTATTTTTTTTATAGTTCCATATACTGTTGAATTAGAACTGTCTGCGCTTAGGAATTGAGTTAGGCGGAGATTGTTTTGTTGCTAGTAATGGAGTTAGGGTTTCGAATGTAAATCTGTCGGTCTCTCTCTCCCTCACTGTGAGGCGAGTATCATACTATGCAATCTGGATTTTACATGTAGAGAATGTTAACGGCTTTTTTTCGCAGATATTGGCAGAACTTGATGCAGTGCTTGATGTTGGAGGTGTTTATGATCCGGACCATGACCGCTATGATCATCACCAGAAAGGGTTTGAAGAGGTGTTCGGACATGGCTTCAACACCAAGCTCAGTAGTGCTGGTCTCGTTTACAAGGTAAACAAATCTACACGGTGGTGTTTGCTCTAATGGTCGCTGAGATTTCTCTGAAATATGTCAATATTAAATTCTGAATGTTGTTATTTGGTGTTTTACTTAGCATTTTGGAAAAGAGATCATAGCTAAGGAACTAAATGTTGATCAAGATCACCCGGATGTTTTTCGGCTATTTCTAGCTGTCTACAAGAGCTTCATGGAGGTAATTGCATATTACCCATTTCTTTTTCCAAATTTAGTTGCCTTCTATATCATTGTTGACTTACTCTCTAGGCATTATGTGCAGATTGATTATTCGTCATATGTTTTCATTATTGTTTGTGTCGCTGAGGCTATGTTTCTTCAACTTTTTGACAGGCGATTGATGCTGTGGACAATGGAATAAACCGTTATGATACTGACCAGCCTCCAAAATATGTGAACAATACACATCTGTCTCCAAGGGTTGGAAGATTAAATCTGGACTGGATTGACCCTGACCAGTCACAGGAGAAGGAGAATGAGGCCTTCCAAAGTGCAATGGCTCTGGCTGGAAAAGAGTTCCTTGAAGTAAGATTTCTAGCTGTTCTATGTGAAACACAAATAAAAGCTCTAACAAGTTTCTCAAATATAAGCTTATGGCTAGCTTCTTTTTAATAATGCTTTGTAGAGTGTGAGATTTCATGCAAGATCGTGGTTACCTGCTCGATCAATCGTGATGCAGTGTCTTGAAGAAAGATTCAAAACAGACCCAAGTGGTGAGATCATGGAACTGAAGAAATTTTGTCCTGTAAGTGCTTCCCCACTCTATTCCTCTTATAGATATTAGTAGATGTACTATTCGAGTCTTAGGATTATAACTCTCTGGTTCAATGGTGAGCAGTGGAAGCTCCATTTGTTTGAGCTTGAGCAAGAGATGAAGATCGAACCCCTCATCAAATACGTCATCTACCAGGTAACCTTTAAGCAAAATATGAAGTGATGGTTGCAGGATCTATGCCTATGCAGTTCCTACATTTGAGATCAAATGGGCTATAGGCACCTTTTAAAATGATGCTTTTCCGGAAGAAAATGTGAATGTAAACTAGTATTAGGTTGTGTAAAAAGATCATTTGGGCTGGTTTTGATTAAGAGCGAATGATGATGTATCTGTAAAACAGGACGAGCGAGGAAAGCAGTGGAGAGTTCAAGCAGTGGCGGTTGCACCAGACAGGTTTGAGAACAGAAAGGCTCTTCCTGAACAATGGAGAGGCCTTAGAGATGAGGAGCTCTCTAAAGCAGCTGAGATCCCCGGTTGCGTTTTTGTCCACATGAGCGGCTTTATCGGCGGAAACCAGTCCTATGACGGCGCTGTATCCATGGCTCGAACCGCCCTCACTCTCTAATTTACGCATCAAAAGAAATCATTCTAGTTGGCAAAAAAAAAGAAGAAGAAAGAAATCATTCTCAACCGAGAGTCTTTAACATTGCTTCATTATGTGTCTACAATTTCTGTTTTCAGTTGAGTGAGTGACCAATCATTTTGTTGATTTCTTTTCTTGAATGGAATCGTATCTTCAATATTTATTTTGAATTCTTATGATTTGTCTGTACTCTGTAGAAGGATGAATGACCAATTCGTTAAAAAGAAAAAAAAGAAAAGATGTGTTGCATTTTTTGTATTATTTCAACAAAAATACATAACGCTCCGACCAAGTTATAAAGGAAGTGTGTAATTGTTATTTCCCTGAACACAGACATTTCGTCGAACACATAGAGTGCGGCAGCAATACACGATGATCATAGCCTGCAAAGTGCTAGATTTATCTTCTCTCGCTCTCTTCTTATTGTCAAAGGTTCTTCTATAGATTCCGATTCTCTGCTATTCGTCGAGTTCAAACTGATCTCCGCAGGCAAAGCTTTAGCCATCATCTATGCAGCAGATATGATCTCCGGTGAAGAAGACAAAGAAGAAGTAGTGAGGACTGTCCCAATTTCAGATTCTGACAAGTTCGTATACCAAATTCTCAATGGTCCAAACGAACAATGTCTGGAGAATTTCCGAATGGATAAGCCTTTCTTCTACAAGCTCTGCCATATCCTCCAAACCAGAGGCTTATTACGCCACACGAATCGAATCAAAATCGATGAGCAACTCGCCATCTTCTTGTTCATCATTGGTCATAACCTTCGAACTCGAGCTGTTCAACAACTGTTCAGATGCTCTGGAGAAACAATCAGTCGCCATTTCAACAATGTGTTGAACGCAATCATGGCAATCTCCATGGATTTCTTTCAGTCCACTAGTCCAAATGCTGATCAAACCCTAGAGAATGATCCTTATTTCAAAGACTGTGTTGGAGTTGTTGATTGCATACACATACCTGTAATGGTTGGAGTGGATGAGCAAGGTCCGTTCCGCAACAACAATGGACTCCTTACACAGAACGTACTCGTAGCTTCTTCCTTTGATCTCAGGTTCCACTACGTCTTAGCTGGCTGGGAAGGCTCAGCTTCTGATCAACAAGTTCTCAATGCAGCTTTGAATCGGCCTAACAAGTTACAAGTCCCTCAAGGTATATTACGCTTCCTCTTTGTTATGCTTTTCTTGAGGAAGAAGATCATCTTCTTCCTTGTGATTGCAGGAAAATACTACATTGTGGACAATAAGTACCAGAATCTTCCAGGCTTTATCGCGCCATATCATGGTGTTTCTACCAACACAAGAGAAGAACCCAAGGGGATGTTCAACGAGCGACACAAGTTATTGCATGGAGCAATTGACAGAGCTTTTGGGGCCTTGAAAGAACGATTCCCGATCTTACTATCAGCTCCTCCGTATCCTCTGCAAACACAAGTGAAACTGGTGATTGCAGCTTTTGCACTGCACAACTTTGTGCGCTTGGAAAAACCAGATGATTTAGTGTTTAGAATGTTTGAAAAAGAAGATACATTAATGGCGGAAACAGATAAAGAAGAAGAAGATAGTGGAATGGCATTAGAGGAGAATCAGGGACATGAACACGGCTCGTTTAGACCAGAAGAAGTTGAAGATAGTTTAAGGTTAAGAGATGAGATCGCATCTCATCTGTGGAACAGTTATGTCCATGATCTGCCAACATTGTAAACCTGGCTTCTTTTTAACATCATTTGTGCTTTATTTGTTATAGTATGAACTTGCAATCATGTTATGTTTTAATTTTAGTTTTGTTCAAAGTAAACAATTTGATGGTACATTTGTTGTAAGAAGGATACCCTATCCTACTATCACCTCCTCCGTATGCATTGCACAACTATGTCCGCTTGGAGAAACCATATGATTCAGTGGTTACAATGTTTGAAGAAGAAGACACATTGGCAGAAACAGAGGATGACAAAGAGGGCAATATAGGAGAGACAAGAGGGCATGAACATTGGTTAAGAATTAAGAGGTGGGATCGCATTAGGACCTTTTTAGCAGTTGTGTATTTTTTTTTTTTTTTTTTTTTGGATCAAAAGTTGTGTGTATTATTTGTATGCAAGTCGAACAACACTATTTTATGTTTGTTTAAGTATAAAATACATCAAATCAAATATCCAAACACCAAGTAAAAGTATATCATCACACCAATCAGGGGAGAGAGAGAGAGAAGAAGACCCAAGAATAAGTACCAAAATCAGGGCTTTGAATCAGGAGATGATCACACCTTTTTGCTTTTTCATAATCCATTTTCGCTTTGCGTTCTCTATAGCATCTTCCTTTAGTTTCAGCAGTTCTTGTACGGACTGGTTAAACTGCGACTCGATCAGGTTCAGTTCTGTCTTGAGCTGTTCTGGATAGTCGTTGTCCGAAATGGAAAGAGAGTAAAGGCTTGACATCATTGAGCAAGAATCAAGAAACGAGCTCATCGACTCTGCCTCCTGGCCAGCATCCATGGCAGCACTTCCGTTTGAGGAGAAGGGTAAGTAGTAGTCTGTTGATATGCCAGACTTCATGGATTCTCCTGCAGCTTCTTCATCTTTCGAGTTCACAGTTTGCTGATTTGCTGCTTCATGATCCTCACCGGTGGCTAGAGGTGGAGAGCTTTGATTTGCATGCGATGAGGTCCGCTCATAATGAAGTTGCATTATCAAGTCATCGATCATATCAGCTATCACTATAACCTCTTGGCTGGTTAGATGCAACTGTTCAACCATTTCCTCAGCGATTGCTGTTGCTGTGTCTGAATTCAGATAGAAGGTAAAGTGTACGATTCTTCCTTTACCTGTATTAGGAGGATATTCATTGATTCAGCTAATGAAAATTACGAGAATAATGAATTCAGATAGAAGTTTCTTTCTTTTTCTAAACGAACCAGATGAGTCACCGATACGCAGAAGCATTGACGCTGTGACATCATCGCTCCTTTCTCCTCTCAACCTGAATTCTTTATTCTCTGAAAACCTCTGAATTTCAATGGTTTGGCACCAGGGGTATTCTTCGTTGCTTTTCCGAGAGGAGCAGATGGAGACACTTTTATTCTCGTTATGATTATCTACATCCATAGGAAGATGTTCAAGCTGTGGTGGTCTGACAGGGTTAGATGCTATGCTTGATGAAGTAAGAACAGTAGAGTCCTTGCTTCCATCTCTTGCAAGGAACGGGTCCATCGAGAGCTCGAGAGCATTTGGTCTGGAAGAGGCAGGAAGAAGACATTTCTCTATGAATTGCCTGACTTGAGGATCATCAACTCTGCTGAGAGACTGTGGCTTTATACCCTGCAAATGCATAGTTTCAAAGAACAGCACAGCTTCAAAAAGTACAGATGTAATGCACAGCTTCAAGACCGTGAAAACTTACCGAAGTGACCTTCTTATAAATTTGAGCCTGGTTTCTGCACTCGTTGTATGGATATTCACACGTTACCATCTCCAACATACACATGCCAAAAGAGTAGATGTCCACAAGCTCATTGTATTCCTCTTCATACAGCTCAGGTGCCATAAATTCAGGAGTACCTGAGTGAGTACATTCAAAATTATCAGTTACAGTGGATGTGCCAGGGTCCAGAAGTGAAGATGTTAAATGGTATTTTTTTTACCTATCACACTTCGAGCAGTGGGTTGCTGCAGTACAGTTGCAAGCCCGAGATCTCCGATTTTGACCTCTCCAGTATTTCCATTGACAAATATATTGTCACATTTTAGATCTCTGTGAATCACAGGAGGGTTCTGAGAATGCAAATAGTTCAAGCCTTTAAGAATCTGCCTTGCCCAGTTCTTGATGGCCTTGGGATCAACGTTCCTATGCTTCTTACGATATCTTCCCATCAAACAGAATTGTGTCAACCAATGAGAAGAAAAAAAAAACAAAAAATGAAGGAGGAGATACTTACAGCCTCAGACTACCAGAGGTGAAAAGCTCAGTGATCATATTAATAGTCTTGTTCTTTTCGTCGACCCAAGAGTTAAAGAGTTTGATGATGTTTTCATGTTTTAGGGCTTTTAGTAGATGGACTTCAGAATATAGCCTTTCAAGCTGACCAGGCATCTGCATTACATCTTCAATGCTAACTAGGTTCCAAGCAACTTCAATTCCATCTACTTCGTCAAACGCCTTATATCTGATTCATCGCAAAGTCAACAAACAATCAGCATAATTTGCCTTTTGCAACTACTACTAAATCATAAAAGCATAAGGGTGTGTAGAAAGCATACACAGTCTTAAAAGCTCCTCTCCCCAGGACATCATCATACTGAAGGATAATGAAAACAAACAAATTGGTCACTATAAATGAAAACATACTCATACTAGGACAAAGTAGCAATGCAACAAGATCTTAAGATAGATTAATTACACATATATGTGTCTACCATTTGAAAAATGAGACACATTACAACACTATAAGATCAAAGTAACAGCTCGTTTTTAGGTGAACTAGAGCTATAAGCCAAATAAGGAGAAGAAAACATGCTAATACTAAGACAAATTAGCAATGCAACAAGATGTTAAGCTGGGTTGTTCCAGAAAATTGAGACACATAACAACACACGCATCGGTATAATCATCATCATAGGATCAAAGTAACAGCTCGTATTAGGTGGAACCAGGGTTAATTCAAACTTAGGTCGAATGCTCGAATCCTAATCATTTTATTCATAAAATCAACAATAACCAAACGAGACTGAATGCTCTGCATGAACCACGGAAGACAATGAAGTGATTATCCCCTAAGCAGATTAGCATAATAATTTCATGGAGAATCAGAGAGGGGAAAACGGTGGCGTACCCTGATGTAGCGGCCAGTTGGATCTTTTTCAGCGAAGTCAGCTTCTTCCATCCCCGAAATCTGATATAAAAATCCAGAACCAGAAGCCATATGCACACAACAAAAAGAGAAACAGAAGAAGAAGAAGAAGAAATACGAGGAAACGGAAATTAGAGTTTTCTGGCGAATGAGAGAGGTGAGATTATTATTGATTGATGAAGAAATTAAAAGAGAAAGAAGGTTGCTGCCTATAAGAAGAAGAAGCAATCGAGGGGAGTTTTGAAAAGACGACAATCGGAGAAGGCCTCACGAGCGAAGCAGTAAGAATCGATTGAGGATCGAAAGCGAGACCGGAAACGGAGTTTGGCGGCGAAGGGAATCCCCATCTCCTCCGATGATCCTCCGATGATCTCGAGATTGCGTCCCGTCTCTTTTAACAGATCAACTCCCTCCATCGATCCACCATGTTTGAAGAAGAAAAAATCAATCGAATCGAGAAGAATCAATCGAAAGGGAATTTGGGAGAATAATGGTTGGCGGCCAAATCGGAAAGTCAGATTATCTGTCTTTATCAAACAACAAACGACATCATCATCTCATATACATACAGTACCACCAAAATAAAATATATCTGAGATTTTTTTTTATTTTTTTTTATTTTTTTTTATTTTTAGAGGATTCACCAATTGGCTGAATTTAGGTCTTTTCACGTGTACTAGTTTTTAGTCATTTTCGGTATTTTTAGTCATTTTTAAAGGTAAAAGGTTTTTTTTTTGTTTCTAACTGAAAGCTTCTTAGAAAGAAAGGCTCATTGAAAATACACTATAGATGTTGAGAAAGGATAGCTTAATTAGCAAGCTTATTGGCACAAGAGTTGCCAGATGTTCCCTCATGGGAAAATTTTACACAATTTCGGAGCCTGCTGAATTAGTTTTAGTGGGAGCAGCAACACATGAAGTCAGCTATGCGGATTCTATAGAGATCGATTGTTTTTGAGCTGATCATACAAGTTATGTTTGTTTATGACGCATTTAATTTTTTAGATTTTTTTTATCAGATTTCTTTGTCAAAGGATGCTATTATCTCTCCACACAGATAATGCCAAAATATGGATCCTAAGAATTTGTAATTAAGTTAGAGAAAAAATAGATGGGTAAGCTCCTCAAAAACCATATATATATATATATATATATATATAATTTATAAATGAATTGAGTTTGGTAATTATCTTGAATCAATAAGAATGATACAAAATGATCTCGAGTGAGTTGTTTACAAGAATCCATAGAACGATTTCTTGTGTTAAAGTGTGTAAAAAGAGAATCTCCAAACTAAAGCCCTTGAACTTCTTTATTAGCCTTCCGTCAAACTACATATTCTGCAGAACTCGAGTTAAACATGCTCAAACGGCTACCACGGTCTTTAGGTTGTTGAGCTGATTTTGTGCTCGTTCATTGACCTTTAGCTCGACAATCTTATCCGTAAAACGTAATCGTTATGTTGTATAAGAGATCAAGATCTGATTGGCTTCGTCTCATGCCAAGGAGTGTCGTCTTTAAATCAAGCATTCTTCTCATTGATCTTAGTGGACTTTATCGGGATGAATCCATATATGAATTATATACCAACATGATGGCATCATGATTCATAAGGCCGCATTCGTTATAAAACCCCTGAGTTTTTTCATAACAAAACTTAAACGTTACATTTTGTTCACCGAATTTGAAAAGTATATGGAACGACAGCGGTTGATCCATGTGCTAATGCAATCAAACCCTTACGTACTCAACTTGTGGAGTGTCATCACCATTGAAAATGTTTAGATGAAACTTCCCAGTTGATGACCAATATGAACTACAACATGGTGTGTCAAGAATTATATTGGAATTCCCCTGATTTGAACCAAAAGGAGATTTGTTATAAATCATATTCCGTTTGTGTTGGTGTTCACCTTTGTAAAGGACTCATACATTCATGAAATGACCAAGGTCCTCTCTTTATTACTGATAACATCATTTCTACGGTTTAAAACATGAATTTAATCTTTTTTTTAATAATTTGGCCCACAACCTCTTCAATTACTCCCTAGAGGCGTGGAAGTGCATCTCTCATTACGTGGAGGTTATGCTTTCTTGAGTTGGACGTTTTGGCTATTAAACTAAATTGTGTCTCGTTCTACTTTGATATAGAGAACGGGAGGCAAATTGATAACATGCATGTTCTTTTATTGACCACTGCGTCAGCGTGTACGTCAGCTTGAATAACAACAAAAAGGCAAATTCGTATGCTTTCTACTTTAAAAACACGTCGAGAATAACAACAAAAGAATTGTCGCAGCAGTCATAAATCACCATTTTCTTGTCGCTACCTTTTTTAGCGGCAATGCTGCCGCCGTTAACTCATGTAAAAGTATCCGCAATGACTCTTGCGTATCTCCGTTTGTTTAAATATGTTTGTGTTTGTGTTTAATTTTTTAAACATTTACGCTGACACAGCGATTGTTAAAAGAACATACCAAACATCATCTTCAATGCCTAATGTTATGTCATGTACTTATATCGTAAGTGATCCGATATGATTATAAGATAAAGAGGAAAATAAATTTCTTCAAATTTGTAACACAAAGGATAAAAAAAAGTACAAGACATAAATGTTGAAGCCGAGATTCGACAAGGATTAATTAGGTAAATTAATCAAGATTATGGACTTGGATAATTCGATTGAAAATTTAAAGGCAATAACAGAAAAACCGAAAATGTAATCGTGTTATTAACTAAGAGTTTGAAATCAAATTCGATTTCTCTAGTTTGGAATTTAGGGTCTTTTGTATAATGATTAATAATGATATTTTCACAAAGAATTATATTTATATCATGAGAATTATATTTATTTTCTAGATTTTCTCTGATATGATAATGTTTAATCCAGAAATTCTTAGATTTTTCTTCATTTTCGGATATTTGTCTTTTATCTCATTCCTCTTCTAAATATATTAATTTACATTAATCATATTTTCATCTTTTCTTGCAGGTCGTTGTGGGCTTCACCAGGTTTTACCGAGTTGGATCGTCTTCTTCGCTATTGGACTTAAGCTTTGGTGGGCCGTTATTCTGTTGGGCTAGGCTAAAAGAGGGATGTTAAATCTATCTCCAATAAGTTTTGGATTCTTGTGGTTATGATAGTTACAACTGCATAACAATTACATATTCCTAACAAAACCATCAACATTTGGCGGAAAATATTCATTTAAGAGACAACATCAATTTTGTGGTAAGGGTCGCGGCGATTGATAAACTCGTCATATATATCGCTTCTCTCTCGACATCATTGGAATCGTAACTAAGGTTAAATATTATTAGTATTGACCAAAAAGGTTATGAATAACTTCTAAGGTGGTTACCTATTTATTCTCCGCAAACAAAATATTATAAAATGCTAAATTCATTTCAAATATCTCTCGACAAACAGAAAACTTAAGACAACAAAATAACCTCACTCCAAAAATGAGAAAAAAATGGTTACCTCTGCGATTTTTTGGGTGATCGTCTTCGCCCCTTCCTTCTCTATTCATGAGAGTGTTCTTCCGACAGTATTGTCCCGAGTTTTTGGGCTTTTCAAGATTGGTTTCCTTCCTTTGTTACAATTATCAAGCGATTTTGATTCAACATTTACAGTTTTTGATTTTCACCTTCGCGAACCGCCATGGATGTCCTATTTAAACTCTATAACCGACTCATTCCCAAAGTTACAGAAGAATATGCAAACCATGACGGATTCAATGAGAAATCAACTTCAAAATCTCACTTTGGGTATTAATGAAGAACCAATCACTCTTCCGACGGAGATTTGTGATGAAGCAGCATCTTCGAATCAATTTACGGTGGTCGTGATGCGTCTTAATCCCAGGAAACAAAATCTCCAGGCAACTGTTTCACAGATGCCTCGTCTCTGGGGCCTTGATGAATTAATGTTGGAGCGCATAATTGGACATGACAAAGTCCAATTCCTGTTCCCATCAAAAGAGATGATGAACCTTGTTTTACGTCGCAAACCTTGGTCTTTCTCTGAGTGGATGGTGACTCTTCATCAATGGTCACCAAATTTGCCTGGTGATGCATCCAAAATAATCCCATTTTAAATACAAATTCACGGGATTCCAAAACAGTTCTTAACCACACCCATGATCCAATTTATTGGAGACGTATTGGCACTAGTTGTGGACATCGACTTCAATGAATACTTTACTACCCATGTGGACTTCGTTTGGGTTAGAGTCCTTTGGAACACTGACCATCCACTACGGTTTCAGAGAAATTTTCAGTTTGGGCGTAATGAAAACACTGTCCTCTGTTTCAAATACGAGTGCCTGAGAAGTTTACCATTCATATGGTATGTTGAAGTATGAATCCAGAGACTGCCCAATTCAAGTCAACAGTTATGGTAACTCTTCTTTTGATGAGGACAATAATGATGACAATGACCCTCCTCCTGCAAGAGATGAGAACCAAATAAACGAAGGTAATGTGGTCCATGCCCCTTATGATCAATTTGTACAGGATAATCCAAATGATGATCCAGTCAATGCTGCACATGATCACAATCACGTATCAACTTCTGCTCAGAATCTGCGCTCTTTGGACAACCTTGATGCCATGGCAATGGAAGAAGACCGACTTGCTCATGCCTCCATTTATCATCAAAAGACAGATTCCAATGGTGAGATGACAACACCAGTCAATGCTGCACATGATCACAATCACGTATCAACTATTGCTCAGAATCTGCGCTCTTTGGACAACCTTAATGCCATGGCAATGGAAGAAGACCGACTTGCTCATGCCTCTATTTATCATCAAAAGACAGATTCCAGTGATGAGATGACAACACCGACAATCACCACAGTCAAAAACACTGACCATGATCTTTGCGCAGAAACTAATCGCTACAATAGAGAAAAGCTGGCAAAATGGAAGTTCCATACAGATGATTTCAAGGATGTCTTTGAGGCTTATGAAATTCACCGTGAGAGTATCAAACGCAAACAACGAGCGTTGGAAGAAGCATTGGAAAGCCCACCACGGTCTATTCGGTGGAAGGACCTGATTCCACATAATAAGAAGGACATCGGGGAGGAATCGATGGGATCTTACTCGGAGAAACAATGTATGGACAGGCGCGGATGGACTACCTCCACAATCGCCATGAGAATATGCAGTTGGAATTTTCAGAGCCTTGGAGGGTTGCTGACTGAACCTAGATTGAAGGAGATTTGTCATCGTTTATATCCTGATATCTTTTTCTTGTGTGAAACTATTAGTAAGTGTGATGATGTTCGTGATCACTGTTGTATTAGGGTATGATAATGTATTTAGTGTACCTCATGTTGGTAGGAGTGGTGGTTTAGCTATTCTATGGAAGAAGCATGTATTTATCAAGAAGTTATATTAGGATGTAAGAATGATAAGTTAAATCTTATGGTCTGGTTTTCTACTTGACTTGTGTTTAAGGTGATCTTATTACTCAGAAAATAAATATCCGAAATAATTCTAAGGATAAGAACATCTAGACGAGGACCTTGGATTCTAGTTGGAGAATTCAATGAGATTATATCTAATGCTGCTGAGAAGAAAGTGGTAAAATAAGAGAGGAATGGACCTTCCATGATTTTTGAAACCTTTACAATATTTGTTATCTCACAAATTTGAAACAAAGAGGTGACAAGTTCTCTTGAGTTGGAAATATATACAAACACACAGTCCTAAGTTGTTTAGATAGAGTTTCAATGAACTCACAATGGTTGGCATCATATCATGCGTCTGAAGCAGAGTTTCTCCAATTTAATGGGTCTGATCATAAGCTTGTTCTCATAGAAATTACCTCTGTGGCTGAGAAAAGAAGAAAGGCATTTCGTTTTGATAAGAGATTGTTGGATTTGTGATGATTTCAGAGACTATGTTACCAAGGGATGAAACTCAGACCTTCTTCCACAAAATTATCAGATCATGGATATGATTCGGTATTGAGAACATAAATGGCTCGGTGTCGACAAAATTCTAATATGAATTCTGCACGAAACATTGAGGAACTCAAAACTGACCTTCATACGGCAATCTTCAGCCGATGATCTTCTAAGAGCACCTATTAGTTCTTTGCATAGACATCTGGTTGCGGAATATATAGCTGAAGAATCCTACTGGCATCAAAAGAGTAGAAATGTTTGGCTTACAAGTGGTGATCGTAACACAATGGCGTACCATGCTATGACAAAAATCAGATACTCCGGAAACATAATTTATGAGATTTCAGACCAGGAATGTGTCATTTACAAGGGTGCTACGACTATTGGTACCTATGCTGAGGAGTTCTACAAATCAACTTACAAGTCATCAGGTCTACCGGTTATGGACTCCCTATTTAAAGATTTTGAATGTAGAGTAACATAAGAGATGAACACACATTTGACTAGGGAGACTAACTAGAATGAAGTCCTGAATGCTATCAAGTTCATTGGGTCTGACCACGCACCTGGACCAGATGGTGTAACAGCACGCTTCTATCAGCATTTTTGGGAAGTGGTTGGTTTAGATGTTGTTATTGAAGTCAAACGATTTTTAACACTGTTACAATGCACAAGGAAGTAAACCATACTAATCTTTGTTTGATCCCAAAAACTAACAAGCCTGCGACTTTCTTGGATTTCCGTTCAATCGATATTTGCAATGTTCTATACAAGATCATCTCCAAAATCCTAGTCAGTCGACTTAAAGTATATTTGTCTAGTTGATATCAGAGGCACAATCTTCTTTCATACTGACTATGATGATCTCGGATAATATCCTCATTGCAAATGAGCTTATGCACTCTTTATAAACCAGGAAGCAGGTCTCCCATACATATATGGCTATCAAAATAGAAATATGAAAAGCTTATGATCGCGTGGAATGGCCGTTCCTTCAAAGGAAGATGCAAGCTTTTAGTTTCTCGGATAAGTGGATAGCTTGGATTATTGCTACAATTACAATTTCAATTATTCCATACTTATTAACGGAACATCACAAGGTCATTTTGATCCACATCGAGGTTTGAGACAAGGTGATCCTTTATCACCTTATTTGTTTATACTTTGTGCTGACGTGCTTAGCAATTTAATCTCTTCAAAGAAAAGGACGAATTATGGGGATAAAAATTGGGAATGGGGTCCTTGCTATCACACATCTTTGTTTTTTGCCAAGCAAATGAGAAGAATTGCAAGGTGATGAGCAATATTTTTAGGACGTATGAAGCTGTGTCTGGTCAATAGATAAACCCTCTTAAATCAACAATTACTTTTGGATCAAGGATCCTCAGTGATTTGCAGAGTCGATTAAAGAAAATCCTTGGGATTGAAAATCAGGGAGGAGAAGGTAAATACATTGGCTTACATGAACAGTTTGGCCGCAAAAAAAGAGAGGAAATTTTCCGATATAATGTGGATAGTGTCAAGAAACATACATCTGGATGGAGTGTTCAACAATTATCCCCTGCTAGCAAAGATGTTCTTATAAAATTTGTGGCAATTGCAATGCATGTGTTCTCAATGTCCAGTTTCAAAATTCCTCGACAGATTAATGGAAATAGAGGCTTACCATGGATTACTTTGAAACGTCTCCAGTATACAAAAAACAGGGCGGCTTAGGTTTCAAAGACTTAGATAATATGAATGATGTATTACTAGCGTGGCAGGCTTGGAGAATTTATAAGAACACCGACTCTCTTTTATCAAGATTGCTTAAGGCCCGTTACTTCAGAGATTTTACGATATTTTAGGCTACAAATAAAATATACCAATCTTACGGCTGGGCATCAATTTTTGTTGGTCTAGAGCTTCTAAGAAAATGAATGCGATTCTTGATCGGAGATGGCAACTACATAACCTTTAAAATGATCATTGGTTACCTTCAAACCCTCCGAGGAAAGCTACTAGAGGTTCAATATCGAGCGATATCAAAGTTTCAGACCTCATCAACTGTGAAAGCTTGGAATATCAAACTCGGACAAGAAATGCTTTGTCCAGAAAATCAAGTTTTAATTCAATGAATATATATTCCATTACTAGCTACGAAAGATAAACTGATCCGGAGCCTAGAAAAATCAGGAACCTATTCGGTCAGGTTAGGGTACAAACTTGCGATGGAAGAAACCATGAACTTACCAACCCATCCAACACCACCATACAAAAATCCAGCACTGAAAGTGAAAATTTGGTCGTTAACAATTCCTCCAAAAATAAAACATTTTCTTTGGAGATTACTATCTGGTGCGTTAGCGACTTCAACAAGACTAAATTCCTGCGAAATCAAATTGGACATAACCTATCAGAGATGTTGTTCAGAAGCAAAATCCATCAACCATATTTTCTTCACCTGCTCGATATCAGTTTCAACTTGGCGCTTATCTATATTACCGCCATGTCTAACCGAGTATTTTGGAGAAAATCTAGAAAACAACTTCACCTCCATCTTAAGCTTTCATGACTCAATAGAAAAAGAGAAACTGAACTACCTACTACCTTTTTGGTTACTATGAAGGATTCAGAAATAAAAAACAATCTACTTTTTAAATTCTACCAAGTATCCACAAGTAAGGATGAGGAGATTGCTATCGCTAAAGCCCTTGAATGGAAAAATATATTTTGTGGGGAAACATCAACACAAATATCACACACTCAGTTCGTTTTAAAACGCAAGTGGATTGCTTCTCCCCAGAATTCTTTTAAATGCAACTATGATGCTGCATTTCGTCTAACGTCTCAAACATCAACAAGAGGATGGATAGTCAGAGACCAGTTTTCCAATATTGGGATACATGCTCTTTGGATACGACAATAACCCCAATCAATGCAGAAGGAAAATGCTTACTCAAAACTATGGAACATGTACATCTAGCAGGTTTCCGACATTTGATCTTTGAAGGTGATTGCAAATTATTAGTAGATTCAATCAAAAACAATACCCCAAACATTGAGATTGAAACAATCTGCAATGACATACTCTGGTGGTCTAAAACATTCAGCCACTGCTGTTTCCTCAATGTCAACTGCCAAGTAAATGAAATAGTTCACTTTATCGCAAAGAAAAGTTCTTCGTTTTTCAACATTATGTTTGTCATTTTTCACCTCCATCGTGTATTTCAACATTATTATATCATGACAATATACTCTGATTATTAATACAATTGACAATTCAAACGAAAAGTAAAAAAAAAACAAAAAACTATTTATTTGATTAAAAATATTAAGATATAGTTACAAAAATGTTAGTTTTATTGGTTTATGATCTAAACCAATATCACTATGAAAGCAACTAAATCTAAATTAAATCGATACCAAATCACATAAACCGTAAACCAAATTTAAACCACTAACCCTTGCTATGGTCTAGCCAAATTTGTGATTTGCAGCAGGATGAGAAAATATTAACATATTGTAAACCGGTGTGTTTTGGTTGCCGGAAAAAAGTTTGGGTTGAGGAATTAATTGGTTAAGAGTCAGAGGTCAAGTAAGACATGATAATGGTTGTTTAGTAGTACTAGGTATTGGCCCGCGCTACGCAGCGGGAGATTTTTTTTATAAAAAATTTGTGTTTTATTTTCTAATAAAAGTATACCGATGTTGTAATATAGTCGCTAATGTTTCTTTCGATCTGTAAAATAGAGATACGTAAGCAGATTCTTGAAGCTACAGTCACTGCGGCAGATGCACAGAGTTTCCCGAATCTAAAAAAAACTGCGACTACGAAGTATAAGACGAAGAAGAAGATGACTTTGTAGTTCATAAAGGAAGCTCACGCTGCACCAGGTAGGTTCTGTTAGAATTTATATATTTTGATTCATTTATAAATTTTGATTCATTGAAAAGAAGCTGATGATTCCTGGACTTATTTGTTAATGGTTTAAGTCGATGTTACTAATCAGTTTCACCTTATTTCTGTTAGTAGCCTAATCACAATTTTTTTATAAAAAAATCTCCCGCTTTCTATTATATAATTTAATTTCCATTGTTTAGGTTTTAAGAGAACGCAATGTTATTATTTATAATACATCCAAGAAACTGAGATTGAGATTTTATTTTTTTGATAAAAAAAGAAAAAGGAAACGAAAAGGAAATTCAGTCATACTAAAGAGTACAGACTTTGAAGAACTTGTATCAACAAAAATAAAAATGAATTACAACCAGAACTAACAAAAAGGGCCAAAAAGCGAAAGTGCTAATTTTCATGACAAAACAGACTCCTACACTTATAATGCTCCTTCCTTCATGACTGCATCACATTATTCCCAGTCAAGTATAATACGACATCTTGGAGAACGCTTTGTGACTTTATTAACCTCCTCATGTATTTCCGAATCCTGGACATATCAAAGATAGTATTTTGAGATTCAAAATAAGTTTCTTCAGGACTGCTGAGTTTACAAAAAAGTAACTGACTTCTCCTCTTTATCCCATTCATGAATTCTTTTTACCTCTACACACTCAAGAGTCGATAAGAAGCACTGAGGCACATTTGTGAGTTTGAATACCTCCTCATTCTCCTTTGAATATACAACCTTTTGCAAACACGCAAAAAGAAACATAAAGGTTGAGTATACACAGACAAAACCCACAATGTTATTTAATCCAAAAACACAATAATTTTTTTATCAAGATTAGGTGTTTCAGATTTGGGAAAAGAAGATCATGTTTCATTTTTTTCTTTACCTGGCTTAATGAAATTCGATAAACCAAACTCTGTCACATTTAAAGGAGAATCCAATTCAGCTGATTTAAACAAAACCTTCTACAACATGAGACCAAAACATAGGATTATTAGAACCGAACCTCCATTGTTCTCATAGGAATTAAAAAAAAATGATCAATATCTACCTCTAGTTTCATGTCTCTATGGATTACACCTTGTAGATGGCATTCTACAGCGATTTTGAGCATCTGTCTTACGACAACTACTGCTTCTTCCTCATTGTAGCAACAACCAGCCCTGTGAAATAAGAAAAGAAACTCACCAAAGAAAGTGATTAAGGTAAACTAAATTCTGTTAGCAAGAGATAAGAGACTTGAGAGATGCTAACTTGGATAATACACGATCCATTAATCCGCCTCCCTCGCAAAACCTGGAAAATCAAATGTTAAAAAATACCCCGATCAGTACATCAATGATTAAACTACTCTCATAATTTCGGGGGAAAAAACATAATGGTGTGAAGATTACTCACTCCATCACTATGTACACATAGTCTTCATCCTCCATGGCGTTATAAAATTTCACAACATTCTCGTGGCCTGAAGCTGAAACAGCTTTCATTAGCTGAACCTCTCGCTTCACGTCTTCAACCGCAGCAGTAGAAAGCATCTGAGAGCAAGAACCGTGAGTGACACAAGCAGAGCACGTACGTACGGTAAAACTATGACTTCATTAACCAAGATGTTATGTAAAACATACAAAGACCATGCAATACACAAAACATCCAAGATCTTTTCTAGTGGAGATTCAAGTTCATGCTGGAGATATCTGTTTGTTAAGGCCATTGACCCACCTGAGGATACTGGGAAAGTAGCTTCGCCCATGGAGCCTTAGACCGTTTCTTCCCTGCCTTCGACTTGTCACCATCCGCCATCACTTTACCTAAATCCACAAACATACCAATACATTAGAAATGAAAAGCTTCTTTGAAGACAAAACTTCACCAGTCACAAGGATGAGCGCAAACCTGCGACTGTAGGTGTCGCCAAGACTTTGACTTCAAGGTTAACCTCGGTTTCAGGAGAGTTCTACCTCACTAATAGAAAAAAGAGAGAGAGAGAGAGAGAGAGAGAGAGAGAGAGAGAGTTACTTTTACAGTTGATAACTCAGGAAACATAAACTACAGACTGAAACTTAAAGCTCATTCATGTGGTAAGGCTACATCTTTGATCTCATCAATAATGTTGGATTTATCTTTTACACTCTCACACGAAAGGTCAATGATGAAATCAAAAAGCACCAGAATGTAGTGTTGCGGGAAAATTCGATCGAAGAGTTCTAGAAATGTATCAGCTTTAGGTGACTGAGGCTTCCAGAAAAGAAAAACAAAATCAAAGACATTAAAATTAAGACGAAGGTGCTATTATCATAACCACAACAGCTTAAACTTCGAACTAATGACTAAATCGATAATTTGAGGATCCACCAACCAAATTCAGAAGATATATATATAGTAAAGGTTTTTGACCCCAACAAAAAAGATATAGTAAAGGTTACAACTTTACCAGGAAAATCGTATCTTCCTTTAGCCGTTCGAGCACCGATCGCCAAGTCGAAGCTCGAGCCGCGAGGATATCCGCCGATAAACGCCTCCGGGAACACCACGATCTGGGACACATGCTCTGCCGCCTCGGAAAGAAACTGCTCCGCCTTATCTGAACTCCAGAGGTAAAGATCAACCATCATGTTCAATCAACCAAGTAAAATCAAAACTCCAGAAGAAATAGCTCTAATGAAAAATCGAGAAAGTGAGGAACCTAGCGTGGCGGGAGTATCGTAGAAGACCGTGGAATCCTGGACGACGATTGCTCGTATGATTGTGGAGGAATCGTTCCCGGACATCTCAATAATTCTTCTCAGCACCCATAGCTTGCGGATCTTGAGGATCCCAGCGCTAACTCTCCATCGATCTGCTTTTTTAGAGAAATCAGTGAGATATGTGGAGGATCAGATTTAGGGTTAAGGAAAAGAAGCTCTTTAGAGCTTTGATAACGAATCATTGATCTGATACTTTTGAGAATTGACTTGAGATAGGAGGAGGAAGCGATATCATATAGGGTTAAAAGAAGTTCATTCGACAGGATGAAGGGAAGAGAACTGGAATCGATATATTGAATAAAAAATATGCGTACACCTGGATTCATTTTGTGTCAAACATGGATAAATGTTATATTTTTATTGGTATGAGATTTTAATCATTAAAACAGGTGTCAACACCTTATGCAATACGGATGCTGAGGTGTCAACACCAGGAGTTGCACTTCACTTATGTATTGATTAGCCATTAAGACCCACCCACCCTATTTTGTTTCCGAAACATTAACTTTTAAATAAATTTAAAATAAAGTTTAATTGAGGAAAAGAACCTAAAGTTGTCAAACGACGGACGGAGCCGAGAGAGAAAGCGAGATAAATAGAAGAGCTTCTCCAGGATCTCAATCCCCGATCTCCGCTGAAATAGGATGTACGTGAGGGCGCTCCCGACGACGGATGTGAATCGGAACACGGAGTGGTTCACGTATCCTGGCGTATGGACCACTTACATACTCATCCTTTTCTTCTCATGGCTCCTCGTTCTCTCCGTCTTCCACTGCTCCCCTGGCATCGCCTGGACCATCGTCCACCTCGCCCATTTTACCGTACGTAAATTGATTTCCTGGACTCGATCTGTTTGTTGCTGTTTCAAATTGTAGATTTGAATTTCCTTAGCGCTGATCAATCTGCTTCTTCTTATTCTAAGGTCACGTATCATTCGTTCCATTGGAAGAAGGGAACACCGTTTGGGGATGACCAGGGAATCTACAATAGATTGACTTGGTGGGAACAGATTGACAACGGCAAGCAACTCACTCGCAATCGAAAGTTCCTCACCGTTGTTCCCGTTGTCTTGTAAGTCTCTTCTTCTTTTTCTTACGAATCTGAGCCTCATTAGAACTAAAGGCTGTCGGAATCTGTTATAGATGAGTTGCATAATGTCTTGTTTCAGCAACTTTATTAGGTTTAGAAATTGGATTGAAAAGCTTTTTGTTTTTGAAAGTATCTATGGCTTCCATGGAAGTTTCTTAATCATTACCTGCCTATCAATTGCATCATGATTCTTCTCATAGATGCCTGTAACTCTTATTTCCAATGTTGAAGAGATGCTTTGTTTCTGTCTCTCATTGTATACCCAGTTTGTGCTTTGGTTTCTCGTATGTATCTCCAATGTTTAAAAAAGAGATGCTTTCTGATTCTTTACCTCCAAAGTTATGTTCAAGGAGCTTAATGATTTGACGTAATTACAATTTGCTGTAACTTATAGGAACAGCAGTTGTTTTCACAATCTCATTTGCATCATTATTTATACACAAGACTACATTTGACATGACAATTTAATACATCAGAGTCACACACTATCATTCTCTTCAATTTGATTTTATGATTCTTGAGTTGTTCTTTAAAAATATTGCTTAGGGGTGGATCTAAGTTCCTTAATTATTGTTGAATCTACTTTTTTTTATATATATATTTGGCTTGTTTAGGTAGTGCCCAAGAACAAACCTTAGATCCACAATTTCTTTGCATCCTACTGTATTGTATTCATACACGACATAAGGTCTGCTTAAAGATTGCTGCAAGAAATCTGATCATAAGACATTTTTTTTGGCATGCATGGCAGGTACTTGATAGCCTCTCACACAACAGACTATCAACATCCGATGCTCTTCCTCAACACACTGGCCGTATTTGTAATGGTGGTTGCGAAATTCCCTCACATGCACAAGGTCCGCATATTTGGAATCAATGGAGACCAATGAAAGCCTACTTGACACAAAAGACAAATAAAAAGTTGCGAGAGAAGTAGAATTTTGGAAGCTGGATTCCAATTACGAAAACGCCATTGTCCCAACCGCGAGGCTCTCGCAATTGTGTCAGTTATATCATATGGTCCTTGTCTCATCCCATCGCATATACCAAAAAAAAACATTTATACTATCTCTTTGGAATCAAATTTCTTTTTTCTTTTTCTTTTGTGGTCTCAGTTTCTTATTTGGCAAGAAAATATAGCTAGGATATGAATGAATAGTTGGGGAAGGGTCTATGGAAAGTTTACAACTCTTTTATATTAAAAATTATTATTATTAAGATGTGAAATCGAGAGATGATTAGTTACATAATTATTGAGATATGAACTCCCAGAGACATAAATTTTCCTTATTTTCTTAGCTGGCTGCATATGGTTTTTGTATCCAATTGGAATTTCCAAACCAAAATAATGTTTTCAGCTTATTTGTTGCACATTTTGTTGGTTACAAAGTGATGATATCGCCCTCTTCTCTCACTGGTAAAGAAGCAAGACTGAGATGGAATCACTTAAGAGCCTAGTTACAAAGTTATACAGTCCTCGACCAATAAGCAAACCCATTTTTATATATACAAAAAAGTTAGCCTTCATCTTTCTTGTAGGATTCTGATGAGAATTATCTGAACTTTGCCGTCCTTCGAATATGATTCACCACCAAACATATCACTCCAAAATCCAGCTGATCGTTCTTACCAACACAGCATGAGTACTAAGTCTATAACTCTTGGTGGTCGTCTAAGAATTTTGGATCTCATTGTTCGTTTTCAACTGAGACTTGTGTATATCTTCTTCGTTTTCAAGCATGGCTTCAACAGCGCAGTGGATTGTTACAGAGGATTGCAAGCAGCAACACAGTGATAAGAACCAAGATGTTTTACTGATGAATCGAAGGATACAAGCCCAAGAATATGATCTTGAAGACTCCGATACCTGAACTCACAAGCAAGCTTCAAGTCAACAAACCAAAAACTGCCTTGAAACAAACTATCGTCTCCTCTTATCTCCTCTTATATATGAGGACGATTTACAGAAATGTAATTAAAAAAAGTCAACTAACTACTTTGACCATTCTCAGCTAATCATTTTGCCAGCTCATCCTTCCTTCTCCTCTGCTCTCAAGTTCTTCTATCTTCTTATGTATGTCCGTAGTGGTATATCAATATCCCCATCGCCAAGGCTGAGCTTGCCCTCAAACGAGTAATTTGGAAACTGTTGCTTAAGATCACCCACTCGAATCCAAGAAGTCTCATGATCATGCAAGTTTTTCCATTTTACCAACACTTCTAGATAACCCATATCATCATAACGCTTGTCAATTATCGCCTCAGGTTCAAACACTAACTCATCATCCTGGAGAATGGTCTCAGGTAGAAGCGTTACAATGACGTTGTGACCATCCACCGGTTTCAGTTGAGAGACGTGAAACACTGGGTGAATTTTGGAATGCACCAGAAGTTTCAACTTATAAGCCACTTTTTCAATGCGTTCAAGCACTTCATATGGTCCATAATACCGAGCAGCCAACTTCTGAAACAACCTTCTGCTCACAGATTGGTGTCGGTAAGGTCTGAGCTTCAGATATACAAATGTTCCCACCTCAAACACTACCTCTCTTCGTTTCTTATCTGCATTCGACTTCATGATGTGATGTTCCCTCAACAAGTTCTCCTTCACTGCACATAAAACAGTATCCCTTTCCTTCAACATTGTTTTAACTTCCACATTCTGAGTCACTCCACGTTCAAAGGTACAGTAAGGACGGTGGCTCACGTCCATAAACCATCTTTAAAGGTGTGCATTGGAGAAAGGAATGGTATGATGTGTTGTACCACAACTCAGCCCATGAGATAAACTTTGCCCACTTCTTTGGATGTGTAGAAGCATAGCAACGCAAGTATGTCTCTAAGCACATGTTAAGAACTTCTGTTTGACCGTCGGATTGCGGAAGGAAAGCTGTACTGAACCAAAGCCTAGTACCCGCAATACGAAAACAATCTTTCCAGAACTGACTCATGAATATCTTGTCTCGACCAGAGATGAAATATTTAGGAAACCCATTTAATCTCACAATCTCTTGGAGTAATTTCTGAGCTACATCCTTCGCAGAATAAGGGTGTTTCAATGTAATGAAGTGGCCGTATTTACTCAGTCTATCTACAACTACCAATATTACATTCTGTCCTTGGGATATATGAAGTCCTTCTTTGAAATCCATTAAGATATCCTCCCAGATTTGATTGGGTAAGTCATCGGTTGTAATAACCCAGCTGGAGCAAACGTAGAGTATTTGTGTGTCTGACAAGTATGGCAAGCAGCAACATACTCATGTACTAGTTTTCTCATCTTCTTCCAGTAAAAAAAATGCTTTTATCCTCTGCAAAGTATGCAGTATCCCTGAATGTCCTCCCAGTACATTGTCGTGGTACTCATTCAAGATCAAGGGTATCAACCGAGAGTCTGAAGGAATCACTAATCTTTTTTTATAAAACAGTTTTCCCTCTCTAACCTCATATCCTGGTTTAACGGATTCCCCTACTAAAACTTTGTGCAACAGTTGCTGAATCTTATCATTCTCATCTATCTCTTGATACAAATATTGCATCTGTAATGTTGCAGGTTTTGTTAGTGATAACATGAACTGAGTGTTGGAGTACAACGCAAAACAATGAATCCGGGATAATCCATCTGCCACCTTGTTTTCACTGCCCACTTTGTACTCTATATCAAACTCATATGTCAAAATTCTTGCCAACCAACGTTGGTAGTCCAATGTTATCTCCCTTTGCTCCAACAAATATTTTAAGCTCTGTTGATCGGTTCGGACGACAAACCTTCTTGCCAGCAGGTAATGGCACCACTTTTGGATTGAAAATACGATGGCCATCAACTCACGCTCATAGATTGGCTCCTTCTCAGTCAATGCGTGGCTAAAGTATGCAATGGGATGTCTATCTTGCATAAGGACCGTTCCAAGACCATAACCCGATGCATCTGACTCCACAATAAAAGGCTTGGTAAAGTATGGTAAAGACAAGACTGGAGCAGTAATCATAGCCGCTTTTAACTGCTCAAATGCCCGCTAAGAAGATGTAGTCCAGAGAAACTGATCCTTCTTTAACAACTTAGTCAAAATCTTCGCGATCATTCCGTAATTCTGTACGAATCTCCTGTAGTAACTTGTGAGGCCAAGAAAGCGTCGCAGTTCTTTGACTGACTTCGGTGTGGGCCATTTTTGAACATAAAAAATCTTTGCATTGTCAGTCGCTATTCCCTGTTCAGATATAACATGCCCCAGGTACTCCACTTGCTTCTGAATAAATGACCATTTCTTCTTGTTAGCCACCAGTTTATGATCCTCCAAAACTTTCAGCACTACTTCCAGGTGCGACTAATGTTCTTCCATCGAATTTCTGTATATGAGTATATCGTCGAAGAACACTAACACAAATTGTCTTAGATATGGTCGGAAAATCTCATTCATCAAGGCTTGAAATGTGGCCGGAGCGTTTGTCAAACCAAAGGGCATAACTAAAAACTCATAATGGCCATCATGAGTTCTGAAACTGTCTTCTTTATATCTTCTTCCTTCATTCTAATCTGGTGGTAACCTGCTTTCAAATCCAGTTTAGAGAACAATCTAGCCCTATGTAATTGATTGATTATTGGTGTTTCCAAGGTTTAATTCTCGTTACAACCTAACACAAATCCTTAAACAGATCTAGGTTCTTGGCAAAACGAATCATAAAACAAACCTGATCTTTACCTTTGCAGCGGAAATTGGTGGTAATGGTAAGATCAGATTAGAGCTGATAAGAATCGGCTCCTCCTCAGGTATCCACACGCTTACAAGCACGGATGGCTGCTAGACCGGATGGATGATCAACAGAGAGAGAGATTGGAGAGAGAGAGGGAGGCCACGCTATGGCTCATCCAACGCCAAAAACATATGACTTACCTAATGTTGAAATCTCTCCTTTTTATTAATCACTAATGGGCCCAAGTTTAATTAATTAAACTAATGGTCCATTAGACTTCTGGGCCCAAGACACAAATCAGACAAAAGCCCATTTGTTGTCTGCCCAACTCTCTATACAAATACAGTAAATGCCTTAGCATCTTACCGTATTAATTCCATCTTAACTTTCCTGTTAGCTATGGTGTGTGACCCTTTGGGATCATACAATACTGGTAATAAGTCCTAAACTTATAGATCAAGAGCGGACTCTAGCAAGCCATCATGATCACCCAGTATTTATGACTTATGTCTGATCTCGACACTTATCATACTTTCTAGAGATAGTACGGTAGATTTCAGGACATTCCCAACAATCTCCCACTTGTACTGGAATCCTACATTCCCTAATCCTTTTGTCTTAATATCTCGATCTGGCATAAGGCAAGATGCGTGTCATCCTTATATAGCCAGACCATGTTTATCGGACCAGATTTGATACTGACAATGCAAACGACTTGGGCAAGTCCGTTTGGGAATGGCCATTCTCTTACCAGCTATCAAATCTCCGATTGGCCTAGAGATATTACCTCCGTTAAACGGCATGGACAAATCCCATCTTGTTCCATCACTATGAACTACACACTTCATAACACACCCAACCAAGGTCCGTATAGCTCCCAGTTACGAAACAGCGTTAGACAATGATCAAAGCGCATTACTCCATGTGCAGCCACATGCATGCGAACTCAGGTCTAAGGACTATACTCTATAGTCGTATATGAGAACTTCTTATGACACAGATATTAATATCTTGCAGAGTTTCTCATCAGCGGGCCATGTCCGGTCATATGCTCCCCTACATATACCTATGTGTCGACTTTGATGCCGCGCATCTATGACCCCTCGAAACCTGGTCATAAGTCTCAAAACAATCTAGTCTCAACAGGTTGTTGTTGTTCCAATTTCAACAACCTTCGACTATGGACACTATGATTTATGTCACTTCGTTAAATATGGGGTTTCAGGATCAAGTCTACTCATGTACTTCGATGGCCCATATATATAGTGACATGAATCATTTTGGAACGATTATTTATATCACAGTTAAAATAATCCAGAAATCATTAGATTTCATAAACATAAAATATTATGTTTACATGAACCTTTCAAAACAACTAAGTAAAGCCCTTTACAAACTCCCACTGAAATTAAGACTACATCTTAATTTCACTCATCCTACAGCTACAGTCCGCGACTCGTGCTTAGGCATAAGGAGTGGCTTCGTTAATAGATTAGCAACGTTCTCATTCGATGAAACTTGCTTATCTACTTAACACCTCTGTCATTTATCTCATGGAATAGGTTATACCTACCCTCAAGGTGTTTGGACCTCTGATGTGCAGCTAGTCTCATCTACGCTGGGAATCACATCAAGTTCAGTGATGAACTTTTCTATCCAAACAACCTCTTTCGCCGCTTCTCAAGCTGCGAAATGTTCAGCTTAAGTCATGGAGTCAGCTACAGTGCCTTGCACCGCCAGATAGACACAAGATATAGCCGGACTGTGACCGGGAATTATCTTTGTCTACTGGAAACTTGCCTTTCAGACTCTATCGACTTGTAGCACCTCACTTTCTCCGTAAATCAAGAACTTATCCTAAGTATTCCTCAAATACTTCAGAATATTCTTTACGGCAATCCAGTGATTCTTTGCTGGATTTGACTGGTCTTTACTTGTCTTGCTTAGCATTAAAGCAACATCAAAACAAGTATGTGTCATGGCATACATGATAGATCCAATTGCCGTCGCATATGGAATCCTATCCATGCATTCAAGCTCAGCAGATATCGCAGGACACTGTATCTTGCTTAATTAATTGCCATGTGACATTGGCATAAAACCCTTCTTGGATTGCTGATTACGTGTAGGACTTTGTCAATTTAAGAATCCTGACTTTGTCCTACCAGCTCTTTTGGATCTTTATCTTTAGATCCAAAATCCAAGAACTACGTGGCTTTACCCATGTCAATCATACAACAACTCCCAAGCCAGTCCTTTACCGACTGCAGCATTGGAACGTTATTTCCGAGAATCAGTATGTCATTGACATACACTTTGAGAAATGCAATATTGCTCCCACTTATCTTTTAGTAAACGCACAGTTCCACTTCGTTCCTGTTCAAGTCAAAACCTTGACTACTTTAACAGAACGAAGATTCCAACTCCGATATGTTTGCTTCCATCCATGAATGGATCGATGAAGCTAACTTACGTACAGTATAACTTTTCGGAGTCCGGGCTCACTTTCGCTTCTTTGAATTTCGCAGATTCGTCGCTTTCAATGATCATCAGATCATGCGAACTTTCAATGATCATCAGGTTCAACTAATGACGAGAAATCACTCTCGAATTAGTGACTGATTCATTCATATCTGCGAACTTCAGGCTCTACAGGTGTAGATTCTACAGAAATCTGTAAATCCATCCGTTGCTCTCCCTCAACAGGTTGAGCAGCCTCCTGTATTTCTCGAATTTCTTCGAGTTATACTTTTACACCCACTGTTCTTCTTGGAAAGTAACTTCCCTTCTTAGAAAACAGAATGGACGTAAAAGTAACAAGCCTTGGTTTCCCTAGGACAACCAGCAAAGTAGCACAACTACAAATACTCAGTAAAGACGAATTTGGATCGATTCCAATCCACATTTACGTGGTGTCTTTCAACTGATATTGGTGGAACTATTTCAGCGTAAACTTAGATATTTTAGAGCGTTATTCTTAAAGAATATCATGGAAGATTCGTGTGACTCATCTTTAATCATTTCTTATAAGATCTGATTCATTCTCACAGAAACACCTCTAGGTTTTCAGGAGAATTGAGCTGTGAAACGACTTCACACTCATTCAGATGATCACACAATCAATGACTTAAGTATTCTCACTCGTGATCTAATCCAGAGTCTTAATACTTCTGTCATTCAGATTCTATACTTCATTCTGGAACTCTTTCGACCATGTCAAAGAATTCCGACTTGTGTCTCATCAAATGAACACAGTCACACTCACTGAAGTAATCAGTAGAGACAATGAAGTACAGGAAATTTTCTCTGGCATTACTGCTCATCGGACCACATACATGAGTATGTCCAATGTCCAATAAGCCTTTGGGCTTTTCTCTAGCTCGGCTAAGATGGGCCCTTTGTGTTTTGGTCCAGTAAGAAGAATTCAAGTCTCATAAGATATCCGATCAAATGAGCCCAAAAGTCCATAACTATGGGGTTTCTGAATCTGACTTACTCTATGTGACCAAAACATTTATGCCAAGAAAAATCAGGTTTAATTCATCAGATTTAAACCAATTGCGGTATTTATGTTACATTTTAGGCACTCTTTGGTTTAAGATATAAAACCCATTCCTTGAATAGGGTGCTACAATTAACATTTCATTAAGATCAAAAGAACAAAACTTGTCTTTATCAAAATGAAAATATTCAAATTCTTCACAAGAAAATGAAAAACAACTCTGCTTAAAGCAGGTACATTGTAGCAATTACTTAATACAAAACCAAGCCTCAAGGGCATCTACAAGTGAAAACCCTACGGCTGAGGCAACATCCCAAGCTCCTTCCAGACACGCAGTTCCACTTGCCCTTCCTTCAACGTTCTACTGTTGCTCAGGCTCTGTATATTATAACAAATATCAGTGCCGCAACTAGTATCCAATACCTATAAGGTATAACTTGAAGTAATAACATGAATACCTGAGGAAGTAGTTTCATACATCAACTTCAACTCCTCATAATCTTCCATGAATTTAATGCAATCTCTTTTCCAATGCCCAGTCTCTTTACAGTAGCAGCACTTACCAACGTAAGAGGTATCTGACTCGGGCTCAGAAGACACACGCTTGCCATGATTCAAAATCTGGACAACTTTGTCTTCACCCTTGTCAGCTTTAGGTTTAGTAAACCTACCCTTCTCATTCATGAGATTGTACAAGGTACTCTTCACGTTTGGCTCAACTGTTTTGAGCATATCATGCAGTTCAGTCAGCGTCTTCGTTAAGCCTTTGTTGATATAGTTCCTTCTGAACTTATCATAGCTTGACGGCAGTGACTGCAGAATGATCTCAGTTGCCAATTCTTGGCTAACTGGATAATCCAGTTTCCTCAGGTTATCAATGTAACCCATCATTTTACTGACATGAGGACTTACTGGATGATCATTTGGTAGCTTGCAGCTAGTGAGAGATTTAACCAACTGGTATCTCTCCACTCTTACCTGCTCCTGAAATTTCAATTTCAGGCTGCTGATCATCTCTATTGGCGACTCCATGTTCTCATATTGCTTCCGCAAATCTGAGTCCATGGTAGCCAATATCAGACCACGCACATCTACCGCATCATTATAATGCTTATTCCAAGCATTATATACTGCATGAGAGGCATTGGACCCGATCCTCACGGGGAGAGCTCTTTCAAGGACATAGTCCTTTCTCTCCTGCCTGAGAACTAGTCTCAGGTTCCGCGACCAAGTCAAGAAATTTGATCCGTTCAGTTTGTCCATCTCAAGGACATACCGGATCGAGAAAGTGTTTTGATTGTTTGTGCTCGTCATAGCTGAAATTTAGAGATAAATAGAGTTTTAGTTATTTAGTTCATAAAAGAGTAATCTTAACAACTTATAAGAAAACTCGCATTGCATTCAAAATTTCTTTGTTTAACCTCATAAGAATACAATGATTCCGAGACCCATGTTTAGCTAAATCCAAAGTGGGCCACTGGCCGTCACCCAGAATTAGCTATACTTGGTAAGCATACACACAGCTAGTTATAACCAATAACTCTCGGTTGTGAATTGGACCCGAGGCCCAAATTCACCAGATGTCTCAAGGCCCGGGACTCCCGATGGCCCAGTCAAGGAAACCAATCTCTTACAGCCAAATAATCACTAAAGTCTGGGACTGAAATTAGTGACTATATACTACTTTACTTACGCGAAAACAGACACCTCACACTGTAAGCCATATCTGTAATCAAATAAGCGTTAAGTAGCTGACAAGATTGGAAAGACATCCAAGCTTGATATTGTTTTTGAGGATTTTTAAGTTTTATTTCCAAAAATAGAAGATTACTATTTTGGGAAACTTTCTTATTTTAGAAACTTTCTAGATTTAGTAACTTACTAAAAATAGAAATTTCTAATTTAATATTTTATAAATATTTTCGGGTTGGGTCACAAATTATGAGCCCAATTCTTGGCCCAAAACCATAGAATTCCAGCTGGCCCAATAATTTGACATAACCGATCCGGTTTATTAATTATGGTCCAAGACCAAATTAACTATCAAAACCATCGGTTATTTACTAAACCAGACCAGCTCTAAATTATTTGGTCCAACCAAATCAAACTTAGACCAGCCTTCGGTTTAGGTTAAAATTCAATTTTGAATTTAAATCCGGTTTAACCAGAAATTAAATAATACCAATTGTATTAAATAATTTCCAGCAAACCGCGATTTGGGTTAACCGGTTGAACCATAATTAATTAAATAATTTACCGAATTCATACAAAGCATTCATACGCGTGGGGTTAACCACAATTCACAATCAAAGTCATCATTATGATTGTCTTATGATTGTGGTGATGAAATGATTCTTAAAGTCAACAATAAAGCGATTTTGTCCTTTTCTCTTTTAAACAAACGAATCACTTACGACATTCACTAAGAGACAAAAACAATCCTTAAACAATCGTAACAATTCAATTCGATTATCAACATTATCATTCGATAATGTATTCACTAAAGGACAAAAACAAGCGACACTGAATCACGTGATCATCGCTTATTGACAAAAATCGATTCATTATACTGGGTATCATACATAAATCGCATATGAACAAAAGTCATACACACGATCAATTCAATAATCAACATTCACGATTCAAAATTAACAACGATCATAACATTCGATTATTAACACACGCGATCGACTTTCAGCACAACACATGCGATTAGGGTTTTAATTAGTTTAATCAATTTTAACATAATTGATTCTCTAAACAATTAAACAGCCCTATGATCCAAATTACAAGAAACCTAATGCCTAGGCTCTGATACCACTGATTGATTATTGGTGTTTCCAAGGTTTAATTCTCGTTACAACCTAACACAAATCCTTAAACAGATCTAGGTTCTTGGCAAAACGAATCATAAAACAAACCTGATCTTTACCTTTGCAGCGGAAATTGGTGGTAATGGTAAGATCAGATTAGAGCTGATAAGAATCGGCTCCTCCTCAGGTATCCACACGCTTACAAGCACGGATGGCTGCTAGACCGGATGGATGATCAACAGAGAGAGAGATTGGAGAGAGAGAGGGAGGCCACGCTATGGCTCATCCAACGCCAAAAACATATGACTTACCTAATGTTGAAATCTCTCCTTTTTATTAATCACTAATGGGCCCAAGTTTAATTAATTAAACTAATGGTCCATTAGACTTCTGGGCCCAAGACACAAATCAGACAAAAGCCCATTTGTTGTCTGCCCAACTCTCTATACAAATACAGTAAATGCCTTAGCATCTTACCGTATTAATTCCATCTTAACTTTCCTGTTAGCTATGGTGTGTGACCCTTTGGGATCATACAATACTGGTAATAAGTCCTAAACTTATAGATCAAGAGCGGACTCTAGCAAGCCATCATGATCACCCAGTATTTATGACTTATGTCTGATCTCGACACTTATCATACTTTCTAGAGATAGTACGGTAGATTTCAGGACATTCCCAACAGTAATTCATCCAATAATTGATCAATCATCGGAATTGGATATTTGTCAGGTACTGTAGCTCTGTTAATAGCCCGATAATCAACACAGAATCTCCAGCTATTGCCCTTCTTCCTCACCAATAGAACAGGACTGGAGAATGGACTACAGCTTGGTTTGATCAACCCTTCTTTCAGCATTTCTTGGACCAACTTCTCCATAGATTCTTTGTGTGCATGAGGATATCAATACAGTCTCACGCTAATTGGTCCATGTCCTGGTTGTAAAAGAATGATATGCTCTCGACCACACAGTGGAGGTAATCCTTGCGGATCCTTGAAAACACTTGCATATTTCTCTAGTGTTTGAGTTACCTCCAAGGGCATTATTTCCTCCTATTCTGTTTTCACCTCAGCAAAATCAAACAGACTCTCCACTCCTTTACTTCTGACTTTTTGAACCGGGGCTAAAGTTTTCAAAGAAACCTTAGTAGCATGTAAGGTTGGGTCACCACGGAGAGTTACTGGACGTCCTTGATATGTGAAACTTAATTCATGGTGTTCCCAATCTACGATGCATTTTCCCAGAGTTCTTAGCCACTGAACCCCTAAGATAATGTCAGCATTCCCAAGCTCAAGGACAATGAAATCAGTCGTAAATGTCATCTCAAGCAAATACAGCTGGACATTTTTGCAAACTCCATTACCCTGCACTTATATCCATGTCCCTAGTTGAACCTCCAGGTTCGGATTCATCCTTGTTTGTAATCTGGTCCTTTGCACATCTGAAGGACATATGAAGTTGTGGGTAACCCCACTGTCCAACATTACCACCAATTCATTCCTCTTCAATGTACCCTTTATCTTAGTCGTTGTTGGAGATTTCAGACCAACAAAAGAATTAAGTGACAACTCCATTAACTCATGGTTCTCTTCTATCTCATTATCTTCCACTAAAGATTGATCCAATATTTCCATCTCAAAACCGTTAATCACTATTAACAGCTGAAACGTACGGTTAGGACAGACATGTTTCTTGGACCATTTATCATCACATTTAAAGAAAAGTCCCAAACGCTTCTTCTCTGCAATTTTTGCTTCGGACAATTTCAACTGAGGTCTCCCATATGACCCTGATGTTGACTTAGTTGCAGAAGAATTCCCTCATGATTGAGCTGTTTTGGAGTTCCAAGTCGTTTGTGGTAAATGACTTGAGTACGATCGAGACTGAGAAGGTCTTGTTACTGTCTTCCCTTCTGATTGTTTCTCTTGACATACCATCTCATACAAGGAACTATACTCCATTTGATATGCCGTGGATATCATCTCCAGTAAATCCACTGGTTTACACATGTTTACGACCTCCCTCATTTCTGAACTCAATCCGTTCATGAAGATGCCTTATAATTGCTTCTCTGTTAATCCACTGACCTGTGTTGAGAGATCCTCAAACACATGTATGTATTCCGCGATTGTTCCTGTTTGCTTAACCGCAAAGAATGGCTGACTTGGATCACACAGTTTCTCTCTACTGAATCTTGCTATTAACCTCTCCTTAAATTCCTTCCATTTTTCAAAAGGTTTTCGATTAGTTTCACTTTTGAACCAGCATAACACATCTCCGACGATACTAGATACTATCTCCAACTTCGTCAACTCATCATAGCCAGCAATTCTGAAAAACCTTTCCGCCAATGCAATCCATCCATACGCATCTTCTCCATCAAAGATAGGGAGCTCTACTCTTCTCAACATTTTTTCCTTACTACTGAAAAATTTATCATTCACAACCCCTTCCTCAGACCTAAATCTACGGCAAGGTTGCGAATCAAGTTCATGTACCTAAGATTCCTTCGTAAAATTCGGAGGTGGCACATGTTCTGTCACCGGTATGTGGCATGTGGCATTGCGCTCCATCAGGTCACAAATCTTCTGAAATCGAGTCTCGAATTTCTCCTCAAACGCGTCGAGCTTCGCTTGCGTTTTCTGTTCCATCGACGTAATCGCGTTCCAGAGACGCGTATCTTTCTCCGCCAACAGTTTCGACAAGGAATCCAGCGTCACTGCCTGAGTGTCCTGTCCATCGCCCGTCGATCTCGTTGCTTTCGTCATCTTCTCGCGATAGTTCTGATCCAGAACGTTCAAATCACACCAATTTGATAAGAACCGATATGTTTTATTGATGAATCGAAGGATACAAGCCCAAGAGTATGATCTTGAAGACTCCGATACCTGAAATCACAAGCGAGCTTCAAGTCAAAAAACCAAAAACTGCCTTGAAACAAACTATCGTCTCGTCTTATATATGAGGACGATTTACAGAAATGTAACTGAAAAAGTCAACTAACTACGTTGACCATTCTCAGCTAATCATTTTGCCAGCTCATCCTTCCTTCTCCTCTGCTCTCAAGTTCTTCTCTCTTCTTCTGTATGCTCGTAGTGGCATATCACACAGACACGTTTATCAAGATGAGGAAGCAAACTATGTACTTGAAAAGCGAATATCAATCAATATTAAGAAGAATGAGTCAACAATGTACTCAATCAAAGTACAGCCTGTTTAAATTTCATTAACGTGCCTATTGTTTAAGACACATTTAGCTTTATCTTATTTGATGAATTAGTGTTTAAGTGGTTCAAATATGTCTTTAATGATCAATTAGTTGCTTGCAACATGGTTTTAAATAGTGTTGTACTTTTATTGAGTGGAATAAGAAAATCAGTTTACACCATTTTTGCTTTGTTTCTTCTACATTTTTAATTAAAACCAAGAGAGAGAAATACCATGTGTTCAGAGAAAGAGGGGGGAGGGGGGGGGGGTGTTAAGCATTCCAAAGTTCGACAGACACTACGAAAATTGGAATATGTTAATGGAGAAATTTATATGATCGAAATAATGGTGAAATCTTATTGAAGAAGGAATCTTAGAGCTGCCTCACAAGATGGTACTCAACGGACATCAACAATCAGAGCAGAATTGGAGCTTAAGGACCTCAGAGCTAAAAATATTTTTTGATGTCATTAACAAAACAAATCTGAAGTAGATCCTCTGGAAGAACATATCCAAGAGTTATGAGACTCAATGAAAGCAAAGTTTCAAGGAAATGTGTGTGTGTAAAGTGCACAACTACAAAAAAATGCGTAGAGATTTCAAGATTCTTGAAATGAAGAATGGTGAAACTTTGACTGAACATTTCTCAAGAATTATAGTTTTAGCCAACATCATGAGAAATTTTGGACAAGACATTCATGATGTTAAGGTGGTGGAGAAGGTATTGAAAACCTTTTCTGAACGATTCACATACATAGTGTGTGCAATCAAAGACTCAAAGTTCATCTGAAATCTCTCAGTCGATGAACTTCAGAGTTCTCTTCTGGTACATGAAAAAAGTTCAAAGGAGAAGGAGAATAAAGAGCATGTGTTGCAAGTTACAAGAGAGAAAGAACTAGGACGAGAGCAACAATGAACTCGGAGAAGGGGAGAATTTTGTGGAGCAGCTAGAGACAGATGAGGAAGAAACTCAGGTAGAGGCTCAGTCAACAAAGCGTTACATTTTTTGTCAACAATATAAGGAGATACTACCGAGACAGCTATCCAAGCCGGTGGATCTGGATTAACATAAACAAAATAAGATGGCCAGACTCGGGCACGCCAAATTTCCCTCCTTTATCTTGCTTGGTCGTGAGATATGAGTGATAACAAACCTTGTAAAGAACATCTTGCGACTCTCATACTCCTTCAGGTGGATCGAAAAGGCAATCCTTATGTCGGTGTAGACACTATCTTTACCAGCTTTGAACAGTCTGTAGCGAATGTTACTTCTTGTTGATTCCATTGCTTCATACATTCCATCGCCCATATTAGTGCTTCAAATTCAGCATGAAGGGTTGTCAGGCTGCATCTGATGTTTCTTTCTCCCACCATTATATATCGGTCTCCTTCGTAGTTGCTGAACCAGCCCTGTTTTGAGAATGTATCACCTTCCTTCCGAGAACCATCTACAAAACACCAACGTCTCTGATTTACCATACTTGGTCCATTTTGAATGGGCCCATTTTCACCATTTGGAAATGATAAATTTGCCTATGTTGCTGACAATTGGGCCTCTTCCTAAGAAATGGATTCAAATTCCGCTAGCTTTAAGATTTCACGGGGATACTGATCAATATTGTTGTAAGAAATCCTTACTTGAGTATTATAAGTGTCACAAAATGGGACACTATCAATACGGGCGTCGAAGCTGGGAGAAAGATGCTAAATATGCAGAATTTGCTGAAGCAGAGGGGATGGTTCTGATGGGGTATGCTGAGATTGAGAAGGAGAAGCAATGGTTTCATGATTCTGTATGTAGTTGCCACATATCTGGAGATATAAAGTGGTTCACCGAGCTCGTTAAAAAATACATGCATCAAATAAAACTTGAAGACAAATTCAAAGAGGGCTGTCATGGAGGGAGGCAATGTACTAATGGAGAACGAAGCAATGTCACACATTATAACTAATGTGTACTACATTCTGGAGTTGAAGAACAATATGATCAGCATTGAGAGGGGGTACACTTTTAGTGCAAGACGGAGCATATAATGACCCTCCCAAATCAGTGGAACGGCCGAACGAGGGATACAACCGGCCGAGAGGGAACAAACGAAGAATGGCCAAAAATCAAAGTTCTCTGATGGACCTGAAACTTGCAGCGTTAGCTAAAGAGGACTTTTTAAAAACTTTGGTCGAAGCAGAATCGGGACGGGTGGAATTTGAGATGGTCGAAGTTGGATCAAGGATGGTCGAGCTGTGGTCGAGGCTGGTCGAGGCTAGTCGAGGATGGTCGAGTGGTCGAACCTGGTCCAGCTGTCACCATGCATGCTGGTCAGACCAGCACCTGGACCGGTGCATAGACGAACGACCACATGGCTGCCAAATGTCATTTTTAGGCTGCCATTTTTCACCAACATGCAAACCATCCGCATCTATAAATACCAGCATCCCCTCAGCCATTTTTCACTTTTCAGAAATTAGAAGAAAAATTCTAGAGAAGAGGGGCGTTTTAAAGAGAGAAAGTGAGGAAAATGGCCAGATTATTGCGGGATGGAGCCGTTCAGGGAATTCGAGTTATGCCTCGGGGTGTCGTTAAGCCGTAGATCTGAGGAATCCGTCCATGTTTTAGCTTGTTTTCTTTAGACTCCGTCTTATTTAGATCTTTGTTCTAGATCAAGCGGGGAGAGTTTCGGAGATAAGGATCGGGCTGCGGAACGGGTGAGTCCCGGTAGTTAGACTAACGGGCTTAGTGCAAGTTACGCCTTAAGGATTGAAATACTTGGAGTATTTATTATTAAGTGCATTTGTGTGATTTACCTGCGTTATGGTTGAGGTTCTGTTTGTTTTATATTTGGTTAGTTAATGCATGCATGATTGAGATGTTTCGGTTAAAGCATTGGCGCGTTGAGTTGTTTAACTCTTGATTCTGTGGATTAGTTTCATTGCGGTATGATGGAAAGCTTTAATCGTTGGTATGGTACACACAATCTTTGTGTTGACTTGGTATATGCATGTTTCACGTTGAATATGTGTCAGATTCCTCGAGATAGAGATTGCGTGCATGTTTGAAAGAGACGATATGTTTTCACGTATGGGTGGGAATTTGATAGCTTTGTGAGATCTCAGATCCGCGTAAGTCTCCCTTCCGTGGTTGAGACAGTTGTAGTGGCTGCCGTGATCTTCAGATCATTTGCATGACTCTTCACTGTAACGTGTGTGAGATGCATCTTGTGATAGGCATGTGCCCGTGGGTGGTAACAAGGGACACCGCGGGCCAGTTGTCTGATGTTTTGAGAGAGCATGTAGTGTATTGCTCTAGGTTTGGTAGGACGGGTGTGAGTCCTAGTTGTTGCATTCTAGCGTGAGAGTTCTAGAATTAGTGTAATCGGTGCTCCCGTTGTGGCCATTAGCTTTGGTGAAGGTAAAGAAGTACTCGGACGGTACTTGGGTAGCTCCCTTGGTCGAGTAGCTCGGACGGTACTTGGGTCGCTACCTTGGCCGAGCATTGTGTCGACACGAACCCGAGGGATAGGTCCCAATAACGGGGTGAAGCTCGGACGGTACTTGGTTTGTTCCCTTCGCTGAGCATTGTGTGTCGACATGTTGTGATACTCGGCTTATGATCACTGGTGGTGATTAGGCACGAGTAGTCACATGTGTAGGGGGAGTATCCGGTGCACTAGGAGGCCTTCGCATGTTTCGAGATTGAGGAGTCTAGATATGTTAGACGTGTTATGCATTCATGATAGGAGTCATGTTATGCATTGTTGTTTATATGCTTACGCGTTATGCATATCTTTGATTTTGTTGTTGCGTGTTGATGCCTGCTAGATGATTGATGCATTGTGCTTCAGCTATGGTATGGGGTTGGGCACTAATGCATGTTAGAGGGTCCTGGACTCGCAGGGCAACTCTAGGTTGCTCATTATACTATTTTTGTCTCGCAGGGAGCCATAAACGGGCTAGAGGGAAAGTTTGGACGTTAGGCCGCCAATGTAGTTTCGCGTTGTGAGTGTGAAGATCATGGAGTGTTTATTATGTATGATTTTAGACTCGTGCACGATAAACGATATTGTTTTAGGGTAACATTTTGTAATAAAACCTACATAGTGAATTTGTGTGATTTACCTGCGTTATGCTTGAGGTTCTGTTCATTTTTGATTTGGTTGAGACAGTTGTAGTGGCTGCCGTGATCTTCGTATCCTTTGCATGACTTTATATATCATGGTTTTTACTGGTTTTAGACCATGATATAAATATGTTTTAGAGTCTTTTGGTGTTTCTTTGGAGTCTTTTACATGTATTATTAGATATATGCACGGTTGGAGCGGAATTGGAGATTATGAAGTTTTTTGGAGCATTTTGGTGATTTGACTTGAGAGATAGAGTTCACTGTCTAAAACAGAGTAATGCATCGATCGACACACATTGTGCATCGATCGACACACGAGCGAGATGGTCCTTTCCTCGGCGGTTTAATGAAGAATGCAGAATTTGCAGTTTGGCCCAGAAGTTCCTGATAATTACAAAGAAGCCCCAAGACGTGATTAGGCCTTTATAATTAGGTTCTTACATCAGTTTTTAGATACACTTTCATACTTTGAGCATAGAGATTTTAGAGCTTTTTGGGGCTGATCTAATCCTGTACTGCTTCCTGCTTTTGGAGAAGATTTCGAACCCCTTTAATCTTTACTCTTTATTTATGCAATCTAATTATTCATTGATTATGTTTCCATTATCTATGTCTGAGTAGATTCATAGTTAGGTTTAGGGATTCTCATAGGGATTTCATGACTTGCTAGATTTATTTATTTCAGTTAAGGATTCATATCATAATTGTTCTTCAAATCTAAATTGTGCTTAACACTAGTTTCTAACTTGATCACTTAGAATCTAGATCTTAGGTTGTTAAATTGACACGAAAGTGTGGTTTAGAATTTGAACTATTTAGGTTGAGCAATTGAATTACTCGCAAAGAAATTTGGTTTAATTGAATTGTGAAGATATCGAACTTAATCTTAAAGCTAGTTTAATCTGTTAGGAATTACAAAGAAATTTGGATTTCTGCTATTAGATTTAGAGAATTCTCACAACAAAAGTTGGTTAATTCTATATCTGTGTTTTAGTTCTAGAACCGTGCTTAATTTGATCATGACTGATTATCTGATCTGCTTGTCTGATTTTCTGAGAACTCCCTAGACTTAGCGCTTTTACTTAATTGCTTTCAAACCAATCTTGCAACCTGATTTACTTTTCTGCTTTGCTTTTAGTTTCTCACTACTTTCTCCTAGTTTAACTCGACCGTTCTATAATCTATCGTTACCGAGAGTCCTTGTGGATTCGATACTCTACATACTATAATTGCATTAACTGTGCACTTGCAGTAGAATAGGATTAAAACTTATAAGCATATCAAGTTTTTGGCGCCGTTGCCAGGGACTCTTTTGAGTCTTCAATAGATTTGAACTTAGGGTTTAGACTAGGATATTTAATTTTTGTTTTTGGTTACTAATTTTCTCTGTTTTTCTCTGTCGCAGGTCTGATATTCGCTTGGCATCGATCGTTGCATCCTTTTGTGTCGATCGTTACAAAGCGACTAGAGTTGAATCGATCGTTGCATCTTAGCATCGATTGTTGCACTGCGATTACAGACGGTTTATGCAAACGCGTGATACCAGAAGTAATCCGAACTCGAATCTCGTTAATCTCAGACTTGAAGAGCTTGCTAGACTAGAGAGAACTAACAGGAAAAGTCAACGAGCAAGGATGGTTCAAGAACGTCTGATTCTGATACCCGATGCTCAAGGTGTCCTAAGGGACCGACATAACAATCCGTACAATGCTGCTGGGCATATGATTGATGCTGAAGGGAATGTGATCCCTGAACCTGATCCTGAACCACGACAGGAACAAGGACAAGGTCAGAGGCAAATGGTTATTCATGAGAGGACCCTTGCTGACTATAACCGTCCGGATGAGTTTCATGCTAACCGGTCAGCACTTGTGTCTCCTGGTTTTGAGAGGAATGACTTCGAGATCAAGACCATCTACTACTCTATTCTGAGGCAGAATGCCTTCCATGGTTTGCCTAATGAGCAGCCAATGGATCATATTGATGAGTTTGAGGACATAGTCACTGGGATGAAGTATGATGGAGTGAACTATGATTATCTGTTTCTCAAACTCTTCCCTTACTCTCTCGCTGGAGATGCTACTGCTTGGTTGAAACAACTTCCACCTGGGAAGTTTACTACTTGGGATGCTATGAAGAGTGAGTTTCTGAGACACTTCTATGATGATGCTCGCTCTGATAAGTCGATTCAGGACATTCTCACTTTCTCCCAAGGTCCTATAGAGCCTCTTAAGACTTCCTGGATGAGGTTTAAGAAGTACCAAGGTGACTGCCCGCATCATGGATTCACTGAGGTAACATTGCTGGGCATTTTCTTTAGAGGTATAGATCTCCCATACCAGACTGCGTTGGATAATTCCAGCAATGGAAATTTCAACACTAGGACTCCTGAGCAAGCTAAGCAATTGATAGATAACTTGGTGAGCAGTAATAGCTGCAAGACTGCTGATAGGAGAAGGAAGGAGTCTGGTGGAAAGATAGATAATCTGGAGATTGCTGACATTAGGACTAAGTTGGACACTGTCTGTAATTTGCTGGCTGGGAAGAAAGCTGTCCATTTTCTCAAGATGTTGAAGTGATCCAAGCTGAAGAAGATGGTCAGGAAGAGGATGTGAACTACATTGAAGGATCTGGTTTTCAAGGTATTAGGTTTGGTAATCAGCAAGGTAATAGGTTCTTCAATGGTGGACAGAAGAGTGCTTTCACAAGCAACCAAAACTCTTCTGGATTTGGACAGAATGCTGGTTTCCAGAAACCTTTTCAGCAAGGTAATCAGAGGACTTATGGATCTTCTTCATATCAGACACCTCCTGCTGCTAATGCTCATGAGAGTAAGATGGAGGCAATGATGGAACAGTTGCTGGAAGGGCAAACTAAGACTGATGTGGACTTCAACAAGAAGTTAGATGCTGTGTATGAGGACCTTAATGGGAAGTTTGAGTCCTTAAGTACTCATGTGAAGCAATTGGACACTCAGGCGAGCCAAATTTCAAGCTCCGTTAAGGGAAAGAACATCATGGACACCCACATTAAGGCCTGGTCAGTGTATATTGATGATGGATCACACCAAGGTGAAAATTTTGAGTTAAATACAGCTGAACTGGTGGAAGAAGCTGAAAATTCTGAAACTGGAGAAAATATCTCGGGTGGAATCTGTGAAACTTTTGTTGCATCGATCGATGCACCTATTGCAGCGATCGTTACATGCTGTGGACAAACAGATTCACTTGATTCTCATGGCATTGATGCAGAGACGGATCAAGAGCTTAATAGACCATTCCCTGGCGTGTCTGAGATAACTCAATAGGAGATTGATGAGGTCAGACAGTTAGGAGAGATGGATGAGAAGTTGGAAGAAGTTCCACAATCTGATGATCCACCTTATCACCCTTGTGCGTAGAGATACTTGGAGAAGATGCTGCCGATGGATGAAATGTTGAAAGATTGGGTGATAGTGGTCCCTAAACAGATCAGTGATGTGCTGATAACTAAGATCCCGAAGAAGCTACCAGATCCTGGTATATTTGTGCTGAGTTGCTCTATTTTTGAGGATGGTTTCAAGCGCTCTCTGTGTGATTTAGGAGCTGCTGGAAGTCTCATGCCATACTCTGTGGCAGAGAAGCTGGGGATGATGGATTTTTCACCCACTAGGACCTCTCTTGTCCTAGCTGATCAGTCAATAAGGATTCCGGAAGGAGTTCTTGAGGACGTCCTAGTAAGAGTTGGAAACTACTTAGTTCCGACAGACTTCTTGTTACTTAAGTACGACAGTGAGCAGGATGATGCTTTGATACTGGGAAGACCATTTTTAGCCACGGCTGGAGCAGTGATAGATGTAAGGAACAGTCTGATTGATCTCTATCTGGGAGATGAGCCTCTACACTTTGAGATGGATATGCTGCGCAAGCCACAAATTGATGGTCAGACCTTCACTATTGAGGATGGATATGAAGAGTAGACGAGTGACACTTTGGTTTTAGATCCTGGAGAACATTTCATTCCTTCTTTCCTTGGACGAGCTCACACCGACACAGCTTACTCTCCACCTTGGATGAGGAGACTTGCGCAGAGGCATTCACAGTCTCTGTCGAGATCTCCAGGAACTTGATCTTGTTCGTCCGGTCAAGCTAATGACCTTAAACAAGCGCTGAGTGGGAGGCAACCCACTGTTTGGTTTGTACATATTATTTTTGGTGTTTTTCTTAGGATATCACGTTTTGGTTTTGTTTTTTTTGTTTTTGTTTTTTTGCTGTGTTTTCTTTACAGAACACGAGTATGGAGATATGTGACGTTCGTTGCTGATATGTGCAACAGTCGTTGTAGGGAGATATGACGAGGAGATGAAATCGTCTTGTGACGATCTTTGCGGTCCTGTGCAACGGTTGTTGCAAATGGTTCAATTTTAAAATTAAAGGTACGCGTGCGCTAAACCGGAATCAATTTGGTTCACTAGCAACGATCGTTGCTTATATGCAACGGTCGTTGCATTCACGATCCAGGTAAGTGCCTTTAACCTTTTCTCTCTTCTCTTCTTCCCCATTTCGCCGTCCGTACAACCCGAATCGCATCTCCCCTAAATCACTCATTTCTTCATCATTTTCGTTGATTCAAAGCTTGTTCTACTTGTTTTTACACTCTCTATCTATTTATATAACCTAATCGAAGCAATTCCGAGGTAAGAGCTCTCAAATTCATCATTTTCGGATTCGGTTCTAGGGTTTTGAAGTTAGAGATTTTTAGCTTTAAGATGATGATTCCGTACTATCATAGATCTGATTTAGGTTGATTGGTGATGAATCTATGTTGTTTATGAGATTGTGGGACTGATTTTGCACGATTTGAAGGATTATTTGGCGACTGTGGAATCGCCTTGCAACGATCGCTGCACTTGTGCAACGGTCGTTGCATTTCGACTTCACAGAGAGTTCTGCCGTGACTAATAGTGCATTATTTTCTTGATTGCAGATGCCTCCTCGCGGACAACCTCGCAAACGCAGAGCTACCACAGCAGCTGCAGCTGCAGATCATCCTCATCCGCCAGTTGAGTGGTTTCTTCGAGACTCGCCACAACCTGAGCCTTATCAGAGAGATCGGGAAGCCATACAGTTGCCTTGGCCTAAGGCAGATAATGAGCTGATCCCAACAGACAAGGAATGGGATATGGAGATTAGCAAGCTGCTTAAGACTGACACATTCACTGAGAGGCCGCTACATGACCACTGGGATGAGTACGATACACTACTCTACAATGGTTGGTGTGAAATGAAAATCAAGCCAACCAAGTTTGCTGACTATTGGACTTGTAGAGGTCTAGGCATTGATGAGCAGGTGCTGGCATTGGTTAAGGGCATTGGTCTGGGGACGATGCCTATGCAATACTATGAGTTGTATCTTGATCTGGTAAGACAGTTGCTGGCCACCTGCAGAGTTATTTATCCTGATCCAGAGTGCAAGAGAGCTTTAGGGGGTGTCTTCACCTTCATGGGCCTAGGAGTCAGGTATCGGATTCCCCTTCTTGATATCTGCCGTATTTATGGATTCAGCATTGAGCCTACACGCACCGATGTAGCTCTTGAGTGGGATGTGCCGGAAGCTCAGTTTTTCTGGGACTGTATTGGTAATGGTCGGTATTGCTCGAGGACGACGAAGCAGATTCAGGTTAGGCATCCTGTTCTCAGATATGTGTTACACATCTTGGGATATACTCTGTTGTGCAAAGCTGAAGCAAACAAGATGCGTAAGAATGAGCTGGAGATGCTTTTCATTGGGTTGAAGGAGCAGTTTGCTGATACTGATTTGAGAGATCCCACCAGAGGACTTAACTTAGGAGATGTGTTTGCTCATCACTTGTGCTCATTGCAGAAGAAGCCATTCGATGGGAAGGACACTGAGTCAGTAGGGAGTCTGCTTACTCCCATCTTTCGACATTGCAGGATCCCTTTAGAGTGTACAGAGTGTGATGACAGTAAGGAGTTCCTGGATTTTACCCACCTGCAGAGTGCTGATGGAACTTCGATCCAATTCTACCATATTCAGAATTGCTGTCAGGTTCCCGATAGCCTAGGATCTAGGGTCTAGTTAATTGAATCAAGGATCTGATCTCTGTTTACCTGGAGATTGGCAGCGGAAGATGGTCAGATAAACGAGATCTCCGAAGCGCCTCATATGCATCGCCTCTACTTCAGTCCACACACACACAAGCTGGAATCCACTGGGATGCTAGTACCGGGGCTCAGATCTTCTGGGAACAAAGTTTTCAAGGTTTATGTGTTTTCTCTCAGAGAAAACACTGTCTGGGCGGCGCTCATCTGTTTAGGTCGAATGTATAAAATCACTTATATACAGACCTCGACATAAACCGAAACTTCAGTCTCGGTTTCGGCCTTGTGTCGACCGACACACTTAGTGGTGTCGATCGACACACGTCTTGTGTCGACCGACGCACCCAATGGTGTCGATCGACACACCTCTTTAAAACTTATATTTGACGTGTATCCAATACACATCGACCAGACCATATGCCAATGATCAATCCCATACGAAGTATGTCTAACTTGCTTAGGTGTGTGACCCTGTAGGTTCACACGATACTGGAAATGAGTTACAACTCATTTGTCATAAGCGGTTTCTAGCAAAACATTATGACTACCCAGTATCACATGAATTGTCTGATCTCGACAATACAACTATCTCTAGAGTGAGTACAATGTGATTTCAGGACATAATCCCAACAATCTCCCACTTGTACTGAATCACCTATTCCTACAATCCCTTCGTCTCTATATCTCGATATGGCATAAGGCAAGAGACTTTGTCATCCTTATTATAACCAACATCATGTTCATCGAATTCCTGATCTATACTGATAAAACAAACGACTGACAATCACCTCGTTTGAGCACGGCCATGCATTTTCTCAGTATCAAATCTTCGATGGGCCCTGAGATATTTATCTCCCGTTATCCAGGAGGGACAAATCCCATCTTGTTCCATCCATGTATCTACACATACTTCATGATACGCATAAGCAATGCCGTTATAGCCGCCAGTTATGGAACGACGTTTGATAAGGTCAAAACGCACCAATTCATATGCTAGAAAGCATGATGAACTCAGGTCTAAGGACTATACTCTATAGTCATAATGAGAACCTCCCATGACACTGATATAACTATCCTGTGGAGTTCTCATTAAGTGGGTCATGTCCGATCATATGTTCACCAACATATATCTATGTGACTGACTGTGATAATCATATCATTGACTTCATGAAACTTAGTCCAACAGTCACCTCACATGCTAGTCTCGCGCGGTTGTTAGTGTCCCATTTTAACAACCTTGACTAGGGACAATCATAATTTATGTCATCTTTACTTACAGGGTTTCATGACCAAGTCCTCAACTTGATGACCTATAAGATGAACATAAAATACTTTGGGACCATTATTTAATTATCCAATAATTAAATAATACCGATGTCAGTTTGACTTACATAAACACTACCATAGTATGTCTATGTAAAGATCACAACATAACTAAAATAACTCCCACTAGAATCAAGATTATCTCTTCAGATATCTCATTCCTACAGCAACAAAATAAATTTCGTGCTTAGGTTGTGGGAGAGACTGCGGTGTTTTGCTTGAAACAATTCCAACAAACCACACCGCCATTCAGATAAAAGCACTATTCTGCGGTCCACTGCTTGGAGCCTTTCCAACAGACAACACCGCTATTCAGACAAGGAGACATAACCAGGTGGGAACCGGGAATCGTCTTTGTCCGTCTAACTACTTTCGACTGGTTCGTCACTTCCCTAGTTCACCACGAACATATCCTTAGTGTTTCTCAAACACTTGGGATATTTCTGGTAACTGTTCAGTGACTATTACCGGAACATTTTTGGTATTTTCTCGTCATGCTTTATGCGTAAGCTGCATCTAGACGAGCGCAAACATGGCATTCATGATGGATTCTATTGCATCAGCATAAGCAATCATATTCATTGATACTAGTTCAGACAGTGTTCAATAACACTTCTTCTTGCTAATATTGTTACTAGCTCAGCCAGTGTCCAAAACACTTCATCTTGCTTAGATTATTGCCATAAGACCTTTGGTATGAAGCCATTCTTGGAATCATGCATATTGGAACTGTCCAATACCTTATCAACATAAGGATTTTGACACGATCCAACTAGCCTTTCTGATCCATTCCAATGGATACTCCAAGAACTTTCACGGCCTTCTCCAATGTCTATCGTTAAATTTGACTTCCGACCCAAATCTTGATAAGACTTTGGCGTTGGAACGTCGTTTATGAGATTAAGTATGTTGTCTACATACAGTGTGAGAATTGAAATTACGCTCCCACTAGTCTTCTTGTAAACGTATGGTTTCATTTCTTTCTGATCAAGTCAAAACTTTTGACCACATTATCAGAATGTTGATTCCAACTCCAAGATGTTTGCTTCAATCCAGAAATGGATCGGTGAAGCTAACATGCATACCCAACCAATTTTCGGAGTTGGGGCTCACCATCGCTTCTTTGAATTTCGCATGCTCGTCACTTTTCAATGATCAATAGATCACGACCATTGGTTACGAGAAATCACTCTCGAGTCAGTGACGGATCCTTTCGGATCTGCGAATTTCAGGCTCCACAGGTGCAGATCCTACAGCTCTTTGTAGATCTCACCGCTGCTTTCCCTCAACAGGTCGAGCAGCCTCATGTGTTTATCGAATTTCTTCGATGTGTAATTTTACTCCCACTGTTGCTTTGAGAAAGTACGATCTTTCTCAAAAGACACAGTTCCGAACAAAAATGCTTTGTCCTCGGATTGGTTGCAAAAGTAGCAAGCCATGGTTTCCTTAGGACAACCAGCGAGGTAGAACTTATCAGATATGGGTTCAAGTTTGTTTGTTGACTACTGTCTTATACAAACCTTGCAATCCCAATTAATCAGAAAAATAAATTTGGAAATCACCCAGTCCACATCCAATGTGGTGTTTTTCACTGATTCTGATAGAAACTTATTTAGCGTAAACATAGACATTTTAGAACGTAATCTTAAAAGATTTATGGAAGATTCATGTGACTCATCATTAGTCGGAACATATCTAATAAGATCCGATTCATTCTGTCAGATGATCACCCAATTCTTGACTTAAGTATTTTCCTCCACGATTCAATCGAGGATCTCAATACTTCTGTCAAATTGGTTCTACACTTCATCTTGGAACTCCTCAAGGGATTCCTGCTCGTGTCTCATCAAATGAACACAGCCATACTTATTGATGCCATCAATAAGGTAATGAAGTACAGAAGATTTCCTTTGGCACTAATGCTCATCGGGCCGCATACATCTGTATGTGTAAGGCCCAATAAGCCTCTGGCCCGTTTCTTTTAGCTCTGCTAAAAGGGCCTTGGTCATTTGGTCAAGTGAACAGAATTCATATCTCAAATGATTTATAATCAAATGAGTCCAAAACTATGGAACTTCTGAATTCGCTTCACTCTATGTGGTTAAACGACTATGCCAAAGAAAAGTCGAGTTCGAGTCATCAGACTTAAATCGTTAGTATTTGTGTTATATTCAAAACTTACGCTGGTTTAAGATATAAAACCCATTCCAAACGGGGTGCTACCATATGATATTTCATTAAGATCTAAAGAACAAAACTTGTCTTTTATCAAAATGAAAAACATCCAAATTCTTTACAAGAAAATGAAAGACATTTCTGCACAAGGCAGATACATAGTAGCAATTACTTAATTTCTAAAACCAAGTATGAAAGGCTCCTACAAGTGGAGAATCTCTACGGCTCATGCAGCAACCATTGCTTCATACCAGACACGCAGTACAACTTGCCCTTTCTTCAACGTTCTACTGTCGCTTAGGTCCTACATATTTCAAAAAATATCAGTACCACAACTAGTATCCAATACTTACGTAGAACTTGAATTAATAACACAATACCTGAAGAAGAAGTACCATACATCTCCTTCATCTCTTGTGAATCTTCCAAGAATTTAATGCAATCTCTCTTCCAATGCCCTGACTCATCGCAGTAGAAGCACTTTCTAACACCAGATGGGCCTGACTTGGGCTTATGAGATGACACATGCTTATCCTGATTCCAAATCTGGACGGCCCTGCCTCTGCCCTTGCCAGCACAAGATTTCTCAAATCTTTTACCCTTTATGATGTTTTGCTCTGCTGTTTTGAGCATGCCATACAACTCAGTCAACGTCTTCGTCAAGCCTTTCTTGATATAGTTCTTAATGAACTTGTCATATCTTGACGGCAGTGACTGCAGAATGATGTCAGTGGCCAACTCTAAGCTGACAGGACATTCCAGTCTCCCCAGGTTATCAATGTAACCCATCAGTTTAATGACATGAGGACTTACTGGAGCATCCTCTGGTAGCTTGCACTCAGTTAGAGACTTCACCATCTGGAATCTCTCAACTCGTGCCAGATCCTGAAACTTCAGTGTCAGGCTGGTGATCATCTGTATTGGCGACTCCATGTTCTCGTATTGACTCTTCAAGTCCGAGTTCATGGTAGCCAACATCAGATCACGCACATCTACCTCATCAATATAATGCTTATTCCAAGCATTATATGCTGCATGCGAGCGATTGGTCCCAAGCCTTTCTGGAAGAGCCTTTTCAAGGACATAGTCCTTGCTCTCCTGCTTGAGAATGAATCTCAGATTCCGATACCAATCCAGGAAGTTGGATCCATTTAACCTGTCCTTCTCAAGGACGGATCACAACGAGAAAGTAGTCATAGACATAAGCTGAAATCCAAGAAAAACAAAGATTTAGTTATGTATATGATGAGAAATCTTATCTAATAAGAGAACTCGCATTATATTCAAACAATGTTTCCTCTATGAATATAATGATCCAAGATCCATACTTCACCAAAATCAGAGTGGGCGACTCGCCATCACCCAAACTTTAGTTATCTAGGTAAGCAAATCATTGCTAATTGTACCCAGTACAACTCTTGGTCGCATATAAGACAATCCATGTCTCATCTACTCTGACGCCTCTGGGCCCAGAACTTCTGATAGCCCTGTCAAGTAAACCAATCTCTTTAGTCATGTGATCATTGACAGTCGCACTGCAAGTCTGTCAATGACCACCTGCCTTACTCATGTTGCAGTGGATACCAAGGACTCCAAGACTATCCAACAAACGACACGAGTCTTGACAGTAGACAAGATTGGGCAAGACATCAAGGTTACTTGATATTTAGTTGAGGAAACTAAACCCAAAAGTTTAGCAAATCAATCTCTTAGGTCATGTAATTGTTGATGTTTAGCACTGCAAATCCATCAACATAACTACCTGTCTTACTCACGTAATTGTGGACACCAAGCTCTTGGCTAGACCATCACACAACAAAATGAGTCTTGACAGTTGACCATATTGAAGCTAAGCTTTGATCAAGGTTTAAGTCTAGTTTGGTTTCTGCAAACTCAAGGTTCAATACCCAGAATTTCGAGTTCTATGTCGATCGACGCAGACTCTGTCTGTCGATCGACACCACCAGACTAAACCGAACTTCAATAACCGGTTAATCCAATTAACCCGGTTCATTGAACCGACCCATTTTAGACCATGATATAGATGTGTTTTTAGTGTCTTTTGTCTTTGTTTAGAGTCTTTTACAGGTTTAATCAGGTTTGGAGCTAATTGGAGATATTTGGAGCATTTTGGGACTTTTGGGACGGTTTGGCCGAGAGCTTAACTCACTGTCCGATTTATTGATCATGCATCGACCGACACACCTTGTGCATCGGTCGACACACTAGCGAGATGGGCCGTACGCGTCGGTTTAATGAAGTTATGAAGATTTGCAAAGAAGCCCAAGATAGTTCCAGTATTTACACAGAAGCCCCAGCCGAGATTAGGCCTATATATAGAGGATTTTGGTGTTTATTTTACTTACGCTTTACATTACGCTTTCATAATTAAGAGCAGAGGATTTTTAGAGCTTTTGGGGCTGATCTGAACCTTTACTTCATCTGTATTTGGAGAAGATTTCGAACCCCTTTTACTCTTATTCTTTTATGCAATTTATTCATCATATGATTATGTTTTCATTATCTATGTCTGAGTAGATTCCTAGTTAGGTTTAGGGTTTCTCACATAGGATTTCATGACTTGCTAGACTTGTTCAAATTCAGTTAAGGATTCAAACTATATCTGTTCTTCAATTTAATTGTGCTTAAAGCTAGTTCTAACCTGATCAATTAGAATCTAGATCTTAGGTTGCTAAATACGTCACGGAAGTGGGGTTTAGGAATCTGAACTAATTAAATTGGGCAATTAAACTTTGCGCAAACGGAAGTTTGGTTTAGGATAATTGTGAACATATCAAACTTGTGATTAATGCTAGTTTAATCTGTTAGTTCTCGCAAACGAAAGTTTGGTTTGCTGCACTTAGACTTAGAGAATTATCGCAAAGGAATTTGGTTAATTCTATATCTGTGTTTTGAGTTCTAGAACTGTGCTTAATTAGATCCTTGCTGAATGAACTGTCTGCTTGTCTGATTTCCTGAGAATACCCTAGGCTTGACGCTTTTAATTACTTGCTTTCACAACCGTTAATCTCTGCTACTGATTTATTTTCTCGCACCGCTTTCAATTCAATCATATTGCTTTCTTTCTAGTATTAGTCTCTACTGTTCTGATCTATTGAGACCAAGTGTCCCTGTGGATTCGATAACCCTATATACTACTTTGACATTGCTGTTCACTTGCAGTTTAGTATAGGGATTAAAACTCTGAGCCTATCAAGTTTTTGGCGCCGTTGCCGGGGACTCTTAGAGTCTTCGATAGGACCGAACTTAGGGTTTTTACTAGAAATTTTTCTTTTTGTTTTTGCTTTTTTCGTTTTGTTTTTATTTTACTAACTTTTTCTCTGATTCTTTCTGTCGCAGGTACGAATTTCGCCTTGCGTCGATCGTTGCATCCCTTGCGTCGATCGTCACTATGCGATTCTGAGATTGAATCGATCGTTGCACTGATAGCATCGATCGTTGCTGGACGATTACAGACAGTTTATGCCAACGCAGAAAACTCGAAGTAATCCGGACTCGAGCTTGCTTAATCTCGGACTAGAGGAACTTGGACGTCTAGAAAGGACTATCAGAAGAGAAAAGAGAGAGAGAATGGTACGAGAACGTCTGATCTTGATACCAGATGCTGAAGGTACCCTGATGGACCAAGATAATAACCCGTACAATGCTGCTGGGCATCGGGTTGATGCTGAAGGGAATGTCATCCCTGATCCTCCTGAGCAACAGCAACAGGAGCTGAACCGAAACCAGGGTCAAGGACAGGCCCAAGGTAGAGAGATGGTGGTTCATGAGAGGACACTAGCTGACTACAACAGACCTGATGAGTTTCATGCAAACCGAGCAGCTTTGGTGCTTCCTGCTTTTGAGAGGAATGATTTTGAGGTAAAGACCATCTACTACCAGCTGATGAGACAGATTGCTTTTCATGGTCTTCAAGCAGAGCAGCCTATGGATCACATTGACAAGTTTGAGGACATAGTCACTGGCATGAAGTATGAAGGAGTATCCCCGGACTATCTGTTCCTTAAGCTATTTCCGCACAGTCTTGCTGGAGACGCTAGTGCATGGCTGAGACAACTGGCACCTGGTCAGTATACTACTTGGGCAGCCTTAAAGAGTGAGTTCCTGCGTCACTTTTATGATGATGCACGCTCAGATCAGTCCATACAGGACATACTCACTTTTTCCCAAGGAGCTGTGGAGCCCTTGAAGACTGTCTGGATGAGATTTAAGCAGTATCAGCGTGACTGTCCACACCATGGATTCACAGAAGTACAGCTGATTGGTATCTTCTTCAGAGGCATAGATCTCCCTTATCAGACTGCGCTGGATAATTCCAGTAATGCTAATTTCAACACCAGGACTCCTACACAAGCTAAGCAGTTGATTGAGAACCTGATTGGCAGCAACAGTTACAAGACAATGGATGAAAGGAGGAAGAAATCTGGTGGAACTGTAGAGAATTCTGATATAGCTAATATAAGATCCAGATTGGACACAGTCTACAATCTCCTGACAAGTAAGAAAGCTGTCCACTTTGCCCAAGATGTAGAGGTGATTCAGACTGAGGAGGAAACTCAGGAAGAAGATGTGAATTTCATAGGAGGTTCTGGTTTCCAAGGTAATAGATTCAGTAATCAACAGGGGAACAGATTCTCCAATGGAGGACAGACTGGTGGTTTTCAGAAGACCTATGGACAAGGTAATCAGAGAACCTATGGATCTACATCCTATCAAACTCCTCCTGCACCTACAGCCCATGAGAGCAAAATGGAGGCTATGATGGAACAACTGATTGAGAGTCAGACCAAGATTTCTGTGGACTGCAACAAGAAGTTGGACGCTGTCTATGAAGACCTCAATGGGAAATTTGAGTCTATGAGCACTCACTTGAAGCAGTTGGACACTCAGGTGAACCAGATGTCCAGCTCACTGAAGGGAAAAGGAGTGGCAGACACTCATGTTAAGGCCTGGTCTGTGTGCATTAATGATGGATCTCACCTAGGTGAAAGATTTGAGCTAAGTACAGCTGAGTTGGTGACAGAACAAGAATTTTCGGATATTTGTGAAAAACTCTCGGGTGAAATCTGCTGCAGTGCGTCGATCGATGCAACATCTGTGCCGATCGATACACCAGTCGGGATGGCAACGATCGACACACCCTTAGTGTCGGTCGTTGCAGGGCGTGAACAGACAGAACCGTCGGATGATAATGGCATAGATGCTGACTTGGAGCTTGATCGCCTATTCAATGGAGCCTCTGAGATTACTCAACAGGAGATCTACGAACAGATCTTTAGACAACACTCCTCAGTGTCTGAAGTGATTAGGCACGAGATTGAAGAGCTGAAGAAGCTAGAGGAGATTGGTGAAGAATTGGAAGAAATTCCAACTTCTGATGATCCACCTTATCATCCTTGTGTGCAGAGGTACTTAAACAAGATGTTGCCTCTGGATGATGATCTGAAAGACTGGGTGATAATAGTTCCTCAGCATATTAGTGATGTTCTGCTAACTAAGGTCCCGAAGAAGCTGTCTGATCCTGGAGTCTTTGTGCTGGATTGTTCTATCTTTGAGGATAGTTTTAGGCGTTCTCTGTGTGATTTAGGAGCTGCTGGAAGTTTGATGCCTTACTCTGTGGCAGAGAAGCTGGGTATGTTGGATTTTACTCCTACTAGGACTTCTCTTGTCCTAGCTGATCAGTCCATACGAGTTCCTGAAGGACTCCTTATGGACATTCCGGTGAGAGTTGGAAACTACTTAGTTCCAACGGACTTCCTTGTGCTGAGATATGACTGTGATCCGGATGAAGCATTATTGCTTGGGAGACCCTTTTTGGATACAGCAGGAGCGTTGATTGATGTTAGGAACAGCTTGATAGACCTCCATCTGGGAGATGAACCACTGCACTATGAGATGGATAAGCTGCGAAAGCCACTGATAGATGGGCAGACATTCACCATAAGGGACGCAGATTTTGAGCAGTCTGATCATACTATGGTTATAGATCCTGGAGCACATTTCACTCCATCTTTTCTTGGACATGAACATTCCGCAACAGCCTACTCACCACCTTGGATGAGGAGACTTGAACAGAGACAGAAAAAAGTCTCTGTCAGGACCTCCTGGTACTTGAAAATTCCCATCCGTCCGGTCAAGCTATTGACCTTAAACAAGCGCTGGGTGGGAGGCAACCCACCATTAGGTACTGGTGTTTTTCTACTTAATTTTTGGTGTTTTTGTTAGGATTTTACGTTTGTTTTTGTTTCTGGTGAGTTTATGTTTGCAGGTCTCGGATAAATCGCAGTGCAACGATCGACGCACTTCTGTGTCGATCGTCACAACACGAAAGGAATCACATTACAGCGATCGTTGCGGTCCTGAGCAACGATCGACTATACACGAAAATCGCCAAGTAACGGTCGATGCACTTAGTGCAACGATCGATGCCTGAGCGACAGAGGTAACTCGACAGACATAATTTCACCTTTTCAATTTTTTTTTTTTTTTTTTTTTTTTTTTTTTTTTTTTTTTTTTACCGATCCTTCGCTGGACACTAATGGGGACAGTGTGTCTTAAGTGTGGGGGAGGTGCTACTGACTTTTGTTTTCTGTTTTCTTATGAGTCAGTCCGTTTTTCAAAAAAATAAATTTTGTTTTATTGAGTCAAAATTGTTTAAGTAAGAAACTATGATTTTCTGAGAAGATTTACAAGACTTGCAGGAACTTAAGTAACCATTGAGATGAAGTTACAAGATCTATCTATAACTATTAGAAAACCCCATCACAGATCAACCTACTGGGAACACCCACATCACTTCCGGTATCAGAGGATCCTTTACTGACTTCAACCTTAATACTGACTTAGATTTCTCACCTAAGGGCTTGGTATACTTTGTGTCAGATTCTCTTGTTAGTTCTGACACAGCCTGTCAACCTATCCTATTTAGTTCCCTTCTCCCCTTCTATAAAGTAAAAAAAAAAAGATAATAAACTGAGGATGAGTTAGTAACTCCGAAGTGGTCATGGGAATAGTAGCAAACACTATTATCTCTCATGTGATCCATGGAATGTGTCCAAAGTACACCCCATAACGGGAAGAACACTGATAAAAAAAATAAAATGATACCCAGTGGGGAAAAATCAGTTGTTAAAGAAGGGAAAGAGAAGAAAGGGACTAGAGAAAGATAGTATGGTGGTCTAGAGCTGATAAGGTAAGAATCCATGTGCCCTTTGATCGATACTCATTAGGTGAGACCGCACTTAAATACTTGCAGAAGTCAGTAGGGAGAATTTGAATGCTTGAATGTGATTGTGGAGTTTACCTAGGACAGTTGCTAAGTGTGGGGGAAGTACATTGTGGTCTTGATATCCTGTGATTGATTCTTTCAGTGGTTTACTAAGGGGAATCTGAGTATTGTAGCTTCTAGGATGAAATGAGTTTCTGAAGAGTTTTCAAACCTCTTCACCATGTTTTAGTTTTATGTTTTGCTTGAGGGCAAGCAAAGGCTAAGTGTGGGGGAGTTGATATATCATGGTTTTTACTCATTTTAGACCATGATATAGATGTGTTTTAGTGTCTTTTGTCTTTGTTTAGAGTCTTTTACAGGTTTAATCAGGTTTGGAGCTAATTGGAGATATTTGGAGCATTTTGGGACTTTTGGGACGTTTTGGCCGAGAGCTTAACTCACTGTCCGATTTATTGATCATGCATCGACCGACACACCTTGTGCATCGGTCGACACACTAGCGAGATGGGCCGTACGCGTCGGTTTAATGAAGTTATGAAGATTTGCAAAGAAGCCCAAGATAGTTCCAGTATTTACACAGAAGCCCCAGCCGAGATTAGGCCTATATATAGAGGATTTTGGTGTTTATTTTACTTACGCTTTACATTACGCTTTCATAATTAAGAGCAGAGGATTTTTAGAGCTTTTGGGGCTGATCTGAACCTTTACTTCATCTGTATTTGGAGAAGATTTCGAACCCCTTTTACTCTTATTCTTTTATGCAATTTATTCATCATATGATTATGTTTTCATTATCTATGTCTGAGTAGATTCCTAGTTAGGTTTAGGGTTTCTCACATAGGATTTCATGACTTGCTAGACTTGTTCAAATTCAGTTAAGGATTCAAACTATATCTGTTCTTCAATTTAATTGTGCTTAAAGCTAGTTCTAACCTGATCAATTAGAATCTAGATCTTAGGTTGCTAAATACGTCACGGAAGTGGGGTTTAGGAATCTGAACTAATTAAATTGGGCAATTAAACTTTGCGCAAACGGAAGTTTGGTTTAGGATAATTGTGAACATATCAAACTTGGGATTAATGCTAGTTTAATCTGTTAGTTCTCGCAAACGAAAGTTTGGTTTGCTGCACTTAGACTTAGAGAATTATCGCAAAGGAATTTGGTTAATTCTATATCTGTGTTTTGAGTTCTAGAACTGTGCTTAATTAGATCCTTGCTGAATGAACTGTCTGCTTGTCTGATTTCCTGAGAATACCCTAGGCTTGACGCTTTTAATTACTTGCTTTCACAACCGTTAATCTCTGCTACTGATTTACTTTCTCGCACCACTTTTTAATTCAATCATATTGCTTTCTTTCTAGTATTAGTCTCTACTGTTCTGATCTATTGAGACCAAGTGTCCCTGTGGATTCGATAACCCTATATACTACTTTGACATTGCTGTTCACTTGCAGTTTAGTATAGGGATTAAAACCTGAGCCTATCAAGTTTTTGACCTGTAAAAGACTCTAAACAAAGACAAAAGACACTAAAAACACATCTATATCATGGTCTAAAATGGGTAAAAACCATGATATATCAGTCATGTCGATCGACACAACCCGTGTGTGACGGTCGACATAGACCTTAACCGAAGATAGTTTTGATAACCGGTTCAATCCAATTGAACCGACTTATCAGATCAAACTGATCTAAACCATTCAAATCGGTTTATGCTAATTGCGATAACTGGTTCAATCCAATTGAATCAATTCATCCAATTTTAAACCGTTTTAACCAGTTTCAACTGATTGCGATAACCGGTCCAATTTAATTGAGTCGACTTATCCAATCAAACCGATTCAACTCATCGGTTCATTCTTATTGAGATAATCAGTTCAATCCAATTGAACCAATTCATCCAATTTAAACCGATCTATTCAGACTTAACCAAGCATGATAACCGGTCCAATCCAATTGAACCGATTAACCATTCGCTAGGTATGTGTCGACCGACACTAACCTGTGTCGATCGACACTGGACCGAATCTGTTCTGTGTCGACCGACACTAAACCTGTGTCGATCGACACAGTAGGCTTTCGGTTTTTCTTCGCGAAAAACCCTAGCCGCCGACTCTGTTAAATTCGCTACTCTGTGTCGACCGACACACCTAGAGTGTCGATCGACACTGTGCGAAATCACAGATTCGATTTTCGATCATAATCGATCTCACCTGTTCTAACCAAACAACCTAGTTTGCGAATCTAAATCATCAAATTCATTTAGACAGGTTGATTCAATGGAAAACCCTAAGGCTCTGATACCACTGATGGAACTTCGAGCCAATTCTACCATATTCAGAATTGCTGTCAGGTTCCCGATAGCCTAGGATCTAGGGTCTAGTTAATTGAATCAAGGATCTGATCTCTGTTTACCTGGAGATTGGCAGCGGAAGATGGTCAGATAAACGAGATCTCTGGAGCGCCTCAGATGCTGCGCCTCTACTTCAGTCCACACGCACACAAGCTGGAATCCGCCGGGATGCTAGTACCGGGGTTCGGATCTCCTGGGAACAAAGTTTTCGAGGTTTCTGTGTTTTCTCTCAGAGAAAACACTGTCTGGGCGGCGCTCATCTGTTTAGGTCGAATGTATAAAATCACTTATATACAGACCTCGACATAAACCGAAACTTCAGTCTCGGTTTCGGCCTTGTGTCGACCGACACACTTAGTGGTGTCGATCGACACACGTCTTGTGTCGACCGATGAACCCAATGGTGTCGATCGACACACCTCTTTAAAACTTATATTTGACGTGTATCCAATACACATCGACCAGACCATATGCCAATGATCAATCCCATACGAAGTATGTCCAACTTGCTTAGGTGTGTGACCCTGTAGGTTCACACGATACTGGAAATGAGTTACAACTCATTTGTCATAAGCGGTTTCTAGCAAAACATTATGACTACCCAGTATCACATGAATTGTCCGATCTCGACAATACAACTATCTCTAAAGTGAGTACAATGTGATTTCAGGACATAATCCCAACAAGTGCTACATGGCTGAAGGAGGGACGTATATGGGTCTATTATGACACTAACGCTACAAAGCGTGGTATAGATCTTCCTGCTGCTGATCTGACCAAGATTGATACGTTGGCTGCTTTGAGTTTCCAGCCTCCTACGCGCGATCAGCGCAGTGTGCCTACGATGGCTCATCCGCTGGGAGAGCCTTCTACACGCCCTTCTTCTTCTTCTGCGCCTGCACCCGAGCCTGCTACACATGACATTGGTCCTTATCCAGCTCCATCGGTCCCGGTGAGAGAGATGTCTGAGGGTGATTGGAGAGAGCGTCAGGACGGCATTCTACGGAGCATTTGGGACTTCATGCGTGGCTACACTTGTAGGAGACATCCACATATTCATCAGCCCGTTCCTGCCAGTCGACGTCGACAGCGTTCTCCGACTCCTGGTGATTCGAGCGGTACTGATCGCTATGATGGCATAGATGACGAGTGAGAGTAGTGGCATTTTCAGACATCGGTTCTGTATTTCTTTTTCACTTTTTCTTTTGCATTTTTCTTTTGATTTTATTACGATACTTATGTTTGGATGATGTGTTCACTTTGAGACTATCTGTTGCTTTGATTTTGCTTGTTTGCATTGATTTTCAGCTTGCAGGTTTGAAATTTGATAATTTCTCACGGACTAACCTGCTAACTGCTGACTGTTCCGACGAATCGCAATGCAACGATCGACACGGTCCTGTGTGTCGATCGTCACAACACGAAAATCGCATTGCATCGATCGTTGCGGACCTGAGCAAAGATCATCTCATATCGCAATCGCCTTGCAACGATCGTCGCATTTATGCGTAACGATCGATGCATGAGCGAGATAGGTAAAAATCAGATAGAACTTAACTCATCCCTTTAAATTTTTAACTTTCTTTTACCGATCCTTAGCTTAACACTACTGGGGACAGTGTGTTTCAAGTGTGGGGGAGGTGGTACTGACTTTTATCTTTCTGTTTTCTTAGAGTCAGTCCTATTTTTCAAAAAAATTGTTTTATTGAGTCAAAACGGTTTAAGTAAGAAACAGTGAATTTTTGAGAAGTTAACAGCACTTGCAGGAACTTAAGTGACCATTGGGATGAGCTTGCAGATGATCTATGACTATTAGAAAACCCCAACACAGATCAACCTACTGAGAACACCCACATCACTTCAGGTATCAGAGGATCCTTTACTGACTTCACCATTAATTCTGACTTAATTTTCTCACCTAAGGGCTTGGTATACCTTGAGTCGGACTCCTCTGTTAGTTCTGACACAGCTTGTAAACCTGTCAAAGTAAGGTTCCTTTCTCCCCTTCTCTTAAAGTAAAAAAAGAGAGAATCATAAACTGAGGATAAGCTAGTAGCTCCGAAGTGGTCACGAGAGTAGTAGTAACCACTATTACCTCCTGTGCATTCATAGAATGTGTCCAAAGTACACCCCATAACGGGAAGAGCACTGATAAAAAAATAAAATGATACCCAATGGGGAAAAATCAGTTGCTAAGGAATGGAAAAGAGAAGAAAGGACCAGAAAAGATAGTATGGTGGTCTAGAGCTAGCAGAGTAAGAATCCATGTGCCCTTTGATCGATAATCCTTATGTGAGACCGCACTTAAATAGCTTATAGAAGTCAGAAGGGTGAATTTGAATGCTTGAATGTGATTGTGGAGTTTACTTAGGACAGTTGCTAAGTGTGGGGGAAGTATATGTTAGTCTTGATATCTTGCAGGTGATTCTTTCAGTGGCTTACTAAGGGGAATCTGAGTGTTGTTACTTCTAAGATGAAAAGAGTTTCTGAAAGTTTTCAAACCTCTTCGCCATGTTTTAGTTCTTTGTTTTGCTTGAGGGCAAGCAAGAGCTAAGTGTGGGGGAGTTGATATATCATTGTTTTTACTGGTTTTAGACCATGATATAAATATGTTTTAGAGTCTTTTGGTGTTTCTCTAGAGTCTTTTACATGTATTATTAGATATATGCACATTTGGAGCGGAATTGGAGATTATGGAGCTTTTTGGAGCATTTTGGTGATTTGACTTGAGAGATAGAGTTCACTGTCCAAAAATAGAGTAATGCATCGATCGACACACATTGTGCATCGATCTACACACGAGCGAGATGGGCCTTTCCTCGACGGTTTAATGAAGAATGCAGAATTTGCAGTTTTGCCCAGAAATTCTTGTTAATTACAAAGAAGCCCCAAGACGTGATTAAGCCTTTATAATTAGGTTTTTACATCAGTTTTTAGATACGCTTTCATACTTTGAGCATAGAGATTTTAGAGCTTTTTGGGGCTGATCTAATCCTGTACTACTTCCTGCTTTTGGAGAATATTTCGAACCCCTTTAATTTTTACTCTTTATTTATGCAATCTAATTATTCATTGATTATGTTTTCATTATCTATGTCTGAGTAGATTCATAGTTAGGTTTAGGGATTCTCATAGGGATTTCATGACTTGCTAGATTTATTTATTTCAGTTAAGGATTCATATCATAATTGTTCTTCAAATCTAAATTGTGCTTAACATTAGTTTCTAACTTGATCACTTAGAATCTAGATCTTAGGTTGTTAAATTGACACGAAAGTGTGGTTTAGAATCTGAACTATTTAGGTTGAGCAATTGAATTACTCGCAAAGAAATTTGGTTTAATTGAATTGTGAAGATATCGAACTTAATCTTAAAGCTAGTTTAATCTGTTAGGAATTACAAAGAAATTTGGATTTCTGCTATTAGATTTAGAGAATTCTCACAACGAAAGTTGGTTAATTCTATATCCGTGTTTGAGTTCTAGAACCGTGCTTAATTTGATCCTGACTGATTATCTGTTCTGCTTGTCTGATTTCCTGACAACTCCCTAGACTTAGCGCTTTTAGTTAATTGCTTTCAAACCAATCTTGCAACCTGATTTAATTTTCTGCTTTGCTTTTAGTTTCTCACTACTTTCTCCTAGTTTAACTCGACCGTTCTATAATCTATCGTTACCGAGAGTCCTTGTGGATTCGATACCCTACATACTATAATTGCATTAACTGTGCACTTGCAGTAGAATAGGATTAAAACTTATAAGCCTATCATGACTCTACACTGTAACGTGTGTGAGATGCATCTTGTGATATGCATGTGCCCGTGGGTGGTAACAAGGGACACCGCAGGCCAGTTGTTTGATGTTTTGAGAGAGCATGTAGTGTATTGCTCTATTTGGCATATGATGGGTGTGAATCCTAGTTGTTGCATTCTAGAACTAGTGTGAGAGTTCTAGAATTAGTGTACTTGGTGCTCCCGTTGTGTCTGTTACCAGTGGTGAAGGTAACGAAGTACTCGGACGGTACTTGGGTAGCTCCCTTGGCCGAGTAGCTCGGACGGTACTTGGTTCGCTCCCAGTAACGAGGTGAAGCTCGGAAGGTACTTGGGTTGTTCCCTTGGCCGAGCATTGTGTGTCGACATGTTGTGATACTCAGCTTATGTTCCTTGGTGGTGATTAGGCGCGAGTAGTCATGTGTGTAGGGGGAGTATTCGGTGCACTAGGAGGCTTTCGCATGTTTCGAGATTGAGGAGTCTAGAGATGCTAGACGTGTTATGCATTCATGATAAGAGTCATGTTATGTATTGTTGGTTATATGCTTCCGCGTTATGCATATCTTGGATATTGTTGTTGCGTGTTGACGCCTGCGAGATGATTGATGCATTGTGCTTCGGCTATGGTATGAGGTTGGGCACTAATGCATGTTAGAGGGTCTGGACTCGTTGGGCAACTCTAGGTTGCTCATTATACTACTTTTGTTTCGTAGGGAGCCATAGACGGGCTAGAGGGAATGTTCAGACGTTAGGCCGCCAATGTAGTTTTGCGTTGTGAGTGTGAAGATCGTGGAGTGTTTACTATGTAGGATTTTTGACTCGTGCATGATACACGGTATTATTTTAGGGTAATATTTTGTAATAAAACCTACATAGTTTCAATAAAACAACATTTCTTAAACTCCACGGTTCCAATGATATGAGTTTAGTCCGAACTAACACAACTCTCAGCTTTGGTACGGGTTGGCAAGCCTGAGGCCTTAGTCGAGAGGGTCAAATATCGTGGACAGACCGGCCTGACCTCGAGGACGGCCGGAACGTTCGCGGTATTCGACACTTGTGACATCTCCGGCTATCTATTGTCCGTAGAACGCGTCAGTGGTGTTACAGGGCATGTCGTTTGTATCACCCTTCATGAGATTTGATCATGGAGACACTCATGACTGCTAATATGATGTTGTCATAGCCAAAATGATGCCACAAGAATCAACATGTTTCAATATATCTTTTGAAGATAATTTGTTCTTATGATATTGTCGTTATGGACATTTAAGTTATAAGGTACTGATGACACTAAAGACTAGGAATATGGTGAAAGGATTACTAAATATTAAAGCTCCATGCAAAATTTGTGAAGACTGTCTAATTGGAAAGCAGAAAAGAGATGTTATTCCTAATAAAAGAAATTGGAGAGCTGTTGAGAAGCTGCAGCTTATCCATTCGGATTTGTGTGGTCTAATCACACCAGAATCCAATAGCCAAAAGAAGTGCATCATTACTTTCATCAATGAATTCTCAAAAACATATTGGGTGTACTTTTTCTTAGAAATCTGAAGTATTCAAATGGTTTAAATATTTGTTAGAAAGGAAAATAAGGTTGCTGATCAAATGTCTGAAGACATATAAAGAAAGGGAGTACAATTCGAATGAGTTCAAGGAACTGTGTGCTAGCCAAGGTATTCAACGGCAACTTACTGCAACATGCACACCACAAAAAAATGTTGTGGCAAAGAGGAAAAATAGGACATTTCTCAACATGGTTCGCAACTTGATGATTGGAAAGATTGTGCCAAAGAAGTTTTGACCAGAAGCGAAAAATTGGTGTCTATGTACTGAACTTGATCCCTACAACTACTGTAGAAGGTATAATGCTTAAGGAAGCCTGGGGTGGTCAACATCTATTTGTAGATCACTTCAAACTCTTTGGTTGTGTTGCTCCTGCGCACGTAGAAAAAGAGAAACTAAAAAAATTGGATGATAAGAGCATCAAGTGATATAGACTACACTAAATTATTTGCACCGGTTGCAAGATGGGATACCATTAGAAAAATTATGGCTATGGCAGTATAAAAAGATTTGAAAGTCTATCAAATCGATGTGAAAAGTGCATTTTTATATGGAAAACTCACAGAAATGGTTTATGTTGATTAGCCACAAATGTATGAGAAGAAGGGTCATGAAAATTAGGTTTTACAAGTTAAAAAACAATGTATGGATTCAAACAAGTGTGGTCATGAAAGTGAGGTTTACAAGTTCAATAAAGCAATGTATGGGTTCAAACAAGTGTTTCGAGCATAGTACAACTTCATTGGTCAACATAGTCGATGATAATTTTTGATCACACTCAAATAAATAGTTTATAATCTGTTAGGATTAATATAATTATTTTTTAAGTGAGACCTCATTAAAGTGAAAACTCATTCAAATGTTTTATAGCACAAGTTCCGCTATGTTGGTCACACCATGTGGTATTGTTTTTATTACATGTGGCAACTTTAAGTTCCAAATACAGACGAGTCCGGTCATTGTCTTGAAGCACTGATTCCGTGTAGCTGCAAGAAAAGCATATAGTTGTTGATCATAATAAGCAAAATATATAAAACTCATAGCAAAATGTGATCTTAAAATCAGTTTATCACGTAAAATCGGTATGTATAAACTTTGAGCATCAAGTGTGTTATGTTCGGAGTGAGTAAGGAGCCCAAAGCATTTGTATGATCCCATCAAAAATAATATTATAATCAGTAGAGATGTTGTGGTCGAGGAAGACGCAAAATGAGAGTGGAAGAAAGATTCAACGAATGAATCAAATATTCTTGGTCTAAGTGACGATGATGAATCCGATACAGAAGCTAAATTGTAACATAAATTGGTGGAGAAGATAATAATCAGATATTAGCTGAGCAAATGATTCAAGGAGGGAGGCTTAGAAAAACTCTAACATGGATGAGAGACTTGTAAGTGGAGAAAATCAATCCTGAAGAAGAACGGATGGAGAACTTTATTATGTTCACGGAGGATTTTGGTTTGTTCACCTCCATATCAGATCCAGCCAACTTTGAAGATGCAAGTGGAGAGAAGCTACATATTGAAAAATATAATTCATTGAGAAGAACAAAACTTGGGAGTTATGCAAACTACCACAAGGAGTGGATACTATTGGAGTCAAATGGATCTTCAAAAAAAAAACTGAATGAAACTAAGAAGTCGAGAAATGCAAAGGAAAGATTAGTTGCTAAAGGATATGCTTAAAATATGGTATAGACTACACTGAAGTATTTTCACCAGTTTCAAAATGAGATACCATTAGAGAAATCATGGCTATGGAAGCACAAAAAGGTTTGAAGCTCTATCAACTCGATGTGAAAAGTGAATTTATGTGTGGAGAACTCGGTGAAATGGTATATGTTTATCAGCCACAAACGGTATAAGATGAAGGATCATGAAAGTGAGGTTTACAAGTTAAAAAGACGATGTATGGGCTCAAACAATCGTATAGAACATGGTACAACCTCATTGGTTAGCAGAGTAGCTGAGAATTTAAGATCCCACTTAAAAAAAAAAATACAAAATCATAATTTTAGAGAATAAAATATGACATCTAAAATATTTATATTTCATAACTAAATAATAATAATAATTGTTTACAAAATTGTAATAATAATCCACATAATAGTATATTTGTTTTTTTTTTTTACAAAGCTTATTTTTATGTTAGTAGTTTATAAATTGTAAACATATATATTATTATTTTCTAAGTGAAGCTCCATAAAAATGGAAACTTATTCAAATGTTCTATAGCAGTACTCTCAAGTTGGGCTGTGTTTGTCAGACCATGTTGATATTAGTTGTGGTAACTTTAAGTTCCAAATAAAGACGAGTCCTATCATTGTCTTGAAACATTGATTCCTTGCACATATCACTACTAATTGTTGATCATAAGCAAAAGATATAAAACTCAGAGCGAAGCGTGGTCATAAAATCAGTATAATCTTTGAAAGGATTTTCTGGCGGCAACTCAGGCATGTAATCCAACAAGCTTTTCTTTCTTCCATTGTACAAGTGTTCTGTACTTGCTCAATCTTGCAAAATGTTTTTTAGTACTATTTATTTCTGAAGAAATGGGAAGAAAAAAAGGTGTTGGAAATGTATGAGATGAACATAATGAAAGAGAGAACATCTAGGGAGACTACTTCATCTCTCCCACCTTTTTCCTATTCATAAAAAGACATACATTTTGGTCCTCAAAACTTCACTCTCTCTCTCTAAATGTAATGGAGGGTTTGGTTTTTAACAACAAATCAACAATAAAAAAAAAAAACATTAGAGATATCTTAGAGCTCGTCGTGAGACTCAGCCTCCTCCTCCGTCGCTGATTCTCCTCCTTCACCTGGTGCACCACCAGACCTATGATAAACGGCTGTGATGATCGGGTTACACACTGCCTCTACTTCCTTGAGCTTCTCCTCGTAATCCTCTTTCTCTGAGTTTTGGTTCTCGTCAAGCCACTATATGGTAGTAGTGAGTCACTATCAAGAGGGAATGAATCTCCAGTCTCAACATCAACTTTAGCAGTCGACAGAAAAGGAAGGACATTAGGTTTTAGATCCCCAATTTTAGATGGCACAAAACCGAGGTATATGAATCCACCAGCGCACACACTCGACTTCCACACCTTCCGGCGGAGGAGCATCCACAAGGGAAGATATAGTGACAGAAAATGCCTCACATCGTCGGAGGATGGAGCAGATTTTGGCTTTTTTGAACTCTCCGAATTAGCCACAAAGTTGACCCGAACGAATTTCAGAAGAGCTAGGTTTGGTGGTCTGAAACTACCTCAATTCTTCTTCTTTTTACATCGGATCTATATTTTCACTATGAATTCATATTTATTTTGATGGGTATTTGCTTTTAGTTACCAGCGTGTTTATTGCCAAAAATGAAAAAAAAATTATATTCTAAGATTGAAGCCCCAAGCAAACTATGTGAAGACGATCTTATTGGAAAGGATCATAGAGATGTTATTCCTAAGAAAAGCAATTTGAGAGCTGTTGATAAGCTGCAGTTGACCATTCGGATTTGGGTAGTTCAATCACACTAGAATCCAACAACCAAAAGAGGTACATCATTACTTTTATCGATGACTTATCATGAAAATGTTGGGTGTACTTTATATCTGAGATATTCAAAGCTATGAAGGCTTTCAAAAGGTTTAAATCTTTGGTAGAAAGAAAGACAACACTACTGATCAAATATCTGAGGACAATCAGAGGAGACGAATAAAATTGAAATGAGTTCAAGGAACTCTGTGCTAGCCATAGTATTCAACGACAACTTACTGCAATATACACACCATAACAAAACGGTGTGGCAAAGAAGAAAAATAGAACATTTCTCAACATGGTTCGCATCATGATGATTTAAAAGAATGTGCCAAAGAATTTTTGACCAAAAGCGACAAATTGGTTTGTTTATGTACTGAACATGAACGTTACAACTGCAGTAGAAGGTATGACGCCTGAGGAAGCCGGGAGTGGTCAAATTCCATTTGTAGATCACTTCAATCTCTTCGGCTGTGATGATAAGAGAATCAAATATGTTATGTTTGGAGTGAGTGAGGAGTCCAAAGCATTCCGATTGTATGATCTCATAGAAAATAAGATTATTAACAGTAGAGATTTTGTGGTCGAGGAATACGCAAAATGGGAGTGGAGGAAAGATTCATTGAAGGAATCACATGTTCTTAGTCTAAATGACAATGATGAATCTGATAAAGAATATGAAATAGTAACACAAACTCGTGGAGAAGACCATTAAATAGTAACACAAGGATATGAGAAGAAGGGTCATGCAAGTGAGGTTTACAAGTTAAAAAAAATGTGATGTATGAGCTCAAACAAGCGTATAGAACATGGCACAACTTCATTGGTCAGCAAAGTAGCTGAGAATTTAAGATTCCACTCAAATAAATATACAAAATCATAATTTTGTAGGATAAAAATATTACATCTAAAATAACTTTAAAAGAAAATGATTATAAACATAAATATTTATTTATATATTATCATATATATATATATATATATATATATATAACTAAATAATAATAATAATTTTACAAAATATAATAATAATCCACATAAAAGTATATTTAATTTTTTTACAAAGCTTATTTTTATGTTAATAGTTTATAATCTGTCAATATGTATATAGTTATTTTGTAAGTGAAGCTCCATAAAAATGAAAACTCATTCAAATGTTTTATGGCAGTACCCTCAAGTCGAGTTGTGCTGGTCAGACCATGTTAATATTGTTCTTATTAGTTATGGCAACTTTAAGTTCCAAATACAGACGAGTCCAATCGTTTTCTTGAAGCATTGAGACTTACTCCACCCTTACTTGCCATATTGATGCCTCGTGGTTGATCATGGACCGGTTAATGGATTAAGATGGTGTTTAAAGGATAACATGGGTTAGATCTTAGCAAGAGAAAAAGGATGCATGAGAAGCCTGTCAGCCCTCCATGCTGAATTGTATGGACTTATTTTGGCTATAGAGAGTATGTGTAATAAGGGGATTCTTTGTGTTAGATTCGAAACCGACTGCGAGAATTTAGTAAAGATGTTAGAAAAACTGCTGGAGTGGCTCAGTTTCAAATCGGATTTAGTTTTTGAGACAATATTAGGGAGCGGTTCATCATCTTTAATTTATCTTATATTGGTCATACGGATAATGTCCATATTGATACTCTTGCAAAAAGAGCGAGGACACGAGCGGGTTATTTATCTTTGTAAGCCAAGAACGGTCAGATTTCAGAATTCCACAAGAAAACGAAAATCTCCGACCTAATTTAATTTAATAAAAAGGAAGTAGTTGATAAAAAATAAAATCAGACATTAGCTGAGCAAATGATTCAAAGAGGGAAGCTTAGAATAACTTCGACATGGATGAGAGACTATGTGAGTGGAGAAAATCTATCCGAAGAAGAAAAGATGGAGAACTTCATCATGTTCAAAGAGGATTTTGATTTGTTCTCCTCTATATAAGATCCGGACAACTTTGAAGATGCAAGTGGAGAGAAGCTATGGATTGAGAAATAGGATCCATTGAGAAGAACAAAACTTGGGAGTATTCCAAACTGCCATAAGGAGTTAATATTATCGGAGTCAAGTGGATTTTCAAAACAAAACTGAATGACAGTGGAAAAGTTGACAAATGTAAAATCAGGTTAGTTGCGAAAAATATAAGTATTTACACCGGTTGCATGATAGAATATCATTAGAACAATTATGGATGTGGCAACACAAAGATTTAAAAACCTGTCAACTCAATGTGAAAAATGCATTTATGTCAAACTTGCAAAATGTTTGTAAGTACTACTTTGAAGAAATGAAAAAAAAGTATTCAAAATGTATCAAAAGAACATATAATAAAAGAGAGAACATCTAGGGAGACTACTTCATTTCTCCCACCCTTTTCCTATTCATAAAAAGACATACATTTTGGTCCTCAAAACTTCACTCTCTCTCTAAATGTAATGGAAGTTTGGTTTTTAACAAATCAACAATAAAACAAAAACAAAAAACAACATCAGAGATATCTTAGAGCTCGTCGTGAGACTCATCCTCCTCCTCGGTAGCTGATTCTCCTCCTGCACCTGGTGCACCACCAGACCTCTGATAAACGGCTGTGATGATGGGGTTACACACTGCCTCTACTTCCTTGAGCTTCTCCTCGTAATCCTCTTTCTCTGAGTTTTGGTTCTCGTCAAGCCACTCCAAGGCTTCTTTCGTCGCTGCTTCAATCTTCTCCTTCTCGTCCCCCTCCAGTTTGTCTGCAAGCTTGTCCTTGTCGTTTACTTGGTTCTTCATGTTGTACACGTATGTCTCCAGGCTGTTCCTTGCGTCAATTCTCTCCTTCACCTTCTTGTCTTCCTCTGCAAACTCCTCTGCCTCCTTCACCATCCGGTCAATCTCTTCCTGGCTCAGACGACCCTTCTCGTTTGTGATTGTGATCTTCTCTGATTTACCACTGGCTTTGTCCTCTGCTTTCACGTTAAGGATACCGTTGGCGTCCACTTCAAACGTGACCTCGATCTGAGGTGTTCCTCTGCCAAAACAAAAGAGTATTATTATTGATCATGTTCAAGCTTCTGCTTTTACTAAGACAAAAGATGCAAACGATAAAGAAAGGAAGATCAAGACAAACCTTGGGGCAGGTGGGATTCCGGTGAGGTCGAAATTCCCGAGCAGCCTGCAGTCCTTGGTGAGACTTCGCTCACCTTCAAATACCTGAATGGACACGGTTGTCTGCTGGTCTTGGTATGTCGTGAAAACCTGAGATTTCTTGGTTGGAATCACTGTGTTTCTCGGGATCAGTTTTGTCATCACTCCTCCAACGGTTTCGATACCCAGAGTCAGTGGTGCAACGTCAAGAAGAAGGATATCTTTGGTCTCATCACCGCCTTCTCCGCTCAAAATACCACCCTGGACAGCAGCACCATAAGCAACAGCCTCGTCTGGGTTCACACCCTTGTTCGGCTCTTTGCCTTCGAAGAAGTCTTTCAACAGCTGCTGAACCTTGGGGATCCTAGTGCTTCCACCAACAAGGACAATCTCATCGATCTGACTCTTCTGTAGGCCAGCATCATCCATGGCCTTCTTCACGGGTCCCATTGTCTTCCTGAACAAGTCATTGTTCAGCTCCTCAAAACGAGCTCTGGTGAGAGGCTCGGAGAAATCAACACCATCAAAGAGGGACTCAATCTCTACACGGACTTGGTGCTGGCTACTAAGAGCTCTCTTGGCCCTCTCACATTCCCTGCGGAGCTTACCAAGAGCCTTGTTGTCCTTGCTGATGTCCTTTTGGTGCTTCTTCTTGATCAACTTGATAAAGTAGTCCATAATCCTGTGGTCAAAGTCCTCACCTGCACAAAGAGAGAGGGTGGTTAGCATCATATAAATATTCACACCAGAGCATGCATCTGTGGTCTAAGGGTAAGTTACCTCCCAAGTGAGTGTCACCGTTTGTGGAGAGAACCTCGAACACTCCGTTGTCAATGGTCAAGACACTGACATCAAAGGTACCACCTCCAAGGTCAAAGACAAGGATGTTCTTCTCACCACCCTTCTTGTCAAGACCATAGGCAATAGCAGCAGCAGTGGGTTCGTTGATGATTCTGGCAACATTTAGACCAGCAATAACACCAGCATCCTTTGTAGCCTGTCTCTGGGCATCGTTGAAGTAAGCTGCATATAACCAACGCCAGATACAAGAATCAATAAACCGGGTACATGCATATATATGATGAAGCAGAATTGATAAGAAGCTAACCTGGAACAGTGACAACAGCGTCCTTGATTTTCTTTCCAAGGTAAGCTTCAGCAGTCTCCTTCATCTTAGTGAGAATCATGGCACTGATCTCCTCAGGAGAGAAAACCTTGGTCTCACCATCCTTGATCTTGACCTGAATGTATGGCTTGCCATCCTTGTTGACAATCTGGTAAGGCACGAGCTTCCTGTCCTTTTGGACCTCTTTGTCCTCGAATCTGCATGGACGGAAAGAATTAAAGCAACAGTACATATACAAGGTGAAACAAACTAAACAAAGAAGATGCGTTAATTACTTTCGGCCAATCAATCTCTTGACGTCGAAGACGGTTCTCTCAGGATTAACAGCTGCCTGGTTCTTGGCAGCCTCACCAATGAGCCTTTCGGAGTCGGTGAAACCAACCCAGGAAGGTGTAATACGGTTACCTTGGTCATTGGCAATGATTTCAACATGGCCATTCTTGTAAACACCAACACAAGAGTAGGTGGTACCAAGATCTATCCCTATCACTGTTCCCAACTTGGTGGCCTCTTCTTTAGCAGTGGAAAACGCAAATAAACATCCTGAAACATGCAATCGTCAATAACTTGCCAATTATAGTGATTATCTATTTGCCTACTAACAAATCCACGACATTATCTAGTAAACGAATCACTGTAGTACACATATCGTATGATCGTAAACGAGATCTAATCGTAAAATTGTAAGTAAACAAAAACACTATCAAATCTCTAGGAACAAACGAAATGATTAATTTGTGAGATCGAAATCATCAATGCAGAGGCCAATTTAATCGATTTTGAACAAAACTAAAGATATTCAAACTCGAAGAGAAGAACATACACACATACACATAGATCGAGACGAGAAATCACTCACCGAAAAAGATGATCGCCAGCACAACCGTGCCGTTTGCTCCGAATGAGCGAGCCATGTCGAATACTTTTTGTGTGTGTTAGATCTCTCTCTTCTTCTTCTTCTTTGGAACAGAGCTTTTTAATTTAATTTAGTTCGTTTGGAAGCCTTTTTTATATATAAGGTCTATTCCCCGAAGGTGATGGTGAGGTGGTCGCTTTTTATGGGAATACGAAGATATAAACTTATGTCATCGAGATTACGTGGACCAATCATATCACGACGATCTACAGCCTTAGCCAATCAGAATTGGTCTAGTGTTGGAGTAGTCGTGGCCGTTGTTCACTTGTTCGTTTCTTGGTTCTTCTGAATTCTAGAGAATGGGCTTTCTTCCCTTTTTCCTTGGGCCTACACTCTTTAGTCTTAAGGAAAATTCACACATAATTTTATTGTTCGTATATTAGTGAACCGACTTTTATTAGAAATAAAATTCAAATTGGATTAGTACAAATTGATTTCATTTAAGATCTACAATACTAGCGTTAGCAGAGCAAAAAACTCTTGAAACACTGTGACAATCAAATTGATCGATTGAGCTAGAAATAAGATTGGGTTTGTTGGATTTAGTACTCGATATATTCCCATTCAACTCACAGTCACTCTGTCGCGATTCACTCAAGAAAGAAAAGAAAGAGAATAAACAAAGAAGACAAAGATTTTTTGTTATCCAGAGCTCATTCAGTGAAGAAGAAGAAGTCTCTGCGTTTTACGATCAACAAGATCATCAACGGTCAATAACTGTGTTTCCATTTTATAGGCCAAGGGAAAACACATAACCGTAAATAAACCAGGATTTAAATTAAAACCGGTTAATACAATAATAAGTAAACCGATTAAAACCTAAAGCCGCCGGCTGATTTAGAGTGTCCTCAATACTTAGTGTTTGGAGAGCAAACTTCAACGAAAACATATATTTAAACAACCAATTTTTTGATCAACTCATCAAGTTTCCAATGATCCACACAAAGAAAAATATTTTCCATTCGTTGGTTTTTAACACGAAACACCCTTCTAATTAAAGAGAAACAAAGCTGTGAATTTATGTGTATCCAAAAGAGTTAAAGCTCACTTAGCTTTATACAATCGAAAGTTCAAAAATATATATAAGAATATCTATATATGTTTACATATGGTTTCAAATTTTGTAATAATAATAATAATAAGATCAAACCAAAAATATATTATAATATTAAAATATTTTACAAAACCAAACATTACATATCCAAAAGCGAAATACAAAATAAAATAATCCTAGCGTTAAGCTCAATATCGGTACCGTCGTAGAACCCTAGGCCCGTACCAAGGTTTCCTAACTCATGTAACTTAGCTCGATCCCGCTATCTGACTCCTCTATCTCGCCAAAGCCGCTGCAAACAAATCTAGGAATATCTACACCTATCGAAGATTTAGTTACAACAATTCAAAATTGTACGAAATAACAGGAATATCACAACTAAAACTAAACCACAACCGGTTCAGTAATTAATTTCAATACCCCCTCAAGTTGGAGCGTACAGATTGTGTATGCCTAACTTGAAACGAAATGTCTGAAATCCTTCTCGACCAATAGGCTTCATAAACATATCTGCAAGTTGTGACTTTGTATTAATATGATGCAAACCAATATTACGACTGAGTACCTCGTCACACACAAAATGAAGATCCAGCTCAATGTGCTTCGTTTACTCGTGATATACTGAGTTGGCCGCAATGTCGATAGCAGATTTACTATCGCTGAACACTTTCATCGTTGATCATGCAGAACACCTAGAGTTTGCAGCAGCCGTTTTAACCATATCAGTTCTTGACTGAGGAAGGCAATGAACCTGTATTCAGCCTCATCTGAAGAACAACTGACAATTGGCTATTTGCGAGTTTCCCATGAGATTGGAGATCCTCCGAGCTGTACAAAGTCTCATGTGATATACCGACACATTAAAGGAAAACTAGCCCAATCAGAGTCACATCATCCCGTAATCTGAAAATCCATGTCAGAACGCATCAGTATTCCTTGTCCATGATCGGATTTTTCGTACCTTGCAATCCGAATCGCAGCCTCCCAATGTTCGCTTCTCGGTTCTTTCATAAATTGAGACAATACTTGTACCGTGAAATCCAATTCCGGGCGTGTAACTACCAAATAAATCAGTCACCCAAGTTTACGCCGGTACCGTGTTGGATCGATCTACAATGGTGAGGTTGAAAGCGCCAAGCTATGATTCTATTCAAGGGGGAAACTTGCAGGTTTTTCTCCCAATAACTTAGCCTCGGCAATGATATCCAACACATATTTTCTCTGACACAAGTAGATTCTCGTCTAGTTTCTTGCCACTTCAATCCCAAAAAATATTTCAAAGATCCTAAATCCTTCATGTGGAAGCAAGAGGACAAGTAATCTTTAAAGTCTCGTGTTGCTCGTACACAACTTCTCCCAATTATTAAATCATCTACATATATCAAAATATGTAACCGTAAATCACCTTTCACCAGTGTAAACAGCAAGTAATTCGATCTCGATTGAACAAACCCATAGTCCTTCAGATCCGAGGACAATTTAGCAAACCAACACCTCAACGCTTGCTTCAAACCATAAAGAAATTTCTGCATACGACACACCTTATTTTTTTCTATAGATTCAAAACCAGGATGTAATCTCATATATACCTCTTATAATAAGTTTCCATGCAAAAATGCATTGTGGACATCCATCCGCATAAGAAACAGTCGCACGGTACTCATCTTTACAACCAAAGAAATGGTTTCGTTGTAGTCGTCTCCAGCAATTTGTTTATTTTCCAGAGCCACCAGCTGCGATTTAAACCTTTCGAGATTACCATATGACCGAAATTTCACTTTAAAACACCCATTGGCTCCCAATTGCTTTCTTTCTGAGAGGAAATCTTCTATCGTCCATGTCAAATTTTCCTTCAAAGCATCAACCTCATCAACTACTGATTTTCTCCATCTATCTTTTTCATAGCCTGCTTGAAAGATTTAGGTTCTTTTGTGCTTATAATCGCAGTAATATAAGCAATGTGGGTCTCCAAAAAACGACGACCTTGATTAGAAATCGGGTATTTCTTTTCGCTCGTCGAATATTCTGTCGACTTGACTGAAATATAATTGACCACATAATTTCTCAGCGTCCCGGGTGGATTCCTTTTCCGAAGACATCTTCCCAATGAAGGTTCTGGATTTACCACTTCAACAATTTCTTCTGGTCTGTGTGCTTGCTCAGGTACACAATTTTCAGACTGAGAAGGAGATGATGACTGAGGTGTATCAGTTGGAGAAATATCTGCTGAATATTGGGCTAAATTTTAAAAATTACTTGGTCCAAATACAATAGTTGATGACCCTGCTATATCTTGATTTCTTTACAACATACGTCCATCACGGCAGCCCATACCATCTTCGTACACCAACCCATCTACCATAGGGGCCCATAACCTTTGATTTTTATCTTCAACCTCTGGATGCAAAGACATTCGTGAGAAAGGAAAAATCGCTTCTGAAAATACTACTTCCCTTGATACTAAAAATTTCAGTTTTTCGAGATCATACAAGTGCCACCCTTTCTTCCCATGTGGATATCCCCATAAAGACATATTTCCGTACACAAATTGCCGAAGACCTTCAGATGATCATAGGACGGCGGCCTCTGATACAAATGTTAATATGAAGTCGAAAACTGCAAAACTGAGCTCGAAGTCATGTTTATAAAATATTCAGCAGTCAATATTAAGTTATATGGACTTCCAACCTAAAACCAAATGGTGATAAGGGGAGTGGTCCATATCCCTTATATATTATTAATGATCCCTCCCAACTACCGATGTGGGACTTATGTCCTAATACACCCCCTCGAGATAATGAATTTTTGACCATTAATCTCAGAATGTTCGGATTTGGATCGAGGACACCAATTTTGGGTCTGGGTTGTCGATGGTTGGACCAACTTTGGGTCGGATCGGGTTGGATTGTATGGATCAGACTCTAATACCATATTAATTTTATGGACTTCCAACCTAAACCAAATTGGTGATAAGTAGAGTGCTCCATATCCCTTATATATTATTAATGATTGTTTTCAACTAACGATGTGGGACTTATGTCCTAATAGTCAAGACGCGTTCTCCCAAGAATTCGATTGGCAATTTAGCATAAAAACTCAAAGCCCTTGCAACATTAAGAACATGCATGTGTTTTCTTTCAACCCGTCCGTTCTGCTAAGGTGTCCCAACACATGATATCTCATGCAATACACCATTTTCGTGAAAGAAACCAGTCAAGCTAACAAACTTTGATCCATTATCGCTTCTAATGATTTAAACTTGTGCGTTAAATTTCTTTCGGCCATAGATTAGAAGTTTTTCAAATGTGGCATTGCTTCGCTTTTCTCGTTCATGAGATACAACTAAACCCCTCTTGAATATTCATCTACTATGGTCATAAAGTATCTTGCTCCAGAATGTGATGGAGTTCGATATGGATCCCAAATATCAAATTGAATCAATTCAAAAATATTAGTCGTTTTATTCATACTGATCGGAAAATAAACTCTTGTCTGATTTGTACATACATCACACACTTTATTTGAAATCAAAGATGAAACAAAACCAGTACAAAATGGAAGCAAATCAACAACTATCACAGAAGAATGACCCATTCGAGAGTGCCATAGCTCAAACAGCTTCTCCTCCTTCGTCGTGACTGCTGTTGCGATCTCCAAACTGAAAATTTAGAACGTTCCTCCTACTCGCTTACCCACTCCAATCACCATCTTCGAAATTTGGTCCTGAACAACAAGGAAGTGATCAGCCATTTGAACAACACATTTGTTTTCATCCATCAATTGTATCACAAAAATCAAATCTGACTTTAACTCTTCCACATAATAGACTGATTTCATAACCAAACCAGCACCCAAGCAAACTAATCCTTCTTTCAAATATATGTTTTCCCGTCCGTCGGCCATAACAACCAAAGCAGGATCCATATGCTATACATTTGTTTTCATCCATCAATTGTCTCACATAAATCAAACCTGACTTCAACTCTTCCACATAACAGTCTGATTACATAACCAAACCAGTACCTAGAACTGATCCTTCTTTCAAAGATATGTTTTCCCGTCCATCGGCCATAACAACCAAAACATGAGCCATATGTCATACATTTGTCAAAATATTGTATCTATTTGTCAAATGATGAGATACCCATGTATCCATTATCCAAGAAGGAAAAGAATGCTTACCACACAATTTCTTAGACTCCATTTCCTTTCATGCATTGCTATTGATGATATTCTTGATAGAATGCCATTGTTTCTCAATCAGACCGCTCACTCCATCTCGATCCTGATTCATGAGAACAAAGTTCACTTGTTCAATATTATGTGTTTGCTGTTGCGGAACAGTAACACTATTCACATACCTCAATTGTCCTTGACCCTTTCCTCCACTCGAACCAGCACCACCGCTTGAGGAAGATCCACCATGACCTCGTCCCCGCAGTGTTCTGCTCCTAGTCCTCTCACCCTACCACTCAGGATAACCTATCACGTTATAACAATTTTCTAAAGTATGACCTCTGCGGTTACAATGTTTGCACATCACTCTTCTTTCACTTTGAAATTTTTTTTCGCCTGAGCCACAAATATTGTCCCTTCTAGCATGTCTTCTCCACTCACACGAAGGTCTTCCTCCTGCCTCACAATATTGTAGACCTCTTCGAGAGGCTGAACTGGAGTCTGTGAGACAAGGCTTGAATGCACAGCCCTATTGATCATCACGACCAAACATAAAATGGTGCACTCTATCTTCTTCTCGATCCTTTTATTGGGATTCACCGAGATTGCAAACACATTTCCTGTACTTTCAATTCCTCAAGGGATAATGGTTGCAAGACTGTCCCATATTCGGGTCATTTTCCCGTAGTACCACTCGTTCTCAAGTCCCCTTTGTTTGCAACATGCCAATTCAGCTTAGAGTTGCTGAATTCGAGGTCCATTGGTGACGGAGAACCCCTTATTCAAGTGTTCCCACAAGTTTTGTGCCACATCTATATGCGAGATATTGGAGCGCAACACCAGGCCAATCGTCATTTTAATTCAGGACACAAGCAGTGCCTAAATTGTTCACCAATATTCCATATCATGTGATCCTTCTTCTGGTCAGTTCAGCATTTTCATTAAATTAGCAATTTATTTATACTTATTCCTCCAAAATTCTGGTCACTAAATCGTCCCGTCAGGAAATCCCAATTTCTTCTGGGATGTTAGCGTCGTTATCATATTGCAGGCCCACTCATCACTACAAGAAAAAGCTCTATTCTTAGCACACGAAAAACGCCATCGTATGTATATGATGGCGTTTGTGATAATGCTATGTCTGCCCCAGCTATAATAGGTAGGCCAGATACGATAGCGTTTTCGTCCGTGCTATGAAATCGGAGAGATATGATAGCTTTGTTTTTGACTTGCTATGGTTGAATCTACTTTATAATAGCTTTTGTTTAAAATGCTATATATATATGTTATATTAAACCTATTTATAGATTATAATTAATTGGATTTATATAATTTTTAAAAAAATATTCAAAAATTGATTCAAAAAATGATTTTCATTAATAATAAAGAACATGTCTTACACAAATATTATTAAAAACATATATCTAGAAATTCCTAACACATTCTTAATATATTACTAATTCTATGTTTCTTCAACACTTGGCTTCCACAACCATCTTGCTCAGACTACCGTATGAATTCACCTCCACTAGCTTGCCATCAGTTTTGGATTGAATAAGCTGTGAACACTGTCTGATGTCAGTAGTTGTAGAAATCATCTTCACCGGAGTTAACTCAAACCAAGCAATTATAAGTGATGAGTAACGTTTCTATTTCTGGACGAAAAAGAAACATGATCAATTAACTTCAGATCAAGACATTAACTGAAGCATGAGTTCAAAATGCAAAAAGTATACCATCAATGATGAAGTCTTTGTACAATACATACTCATAGAGTGAAAGTAGAGAAAATATCAGGATTCAGAAGCAAAGAAACAAGATAGTATTAAACTGAAAGCAGAAGCCATTCCTTTCCAGCAGAACATTGTCAAACTCGTTTCAAGTTATGTGAGATTACACAATTTAAAACTTCAATCATCATATCACCGAGTGGGAATCACAGAATTAAGATATTAAGAAGAAACCAAAATTCACATAGTAAAAAACTGAGCACAAAGCACTACACGGAACATACACTTCTTACCAACAAACTGAACATTAATAAAGTGAGAAAAGAGAGAAAATGTGATCAGTGAATACAAACAGAGACATTCAGATGCACACACACTCTCTCTATCTCTCTCACACACACAAGCACACACAAAAATAAGCCCCTAAAAAGCAATTAACAAACAGTTGAGAATCTATGATTACCTCCGGGAGGAAAATAATAACTTGGAGTGGCAGAAGAGATTGGTGATGTCTCTCTAATCTCTTCAACTTCTGCGCCAACGGCATCATCCCCATTTCTCTTCATGGTCTTCGAAAGACATGATGCTGTATACGATAAGACAAGGAACCACCACATCAGCCACCGTGATCAGAACCTGCATCAACGAAGCTAACATAGACACCGTCATTGCTGCTACAATTGAGTAAGGACAAAAGAAAACCCTTAGCAATACAAACAAATTGAAAAAGAATCTAAAAAGGCAAAGAGTGTGTTCACAAGAATCAACGTTATTTTCTTGGTTGAATAGGAATCAAAGAAGGGAGAAATCACATATTATTTCAACACCACCACCAAACTTAAGAAAAACAGAGAGATGTGAAGCGATTTATATAATAACAGAGACTCCAGCAAATAGAACACGAAATGCTTGTTCTCCTATGAATTTTTCAAACAAGTGGATTCTAATTACGGATCAAATGCAATATCTAGAATCAGATATTTTATGGCAAATTACAGCCACTAATAAACCATGGTCCTTGATTATTATGGATTATTATGGTACATAATGTTGAACATAAAGCTATAGAAAGGACAAAACCGAAACAAAAAATCTAAACTTTCTGTATAATGTCAGGTTTTTGAACCACATAAATGAAGAAAATGAATTAGACTGTGGTGGTGCCTAGGCATATAAGAGCGATGGCCAATTACCTGAGGATGTCGAGTGATTCTCATTATGCCGGTCTCCCGCAGAGGCATCTTTGGTTTATCAACAGTTGCTACCTCCAGAAGATCGAAGGTTGAAGGATAGAGAAAGAAGAAGGTTACAAAATTAGCGACCCAAAGAGCTTCATGGACTCCCGGAATACCCTGAAGCTGCCATAACTGTAACCCATCGTATCAATGGTTTATAAATTAAACCTAAAAGTAGAAGAAGACATGTCATTGACCCCAACAAATCACCGAATCAATCATGAAGGACTCAATCAAAGAGATCTTTTGCAATTAATTTGGAGAATAGTTTGCAGAGTAAGAGAGTACTCACAATGGTGCTCATAGCTAAAGGAAGAGATACTCCAGCCAATAGAACACGAAATGCTCGTTCACCTAAGAGTTTCTCTCCTATATCCCTGAGACAGACAGAGAGATCTGAAGTGAGAAATCACAAATTATTTCATCACCACCACCAAACTACACAACGAGCAAAGAACGAGAGAATATTTGTTTCTCCACCACATAATTTTTGTTTATTCGTAGATACATAACAGTGAAAGAGATAAAACCCACAATGAATATACACCACACAAATCACAAAATCCAATAGAAACAAGGATGCAGATCTCAAACAATTTCTAGATTTTACAGCACAAATAGAAGAAGAAGACGAATAGTCTGAAGTTCTGAAAAATCATCCTGAAGAAAAAAAACGAATCAAATAACTGAATAAGCATAAAAGAGTAATAAAAAGCCATGGAGAAATCGAGAAGAGGATGAAGAAGAGAGCAAATCTACCTTCGATTAATTTTCCCCTCGGTAATCTCAAGATCGGATTTGTTTCATCTGATATTTTTAGCGATCTAATAGAGGAGAGGAGGAGTGACAATGGAGAATTACGGAGGTGGAAGGCGGTGGACGATGGTGTAGAAACGTAGGAGGAGAAGAGGAAAAAACGAGAAGGCGAGATTAGTGTGGCTGGGACGAGATTTGTGTGGCTGAGAAAGTTAGATCTGAGATGTTAAGAGTCTGGTAAATTTTTCATCAAGTCGTAGAGGGAAAATAATAAAGTTATGCCGCTCAAGTGAAATTTTTAGCTAAGTGTTGGCGGGCTATGTAATTTTAGCTTCCCGCTCAGTAATATTCGATATTAGCGTTTATTCAATGCTATTATATAGTAACTAAAATTATAAACTCATCTTTAATAGCAGTTTGGTAAACTGTGCTATTATAATATGCTATCAATGTGAACATTTTTTGTAGTGCATCGTAATTCGTTCCTTTCATAAGTGGATGAGAGGTGACTGCACCAAGATTATCGACAGAGGTCAGGTCATAAGACGAGATTGTTCTTCTCACCCCGTTCGTGTTCAGTGCTGCAGCAGCAGATTCATCCGGATTCACCATTAAAATTTCAGTGTCTTGATTTTAAGCTCTGATACCATAAAAAAGAAACAAAGCTGTGAATTTATGTATATTCAAAAGAGCTGAAGCTCACGTAGCTTTATACAACCGAAAGCTCAAAAAATCTAGGAATATCCACACTTATCGAAGATTTTGTTACAACAGTTCAAAATTGTACAAAATAACATGAATATCACAACTAAAAATAAACCACAACCGGTACAATAACAAATCGGTTCGGTAATTAATTCCAATAATAATGACCACTTATTTTGTTGTTTTGTCATCGCAAACTAAGTTTTCCAATGGCTTAGCAACGAAAGACACATCGTCGTTGTCTGATCGTCGTGACTAGACAAATCGTCGCAATTTGAAGACTACCTAAAATCGTTGTTAACTTCTCGCACTAAACCATCACTAAATAGTCAAAAATTTACCAACAAATTAACGGTGAAATCAATTCATCTGAATTTGGACGTTTGTGCTTTGGTTAATTAGCAACGGATTAACGTCGAAGTAATTACGTCTAATAAATGATGTGATCATCGTAACTGCGTAGTTAAAAAATCGTCATTAATTCGTTACTCTCACATATCATCGTAAATCCGTCTCAAGATGAAATCGTCGTAACTTCGTTGTTATATGATTATAAAAATGATTTTATAATTAAATATTTATTAAACATATATTATATTTTTACATATGTTGCCAAAGTTTACAAAAAATAATATAAGATAAAATCAAAAATATATTATAATATTAAAATATTTTACAAAAAAAAAATTATATATCCGAATGCATGCGAAATACAAAATACAAAATAAAATAATCATAGCGGTTAAGATCGTTATTGGTACATTCGTAGAAACTTAGGCACGTACCGAGATTTCCCGACTCATGAACAACTGTATATGGGATGAAATAAGGAAATTGGCTTGGTCGGGTTGCATGAGTCCTTTGTCTCGGCAAAGCTGTTGCAAAGATGGGATTACCATCTGTCAATAAGTCGACAAGCTATCTTGCTGTGCTTGCTTCTCTTCGAGATGTATTTTCTTGGCCTTCATGTCGGCAATGGCTGTGTGTGCATAGTGGACTTTCGTCCATAAAATTGTGGAATCGTCGTATGGCTCTTTCAGGAATAGTGTGTTGGCGACTGAGTTTGCTGGACCGATTGCATACCAATGATCCGAACTTTTTCTTGGAGTGACCTACAAAGGCAGACCGATTTATCGAATTATAATATGATATTATATCAAAATTCATTAAATTAAAAATAATATTGTTTTCATTACTTCATTTTAAATCTCGTCGATCTCATGAGTGGTCAGCTTGTCGCGGACTGGAGTACCTCCCGGTGACAACTACTTAGAGAGTTGCGTCTCATGCTCACTATAGATAAGCTCGGCCTGAAGACTGACAAATACACCATTTTTGTTCTGGTGACATGCCTTAAAGAGATCTTATAGCGATGGAAGCTCTCCGTCCTTAGCCTAAAAACATGTATATATTAGTTTTAAAATTACAATTAAGAAAAGCATTAAAATTTAAATGAATTATTTAATTAATATTTTGTACCATCTGTAAGCGTCGTCCCGCGAAAGGTATTTGTTCGGAAGTATGAGGTATCGGGTGACGACCATTTTGTCTAACGTATGTCCAAGTTGAGGAACACTTTCCGGCAACGACGAAGGAATGTGGGTCTCTCCAATCCACTTATCTGTTTCAAACGGCAATGGAGATGTATAACGCTCGTGCATCAACGCCCTTGATCATCTATCCCTTAGCCTTCCCGCCAAAGATAATGCCATTGAGTCAGACATAGATTTTTATTTGAAAGCCCCTTTCACCTGCTCATGGTGCACTTTCTATCAATGCCATTTTTCTGATAATTTTAAAATAATTAAGTTATTAAAGTTTAAAATTAGATTACAAAATGTAAAGAACATGCAAAACATTTACCGCAAAGCATTTCAGTCACGTCTCTCTGGACGAGCTTGCCGTCATGCTCCAATTAACGTGAGTCTCTGCAAAGTAGCCCTTAAATGTGTCGGACATGCTTTTACCGACATAATTATTGGTCTTCAACAACGGTAAATCAATTAAAATATATATTATTAATAACATATTCTTTAAGCCTATATATTGTTGATTTTCAAAGAAAGTTACATTAGCTCAGTGGTTTTAAGCCTATATCCAAGTTATACAAGCCCACGGTTCGAATCCAGCTTGATTTTATTTTAAATAAGTTAGTAGTCGAATGGGCTGAAAGGAGATGTGAAGAACTTTAGTGTCACGGGTTCGATTCTTTAAACTTACAAAATATTTGATCTTGCCGCTTGGAGCCCAGATCAAATTGCCAGAGGAAGACCCATGAAATATAATATTTGTTTTCATGATTCAATACTCTTGGATACAATTATTTGTGTACAAACAAATTTCAAAAAAATAATTTGTTTAGGTAAATTGTATCTACATAGAGTAGACAATGGAAGAAGTAAGAAAAGAGCGAGAAGCAAAGGCGACTTTTTAGGCGACTAGGGTTTCGATTCCTGGTAGCCGCCAACGGTGAGCCTCTCGCCGCCGTTGAGAACTCTCCCCCTCCTTCCTTCTTAAGCCGAGCTTCCTTCCATATGCCATGGTTCGGAAGAAATCGCGCATCATCAACATCAGGCCGGCGTCGTCAAAATTCGCTCGGTTTGTCGCAGTAAGACAGGCGGTCTCCGGTAAAGCTCGGATTCCTTTTTTAGCAGCAGCGAACCGCCTAGCTCCTCCGTCTCGACCAGGATTTCTGGATTCTGTTGACCTAATCCAGATGGGCCTCTCTCTTCTCCAATATTTGGACCTTTACCTTCCTTCCCAGTTGCTCCTTCATCAGAGTCCATTGCGGCTCAGGTCTCAGTGCTGACAGGCTCAGCTCAGAATTTAGTCTCGTCTCAGGTAGTTCCAGAGATGAAAGCTCCGGCTGCTGCAGCTGTTCCTCCCCCACGGAAATATTCAGAGGTCACTCACAGTTCATCTATGCTTGAGGAATTGGGATCTCCCTCGAACCATATCTCTGGAGCTCCATTTGTATTGATTCCGGATGAAAATCTGGAAGAAGCCAAGGAGGAGTTTAAGGATTTTCTTTTCGCCCGTTTTCAAGGAGAAGCTCCGGAGATGGGTAGGATTATTGGTATTGTTAATGCTATCTGGAGCAGATCAGGACCACGTATCTTTGTTCACCGACTTGGTCCAGATACCTTCCTGTTACGAGTCACAAACCCTCGTCATCGTGATATGGTATTGGCAAGAAGCGTCTGGATGATTGCAGGGTATCCAATGTTTGTAGCTCCATGGTTTCCTGAGTTCACGCTGGAACAGCCGCAACTTTCTTCCGTAGTGGTCCCTGTGGAGTTTAGAGGAGTCCTATATCTGCTATTCAACAAGAAGAGTCTCAGTAGGATCACTACTCCAGTGGGAAAGACAATATCTTTGGCTCCCAAAACAGAGAGAAAGGAAAACTTCGAAGTTGCAAAGATTTGGGTCCGGGTAAATCTCCTCGCTGAGCTGCCAAGGAAGGTCATCACTGGGTTTTCAAATGGCCGAGAAGTTGAAATTGAGGTTTCTTACCCTTGGTTGCCAGTGAAATGTACTGCGTGTGGGAAGTATAGTCACGACCGTAACGTTTGTACTCAATTGGCAAACCAAAGGATTGAATCAACTAGGTCTCCAAGACGTTCAGTCAGTAGGAAACCAAGAGGCAATCATAATTCTAGACAAGGAAGGTCTAGGATCTATCGACCTAAGTACGGTCCGGCAGTTAATCCTTCTGAATCAATGGATGCCCCTTTAAAGGAGAAAGAGATGGTTGGCACTAATACCTGTGAGCCCCCTTCATCATCAGAAGTGCCCTCTACTTCAGCAGCGCCAATAACTGAGTCATCAGCTGCACCCCCGGTTGATGATCAATCTGTCACCCCGGACTTGGGACTTGAGGTCGAGCAGAATGGATTGATTGGTATAGTTTCTCAGGCTGCTAATGCTCTGGATAATGTTCCGTTGCTGACTAAGGAACATGTCACTAGGGTGACCGGCTCACCAGATGTGGTACCTATTTCTATTGTTGAGGCTCCTGAGAACGTTGAGGACGTTGTGGTAGAAGTTGCTCCAGTAATTTCAATTTATAGAGAGACTGGTCCTTCTACAGTCATTGTAATGCATAAGGACATAAGCCCTCAAGCTGGTAAGGTGGGGAACGATGATAAGGAGGCTCCTTTCTTCTTGGTTAATAACTGGAAGAGTGGTCGAAAGACCACACAAACCTAATCCAACATATCAATATGTTTTTTGCGTGGAATGTACGTGGACTGAATAGTAGAAGATGCCACACTATGGTTTTAGATTGGATTGCTAGCCATAGACCGTATTTTGGAGCGTTTTTAGAAACGCACATACAACCCTCTAATCTTAGTAGAATAACTAGTGCTATTCCAAGGGGATGGGAGTTTTTTGCGAACTGGGATCATCATGAAACAGCAAGGATAGTTGTGGTGTGGAACCCGAATGCCGTCATGACGCTATATCAGGCTTCTGCCCAAGCTGTTACTTGTGGTTTTTTTCTCCCCCTTGAGAACATTAATATTACAATCACTTTTGTTTATGGATTCAATCTAGAGGTTTCTAGGAGAGAGCTCTGGACTGAGTTGGAAACGCTGCACTCTTCTACTCCAGAATCTCGGTGTCCCTGGGCTGTCCTTGGGGATTTTAATCAGATATTGAGATGTAATCAGCATTCTAGGCATCCTGAGTTGGAAGTTGATACCTCAGGCATTGAAGATGTCTCTCTTGCGATCCAGGAATGTGAGCTATTTGAGGCGCAAGCTAAAGGTAACCCTTTCTCTTGGTGGAATAACAGTGAACATGACCCGGTTTCTAAAAAGATAGACCATGCTCTGATTAATCAGAAGTGGGCTCAACAATTCGCAGATGGTTATGCTGAGTTTCTGGATCCTAAACAGTCAGATCATGCTCCGTGTTTATTCCGGTTACCTTCCCATCAACGGCGAGTTACTAAACCGTTCAGGTTTTATCATCATATCATTGACCATCCTGAGTATGCAGAATCAGTAAGTGAGGCTTGGAATTGTCAAGATATCCAAGGTTCTTTACAGTTTAAACTGGCCAGATCCGTTAAGCTTATGAAGAATGTTCTGAGGAGGATAAATAAAAGACATTATAGCGGTATCTCTGTCAGAGTAAAAGAGCAAGCGGCGATAGTAGAAGCTCTACAACGTCAACTTCTTACCTCGCCGGATGCTGCTACTGCAACTCTTGAGCATAGGGAGCGTGAAAAATGGCAGACTCTTGTTACGGCAGAAGAGAAATTCTATCATCAAAGGTCGCGTGTTCAGTGGTGTAAGGTTGGCGACCGTAATACACCTTTTTCATAGTATGGTCGACCAAAGAGCTAGCCAGAATCATATCCATTTCTTACGGGATGCGGAGGACAGACTGATAAGTAACTTGGAAGGTATAAAATCACATTCTGTTGATTACTTCAAGGATATACTTGGAACTAATCAGGAAGGTCTATCGCCATGTTCTATTGATCATCTTCAAGGACTGCTTCCATTCAGATGCTCGGATAGCCAGATTGTTGATTTACAAAAACCGGTTTTGGATGAGGAAATTAGGAGAACAGTTTTTGCGATGCCTTTGAGTAAAAGTCCCGGGCCAGATGGATACACTGTTGAATTCCTCCGTGCTTCCTGGAGTGTGGTCGGGCCAGATGTGTTAGAAGCCGTGAAGGAGTTTTTTAAGAATGGTCGACTGCTGAAGGACCTGAATAACACGGCCATTGCACTAATACCGAAGTCTGCAGAGGCTAGTAAGCTGAGTGAGTATAGGCCGATAAGCTGCTGCAATGTCATTTATAAGCTGATTTCGAAGATTATCGCCAATAGGATGAAGTCAATTCTTATGCAGTGTATTAGCTCGAATCAAGCGGCGTTCTTGAAAGGAAGAAGCTTAGGGGAGAATGTGTTACTAGCCTCTGATCTGATCCGGCATTATGAAAAGGCTACCTGTCAGAAAAGCTCAATGCTCAAAGTTGACATTAATAAAGCTTTTGACACCACTTCATGGGACTTCATTCTTAAGGTGCTTGAGGCTCAAGGTTTTCCTCCGTTATTCCGAGCATGGATAAGAGAATGTATTACCTCTCCTTTGTTCTCTGTAGTTGTGAATGGTGAGCTTGCAGGTTTCTTTCCTGGCAAGAAGGGACTCCGCCAAGTGATAGGCTCAGAGTTTTAATCCCTATACTAAACTGCAAGTGCACAGCAATATCAATGTAGTATATAGGGTATCGAAATCCACAGAGACTCCGGTATTCAATAGCTCAAGAACAGGAATTTAACTAGGAAGAAAGCAATGTAATTGAATTAAAAGTGGTGCGAGAAAGTAAATCAGTAGCAGAGATTAACGGTTGTGAAAGCAAGTAATTAAAAGCGCTAAGTCTAGGGCGTTCTCAGGAAATCAGACAAGCAGACAGTTCATTCAGCAAGGATCTAATTAAGCACAGTTCTAGAACTCAAAACACAGATATAGAATTAACCAAATTCCTTTGCGATAATTCTCTAAGTCTAAGTGCAGCAAACCAAACTTTCGTTTGCGAGAACTAACAGATTAAACTAGCATTAATCCCAAGTTTGATATGTTCACAATTATCCTAAACCAAACTTCCGTTTGCGCAAAGTTTAATTGCCCAATTTAATTAGTTCAGATTCCTAAACCCCACTTCCGTGACGTATTTAGCAACCTAAGATCTAGATTCTAATTGATCAGGTTAGAACTAGCTTTAAGCACAATTAAATTGAAGAACAGATATAGTTATGAATCCTTAACTGAATTTGAACAAGTCTAGCAAGTCATGAAATCCTATGTGAGAAACCCTAAACCTAACTAGGAATCTACTCAGACATAGATAATGAAAACATAATCATATGATGAATAAATTGCATAAAAGAATAAGAGTAAAAGGGGTTCGAAATCTTCTCCAAATACAGATGATGTAACAGGTTCAGATCAGCCCCAAAAGCTCTAAAAATCCTCTGCTCTTAATTATGAAAGCGTAATGTAAAGCGTATATAATAAAAACAACTAAAACTTGATTATATAGGTATAATCTCGGCCAGGGGCTTCTTTGTAAATATCAGGAACTTCTGGATCAAAGAGCAATATCTTGATTCTTCTAAACCGCCGAGTTTTTGGCCCATCTCGCTGGTGCATCGATCGATGCTAGGGTGCAACGATCGACACCTTTCTCTGTTTCGGACAGTGAACTCTATCTCTCGGCCAATCACTCCAAAAATCTCCAAAATGCTCCATTATCTCCAATTTAGCTCCAAACCTGATTATACCTGTAAAAGACTCTAAAAGAACACAAAAGACACTAAAAACACATCTATATCATGGCCTAAAACCGGTAAAAACCATGATATATCAACTCCCCCACACTTAGCCTTTGCTTGCCCTCAAGCAAAACATAGAACTAAAGCTTGGTGAAGAGGTTTGAAAACTTTCAGAAACTCATTTCATCCTAGAAGCTACAATACTCAGATTCCCCTTAGTAAACCACTGAAAGAATCAATCACAGGATATCAAGACCAAATGTACTTCCCCCACACTTAGCAACTGTCCTAGGTAAACTCCACAATCACATTCAAGCATTCAAATTCTCCCTACTGACTTCTGCAAGTATTTAAGTGCGGTCTCACCTAAGGAGTATCGATCAAAGGGCACATGGATTCTTACCTTATCAGCTCTAGACCACCATACTATCTTTCTCTAGTCCCTTTCTTCTCTTTCCCTTCTTTAACAACTGATTTTTCCCCATTGGGTATCATTTTATTTTTTTTATCAGTGTTCTTCCCGTTATGGGGTGTACTTTGGACACATTCCATGGATTGCACAGGAGATAATAGGGGTCTCTACCACTCATGTGACCACTTCGGAGTTACTAACTCATCCTCAGTTTATTATATATATATATATATTTTTTTTTTACTTTATAGAAGGGGAGAAGGGACCTAAATAAGATAGGTTGACAGGCTGTGTCAGAACTAACAAGGGAATCCGACACAAAGTATACCAAGCCCTTAGGTGAGAAATCTAAGTCAGTATTAAATTGAAGTCAGTAAAAGGATCCTCTGATACCTGAAGTGATGTGGGTGTCCCCAGTAGGTTGATCTGTGATGGGGTTTTCTAATAGTCAGAGATAGATCCTGCAACTTCATCCCAATGGTTACTTAAGTTCCTGCAAGTCTTGTAAATCTTCTCAGAAAATCATAGTTTCTTACTTAAACAATTTTGACTCAATAAAACAAAATTTTTTTTTGAAAAACGGACTGACTCTTAAGAAAACAGAAAACAAAAGTCAGTAGCACCTCCCCCACACTTAAGACACACTGTCCCCAGTAGTGTCCAGCGAAGGATTGGTAAAAAGAAAATAAAAAATGAAAAGATGAAATTATGTCTGTCGGGTTACCTCTGTCGCTCAGGCATCGATCGTTGCACTAGGTGCATCGACCGTTACTTGGCGATTTTCGTGTATGGTCGATCGTTGCTCAGGACCGCAACGATCGCTGCAATGCGATTCCTTTCGTGTTGTGACGATCGACACAGAAGTGCGTCGATCGTTGCACTGCGATTTATCCGAGACCTGCAAACATAAACTCACCAAAAACAAAAACAAACGTAAAATCCTAACAAAAACACCAAAAATTAAGTAGAAAAACACCAGTACCTAATGGTGGGTTGCCTCCCACCCAGCGCTTGTTTAAGGTCAATAGCTTGACCAGACGGATGGGAATTTTCAAGTACCAGGAGGCCCTGACAGAGACTTTTTCTGTCTCTGTTCAAGTCTCCTCATCCAAGGTGGTGAGTAGGCTGTTGCGGAATGCTCATGTCCAAGAAAGATTGGAGTGAAATGTGCTCCAGGATCTATAACCATAGTATTGTCCAGCTGCTCAAAATCTGCGTCCCTTATGGTGAATGTCTGCCCATCCATCAGTGGCTTTCGCAGCTTATCCATCTCATAGTGCAGCGGTTCATCTCCCAGATGGAGGTCTATCAAGCTGTTCCTAACATCAATCAGTGCTCCTGCTGTAGCCAAAAAGGGTCTCCCAAGCAATAATGCTTCATCCGGATCACAATCATATCTCAGCACAAGGAAGTCTGTTGGAACTAAGTAGTTTCCAACTTTCACCGGAATGTCCATAAGGAGTCCTTCAGGAACTCGTATGGACTGATCAGCTAGGACAAGAGAAGTCCTAGTAGGAGTAAAATCCAGCATCCCCAGCTTCTCTGCCACAGAGTATGGCATTAAACTTCCAGCAGCTCCTAAATCACACAGAGAACGCCTAAAGCTATCCTCAAAGATAGAACAATCCATCACAAAGACTCCAGGATCAGGCAGCTTCTTCGGGACCTTAGTTAGCAGAACATCACTAATATGCTGAGGAACTATTATCACCCAGTCTTTCAGATCATCATCCAGAGGCAACATCTTGTTTAAGTACCTCTGCACACAAGGATGATAAGGTGGATCATCAGAAGTTGGAATTTCTTCCAATTCTTCACCAATCTCCTCTAGCTTCTTAAGCTCTTCAATCTCTTGCCTAATTACTTCAGACACCGAGGAGTGTTGTCTAAAAATCTGTTCGTAGATCTCCTGTTGAGTAATCTCAGAGGCTCCATTGAATAGGCGATCAAGCTCCAAGTCAGCATCTATGCCATTATCATCCGACAGTTCTGTCTGTTCACGCCCTGCAACGACCGACACTAAGGGTGTGTCGATCGTTGCCATCCCGACGGGTGCATCGATCGTCTCAGATGTTGCATCGATCGACGCACTGCAGCAGATTTAACCCGAGAGTTTTTCACAAATATCCGAAAATTCTTGTTCTGTCACCAACTCAGCTGTACTTAGCTCAAATCTTTCACCTAGGTGAGATCCATCATTAATGCACACAGACCAGGCCTTAACATGAGTGTCTGCCACTCCTTTTCCCTTCAGTGAGCTGGACATCTGGTTCACCTGAGCGTCCAACTGCTTCATGTGAGTGCTCAGAGACTCAAACTTCCCATTGAGGTCTTCATAGACAGCGTCCAACTTCTTGTTGCAGTCCACAGAAATCTTGGTCTGACTCTCAATCAGCTGTTCCATCATAGCCTCCATTTTGCTCTAATGGGCTGTAGGTGCAGGAGGAGTCTGATAGGATGTAGATCCATAGGTTCTCTGAGTACCTTGTCCATAGGTCTTCTGAAAACCACCAGTCTGTCCTCCATTGGAAAATATGTTCCCCTGTTGATTACTAAATCTATTACCTTGGAAACCAGAACCTCCTATGAAATTCACATCTTCTTCCTGAGTGTCCTCCTCAGTCTGAATCACCTCTACATCTTGGGCAAAGTGGACAGCTTTCTTACTTGTCAGGATATTGTAAACTGTGTCCAATCTGGATCTTATATTAGCTATATCAGAATTCTCTACAGTTCCACCAGATTTCTTCCTCCTTTCATCCATTGTCTTGCAACTGTTGTTGCCAATCAGGTTCTCAATCAACTGCTTAGCTTGTGTAGGAGTCCTGGTGTTGAAATTAGCATTACTGGAATTATCCAGCGCAGTCTGGTAAGGGAGATCTATGCCTCTGAAGAAGATACCAATCAGCTGTACTTCTGTGAATCCATGGTGTGGACAGTCACGCTGATACTGCTTAAATCTCATCCAGGCAGTCTTCAAGGGCTCCACAGCTCCTTGGGAAAAAGTGAGTATGTCCTGTCTGGACTGATCCGAGCGCGCATCATCATAAAAGTGACGCAGGAACTCACTCTTTAAGGCTGCCCAAGTAGTATACTGACCAGGTGCCAGTTGTCTCAGCCATGCACTAGCGTCTCCAGCAAGACTGTGCGGAAATAGCTTAAGGAACAGATAGTCCGGGCATACTCCTTCATACTTCATGCCAGTGACTATGTCCTCAAACTTGTCAATGTGATCCATAGGCTGCTCTGCTTGATGGCCATGAAAAGCAATCTGCCTCATCAGCTGGTAGTAGATGGTCTTTACCTCAAAATCATTCCTCTCAAAAGCAGGAAGCACTAGAGCTGCTCGGTTTGCATGAAACTCATCAGGTCTGTTGTAGTCAGCTAGTGTCCTCTCATGAACCACCATCTCTCTACCTTGGGCCCGTTCCTGACCCTGGTTTTGGTTCTGCTCCTGTTGCTCAGGAGGGTCAGGGATCACTCGTCCATCAGCATCAATCCTCTGCCCAGCAGCATTGTAAGGATTGTTTTCCGGATCCCTCAGGACACCTTCAGCATCTCGTATCAAGATCAGACGTTCTCGTACCATTCTCTCTCTCTTTTCTCTTCTGATAGTCCTTTCTAGACGTCCATGTTCCTCTAGTCCGAGATTAACCAAGCTCGAGTTCGGATTACTTCTAGTTTTTTGCGTTGGCATAAACTGTCTGTAATCGTCCAGCAACGATCGATACTATCAGTGCAACGATCGATTCAATCTCAGAATCGCCTAGTGTCGAACGATGCAAGGGTGCAACGATCGACGCAGTGCAAAATTGGTACCTGCGACAGAGAGAAAAACCGAGAAAGTCAGTAACTAAATATAAAAAAAAAAACAAAAACGAAAACAAAAAGAAAAATCCTAGTAAAACCCTAGGCTCGAAGCTATTGAAGACTCAAAGAGTCCCCGGCAATGGCGCCAAAAACTTGATAGGCTCAGAGTTTTAATCCCTATACTAAACTGCAAGTGCACAGCAATATCAATGTAGTATATAGGGTATCGAAATCCACAGAGACTCCGGTATTCAATAGCTCAAGAACAGGAATTTAACTAGGAAGAAAGCAATGTAATTGAATTAAAAGTGGTGCGAGAAAGTAAATCAGTAGCAGAGATTAACGGTTGTGAAAGCAAGTAATTAAAAGCGCTAAGTCTAGGGCGTTCTCAGGAAATCAGACAAGCAGACAGTTCATTCAGCAAGGATCTAATTAAGCACAGTTCTAGAACTCAAAACACAGATATAGAATTAACCAAATTCCTTTGCGATAATTCTCTAAGTCTAAGTGCAGCAAACCAAACTTTCGTTTGCGAGAACTAACAGATTAAACTAGCATTAATCCCAAGTTTGATATGTTCACAATTATCCTAAACCAAACTTCCGTTTGCGCAAAGTTTAATTGCCCAATTTAATTAGTTCAGATTCCTAAACCCCACTTCCGTGACGTATTTAGCAACCTAAGATCTAGATTCTAATTGATCAGGTTAGAACTAGCTTTAAGCACAATTAAATTGAAGAACAGATATAGTTATGAATCCTTAACTGAATTTGAACAAGTCTAGCAAGTCATGAAATCCTATGTGAGAAACCCTAAACCTAACTAGGAATCTACTCAGACATAGATAATGAAAACATAATCATATGATGAATAAATTGCATAAAAGAATAAGAGTAAAAGGGGTTCGAAATCTTCTCCAAATACAGATGATGTAACATGTTCAGATCAGCCCCAAAAGCTCTAAAAATCCTCTGCTCTTAATTATGAAAGCGTAATGTAAAGCGTATATAATAAAAACAACTAAAACTTGATTATATAGGTATAATCTCGGCCAGGGGCTTCTTTGTAAATATCAGGAACTTCTGGATCAAAGTGCAATATCTTGATTCTTCTAAACCGCCGAGTTTTTGGCCCATCTCGCTGGTGCATCGATCGATGCTAGGGTGCAACGATCGACACCTTTCTCTGTTTCGGACAGTGAACTCTATCTCTCGGCCAATCACTCCAAAAATCTCCAAAATGCTCCATTATCTCCAATTTAGCTCCAAACCTGATTATACCTGTAAAAGACTCTAAAAGAACACAAAAGACACTAAAAACACATCTAAATCATGGCCTAAAACCGGTAAAAACCATGATATATCACCAAGGAGACTCGATTTCCACTTACCTCTTTATCATGGTGATGGAGGTATTATCTAAACTGCTTGAGAAATCAGTAGAGCAAGGTGGAATTGTGCTTCATCCCAAATGTTCAGATTCTCGTATTACACACCTGTTGTTTGCAGATGATCTTCTTGTGTTCTCGGATGGGTCAAGCCATTCTATGTCTGGTATAATAGAAGTACTAAAGGAATTCAGGAGCTTCAGTGGATTGGATATGAACCCGGCCAAGTCTGAACTTTTCTTTGGTGGATACTCGGAAGTGGAAGTGTCTGCTCTCTGCAGCAGCGTTGGTATTAAGCGTGGTTCTTTCCCAACCAAATATCTTGGGCTTCCCCTTAACCCGTCTCGTATAAACATGGCGACACTTCAGCCTTTGTTGAGAAGGTAACCAATAAACTGCATTCGTGGACTGTTAAGTTCCTATCCTTTGCTGGAAAAATCAGGCTCATTGCTTCAGTGATCTATGGCATGGTCAATTTTTGGAGTTCGGTATTCAATCTTCCAAAAACTTTCTATGCGAAAATTGATGCTTTATGTGCCAGCTTCTTATGGAAAAACAAAGCTTCTCCTTCGGCTGGTGCAAGAGTCTCATGGGCAGATATCTGTAGACCAAAACCTGAAGGAGGTCTAGGTATTAGAAGACTTGAAGAGTTTGAAATGGTGTTCAGGCTAAAGCATGTATGGAACTTCTTCACCAATGATGCATCTCTTTGGGTCACTTGGCTGAAGAGGAATGTCTTCCAAAGGAAGAATTTTTGACTTATGGAGGATAGATAAACTTTGTCACGACCGGTTAGAAGTATGGTTCAGCTCAAGGACAAAATCATGGAGTTTATGTGTTGTGAGATCGGGGATGGGAAATCTGCTCTTTTCTGGTTTGATAGATGGACAGAATTTGGTCAGCTTATTGACTTTGTTGGGGCTACCGGGCCTAGGCAGATGAGACTAAGGAAGGAATCAAAGGTTGTGGATGCAATTCGTAATGGCTGTTGGCATCTGCCTGCAGCGAGATCGCAACCATTGGAAAGGCTACTTACGGCCATATCTCCTCCGGGTAGTATAGCAGGAAAGGACTCATTTCTGTGGCTTCAAGCTAATGGATCTTACGGTACTTCTTTCTCTTCGAAAGTTACATGGGAACGCTTTAGGAACCACTCTCCAATAGTGCCTTGGCATAAAGTAATCTGGTTTAAGGACCATATTCCTAGGAACTCGTTTACGGTTTGGCTAGCGATGCAGCGTCGACTGCCTACTAAGGACAGATTAAGAAGATGGGGAATGAACGTTTCTGCGGATTGTGTACTGTGTTCCAACGCGGTGGAAACCCATCATCATTTATTCTTTGAATGCCCATACTCATCTACCATATGGTTGTATTTCATAAGCAGGATCTGGCCTAACCCGCCAATGGATATTCACTCTGCTGCCGCTTGGATTGGTATTCATCATTCAGCCTCTGCTCAAGCTGTGTGTATCGCCAAGCTCTTATTTCAGGTAATCACTTACCAAATATGGAAGGAAAGGAACACTCGGATCTTCACTTCAGTGTCCCTACCTACAGCTATGCTCCGTCGCTCGGTGGATCGTGCTATGCGAGATCGTCTCCTGTCTATCTCCTCTTCAGATCGTATGCAACCTTCTTTCCTTGTATTCTACTTTTCGTGTATTCGGCCTTGGGTTGTTGTCGTTTCTTATTTTCGCTCAATAAGCTGTTTCAGCATTGTATATTGTAAAACCTTCGAAAATGGTATGAAATCTTAACATTGATACCAAAAAAAAAAATATTCTTAAAATTTAACTCTTACGAAAATGTGCTCAGTTGTTTATCTGGATGCAGTTTAGGTAGCGTCTCACGGTCGGGCTACGCTAGAGGTTACTCCATTGTCATATGATCATATGGAACGGGCTCATTAGCCGGATAAGGCTCGCCGGTCTCAACAGGTGGTGGTGGTGCTGGTGGTTGATGAGTGATGCTGAGACACGGATTTCATAGCAGAAGATGATGGAACCCGACTAGGACCACTCCCGCTCGTCCACGGCTGCTGATCACAATCAATTAAGAAAATATGCAAATAATGCTTATCTAAATGACCATAATTTATCAAAATATATATACCTTGACTTAGGAAGAACATCGGAGGGAGGATCGTCGGTGGGGGGGGGGGGGGGGTTGTCGGAGCTGTCGCATCAGTTATGGAAGAGAATCAAGCGCTCACCAGTGGTGGAAGAGAAGAGCGCCGGTGGACGGCGAAGATAGATCTTGTCGGAGATGAAAGAGGGCTCGGACACCGCCGGTGGTGGAAGGGATCTCGCACACCGCCGGTGGTGATGGAATCGGAGGCGGTTAGACTGGAGGCGGAGATCCAAAATCGCAGAGTGAGAAATGGGAAGAAGAAGAGTCTCAACAATATAATAAAAGTTATTTTCCTGGCTAATTCATCACTATAGCGAGGAAATAGAGACGAAAGAGAAGTATAATCGTGGCCACTAAAAATAAAATTTTAAGTTTTTCTCGCGTGGGAAATTGAATTTTAGGTTACGACGATTTACCAACGGTTTTTTCGTTGAATAGTTGTTACAAAGCGACTGGGTTGCAAAGGCACGTATATTTTCATCATACATGTGGTCAAAACATGTTAAATAACAGAAACCGAAAAAGGAATATTCTATTGAGCAACAACTTAACGACAAATCCGTTGTTAAATTGTCATAGAATAGCTAAATTTCACTGTACATTCGAGGTTTGGGATATACATTTAAGGTTTTTGGTATACGATCTATACGATTTAGCAACGAAATTATGACAAATCATCGCAATATCATCGCTCTGTGTGAATATGTTTTCGTCAATAAGTTGATACTACAATGCTTAATTGATATATTTGAACTTGGATTTATAATGTAGAAGTATAAAATTATCATACTAGTAAACAAAAAAAAAAATACACTTACTAGCATATATGATAAATAAGAGTTGGAGTTTATGAAACTTATGAGGATATTCCACTATCATAGACTATTCCTTCTAAATATTTTTGGTTTTTGTTTCTGACACGGATATTATGAAATATCAAACGCTTTGGTGTTTTAGTTCCTTATAATGTTAATCTTTATCACTTTGACAAATCTTCTGATTAAAAATTGTCTTAACACATATTCATTCAATTTCGTCTTTAAGTCGTCGCTACTTATAACAATTTCACATTTCGTCGATTTTCGTCGTTATATCGTCGCTTATTGCAATGATTTAACTTTGAAAGTAACTTTTTGTTGTTATATTGTCGGTAATTACAACGATTTAACGATAAAATGTTTAATTGTTTTTTTAAAGACACTTAGAATTCTTACCAAATTTGAGAATATATTTCCTTTTTTGTAAGTAGAGTGTATTTCCTTGACACACAAATACCTAAGGTAATTCTATGTGATAAACATAAACGTTTCAATTCAAATTAATTTATAAAAACTTACTTTTATTTGGGACTATTCTTCTGAGTTGCTAGATGCATTATCAGACTTTACATCGTCATCAGATTCATCGATTTCTTCTGCCTCAGCTTCTTCGTCTGTGTCTTCTAAGAGATACTAAAATTGCCGATTATGAAGAACGATAAGTAGAATATCATTTGTAATCTCACTTGATCTTGAAATAAAACAAAAACTATATTTTTTTAGTGGCATATTTTCTACTCTACCATACGACGTCTTTGCTCAATTTTGATGACTAACAACCAACATATCCAAGATGTCCTTAATCGTGGGTATGTTAAAAAAAAATAATGTGTTCCGCTTGTGAGGCTAGTATGAAAATCTCAAATTTATTGTACCGTCTTGTTGAATTCACGTCCATGACTCCTAAATTGTTAACTCAAACCCCTCGATCAGACACTGGTCAAACCAATCACATTTAAAAAGAACAGTCTTCAAATTCACCAACCCTGAGAACTCAACCTCGATAATTTCTGTTAAAATCCCATAAAAATCACTTTCACCCCTAACACAAACACCGTAAGTTGTAGTCGCCCGATGTTGTTCTTAATTGTATGTGTGAAATACATAACCACAGGTGAAATACATAGGTGCAGTTGTTATCTTCGCGAGTGGTCTTGAATTAACTCGTGAAACCATAAAGGACAAGTTTGGGTCACCATAATCCACCTTCAATTCATAATAAATAAATAAATAAATTTAGTTAAAATCAGAATTTAGTTTCATATATAACATAAATAAATTAAATAAACATACTTGATCCTTAAGCCATATAACGATATGTTGGTATTTCTGTTTGTTGATCTCAATGCTAGAGACCCCATCGATTGCTTCTCGAACCTGACTCTTAAACAAATTGCAACAAAGCATATACATACTTAATTAACCAATTATATTGTCAACTATAAATTTATAACCCGTCAAGTTATACATACATAATATTATATATATATATATATATATCTCGAAGAGGCGAACATCCTCACAATTTAGAAGGATATACATATGTGCGATGTGGCTTTCTTGAGTACTCCACCAAACTATTTTCAATTTACCGCTTAGAAAACTGATAAGCGAAAAGATGTGTGGCACCCTTTCAATTGGATATGTTCGGCCGACACCACCATCATTATACCGCTGCAGCTTTCTTTTACGTATGCTGACTTTTGAAGTGAAATAATACGATGTAAAGTGAGAAGTTATTCATTTAAATTTCCAGCCATAATTGACCCTTCAACCTTTGCTAAAATTTTGACCTTCCCTTTCAAATGCTTCATGAAATGCTCAAATGGATCTATCCACCAAAATTGATCAGGTCCACCATTTCCGCAAGTGTTGTCTACACCAAAAAGGTATTTCTACTAATAGAGAATATTGCCAACGTATATCCGGAAAAAGAAAGAAAAAAAAAGAACACAAGGAAGGAAATCCTCATTCAACATTCTTATCTTTCCCAAAAGTGAGTAAATCACTTCAGCAAAAAGGAGTAAAAAAAAAAATTGCGTTGGCAAGAGCATTTACGTCGACAAAAACTAATCAAAATTTTTTCACGTCGGCTTGAACTAACCAAAATTTTACTACATCATTAGGAGAAGTTACGTCGGCATTAACTAATCAAAATTTTATTACGTTGGCAGGAGTAGCTACGTCGGCATGAACTAATCCAAATTTTATTACGAAGGCAATTAATCTAAATTCAACTATATGTCGACATGAAAATAGTTACGTCAGCGTATAAGTTAACTCGGTAGGATATTAACGCCAAAACACATTGATATATTAATATCCTTGAAATATATATTACATCGGCACAATCTCTTTTGACCACATCAAAAGAAAAGAGAGAAGAATAATATGAAAGGAAAAAATTCATCATTTTATCTATCTCCAAAAGACAATATTACAAGCCGAGCTACAACAACAAAAAAGAAAGTCTAAACTAATCTCTTGACAGAATAATTCGTCCGAAGCTGAAGCTTGAGTTGAAAGATCGGTTTCATCCCACCAGAAATCGAACTCTTTTCTTGAAAGATGACTTTGTCGTCTTCTCCCAGCAAGGCCATCCCTGAAAGTCGGTTGCACAGGTGGGAACCGTGGTGGAATCAAGACTGGATGGAGAGTATTCTTGGTACAAAAATAACTCAAAAGCACCGACATCAACATCCAAAAACGGCCTCATTGCCGCTAGGCACCGAGCTGCTTTCTTGAAAGATGATTTCGTCGTCTATTCCCTGCAAGACTTATCATGATAGTCGGATGCACATATGGGAACCTTGATGAAATCTAGACCAGAGGGAAAATCTTCTTGGGGCAAAAAGAATCTGAAGAACCAACTTTAACATCCAAAACGGCCATCTCGCCGCCAACCGAGCTTGGCTGAACAATTTTCTCAAAATAACATGTTATGCGTCTTCTGGGACGGGTCTGATCTGATATACCATAATTTTATCTACAAATACAAAAGCAAGAAATAAAATTAGAATGACGAGTTGTGAGTATTACAAATAAAAAGGGAAGATACTTATGCAGGAGGCAACTGATCCCAAAAGAAGCAGACCAGAACATGTTACTAAAATTGACGACGCATCAAATCAATCCAAATGAAGGATCTGAGCGCCGCCCTTCAGTTGGAAAGGGCGACAAACAGAGGAAAACATTGGTATAAATCCATGTACCGACAAGCTACTCCTTAGCAAAAAGAGCATAAGCTCATCAATGAGCTCATTTAGACCATAAGACAGCTTCAGAGGTCGGCATAGATCCAAATACAAGAAAAACAAAGGTTATTACAGCATCATTATTTCGAATAGACGAGACAATAAGAGTAAAGAAGACAAAAAGGGACATCGAATTGTAGTTTCCACAAAGAAGAAGGAAGAGAAAGAAATGAAAATGAGGAAAAATGACGAAAGGAGGGGCCGTATTTATTGTGGAGGAAGCAACAGTTATCAAAGCGACACGACGGTTATCAAAGCAGAGTTAATGTGACACAACATTCTAGACACGCAGAATGGATTCATTGGTGGGGAAAGAGGCGCCTTGAAGGACCCTGGAAAACCTACAAGAAAATGTAAAACGCATTAATGGGATTGAACCGACAAGAACGAGATATGTCGATCTATCCATTAGACTATATAAGAAAAAAATTCGCCGACCTAAGCTTTACTCAGTGCGCCAAAATGAGGGAGCTTACTGTTGGAGGTGGGATTAGCACCTCTCTTTTGCCCGACCCGGTAGTTAGATCAGCCCATCGAATATCAAGCCCAATTAAGAAGAAAAAGGCCCATTTCGGCGAACACCGGCGAGATTGGTGCCGACCAGCATCAAAAGAGGAAAATATGATTAATGTAAAACTAACATATTTAATAAAAGTAAGAAAATAAAGATGAATCGCCGAAAAAGAAGGAAATATCCAAGACTATCCGGATTTAACTATATTGTATCTCGTATCATAGAGAATATAGGAAATAAACCTTAATTCTCGTGATATAAATATACTTCCCTGGCGCGGGAAAAGATCCATCCTAAATTTTTGTACTCAAACCTAATTCTAGAGCAGAGAAAATAGACCCTGATTTTCGAACTCTAAGTAATAAAACAACTACGTTTTCTGGTCTTTATGTTATTGCCTTTAAGTCCTTAAAGTCGAATCATCCAAGTATCTTTAATATATCAATTTATTGAATTGATCATTGTTAAGTTCAACTTCAACAATTGTATTAAGCATAAATGCAGAGTACAAGTAGAGAGCTCATTGCCTGAGATGATAACTCACTTGTTACATAATTGAAAGACAAAGCATTAAAAAGATAAGTTAAAATATTTAAATCATAGTTAAAAACATGAACTTTTTCATAAATACTTCTAAAATAATCTGTTTTAAATCGATATGTTCTTCTGCCAGTATAGATGTATGGATGAAACAATTAGCTTGTGCACAACAGGCTGAGCATTGAAAGATGTTCTCCATGAAGGAGAAGGGTGGTGTAAAAGTTATCTCCAAAAAGGAGGAAAGTGGTGACAATAGTCTCTCCGGCTCAATGGTACTGTCTCCGATTGGAAGACTAAGGGATAGATGATCGAGGGCAATGATGAACGGTCGTTGTACATCTTCGTTGCTATTTGGAACAGATTAGTGGCTTATTCGAGAGGCCCACATTCAATCGCCGTTGCCGAAAAGTGTTCCTCATCGCGGTACACCGTTGGACTAGATGATTCTCACCTGATCCTCATAATTTCGGACAAATACCTTTCGTAGGACGATGTTTACAGATGGTATCAAATATCAATTAATTAATTTTATTTTTTTCTTTATTTCAAATTTAAAACTAGTTTAAACCTATTTTTAGGATACGAACGGAATGCTTCCGTCGCTGTCGGACCTCTTTAAGGCATGTCACCATGACAAAATGGTGTATTTCTCAGTCCTCAAGCTGAGCATATCCACAACGAGCATGAGACGCAACTCTCTAACAATTGTCACCGGGAGGTACTCCAGTCCGCGGCAAGCTGACCATTCGGGAGATTAACAAGATTTATAACAAGGTAATTAAAATAATATTAGTTTTAATTATTTTAATTAGTTTTGATATAATAGCATATTAAATTCGAAAAACCATTTTTGTTTTGTAGGTCCTTTCAAGAAAAAGGACGGATCATTGTTATGGGATTGATCCAGCAGACTCCAGTCGACGACACACTATTCCTCAGAGAGCTATACAATGATCCTGCAGTTTTATGGACGGAGCTCCACTACGCGCATACAGCCATTGCCAACATGAAGACCAAGACGATACAACTCGAAGAGAAGCAAGCGCAACAAGACAGCTTGTTCGATTTATTGGCATATGGTTATCCCATCTTTGCAGCGGCTTTGGCGAGACAGATGAGTCACACAGCAGGACTGGTCCAAGTTCCTTCATATGTCCCAAATAACGTCGTACCTGAGTCAGGAAACCTCGGTACGAGCCTAGGGTTCTACGACGGTACCGATATCGAGCTTAACCTCTAGGATTATTTTAATTTGTATTTCGCTTTTGGATATATAATTTTTTTGATTTGTAAAATATTTTAATATTATAATATTTTTGGTTTGATCTTTTTTTATTAATTTCAAAACCATATGTAAGAATATAATAGGTATTCTTAGATTTTTTGAGCTTTTGATTGTATAAAGCTACGTGAGCTTAAGCACTTTTGAATATACATAAATTCACAGCTTTGTTTCTCTTTAATTAGAAGGGTGTTTCGTGTAGTTAAAACCGTATTGATGTTTGAAATGCCTCCAACAACCAACGAATGGAAAATATTTTTCTTTGTGTGGATCATAGGAAACTTGATGAGATGATCAACAAATTGGTTGCTTAAGTATATGTTTTTGTTGAAGTTTGCTCTCCAAACACTAAGTACTGAAGACACTCTAAATCAGCTAGTGGCTTTAGGTTTTAATCGGTTTACTTATTATTGTATTAATGGGTTTCAATTTAAGTCCTGGTTTATTTACGGTTATGTGTTTTCCCTTGGTCTATAAAAGGGAAACACAGTCATTGACCGTCGACAATCTTTTTGATCGTAAAATGCAGAGAGTTATTTTTCTTCATTGGACGAGCTTGGTTTTGAGCGTCCATTCTTTCTAATTAGTGGAGCTTGCTGGATTGATATCTAGTCCCAGAGAGTAGTACCTCATATCGGGAGCGAACTCTGGATAACCAAAAATATATGTGTCTTCCTTGCTTATTCTCTTTCTTTTCTTTCATGAGTGAATTGTGACTGAGTGATTGTGAGTTCCATCAGAATATATCGAGTACTAAATCCAACACACCCAATCGTATATCTAGCTCAATTGATCAATTTAATTGTCATAATGTTTCAAGAGTTTTTTTTGCTCTGCTAACGCTAGTATTGTTCATGTAGTACAATAGAAGTTTGTAGATCTTAAATGAAACCAACTAGATTTTTACTCGTGCTAAAAAAGCAATGATATATATTTTTGTTTTAAAATTTTCTGAATCAATTATTTTGTTTTTATAATAAATTTGTCAACAAAAAGTTTTAATAATTGAATATTATGATGATTATGTGCTCAATGTAGAAAAACACTGAATATGTTATTTGTTTTAAATAAAATAGTCATTATAAAGTTATTGATATAATTTTAATATGTATTGTTTTCATTTAAAATATTTATCTTTTTATAGAACGTCATATGCTCATATATGAAATTTATTTACACTTTTAATATTATAGTAATTAAATTTATAGTTTCAGATAAATATAATTAAAAATTTTATAAAAGTCGAAAATGATAATCCATTCTTTGAAAAAAAATTCACTGTTAATTCATCTTTTAACTTACTTTCTAATGAACATTTTTTAAAATTTTAATTTAAATAAACTAATCTATTTTTCAACGTATCTTATAATAATCTAAATATTTTAAAATTTGATAAAACAACCAATCAAAAACTACGATCGTAAAACCATCAATCGTAATCTAACTCATCATATATTTTAATAATATAAATATTTAATAATTTTGGTATTTTATAAAATTAAAAATATATTAATTAAAATTGATTAATCCATCTTTTTAACCCGTCTCTCAGTATGCAAAGTTTATTTTTAATAGTATTGATAACTAAAATTAGTTAACCTATTTTAACCCTTTTATTATGATTTAAATATAAATATTTTTATGTTTATTTTATAGATCAAAATGTAACTAAAATATGACAATCCATTCATTTAATATTTTTATATTAGTTTTAGTTTATTTTAATGTTTATAATTAAAATTTTCTAATTCATATTTTTAATTTGTCTTACAATGAACATAAATCTTTTTAAATATTTTTATAATCGATACAAATTAGTTTATATTTCAATCCATAATATAATATTCTAAATATTTTTAAAATATGATAAACAACCCGTCAAAAATTACAAATATAAAAACTTCATTCGTAATCTAACCCATCAATTATTCGAATAATATAAATATTGGATCATTTTAATACGTTTATCAAAAATAAAAACTATTAATTTAAATTGTTTAATCGATATTCTTAACCCGTCTTCCAATAGGCATAGTTTTTTAATATATATATATATATATATATATATATATACTTGAAATTTATTAATCTTTTTGACTCCTTTTATAATGGTTTAAATATAAATAATTTTGTAAATTTTATAGATCAAAATGTAACTAAAATATGATAATCTGTTTACTTAACATTTCTAGATTGACTTAAGTTTATTTTATTTTATTTTATGATTAAAACTGAATAATTTATCTATTTAACTTATCTTCCAATGAACACAAATCTCTAAATATGTTTATAATAAAAATGAATATATATTTCAACACATTTTATAATAGTGAATATTTTGAAAATTTGATAAAATAATCCTTTAAAAGTTGTGATTATAAAAATATCAGCTGCAATATAACTCTTTATCTATTCGATTAATATAAATATTGAATAATTTTAATATTTTTTTATCAAATTAAGAAATTCATAATTTGTTTTAATATGATAGATAATTAAAGGTGGTTAATATATATTTGAGCCCATTTATAATAGAGTAAGTATAACAAATTATATTTATTTTCTATATCAAAATATAACTAAAATTATTTTAATAAATTTTAATAATAAATAAAAATTTAGTAGCTATTTTTATGAAGAAATCAAGAAATATAAAATATTTTTAATATTTTGTTATAATATAAATATATATACTTATATTAATAAAATACTTAAAGATATTACGACTATATTTCAAATAAAATCATAAATTATAAAATATTAAGACTAAAATATAATTAAAACCTTTTTAATAAATTTTATTTATAATTCAAAATTAATAATTATATTTTTATGAAATATAATAAAATATTTTTATAAAATTTTATTTTAATATAAAATGTATATTTATATTTAAAATATAATAAAATATTAAAAGATATTATGATATAGTTTAGAGTAACATTATTAATTTTAGAATATTTAGTATGGCACACAAATAGTCTATATTTCAAACACTAAAATAACTCTAATGAATAATTAAAATACTTACTAATTCTTATGGCATACTTCATAATATACACAAGTAAAATTTTGTCTTTAAAATACTCATTTTTAATAGTATTGACTAAATTTTGATTCGCGCTATAAAACATAGATATATTTTTCTTTAAAAAAATAATTTTCTAAACAATATTTTGTTTTTATAATGAGTTTGTTAATTATTCGACACAATTTTTTAATAACTGAATATTATGATATTGATTATGTGTTCAATGCAGAAATGCACTAATTAATTTTTTGTTTGAATGTAATTTATATTTTTAATAAAATATTCATTATAAATTTATTTAATATAAGTTCAATACATATTATTTTGATTTAATCTATTTTTTAGATAACATCATATGCTTGTAATTTATTTATATTTTTAATATTTTAATAATTAAATTTATAATTTCAAATAAATATAAATATATTTAAAATTTATGAAATTCAAAATTTGACATTCTTTCTTTGAACATTTTCGCATTGGTTAATATACTTTTTAACTTGTCTTTTTATGAGAAATTTAAAAAAAAAAAGATTGTAATACAAACAAACTAATCTATTTTTCAACTCAACCTAAATATTTTGAAAATTTTATGAAACAGCCTGTCAAAAACTGCGATTGTAAAAACTCAACTGTAATCTAACCCATGATATATGCGAGCAATATAAATAGTTATTAATTTTAATATATTTTGTTAAATTAAAATATATTAATTAAAATAGCTATTCCATCTTTTTGATCCGCCTTTCAGTAGGCAAAGTTTGTTTTTTTAATATTATAGATAATTAAAATTGGTTAATCTACTTTTAATCCTTTTTATAATGATCTTAATATAAAATTTTATGTTTATTTTATAGATTAAATATACCTAAAATAAGATAATCCATTCATTTAACATTTTAAATTGGTTTAAGTCCATATTGTATAATTAAATTGGTTAATTTATTTTTTTAATTTGTTTCCCAACAAACATAAATACTTAAAAATATTTTTATAGTTGAAAAAAATTAATCTATATTTTAACACATTTATAATATTAATAATATTTGAAAATTTGATAAAACAACCCGTCAAAAATTGTGATCGTAGAAACATCAATTGTAGTTTAACCAATCATATATGCAAAATATAAATATTAAATAATTTTAATATTTTTGTCAAAGTGAAAATATATTAATCAAAATTGGTTAATCATTTTTAACTCTCTTCCATTACGCAAAGTTTATATTTAATAGTACATATAATTTAAATTGGTTAATTTATTTTAAATCTATTTTATAATAATTTAAATATAAAGATGATTATGTTATTTTATGTATCAAAGTGTAACTAAAATATGCTAATCCGTTCATTTAAAATTTTAAACTTAAAATTCATTTTTGTTTTTAAAATTAAAACTGATTAATTTATCTTTTAACTTGTCTTCCATAAATCTTTTAAATGTTTTATAACCTAAACAAATTAATCTATATTTCATATATTTTAAAATTTTGATAAAATAACTCTTTAAAATCTGATATCATAAAACATTAACCATAATACAACTCATTATATATTCGAATAAATAAATATTAAATAGTTTAATATTTTATCAAATTAAAAACTGATAGTTTTTTTAATAGTATATATAATTGAAATTTGTTATTCTATTTTCAGCCTGTTTTATAATGATCTAAATATAAAAAAATTATGTTTATTTTACAAATCGAAATATAACTAAAATTATTTTTAATAAATTTTAATAATAAATAAGAATCTAGTAATTTTTAATTAAGAAATTAGGAAATGTAAAATTTTAAAATTTTATTATAATCTAAAATATATGTTTATATTTAAAACAAAAAAAATATTAATTAATTATAGAGTACTTAGTATGGCCGTCTAAATATATTAAACCCAAAATAACCCTAATAAACAATTAAAATACTCATTGATTCTAATGGCATATTTTGTAATAAACACATCAAGTAAAATTTAGTTTTTCATATACTCTATTTTTAGTAGTATTGATTTGTACTATCCAATTTTAATTTTATTTTTTTCCAGTTCTAACAAAAGTCGGGTCAATTGAGGTTGGATTACTCGTTGTTACACTGGTGAAAGGTGATTTACGGTTACATATTTTGATATATGTAGATGATTTAATAATTGGGAGAAGTTGTGTACGAGCAACACGAGACTTTAAAGATTACTTGTCCTCTTACTTCCACATGAAGGATTTAGGATCTTTGAAATATTTTTTGGGATTGAAGTGACAAGAAACTAGACGAGAATCTACTTGTGTCAGAGAAAATATGTGTTGGATATCATTGCCGAGGCTAAGTTATTGGGAGAAAAACCTGCAAGTTTCCCCCTTGAATAGAATCATAGCTTGGCGCTTTCAACCTCACCATTGTAGATCGATCCAACACGGTACCGGCGTAAACTTGGGTGACTGATTTATTTGGTAGTTACACGCCCGGAATTGGATTTCACGGTACAAGTATTGTCTCAATTTGCTTCCATTTTGTACTGGTTTTGTTTCATCTTTGATTTCAAATAAAGTGTGTGATGTATGTACAAATCAGACAAGAGTTTATTTTCCGATCAGTATGAATAAAACGACTAATATTTTTGAATTGATTCAATTTGATATTTGGGATCCATATCGAACTCCATCACATTCTGGAGCAAGATACTTTATGACCATAGTAGATGAATATTCAAGAGGGGTTTAGTTGTATCTCATGAACGAGAAAAGCGAAGCAATGCCACATTTGAAAAACTTCTAATCTATGGCCGAAAGAAATTTAACGCACAAGTTTAAATCATTAGAAGCGATAATGGATCAAAGTTTGTTAGCTTGACTGGTTTCTTTCACGAAAATGGTGTATTGCATGAGATATCATGTGTTGGGACACCTTAGCAGAACGGACGGGTTGAAAGAAAACACATGCATGTTCTTAATGTTGCAAGGGCTTTGAGTTTTTATGCTAAATTGCCAATCGAATTCTTGGGAGAACGCGTCTTGACTATTAGGACATAAGTCCCACATCGTTAGTTGAAAACAATCATTAATAATATATAAGGGATATGGAGCACTCTACTTATCACCAATTTGGTTTAGGTTGGAAGTCCATAAAATTAATATGGTATTAGAGTCTGATCCATACAATCCAACCCGATCCGACCCAAAGTTGGTCCAACCATCGACAACCCAGACCCAAAATTGGTGTCCTCGATCCAAATCCGAACATTCTGAGATTAATGGTCAAAAATTCATTATCTCGAGGGGGTGTATTAGGACATAAGTCCCACATCGGTAGTTGGGAGGGATCATTAATAATATATAAGGGATATGGACCACTCCCCTTATCACCATTTGGTTTTAGGTTGGAAGTCCATATAACTTAATATTGACTGCTGAATATTTTATAAACATGACTTCGAGCTCAGTTTTGCAGTTTTCGACTTCATATTAACATTTGTATCAGAGGCCGCCGTCCTATGATCATCTGAAGGTCTTCGGCAATTTGTGTACGGAAATATGTCTTTATGGGGATATCCACATGGGAAGAAAGGGTGGCACTTGTATGATCTCGAAAAACTGAAATTTTTAGTATCAAGGGAAGTAGTATTTTCAGAAGCGATTTTTCCTTTCTCACGAATGTCTTTGCATCCAGAGGTTGAAGATAAAAATCAAAGGTTATGGGCCCCTATGGTAGATGGGTTGGTGTACGAAGATGGTATGGGCTGCCGTGATGGACGTATGTTGTAAAGAAATCAAGATATAGCAGGGTCATCAACTATTGTATTTGGACCAAGTAATTTTTAAAATTTAGCCCAATATTCAGCAGATATTTCTCCAACTGATACACCTCAGTCATCATCTCCTTCTCAGTCTGAAAATTGTGTACCTGAGCAAGCACACAGACCAGAAGAAATTGTTGAAGTGGTAAATCCAGAACCTTCATTGGGAAGATGTCTTCGGAAAAGGAATCCACCCGGGACGCTGAGAAATTATGTGGTCAATTATATTTCAGTCAAGTCGACAGAATATTCGACGAGCGAAAAGAAATACCCGATTTCTAATCAAGGTCGTCGTTTTTTGGAGACCCACATTGCTTATATTACTGCGATTATAAGCACAAAAGAACCTAAATCTTTCAAGCAGGCTATGAAAAAGATAGATGGAGAAAATCAGTAGTTGATGAGGTTGATGCTTTGAAGGAAAATTTGACATGGACGATAGAAGATTTCCTCTCAGAAAGAAAGCAATTGGGAGCCAATGGGTGTTTTAAAGTGAAATTTCGGTCATATGGTAATCTCGAAAGGTTTAAATCGCAGCTGGTGGCTCTGGAAAATAAACAAATTGCTGGAGACGACTACAACGAAACCATTTCTTTGGTTGTAAAGATGAGTACCGTGCGACTGTTTCTTATGCGGATGGATGTCCACAATGCATTTTTGCATGGAAACTTATTATAAGAGGTATATATGAGATTACATCCTGGTTTTGAATCTATAGAAAAAAATAAGGTGTGTCGTATGCAGAAATTTCTTTATGGTTTGAAGCAAGCGTTGAGGTGTTGGTTTGCTAAATTGTCCTCGGATCTGAAGGACTATGGGTTTGTTCAATCGAGATCGAATTACTTGATGTTTACACTGGTGAAAGGTGATTTACGGTTACATATTTTGATATATGTAGATGATTTAATAATTGGGAGAAGTTGTGTACGAGCAACACGAGACTTTAAAGATTACTTGTCCTCTTGCTTCCACATGAAGGATTTAGGATCTTTGAAATATTTTTTGGGATTGAAGTGGCAAGAAACTAGACGAGAATCTACTTGTGTCAGAGAAAATATGTGTTGGATATCATTGCCGAGGCTAAGTTATTGGGAGAAAAACCTGCAAGTTTCCCCCTTGAATAGAATCATAGCTTGGCGCTTTCAACCTCACCATTGTAGATCGATCCAACACGGTACCGGCGTAAACTTGGGTGACTGATTTATTTGGTAGTTACACGCCCGGAATTGGATTTCACGGTACAAGTATTGTCTCAATTTATGAAAGAACCGAGAAGCGAACATTGGGAGGCTGCGATTCGGATTGCAAGGTACGAAAAATCCGATCATGTACAAGGAATACTGCTGCGTTCTGACATGGATTTTCAGATTACGGGATGATGTGACTCTGATTGGGCTAGTTTTCCTTTAATGTGTCGGTATATCACATGAGACTTTGTACAGCTCGGAGGATCTCCAATCTCATGGGAAACTCGCAAATAGCCAATTGTCAGTTGTTCTTCAGATGAGGCTGAATACAGGTTCATTGCCTTCCTCAGTCAAGAACTGATATGGTTAAAACGGCTGCTGCAAACTCTAGGTGTTCTGCATGATCAACGATGAAAGTGTTCAGCGATAGTAAATCTGCTATCGACATTGCGGCCAACTCAGTATATCACGAGTAAACGAAGCACATTGAGCTGGATCTTCATTTTGTGTGTGACGAGGTACTCAGTCGTAATATTAGTTTGCATCATGTTAATACAAAGTCACAACTTGCAGATATGTTTATGAAGCCTATTGGTCGAGAAGGATTTCAGACATTTCGTTTCAAGTTAGGCATACACAATCTGTACGCTCCAACTTGAGGGGGTATTGAAATTAATTACTGAACCGGTTGTGGTTTAGTTTTAGTTGTGATATTCCTGTTATTTCGTACAATTTTGAATTGTTGTAACTAAATCTTCGATAGGTGTAGATATTCCTAGATTTGTTTGCAGCGGCTTTGGCGAGATAGAGGAGTCAGATAGCGGGATCGAGCTAAGTTACATGAGTTAGGAAACCTTGGTACGGGCCTAGGGTTCTACGACGGTACCGATATTGAGCTTAACGCTAGGATTATTTTATTTTGTATTTCGCTTTTGGATATGTAATGTTTGGTTTTGTAAAATATTTTAATATTATAATATATTTTTGGTTTGATCTTATTATTATTATTATTACAAAATTTGAAACCATATGTAAACATATATAGATATTCTTATATATATTTTTGAACTTTCGATTGTATAAAGCTAAGTGAGCTTTAACTCTTTTGGATACACATAAATTCACAGCTTTGTTTCTCTTTAATTAGAAGGGTGTTTCGTGTTAAAAACCAACGAATGGAAAATATTTTTCTTTGTGTGGATCATTGGAAACTTGATGAGTTGATCAAAAAATTGGTTGTTTAAATATATGTTTTCGTTGAAGTTTGCTCTCCAAACACTAAGTATTGAGGACACTCTAAATCAGCCGGCGGCTTTAGGTTTTAATCGGTTTACTTATTATTGTATTAACCGGTTTTAATTTAAATCCTGGTTTATTTACGGTTATGTGTTTTCCCTTGGCCTATAAAATGGAAACACAGTTATTGACCGTTGATGATCTTGTTGATCGTAAAACGCAGAGACTTCTTCTTCTTCACTGAATGAGCTCTGGATAACAAAAAATCTTTGTCTTCTTTGTTTATTCTCTTTCTTTTCTTTCTTGAGTGAATCGCGACTGTGAGTTGAATGGGAATATATCGAGTACTAAATCCAACAAACCCAATCTTATTTCTAGCTCAATCGATCAATTTGATTGTCACAGTGTTTCAAGAGTTTTTTGCTCTGCTAACGCTAGTATTGTAGATCTTAAATGAAATCAATTTGTACTAATCCAATTTGAATTTTATTTCTAATAAAAGTCGGTTCACTAATATACGAACAATAAAATTATGTGTGAATTTTCCTTAAGACTAAAGAGTGTAGGCCCAAGGAAAAAGGGAAGAAAGCCCATTCTCTAGAATTCAGAAGAACCAAGAAACGAACAAGTGAACAACGGCCACGACTACTCCAACACTAGACCAATTCTGATTGGCTAAGGCTGTAGATCGTCGTGATATGATTGGTCCACGTAATCTCGATGACATAAGTTTATATCTTCGTATTCCCATAAAAAGCGACCACCTCACCATCACCTTCGGGGAATAGACCTTATATATAAAAAAGGCTTCCAAACGAACTAAATTAAATTAAAAAGCTCTGTTCCAAAGAAGAAGAAGAAGAGAGAGATCTAACACACACAAAAAGTATTCGACATGGCTCGCTCATTCGGAGCAAACGGCACGGTTGTGCTGGCGATCATCTTTTTCGGTGAGTGATTTCTCGTCTCGATCTATGTGTATGTGTGTATGTTCTTCTCTTCGAGTTTGAATATCTTTAGTTTTGTTCAAAATCGATTAAATTGGCCTCTGCATTGATGATTTCGATCTCACAAATTAATCATTTCGTTTGTTCCTAGAGATTTGATAGTGTTTTTGTTTACTTACAATTTTACGATTAGATCTCGTTTACGATCATACGATATGTGTACTACAGTGATTCGTTTACTAGATAATGTCGTGGATTTGTTAGTAGGCAAATAGATAATCACTATAATTGGCAAGTTATTGACGATTGCATGTTTCAGGATGTTTATTTGCGTTTTCCACTGCTAAAGAAGAGGCCACCAAGTTGGGAACAGTGATAGGGATAGATCTTGGTACCACCTACTCTTGTGTTGGTGTTTACAAGAATGGCCATGTTGAAATCATTGCCAATGACCAAGGTAACCGTATTACACCTTCCTGGGTTGGTTTCACCGACTCCGAAAGGCTCATTGGTGAGGCTGCCAAGAACCAGGCAGCTGTTAATCCTGAGAGAACCGTCTTCGACGTCAAGAGATTGATTGGCCGAAAGTAATTAACGCATCTTCTTTGTTTAGTTTGTTTCACCTTGTATATGTACTGTTGCTTTAATTCTTTCCGTCCATGCAGATTCGAGGACAAAGAGGTCCAAAAGGACAGGAAGCTCGTGCCTTACCAGATTGTCAACAAGGATGGCAAGCCATACATTCAGGTCAAGATCAAGGATGGTGAGACCAAGGTTTTCTCTCCTGAGGAGATCAGTGCCATGATTCTCACTAAGATGAAGGAGACTGCTGAAGCTTACCTTGGAAAGAAAATCAAGGACGCTGTTGTCACTGTTCCAGGTTAGCTTCTTATCAATTCTGCTTCATCATATATATGCATGTACCCGGTTTATTGATTCTTGTATCTGGCGTTGGTTATATGCAGCTTACTTCAACGATGCCCAGAGACAGGCTACAAAGGATGCTGGTGTTATTGCTGGTCTAAATGTTGCCAGAATCATCAACGAACCCACTGCTGCTGCTATTGCCTATGGTCTTGACAAGAAGGGTGGTGAGAAGAACATCCTTGTCTTTGACCTTGGAGGTGGTACCTTTGATGTCAGTGTCTTGACCATTGACAACGGAGTGTTCGAGGTTCTCTCCACAAACGGTGACACTCACTTGGGAGGTAACTTACCCTTAGACCACAGATGCATGCTCTGGTGTGAATATTTATATGACCCTCTCTCTTTGTGCAGGTGAGGACTTTGACCACAGGATTATGGACTACTTTATCAAGTTGATCAAGAAGAAGCACCAAAAGGACATCAGCAAGGACAACAAGGCTCTTGGTAAGCTCCGCAGGGAATGTGAGAGGGCCAAGAGAGCTCTTAGTAGCCAGCACCAAGTCCGTGTAGAGATTGAGTCCCTCTTTGATGGTGTTGATTTCTCCGAGCCTCTCACCAGAGCTCGTTTTGAGGAGCTGAACAATGACTTGTTCAGGAAGACAATGGGACCCGTGAAGAAGGCCATGGATGATGCTGGCCTACAGAAGAGTCAGATCGATGAGATTGTCCTTGTTGGTGGAAGCACTAGGATCCCCAAGGTTCAGCAGCTGTTGAAAGACTTCTTCGAAGGCAAAGAGCCGAACAAGGGTGTGAACCCTGACGAGGCTGTTGCTTATGGTGCTGCTGTCCAGGGTGGTATTTTGAGCGGAGAAGGCGGTGATGAGACCAAAGATATCCTTCTTCTTGACGTTGCACCACTGACTCTGGGTATCGAGACCGTTGGAGGAGTGATGACAAAACTGATCCCGAGAAACACAGTGATTCCAACCAAGAAATCTCAGGTTTTCACGACATACCAAGACCAGCAGACAACCGTGTCCATTCAGGTATTTGAAGGTGAGCGAAGTCTCACCAAGGACTGCAGGCTGCTCGGGAATTTCGACCTCACCGGAATCCCACCTGCCCCAAGGTTTGTCTTGATCTTCCTTTCTTTATCCTTTGCATCTTCTTGTCTTAGTAAAAGCAGAAGCTTGAACATGATCAATAATAATACTCTTTTGTTTTGGCAGAGGAACACCTCAGATCGAGGTCACGTTTGAAGTGGACGCCAACGGTATCCTTAACGTGAAAGCAGAGGACAAAGCCAGTGGTAAATCAGAGAAGATCACAATCACAAACGAGAAGGGTCGTCTGAGCCAGGAAGAGATTGACCGGATGGTGAAGGAGGCAGAGGAGTTTGCAGAGGAAGACAAGAAGGTGAAGGAGAGAATTGACGCAAGGAACAGCCTGGAGACATACGTGTACAACATGAAGAACCAAGTAAACGACAAGGACAAGCTTGCAGACAAACTGGAGGGGGACGAGAAGGAGAAGATTGAAGCAGCGACGAAAGAAGCCTTGGAGTGGCTTGACGAGAACCAAAACTCAGAGAAAGAGGATTACGAGGAGAAGCTCAAGGAAGTAGAGGCAGTGTGTAACCCGATCATCACAGCCGTTTATCAGAGGTCTGGTGGTGCACCAGGTGCAGGAGGAGAATCAGCCACCGAGGAGGAGGATGAGTCTCACGACGAGCTCTAAGATATCTCTGATGTTGTTTTTTTTTTGTTTTATTGTTGATTTGTTAAAAACCAAACTTCCATTACATTTAGAGAGAGAGAGTGAAGTTTTGAGGACCAAAATGTATGTCTTTTTATGAATAGGAAAAGGGTGGGAGAGATGAAGTAGTCTCCCTAGATGTTCTCTCTTTTATTATATGTTCTTTTGATACATTTTGAATACTTTTTTTTTCATTTCTTCAAAGTAGTACTTACAAACATTTTGCAAGTTTGACATAAATGCATTTTTCACATTGAGTTGACAGGCTTTCAAATCTTTGTGTTGCCACATCCATAATTGTTCTAATGATATTCTATCATGCAACATGTGCAAATAGTTTATACCATAAATTTTGAGTATAATTTTAGCAACTAACCTGATTTTAAATTTGTCAACTTTTCCACTGTCATTCAGTTTTGTTTTGAAAATCCACTTGACTCCGATAATATTAACTCCTTATGGCAGTTTGGAATACTCCCAAGTTTTGTTCTTCTCAATGGATCCTATTTCTCAATCCATAGCTTCTCTCCACTTGCATCTTCAAAGTTGTCCGGATCTTATATAGAGGAGAACAAATCAAAATCCTCTTTGAACATGATGAAGTTCTCCATCTTTTCTTCTTCGGATAGATTTTCTCCACTCACATAGTCTCTCATCCATGTCGAAGTTATTCTAAGCTTCCCTCTTTGAATCATTTTCTCAGCTAATGTCTGATTTTATTTTTTATCGACTACTTCCTTTTTATTAAATTAAATTAGGTCGGAGATTTTTCGTTTTCTTGTGGAATTCTGAAATCTGACCGTTCTTGACTTACAAAGATAAATAACTCGCTCGTGTCCTCGCTCTTTTTGCAAGAGTATCAATATGGACATTATCCGTATGACCAATATAAGATAAATTAAAGATGATGAACCGCTCCCTAATACTGTCTCAAAATCTAAATCCGATTTGAAACTGAGCCACTCCAGCAGTTTTTCTAACATCTTTACTAAATTCTCGCAGTCGGTTTCGAATCTAACACAAAGAATCCCCTTATTACACATACTCTCTATAGCCAAAATAAGTCCATACAATTCAGCATGGAGAGCTGACAGGCTTCTCATGCATCCTTTTTCTCTTGCTAAGATCTAACCCATGTTATCCTTTAAACACCATCTTAATCCATTAACCGGTCCATGATCAACCACGAGGCATCAATATGGCAAGTAAGGGTGGAGTAAGTCTCAATGCTTCAAGAAAATGATTGGACTCGTCTGTATTTAGAACTTAAAGTTGCCATAACTAATAAGAACAATATCAACATGGTCTGACCAGCACAACTCGACTTGAGGGTACTGCCATAAAACATTTGAATGAGTTTTCATTTTTATATGGAGCTTCACTTACAAAATAATTATATACATATTGACAAATTATAAATTATTAACATAAAAATAAGCTTTGTAAAAAAATTAAATATACTTTTATGTGGATTATTATTATATTTTGTAAAATTATTATTATTATTATTTAGTTATATATATATATATGATAATATATAAATAAATATTTATGTTTATAATCATTTTCTTTTAAAGTTATTTTAGATGTAATATTTTTATCCTATAAAATTATGATTTTGTATATTTATTTGAGTGGGATCTTAAATTCTCAGCTACTTTGCTGACCAATGAAGTTGTGCCATGTTCTATACGCTTGTTTGAGCTCATACATCACATTTTTTTTTTAACTTGTAAACCTCACTTGCATGACCCTTCTTCTCATATCCTTGTGTTACTATTTAATGGTCTTCTCCACGAGTTTGTGTTACTATTTCATATTCTTTATCAGATTCATCATTGTCATTTAGACTAAGAACATGTGATTCCTTCAATGAATCTTTCCTCCACTCCCATTTTGCGTATTCCTCGACCACAACATCTCTACTGTTAATAATCTTATTTTCTATGAGATCATACAATCAGAATGCTTTTGACTCCTCACTCACTCCAAACATAACATATTTGATTCTCTTATCATCACAGCCGAAGAGATTGAAGTGATCTACAAATGGAATTTGACCACTCCCGGCTTCCTCAGGCGTCATACCTTCTACTGCAGTTGTAACGTTCATGTTCAGTACATAGACAAACCAATTTGTCGCTTTTGGTCAAAAATTCTTTGGCACATTCTTTTAAATCATCATGATGCGAACCATGTTGAGAAATGTCCTATTTTTCTTCTTTCCCACACCGTTTTGTTATGGTGTGTATATTGCAGTAAGTTGTCGTTGAATACTATGGCTAGCACAGAGTTCCTTGAACTCATTTCAATTTTATTCGTCTCCTCTGATTGTCCTCAGATATTTGATCAGTAGTGTTGTCTTTCTTTCTACCAAAGATTTAAACCTTTTGAAAGCCTTCATAGCTTCGGATATCTCAGATATAAATTACACCCAACATTTTCATGATAAGTCATCGATAAAAGTAATGATGTACCTCTTTTGGTTGTTGGATTCTAGTGTGATTGAACTACCCAAATCCGAATGGTCAACTGCAGCTTATCAACAGCTCTCAAATTGCTTTTCTTAGGAATAACATCTCTATGATCCTTTCCAATAAGATCGTCTTCACATAGTTTGCTTGGGGCTTCAATCTTAGAATATAATTTTTTTTTTTTTCATTTTTGGCAATATACACGCTGGTAACTAAAAGAAAATACCCATCAAAATAAATATGAATTCATAGTGAAAATATAGATCCTATGTCAAAAAAAGAAGAATTGAGGTAGTTTCAGACCACCAAACCTAGCTCTTCTGAAATTCGTTCGGGTCAACTCTGTGGCTAATTCGGAGTTCAAAAAAGCCAAAATCTGCTCCATCCTCCGACGATGTGAGGCATTTTCTGTCACTATATCTTCCCTTGTGGATGCTCCTCCGCCGGAAGGTGTGGAAGTCGAGTGTGTGTGCTGGCGGATTCATATACCTCGGTTTTGTGCCATCTAAAATTGGGGATCTAAAACCTAATGTCCTTCCTTTTCTGTCGACTGCAAAAGTTGATGTTGAGACTGGAGATTCATTCCCTCTTGATAGTGACTCACTACTACCATATAGTGGCTTGACGAGAACCAAAACTAAGAGAAAGAGGATTACGAGGAGAAGCTCAAGGAAGTAGAGGCAGTGTGTAACCCGATCATCACAACCGTTTATCAGAGGTCTGGTGGTGCACCAGGTGCAGGAGGAGAATCAGCGACAGAGGAAGAGGATGAGTCTCACGACGAGCTCTAAGATATCTCTAATGTTTTTTTTTTTTTTATTGTTGATTTGTTGTTAAAAACCAAACCCTCCATTACATTTAGAGAGAGAGAGTGAAGTTTTGAGGACCAAAATGTATGTCTTTTTATGAATAGGAAAAAGGTGGCAGAGATGAATTTGGCTCCCTAGACGTTCTCTCTTTCATTATGTTCATCTAATACATTTCCAACACCTTTTTTTATTCCCATTTCTTCAAAAATAAATAGTACTTAAAAACATTTTACAAATTGAGCAAGTACAGAACACTTTTACAATGGAAGAAAGAGAACTTGTTGGATTACGAGTTGCCGCCAGAAAGTACTTTCAAAGTTTATACAGACAGATTAAATTGATTTTATGACCACGCTTTGCCCTGAGTTTTATATCTTTTGCTTAAGATCTGTTGGAACAATTATTTAATAAAGACATGTTAAAGATATGGGCTTTATTGCAAATGTGTTTGTGTGAAAAGAAATGAGTTAAGCCCATAATGATATGGAATGGAAATTTTTCAATTTGTTGAAACTTGCTAGACAAGTAAATTTCCAATTTGTGGAAACTTGCTAGATAAGTAAAATTTCCAGTTTGTGTAAACTTGCTAGACAAGTAAATTTCCATTTTGTGGAAACTTGCTAGACAAGTAAATTTCCATTTTGTGGAAACTTGTGAATCCTATATAAAGGACCCCTAAGCCTCTCTTGTAGAGCATCCATAACGAAAATCACACAGAGAAAAACACAAACAAAAGTTCCTTCAGTTCTCTTCTGTTTTAGGTTAGTGTTTAATTTCGAGAGTATCGTAGTTCATATGTTCGACAGAACCGATATCGAGTGTTGCGATACGGTTTCATATGGTTGTATCCTGGGACTCATGAATCTTGATTTAACCTGTCACACTACGGGTGATTTTTTGAGTTAAGGAAAGAGATCAAATCTCGCCTCCATATATTCTGATTTCTGCTCCTTCTGTCCGATTGTTTTGATATCGTTTCCTTAACGCTTATGTTTTATTCGTGATTAAATCGCTTTTAACGTAGTGCTATAAATTTTGGTTCTACAATCTTAACTTAAAGAAATCCGTTTTTGTTTTATGAACATCAAAAGGATTTTTATCGAGAGTAAATAAACGTTTTTCAAACGATTTCTCTTCCGCTTATGATATTAAGAACGTTATCGACGCTATATGTAGCAAAGATTTGTTAATGTAGAGGCGGATTAAAACCTGATTTCAAAACGGTTTTGAAGGTAAAACGCAGCGTATATCGCGAATCATTTCGTAGCAATTTTTGTGATTACTTTGAGCATTTCACACAAGTTTATTGATTGCGATCGATAAACTATTTTACTGCGATTTCTGAACGGTTTCTAATCGTTAGAATCACAGTTTATTGAAACATAAATCTGATTATCAAACGCGTTTTAAACGCTTTGACGAATGCTCTGCGGAGATTCGATGCTGAGAATGCGCTTTTAGCGGTTCTAATCGGTTCGATAACGGTTTGTGTAAATTGCGATTTAAATTCCGTATCGAAGCAAAGAGTTTATTCAGAATTTGATCGAATTATCTTTCCGTTTAATTATCTATTAATTAAAACGGTATTGATTAGGGTTTCGAAAACCCTAAAAATGTCAACGACATAATCGTTTATGAGAGAAGCTAGATCTTAGTCTGGTTCTCTTTGGTTTAAAGGTTTTGGTTAATTGGTCAAAGTGAGTGGACCAATTGAACTAATTTGCTTACGATTATTCCAAGAACTGAATAATCTTCAACAATAAAGCAATTTATTCTTATGGATAAAATTTTCTTGTAGTTGTCTTTGCATGAGACAAACTTGTTACGCTTGTAACTGTAATTTAAACAATATTGTTTATAGTGTTTAATCACTAGTAAAGTGATATGTTTGGGGTTTGGTTAGTATATTAATTCAGTTTTGTTCTCGTTAACGGAATTGAGTTTCAATATAGCTAACCACACTTTTGTGATTCGCAACGTATCTAGTGAGCCAATACTCCAAATTGCGGTTTGGAAGAGGTCAGCCACTTGTGATTTCATGTGATGTTCTTAAGAGAACGTCACAAACATGAAAAGGCAAATCATAATGTTAACTCATTGCAAAGACAAAAGAATGGCTCAAGCCAATTGATCAAGATAGACATGTGTGGTGTTATCTCTGAAGTCAATATGGTTGAGCATAACCCACATGAGTGGAGGTATGATACCGGTGTGACGGTTCATATATGTTGATAAGAGAATATTTCCCAGAGATCATAAAACAACTAGAAGTTGTTCATGGAAAAAATGCACTAAAGCTGCAGGTTATGGTGAAGTGGTGATGAATCTCACTCTCACCAATGTCAAGCATGTGTCAGATTTACGGAAAATCTGATTTATAGCACATTGCTAAGTAAACATGAATTCATTGTCAATTTCGAAGCTGATTAGCTTGTATTGACAAAGAACAGTGTCTATGTAGACAAAAGTTTGGTTGAGGATGGATTGGTCCAAAATAATTTTGAGACAATCGTAACCAATGTAACCGAGGTTTCTATTTCGAAGAACCTTAAGGTGAATGAAAAGAAACCAGTTGCTTATGTTGCGGAGTTTAGGACATGTTAATTTCAAGTCTATGAGTAGATTGATGAACATGAACTTGATTCCTAAAAGCAAGATAAGCAAATGTGAAGTTTGTGTCCAAGCCAAACTCACAAAAACGCCATGACCGAGCGTAGTAAGAACAACCGAACCTCTAGGTTTAATTCACACGGAATTGTGTGATTTAAAATTTGTGCAAACTAGAGGTTGAACGATGTACTTCGTAACTTTCATAGATGATTGCACTAGATACTGCTATGTGTATCTATTACGAAGTAAAGATGAAGCCTTGGACAAGTTCAAAGAGTACAAGCTCTAAGTTGAAAACCAACTTGATAAAACATTCAAAATGGTTAGAAGTGATCGAGGAGGTGAATACAATGAACCTTTCGATGCGTTCTGTAGAGAACATGGTATTATTCATCAAACAACCGCTCCTTACTCACCAGAGTCTACTGGAGTTGCGGAACGAAAGAACCGAACTCTTAAGGAGATGATGAATGCAATGTTGCAGGAATCTGGGTTAGCCCAGAACATGTGGGGGGGGGGGGGGAAGCGTTGCTTACCTCTCTAATTACGTCATGAACAAAATACCACACAAAGTGACTGGAAAAACTCCATATGAACTTTGGAAAGGTAAAGTACCTTCGTACAAATACCTGAAAGTGTGGGGGTGCCTGGCAAAAGTAGCAGTACCACTCCCGAAAAAGGTCACCATTGGACCTAAGATGGTAGACTGCATATTCATTGGATATGCACATAATAGCAGTGCCTATCGTTTTCTGGTATATAAGTCAGATATACCAGATATCCATGTGAACACAATAATGGAGTCAAGGAACTTTTCCTTCTTCGAAGATGTGTTTCCATGCAGGGATAAGGGAAATCCTAAGAGAACTCGTGATGAACGAGATGCTAGCAATGAGGCAAGCACTTCTGGCACTTCTACAAACGAAGATGCAGAAGAAATTGAACTTAGACGCAGCAAGAGAGCTCGTAAAGAAAAGACATTCGGTTCAGAGTTCATAATGGCATTTCTAGCAGAAAGTGGGCCAAGAACTTTCACTGAATCCATGTTTACATCTGATGCACCTTCATTGAAGGAGCCTGCTAACAGTGAAATCAATTCCATTATGCAAAGCCATACATAGGAGTTGGTTGATTTACCGCAAGGGTGTAAACCTATTGGGTGCAAATGGATCTTTACTACAAAGATGAAAATAGATGGATCCATAGACAAGTACAAGGCTAGACTTGTGGTGCAAGGATTCCGACAAAAACAAGGGTTGGATTACTTTGACACCTATTCTCCGGTAACGAGAATAACTTTGATTCGTATGATGATTGAAATTACAACATTAAGAAAACTTGAAATCCATAAAATGGATGTAAAAACTGCCTTCCTAAATGGAGATTTAGAAGAAGAAATCTACATGCATCAACTTGAGGGTTATGCCGCTCCTGGACAGGAGAATAAAGTGTGTAGACTTGTGAAGTCATTATCTGGACTTAAACAAGCGCCGAAAAAATGGCACGAAAAGTTTGACAATGTAATGATGTCAAATGGCTTTCACACTAATGAATGTGATAAGTGTATATACATCAAAAGTACTCTTCATGGATATGTTTTGCTCTGTTTATACGTCGATGACATGCTCATCATGGGAAGCAGTAAGGATATCATCAAACAAACTAAGAACATGCTTAGTGGAAAGTTTGATATTAAAGACTTGGGACTAGCAGATGTAATTCTGGGGATTAAGATCACTCGAAATTTCGAAGGAATAATCCTGTCTCAAGATCATTATGCTGAAAAGATCCTAGAGCGGTTTAAGAACAACTCAAACGGGATAGCAAAAACTTCAGTTGATCCTCAACTTCATTTGACAAAGAATTCAGGTGAACCTGTGTCACAGGTGGAGTATGCAAGAGTGATCGGGAGTCTAATGTACTTGACGAATTGTACTAGACCCGATTTAGCGCACTCAGTAAATGTACTAAGTCGCTACACGAGTAATCCATGTCATACTCATTGGAAAGCCATAACTAGAGTATTCTGAGAAATACTAAGAGTTATGGGCTTCATTTTGGAAAAGAACTAGCAATACTAGAAGAGTACAATGATGCTAATTGGATTTCAGATTCAAGAAACTCCAAATCTACGAGTGGATATGTATTCACTCTTGCTGGTGCAGCAGTATCCTGGAAATCTTCCAAGCAAACATTCAATACGCGATCAACCATGGAGTCAGAGTTCATAGCATTAGACAAAGCTGCAGAGGAAGCAGAATGGCTTCGGAACTTCTGGGAAGATATCCCGATGTGGGAAAAACCAGTGCCAGCTCTACGCGTACACTGTGATAGTCAGTCGGCTATCACAGGGGCACTGAGTAATCTGTACAATGGCAAAACTCATCATATACGAAGACGATATAAGACCATTATACATTTGATCTCAAGTGGTGTAATAATGATAGATTACATCAAGTCGGCTGATAATTTAGCGGATTCGTTCACAAAAAGATTGCCGAGAGATCAAATTGTGAAATCATCAAAAGGAATGGGTTTAAAGCCTATGAACAAAGATGACGTTTGATGGACACCCCACCTATGTGACTGGAGATCCCAAGATCTAGGTTCAAAGGGAAAACGAAATTGAGCTGATTCAGGATTGAGCACTATAACTCTGCTCAGTTCCTCGGATGATAAATAGTGCTATATGTGTGTGATGAGGTTAAGCGTTGGCTTTTAATGATTCCATAGCTTTGTAATAGTGGAGTACAGATGGATACTTCTGGAAAGAATGCTGATGGCAGATCACCTAGTGAGTGTGAAATGGGGTCGTTTCTAGGAGAATGAATGTAAGGCTATACTCTCCAACTTCACTCACGAATACCAGGCATGTTCAAGGCCACAATGAACACAATAGAGAACATAGTTCTACGAGAAGATGTCGATGTGCGATATCTGTTGTCTCGGTTTACATCAAAGTCCGGGTGGTTCAAGACATCGTGTTCACCTCCTGGCCGAGTAAACCCGACAGATATCAAAAATAATTGGTTCAAAGCTGAAAAATGCTACCTCTTAGATGTAGTTACATTTTCGTATACTCTCGAAAGTCTGTCTAGTCAAGTCTATCTAGTTCACTGAGTATGTCTAGATAGTTGCATCTACATATGTTTAGAGTCATTTCTATTCATGTGGGGGATTGTTGGAACAATTATTTAATAAAGACATGGGCTTTACTGAAAATGTGTTTGTGTGAAAAGAAATGAGTTAAGCCCAGAATGATATGGAAGGGAAATTTTTCAATTTGTGGAAACTTGCTAGACAAGTAAATTTCCAATTTGTGTAAACTTGCTAGATAAGTAAAATTTCTAGTTTGTGTAAACTTGCTAAACAAGTAAATTTCCATTTTGTGGAAACTTGCTAGACAAGTAAATTTCCATTTTGTGGAAAATTGTGAATCCTATATAAAGGACCCCTAAGCCTCTTTTGTAGAGCATCCAGAACGAAAATCACACAGAGAAAAACACAAACAAAAGTTCCTTCAATTCTCTTCTGTTTTAGGTTAGTGTCTAATTTCGAGAGTATCGTAGTTCATATGTTCGACAGAACCGATATTGAGTGTTGCGATACGGTTTCATATGTTTGTATCCTGGGACTTATGAATCTTGATTTAACCTTTCACACTACGGGTGATTCTTTGAGTTAAGGAAAGAGATCAAATCTCGCCTCCATATATTCTGATTTCTACTCCTTCTGTTCGATTGTTTTGACATCGTTTCCTTGACGCTTATGTTTTATTCGTGATTAAATCGTTTTTAACGTAATGCTATAAATTCTATATGATCAACAATTAGTAGTGATATGTGCTTTTCTTGCAGCTGCAAGGAATCAATGCTTCAAGACAATGACTAGAGTTATTTCGAACTTAAAGTTACCACAACTAATATCAACATGGTCTGACCAACACAGCCCGGCTTGAGAGCACTGCTATAGAACATTTGAATAAGTTTCCATTTTTATGGACCTTCACTTACAAAATAATAATATACATGTTTACAATTTATAAACTATTAACATAAAAATAAGCTTTGTAAAAAATAATAATTAAATATACTATTATGTGGATTATTATTACAATTTTTTAAACAATTATTATTATAATTAGTTATGAAATATAAATATATATTTATGTTTATATCTTTTTTTTTGAAGTTATATTAGATGTAATATTTTATTCTGTAAAATTATGATTTTGTATTTTTTTTTTTAAGTGGGATTTTAAATTCTCAGCTACTCTGCTAACCAATGAGGTTGTACCATGTTCTATACTATTGTTTGAACCCGTACATTGTCTTTTTAACTTGTAAACCTCACTTTCATGATCTTTCTTCTTATACACTTTGTGGCTGATAAACATATACCATTTCACTGAGTTCTCCACATATAAATTCACTTTTCACATCGAGTTGATAGAGCTTCAAACATTTTTGTGCTTCCATAGCCATGATTTCTCTAATGGTATCTCATTTTGTAACTGGTGCAAATACTTCAGTGTAGTCTATACCATATTTTAAGCATATCCTTTAGCTACTAACCTGCCTTTGCATATCTAGACTTCTTAGTTTCATTCAGTTTTTTTTTTGAAAATCCATTTGACTCCAATAGTATCCACTCCTTGTGGTAGTTTGCATAACTCTCAAGTTTTGTTCTTCTCAATTAGTTATATTTTTCGATATGTAGCTTCTCTCCACTTGCATCTTCAAAGTTGGCCGGATCTGATATGGAGATGAACAAACCAAAATCCTCCATGAACATAATAAAGTTCTCCATCCGTTCTTCTTCATGATTGATTTTCTCCACTTACAAGTCTCTCATCCATGTTAGAGTTTTTCCTAGCCTCCCTTCTTGAATCATTTGCTCAGCTAATATGTTATTATCGTCTTCTGCACCAATTTATGTTACTATTCAGCTCTGTATCGGATTCATCATCGTCATTTAGACCAAGAACATTTGATTCATTCGTTGAATCTTTTTTCCACTCTCATTTTGCGTCTTCCTCGACCACAACATTTCTACTGATTCTAATATTATTTTAGATGGGATCATACAAGCTATATGTTTTGGGCTCCTTACTCACTCCGAACATAATACACTTAATGCTCTTATCTGTAAAATTATCTTTGTAATAGTTCTCATAGTTTTTACCCGCGTTAAAAAAACGTTACTTATTGTGTTTTTAATAACACAACAAGTTACTTACATGTGATTGAGCACTTTCACTTTAGGACAATACTAATTTGTCTCTCATTTATCCTAAGTAAGAACTAATTAACATATTTGATATATTTACTTTATATATTTTTTTTTTTTAACTTTTTAACTCATAATTTTAATCTTTTTATTTCACAAAAAATCATCAAATCTTAATCTTTTTGTTTCTTTTGTTTTCCTCTGCCTTCTTTTTTTCTCTTTTTGTCTCTCTACATTCTCCCGCCTTCGTTCAGATTTGTTCTCAGATCTTTCTCCCTCGTCGGTGTATATTTTGCTGGGTTTTAAGGTAAGTTTTTTTTTTACCATTTTGCTTTTGTTCTTAAATCTCAAAGTTTGAGACTTTTCGATTTTTACTCATCTGGGTTTTGCTTCAAATCTCAATAATCCATATGATTTACAGAGAAACTAACATATTTGGTCCAAGGTCAGATTCGTTTTTCTTGTAGATCTGATTCATTTTTCCACTAAAGTTGGTCTTGTGGTTCTCTTTGTTCACCAGTTAGGGTTAATGATGTATGACTCGATCAATTTTGTTAGTTTGTGTTCGTTTTTGTTAGTTTATGTTGTATTTTTTTTCTTGTGGACATGTTTAAATGAATGACACATTTGCAGTGACTTCAAATTTTTTTATTGACATTTGAATATATATATATATATAGTTGATCTTAGTTTCTTATTTACACCGTCCGCGTGCGTGGACAACGTTAAATGATATGTGATTTCTTTATAGTTATCTTATTTCGAATCCATTATGGTGGACAAGTTTAAATGGACATCCAAATCTATATATTACACCATAGTTTTCGTTATTCTGTTTGTGTGGAGCACTTCAAAAGGAGGGGGACGAGAAAGAAAAGATCGAATCACGATGGAAAACCGTCGACCCAATCGCAAACACAGTTTCCTCGCGAATACGACATGCTCAGGCAATTCATTGAGCAGGCCAACACCCAATTCATGAGCTTAAGCTCGCGAGTTCACATGGCCACTAGCGCGGCACCCGATATCGATCGAGTGATCGATGAAACGCGTCAACCGCCATTCACCGATCGAATCGCCTTCGCAAGGATTCGTGAGATCAAGAAAACCAAATTGCAGATTTTTCGGGGAAGTCAGACCCTAAAGCTCACGTAAGAGCATTCAGTCTGTCAATGTCCAGAGTATACCTAACTAACAAAGAAAGAGAACCCGCTTTCTGCAGGCTCTTCGCCGAGTACCTATCGGGCTCAGCTCTAGAATGGTTCGCCGGAATTGAAGAGAGGTCTGTTGACAACTTCACTCAGTTTATGACGGCGTTCCTTAAGCAGTACTCTGTCTATATCGAGGCCAAGACTACTGAGACAGCCCTGTTCGGCGTATCTCAACGACCCGACGAAACACTTCGCTCGTACATTGACCAATTTAAGGAAATGAAATCCAAAATCGCGAACCCATACGACGAAGTAGCAATAGAGGCATTGAGATGCGGGCTGTGGTACTCAACCAAGTTCCGCGAGGAAATAACGGTCCGTGAATCGCTGACCCTCGATGATGCTCTTCATCGCGCCTCGGCCTTCGCTCTCCTCGAGGACGAGACTACGGTCCTCAGAGAAAAACATCAAAAAGAAAAGAATCAGTCAGGTTCGCAGAGCTCGAACTCTAAAAACGATTCTCGTAAATTCGGGAGTGCTAACGCGGTCGAAAGCCCGAAGAGCTCACGGAAGTTTGAGTTCGACAAAGAAAAGTTCTGTGATTTCCATAACAAGAAGGGTCATTCGACTGAAGAATGCTACACCCGAGCCAAGGTCGAAGGAGGCAGGGTCGCCCGAGGCTCTTCCCCAGGGGTCGCGAAAACGAGTCGAGGTCATCCTCGGTGAACTCAGTTTATGCAGCACTCTATAAGGGTCGGCATTATCCCCACCTCCAGCCCCTAGGAAAAACCTAAGCTCACGGATTAATCTCCCTTGCCTTTGCGGGGGGGGGGGGGGGGGGGGGGGGGGTACGGGCTATACCCCCTAAAAGAATCAACTTCATCTTCGGAGGCTCTAAGCTATGCTAAGACTCGATTCATTCGATCAAAGTCCTCCAAAGATGAGTCGAGACTGACAAACGGGAAAAGATCCCGATGCAAGGTCCAGATCATGAGATCACTTTCTACGAAAGTGAGACACTCCACCACGATAAGCCGCATGACGATGCGCTCCTCATGTTCCTAGTCGTCAGGTACGTCGGACTCTCAATAATAGTGATTAACACAGGAAGCTCGGTAGACGTCCTCTTTTACGACTCATTAAAAAAAATCGAGTTTGAGGACTCTGAAATTGTCGAAATCGTACAAAAGGTTGTTAGCAGGGCTTGCTCACGAGTAGGCTGCACATCCGAAATTGTCGAAGGACAGACACGCCTAGTAGGGTTTGCTGGTGAAACAACATACTCAATGGGCTCCGTCTTCACCCCAATAATAGCTGGAGGAGTATGAAGATGACAGAGTTTATCGTAGTAGACCGACCAGCTCCCTATAATGCCATCTTAGGTCGACCCTGGATTTACGATATGAAAGCCGTACCGTCGACCTACCACCAGTGCGTTAAGTTCTCAACTCCGAAAGGAGTAAAAACCGTTTACGGAAGTCAAAAGACCTCCAGAAACTGCTAAATGACGGATATAAGAAGATCGAGAAATCATATGCATAGCAATTACAGAAATAGGAAGAGCTCGCCAAAATGCGAACTAAAAAGCATAACGACCCGAGTTAAAGAGGACCTCCCAATGATCTCACGACTCAAGTTTGTATTGAAGAAGCTCATGCCGAACGGCTTGTTGGCATCGGAGCCGACCTATCAGAATCAGCTAAAAACGAATTGATCACCTTCCTCAAGAAAACGTCGAGTCCTTCGCTTGGTCCTCATCGGACATGAAAGGAACCGATATCGACGTAACCAGTCATGAAATAAATGTCGACTCGACCTACAAACCGGTCAGGACGAAATGTCATAAGCTCGGACCAGAACGAGCCCAAGCCGGCAATGACGAGGTCGATTGTCTGCTGAAAATTGGATCAATCAGGGAAGTGAAATACCCCGACTGGCTCGCGAATGATTTGGTGGTTAAGAAAAAGAACGGGAAGCGGAGAGTCTGCGTCTACTTCACATACTACAATAAGGCATGTCCAAAAGACAACTTTCCCCTCCCACACATCGAATGTTTGGTCGAGGCTACGGCAGACCTCCAACTACTAGCCTTTATGGATGCGTTCTCTGGGTATAATTAGATACTAATGAACCCCGAGGACCAAGAAAATACCTCGTTCATAACCGATCGAGGCACATACTGCTACAAAGTCATGCCTTTTGGGCTAAAGAACGCATGAGCCATCTACCAGAGTCTCGTCAAAAAGATGTTCTCCGGACTACTGGGTAAAACCATGGAAGTCTACATCGACGATATGTTGGTCAAATCGTCCAGGTGCGAGGATCCCATCCCCCAACAGAAAGAATGCTTCGTCATTCTCAACAAATACGGGATGAAACTCAACCCGGCGAAGTGCACCTTTGGTGTCCCATCAGGAGAATTCCTAGGTTACCTGGTAACTGAAAGAGGGATCGAAGCGAACCCCAAACAGATCACAACATTCCTGGAGATGCTATCTTTGAGGATAACACGAGAAGTCCAACGACTGACTTGCAAAATAGATGCTTTGAATCGCTTCATATCGAGGTCGACTAATAAATGTCTTCCTTTCTACCACTTCCAAAAAGCGAACAAAAAATTCCTTTGGTACCAAAAATACGAAGAGGCATTCACCCAACTCAAAGCGTATTTGAGCGAGTCACCGATACTGGAAAAGCCAGTAGAAGGAGAGCCCCTCTACCTCTACTTAGCTGTCTCTTCGGCAGCAGTAAGCGGAGTCCTGGTTCGTGAAGAACAAAACAACCAAAGACCAGTCTACTACATCACTAAGACTCTAATTGATGTTGAAACAAGGTACCCGCGATGGAAAAACTCGCACTGGTGTTGGTCACCACAGCTCGAAAGCTTTGACCATATTTCCAATTGCACTCAATCATTGTTATTACCTCTCAGCCCTTAAGGATTATCCTCCTCAGTCCAAGCCAGTCAGGTCGACTGGTTAAATGGGCCATTGAACTAAGCGAATACGACATTGAGTTCAAAACTCTAACATGCTTAAAAGCCCAAGTGTTGGCTGACTTTATAGTCGAACTCCCCCCACCATCGATCTCGATCCAGCCTCTACGAGAAAATGGAACCTCCACGTCGATGGCGCTTCCTCAAGACAGGGATCAAGGGTTGGAGTAAAGCTAGTATCTCCCACGGGACAAGTAACAATCATTCAGGCTAGGCTTTGCTGCATCGAACAACAAAGCGGAATACAAAGTGTTGATAGCTGGACTCAGGTTAGTTATAGCAATAGGAGCCTGAGAGGTAGACGCTTTTAGCAACTCCCAACTGGTTACGAGCTAGTTCCATGGTGACTACAAAGCCAAAGACGAACGCATGGAAGCATATCTACGAGTAGTTTGTTGTCTCGCCGATCAGATCGACTTCTTCGATCTAACTTGAATCCCACTAGCCGAGAACACTGCAGCTGACGCCCTTGCCGCACTAGCCTCGAAATCCGATCCTAGTCTGAAAAGGATCATACTAGTCGAAGAGATCGAGAAACCAAGCATCGATATAGCATTAAAATCTCTATCCTTAAAAGGAGATGAGCCCATAGATGAACACAATGTCGACAAGGAGGCACCGTGTAAAAAGACACGTTCTGATGTTATCAAGATCGATGAAGACATCGACCCCAGAAACACGGTCTGCGTAGCAAACGTGCCTGATGGACCCATCCAAATCACATCCACTAGTCGAGGATCCGAGCCCGGTACTGAAAACAATTGGAAAACTCCGATTATTCGATACATCACCAACGGCGAGGTCCCAGACGACGAATGTGAAGCATGAAAACTCAAAGCATAGAGTGCGAGATACTGTGTCACTGAAGGAGAGCTTTTCAAAAGAAGCCTCTCTCGACCGTATCTCAAATTCCTTAATGGCAAGCAAGCCCAAATTTTGATCACAGAAGCCCATGTGGGATCATGAGATCACTTTCTACGAAAGTGAGACACTCCACCTCGATAAGCCACATGACGATGCACTCCTCGTGTTCCTAGTCGTCAGGTACGTCGGACTCTCAATAATAGTGATTAAACTCGGTAGACGTCCTCTTTTACGACTCATTAAAAAAAATCGAGTTTGAGGACTCCGAAATTGTCGAAATCGTACAAAAGGCTGTTAGCAGGGCTTGCTCACGAGTAGGCTGCACATCTGAAATTGTCGATTGACAGACACCCCTAGTAGGGTTCGCTGGTGAAACAACATACTCAATGGGCTCCGTCTTCACCCCAATAATAGCTGGAGGAGTATGAAGATGACAGAGTTTGTCGTAGTAGACCGACCAGCTCCCTATAATGCCATCTTAGGTCGACCCTGGATTTACGATATGAAAGCCGTACCGTCGACCTACCACCAGTGCGTTAAGTTCTCAACTCCGAAAGGAGTAAAAACCTTTTACGGAAGTCAAAAGACCTCCAGAAACTGCTAAATGAACGGATATAAGAAGATCGAGAAATCATATGCATAGCAATTACAGAAATAGGAAGAGCTCGCCAAAATGCGAACTAAAAAGCATAACGACCCGAGTTAAAGAGGACCTCCCAATGATCTCACGACTCAAGTTTGTATTGAAGAAGCTCATGCCGAACGGCTTGTTGGCATCGGAGCCGACCTATCAGAATCAGCTAAAAACGAACTGATCACCTTCCTCAAGAAAACGTCGAGTCCTTCGCTTGGTCCTCATCGGACATGAAAGGAACCGATATCGACGTAACCAGTCATGAAATAAATGTCGACCCGACCTACAAACCGGTCATGACAAAATGTCATAAGCTCGGACCAGAACGAGCCCAAGCCGGCAATGACCAGGTCGATTGTCTGCTGAAAATTGGATCAATCAGGGAAGTGAAATACCCCGACTGGCTCGCGAATCCTTTGGTGGTTAAGAAAAAGAACGGGAAGCGGAGAGTCTGCGTCGACTTCACATACTACAATAAGGCATGTCCAAAAGACAACTTTCCCCTCCCACACATCGAATGTTTGGTCGAGGCTACGGCAGACCTCCAGCTTCTAGCCTTTATGGATGCGTTCTCTGGGTATAATTAGATACTAATGAACCCCGAGGACCAAGAAAATACCTCGTTCATAACCGATCGAGGCACATACTGCTACAAAGTAATGCCTTTTGGGCTAAAGAACGCATGAGCCATCTACCAGAGTCTCGTCAAAAAGATGTTCTCCGGACTACTGGGTAAAACCATGGAAGTCTACATCGACGATATGTTGGTCAAATCGTCCAGATGCGAGGATCCCATCCCCCAACAGAAAGAATGCTTCGTCATTCTCAATAAATACGGGATGAAACTCAACCCGGCGAAGTGCACCTTTGGTGTCCCATCAGGAGAATTCCTAGGTTACCTGGTAACTGAAAGAGGGATCGAAGCGAACCCCAAACAGATCACAACATTCCTGGAGATGCAATCTCCGAGGATAACACGAGAAGTCCAACGACTGACTTGCAAAATAGATTCTTTGAATCGCTTCATATCGAGGTCGACTAATAAATGTCTTCCTTTCTACCACTTCCAAAAAGCGAACAAAAAATTCCTTTGGTACCAAAAATACGAAGAGGCATTCACCCAACTCAAAGCGTATTTGAGCGAGTCACCGATACTGGAAAAGCCAGTAGAAGGAGAGCCCTTCTACCTCTACTTAGCTGTCTCTTCGGAAGCAGTAAGCGGAGACCTGGTTCGTGAAGAACAAAACAACCAAAGACCAGTCTACTACATCACTAAGACTCTAATTGATGTTGAAACAAGGTACCCGCGATGGAAAAACTCGCACTGGTGTTGGTCACCACATCTCGGAAGCTTTGACCATATTTCCAATTGCACTCAATCATTGTTATTACCTCTCAGCCCTTAAGGATTATCCTCCACAGTCCAAGCCAGTCAGGTCGACTGGTTAAATGGGCCATTGAACTAAGCGAATACGACATTGAGTTCAAAACTCTAACATGCTTAAAAGCCCAAGTGTTGGCTGACTTTATAGTCGAACTCCCCCCACCATCGATCTCGATCCAGCCTCTACGAGAAAATGGAACCTCCACGTCGATGGCGCTTCCTCAAGACAGGGATCAAGGGTTGGAGTAAAGCTAGTATCTCCCACGGGAGAAGTAACAATCATTCAGGCTAGGCTTTGCTGCATCGAACAACAAAGCGGAATACGAAGTGTTGATAGCTGGACTCAGGTTAGTTATAGCAATAGGAGCCTGAGAGGTAGACGCTTTTAGCAACTCCCAACTGGTTACGAGCTAGTTCCATGGTGACTACAAAGCCAAAGACGAACGCATGGAAGCATATCTACGAGTAGTTTGTTGTCTCGCCGATCAGATCGACTTCTTCGATCTAACTTGAATCCCACTAGCCGAGAACACTGCAGCTGACGCCCTTGCCGCACTAGCCTCGAAATCTGATCCTAGTCTGAAAAGGATCATACCAGTCGAAGAGATCGAGAAACCAAGCATCGATATAGCATTAAAATCTCTATCCTTAAAAGGAGATGAGCCCATAGATGAACACAATGTCGACAAGGAGGCACCGTGTAAAAAGACACGTTCTGATGTTATCAAGATCGATGAAGACATCGGCAGAAACACGGTCTGCGTAGCAAACGTGCCTGATGGACCCATCCAAATCGCATCCACTAGTCGAGGATCCGAGCCCGGTACTGAAAACAATTGGAAAACTCCGATTATTCGATACATCACCAACGGCGAGGTCCCCGACGACGAATGTGAAGCATGAAAACTCAAAGCATAGAGTGCGAGATACTGTGTCACTGAAGGAGAGCTTTTCAAAAGAAGCCTCTCTCGACCGTATCTCAAATTCCTTAATGGCAAGCAAGCCCAAATTTTGATCACAGAAGCCCATGAGGGATCCTGCGGAAGTCATTCCGGAGGACGAGGTCTAACCATACTGATCAAGAGGCAAAGCTTCTTCTGGTCGACCATGGCAACCGAGTGCGAGTCCATTTCCTATAAATGTGACAAGTGCCAGAGACACTCCCCGATTATCCACCAAACATTCGAGAAACTCTCATTGATCTCATCACCCTATCCGTTTATGCGGTGGGGAATGGACATCTTGGGACCTTTAGTCGCATCGGGCAAGAATAAAGCCATGCACCTACTGGTCATGAAAGACTACTTCACCAAATGGATCGAAGCAGAATCATACCAAAAAATCAAAGACTTCCATGTAAAGGAGTTCGTCTGGCGTAATGTCATCTGCCGCCACAGACTACCCCATGAGATTGTCACCGATAACGGGCCTCAGTTCATCCCGAACACTTTCCAAACGTTCTGCCGAACTGTGAACATCAAGCCGACCTATTCGACGCCCTGCTGCCATTAAGGAAATGGTCTAGCAGAGGCGGCGAATAAATCAATCATGAATAACCTCATGAAAATGCTCGACGAGTGAAAATCGAGCTAGAGTGATGAACTCCCAGTTGTGCTCTAGGCCTATCGGACTACTCCTCGCAGATCGACAGGCGAGACTCCCTTCTCCCTGGCTTACGGTATCTAGGCCGTAGTACCCGCATAGAGCCTCGTGTTTAGCATTCGCTAAAAAGAATGCCCACAACATGAGGAACTGAACAATCAGATGATAACTGACGAGCTCGATCTCGTCGACGGAAGAAGGAACCTCGCATTAGCCCAAATCCAGAATTACCAACAAGCCGCAGCTCGCTACTATGACTCCATGATTATAACCCGAAGGTTTCATGTAGGAAAGCTCGCCTTACGGAAAGTGTTCGACCATAAAAAGGAAGAGCACACTGGAAAGTTAGGGGCGAAGTGGGAAGGACCTTACCAGGTCACCGACGTTGTTCGGGATGGGGTCTACCGACTCAAATCGGCTGAAACTCAGAAAACCGAGCTACGACCTTGGAACATCATCAAAAGTATTTTCACTGAGTATACACCCCATAACCGAACTATGAAAAGACTTGATCCCCTCAAAGGGTACGTTGGCAGCTCGACCTCGAGCGCAATCGCCCCTCTAAAACCAACTTCTTATCAATCTACGATCTCAAGCAAATCGAGATCGATCCTTCATTTAGATCATTACCTTTGTAAAGTTAAAATTAATTTAATAAAATTATTTGTCCTTTAAACAAACGATCTGAAATGATCTCTTCAACAAGCGATCTGAAAAGATCTCACCAACAAGCGATCTGAAATAATCTCTTCAACAAGCGATCTGAAATGATCTCTTCAAACTAAGCGATCTGAAATGAACTCTTCAAACAAGCGATCTGAAATGATCCTTTCGATAAAAGGTCTGAAATGATTTTACCAAATAAGCGATCTGAAATGATCTCTTCGACAAATGATCTGAAATGATCCCCCGAAGTCAGCGACCCAAAATGGTCCCAAAAAAGCAACCTCAGTGGTCCCAAAACAACACATGAGCTCAAAACGAAACGCTCATCCGAGAAATATATTAACATTAATTCTTCAAACTTTACAGCTAGACCTCACGACTCGAAGACAACACCTCGAGGTTACCTTACAACGATACATTCAACACTCTTATAAATTCCTTAACTAAATACCCCTAAGACGACATCCAACCAGTTCGATTATCGCGAGCAAGTTGTCATTCGAGTTCACAAGTGGGGAATTTTCTTTATCTTGTTTTCTTAAGGCATGATTAAAACAAGATCGATGGTTCGAGTTCGAATATATAGATCGCAGCATTGTCTTGCTCGATACTTGCATACTTAGAAAGTTTGCCCAAACTTTCTAAGGTAAAATCAAAACAGTTCGAGCTAGGTATACTACGTCTTTACTTGACCCACTCAGAAACAGTTTGATAGAGCTAAAAGCCCGAAGTACGATCTCCTTAAGTTGCAAAAAAAACGACTAAGGCATAAAAGTACGAAAGCACAAAATGAACGATTAAAAACAAGTTTGAGAATGAAAGAAAAGAGAGGACACGTTGTCCTCGAAAGTTCAAAAAAAGCCCATATAAGGCAACACCAAAAGATAAAAGCCCTTTCGGGCAACACAAGTTCAACAAAATATTTAAAGCCCTTTCGGGCAACACCAAAAACATTTAGAGAAATTTTAAGCCGACGCATCGGCTCGATCGACCACCTGCTCTGCATCCTCAGCGATCGTACCCTCAACCTCGTCGCTCACCCTCAAGCTGATTCCAATCTCCCTTGGGAGATTCGACCCATACTGGTCAAGACGGAGAGTGTTTTGAGCCGGAGGATCCACAAGCATAACCGAGTCCTCTGACATCGCCGGCAAGTTGAGCTTGCTGATGCTGAAGTCGGAAACGGCTGCGGTGTTCATCTCCTCGGTCGCAATCCGCTTCTTCTCGGCCAAATTTAGGACCTCCTGAGTTAGGTCCAGTTCGTCGGCAGCTATCTCGGCGATCATCTCGATGTTTGCGAGCACCTCTTGAAGGCGGATCTCGGCGCTATTTCCGACCTTTCTCTTGTCACTCTTCTCTTTTATTCCGTTAAGAATCTCCAAGTATTGGTCGTTGAGCTCCTTCCTTGCAGCATGAACCGAGACCTTGATGTCGTGCTCCTTGTCCAAGAGGACCATTTCCACCGCAGCTCTATCCTTGGCAGCTTCCGCAGCCGCGACCCGACTCGATTCCTCAGCAGCTAGAGTCCTAGTCACGACCACATTGAGCTTTTGCATTATATCCTCTTCCTGATTCTCAAGAAACATCAGTTGAGCCTCCATGTTGGTGTACTCGGCCAACTTCTTCTTCAGTGTCTCCTCCCTAGCCTTGGCATTCTGAAGCCCTGCGTTGAGGTCGCTCACTGCCTTTTTAGCGGCTTCGAGCTCGCTAGCCCGTGGAATGTCTCGCAGCTCGTGCTACGCCCGGGCCACAAACCTGTTGGCGGCCTCCAAAGACTGCACAGATAAAAATAAGCACAAGCTATAAGAAAGCAGCATCACTTCCTTAAACAAAAAGACAAGAAGGAAAAAACGATCTTACCTTCCATTGAGCCGCCATCATCTCGGTATAAGCCTCCCCAAGGGCCATGTCCCCAACGGATGAGAGCTGAACGCCAGCGGGTTTGAAGTTATGGAGCAGGTAGACCACCCGCTTTGGGTCGTCTGCAATGGGATACTCCTTCTGGTTCATGAAGCGCCAACTAAACGTCCCGGCTGACCCCGAGGAAGTCCTCCTCGCCGCTAGGTATTGGCTTGCCCTCTGAGAACACACATCCCCGTCACTTCTCTGATGCTTTGGGGTCGTAGAACGTGATCCACCGTGACTCCGACCATTCAAGCCCCCGGAACCATTCAACCGGGAGTTCGAGCGAACCATTTCGTTGGATCGAGTCGGTGAGACCTCTTGGTCAATCTGTGCCGGTGGCGGGGGCTCGATCTCTTGAACTGTCTCCTCGGGAAGAGGAGCTGGCAACGGAGGGGCTGCCCCGTGGGCAAAAAAGATGGCGTCACTCAGGTCGCCCCTCTTCAGTTTTTCCGCCAGATCGATTGGGTCCTTCCTGTTATGGCGCGCACTTCCTCTCTGAGACATCTTCTCGTGCGGTGGAGTGCTAGAAACTGAACTATTGTCGGAAAGAGGATGATCTGCAAAACATTGATAAAGAAATTTTCAGACCGAGTTAGGAAAACTCTCGGAAAGCATAACTTAAAATAAGCAAACAAAATCCTTACTTTCTCCAGTCCGCTCGACTATGCGAAGCGGAGGCTTTATTGTTTGTGAAGGAGGAGGAAGACGAGGAGCTGGAACGCCTTGAGGAACTTGAGGTCGGGTCTGCGGAAGTCATTAGGACTCAAGACCTAAAACAGCTCGTATGCGCTCTGTATTGAAGTGGTTCCAATTAACGCCTCCCCTCAAGCGAGCTATCAAACTCACTGTGATTGGATTCAAAGAGAGCAATCCCGGAGCCTCTACAAAACAAAACCAAAAGAATTATTGATAGTAGCAGTTCGATATCTACCAAAAATAGAGTGAAAAAAAAGAAAGACCCTAAGTCTAACCAACGCTAACAGCCCATCGCGTCGGGATGAGGGAATAGTCGAAGTCTACTACCTAATGTCTGTTGATCTTAAAGATAAAGTAGCGATCTCTCCATACGTCCCTCCCGGGGGTCTCTTCTATGACCTTCCCAAAACGAGGGGAAAGATAATACGCCCCATGGGCGTGAACATTGTGTTTGACCAGGAAGACCCGCATATGGTCCTCGACCCCAAATTCTATCCCTTTTTCGGCGGCTCGAACTCCAAGCGCGATGACGTATCAGTAGAATTTGGGAGTCATTTGAGGGAAGGCCAGTTGAAGCTGCGCTATGACCCACGAAACGAGGCGGAGGATCAGAAAGAATAGCCCCCACTTATCAAAATAAGTGTAGGAGGCACAATAATAGCCTTCCCAGACGTTCTCCGATGACTCCGTGGACAGCGGGATTATCATCCTAACCCCCACCAGAATCTCATACTCCGTCCTTGGTCTCTGGAGATGCGCCTTGGATTCAGAGACAACTTTGGATGTGGGCCATGCGGCTCCGTCAACTGAGAAGTACTCGCCACCGTTGTATTCCTCAAAGCCATAAGATTTGATGTCGGAATCGAAGGAAAAGCGAGAGTAGAAGGAGAAAAGTCTGAAGAAAGAAAACTCCGAAGACTGCGAATTCTAAAAGTCTAGAGAGAAAGCTCTGATGACTGTAAATTCTAAGGAAAAACGCAAAGAGAAGAAACGAAAAAGATGAAATAAGACAAAGGATAAGAAGTTACCTTGATTTGTAGTACGATCCGTAGTGGGAATCGTGACTGGTAACTTCTCCTTAAAGGAAGCTTACACCTCCTTTTCTCAAGATCGACGGGATTTTCTCTATTTTTTAGATCCCAACCGTCGATTTCGAACTTGGGATAATGATGACCAAAGGTCTAATCATTTCATCGATGAGTTTTAGATCCTAGGGATTTTCATATTCCCATGATCCTTACTGTTGATTCAAAACTGATAGTCTAGGATCGACGGCCAAAAATCATGCATTTCTTCCGCGAATCGAGGTCGATATGATCTTTTTAGATTCCACATTTGAACTGTTGATGAACGACCAGATCGGCGGCACGGGATAAGGTTTTCATAGTTACGTCCTCGAAATCGAGGGCCACGCGCCCAGTCATTCACGTCTCACATCTCGGTCATTCGTCTCAAGGGAAAATATATGGTACAAACGAGATAATCATTAGTTATCAATTTCGAGGATGGCACGCTTGCTTCCAAGACCGTCCACCGCCCATTAACTCCGAAATGTCAAACTAATGGGCTGGGGGGCTATTGTTGGTGCTGGATCTCGTGATCTGGCCCGCTAACCGACAAGAAGGCCCAACCGTGGCCAAGGGCCCGTTTAACCACAAGCCAACGAAGGCCCAAATATTTTAAGGCATCAGATGATCGAGCTCGAGTTCGATTAAATAGGGTGTCAAAGTTAAACGACCAGGTCGTCGCAACAACTTCCGCGTATCAGGGAAAAGAGGAGATCGTTGCCAACGAGATGCCAAAAGACCGGAACATAAGATCGAGAGATCGAAGCTATTTAAGGAAGAGTAGAAGAACATTCAAGCCATTTCAACTTCGAGAGAAACACTTCGACTAATAGCTCTAATCACATTTGTATACTTTGTTTCGATTGTGTAAGTTCGATCTCGACGATCTTTGATCCATAGGAAATTTATATTCATTTTATATATTTCGAACACCTTTTTTCTTCCCATTTCTTCAAAATAAATAGTAAAGACATTTTGCAAGATTGAACAAATAGAGAACATTTTTGTACAATGGAAGAAAGAGAAGATTGTGGGATTACATGAACCTTGAGTTTATTTATGCCTCAGTTGCCGCCAGAGAATCCTTTTAAAGATTATACAGACCGATTTTACGTGGTTAACTAATTTTAAGACCACATTTCGCTCTGGGTTTTATATATTTCGCTTATTATGATCAACAACTAGTAGTGATATATGTTTTCTTGCAGATGCACGTAATTACTGCTTCAGGACAATGACGGGACACGTCTGTATGCTTAACCAACACTATCGGGCTTCAGGGTAGTGCCATAAAACATTTGAATGAGTTCTCACTTTGTTATAAGATTATTATTATTATTATTATTATTATTATTATTATTATTATTATTATTATTATTATTATTATTATTATTATTATTATTATTATTATTATTATTATTATTATTATTATTCTTATTATTATTATTATTATTATTATTTGTAAACAATTATTATTATAATTTAATTATGAAATATAAATATATGATAAATATATTTATTTATTTATGTTTATAATCTTTTTTATTTATAGTTGTTTTAGATGTAATATTTTATACTATAAAATTATGATTTTGTATATTTATTTGAGTGAGATCTAAAATTTTCGTCTACTATGTTGACCAATGAGGTTGTACCATACTCGAGACACTTGTTTGAACTCATACATTGCTTTTTTGAACTTGTAAACCTTACTTTCATGACCTTTCTTCTCGTACCCTTGTGGCTAATCAACATACACCATTTCGGTGAGTTTTCCATACAAAAATACACTTTTCACATCGAGTTAATAAACCTTCAAACTTTTTTGTGCTGACATTGCCATAATTTCTCTAATGGTATCACATCTTGCAACTGGTACAATTGGTTATATTTCTCGATCTGTATCTTCTCTCTACTTGCATCTTCAAAATTGGTCGGATCTAATATGGAGGAGACCAAACTGAAATCCTCCTTGAACATAATAAAGTTCTTCATCCCTTCTTCTTCAGATTTATTTTCTCCACTGACATAGTCTCTCATCCATGTTAGAGTTGTTCTAAGCCTCCCTCTTGGAATCATTTGCTCACCTAATGTCTGATTATTGCCTTCCCCACCAATTTATGTTACTATTTCAACTTCTTTATCGGATTCATCATCGTCATTTGGACCAAGAACATTTGATTCATTCGTTGAATATTTCTTCTCCTCCCATTTTGCGTCTTCCTCGACCACATCATCTCTACTGATTATTATTTTATTTTTGATGGTATTATACAATCTATATGCTTTGGGCTCCTTACTCACTCCAAACATAACACATTTGATGCTCTTATCATCTAATATCATACAATCTGTGTATTCTCTTTTGGTATGTGCGCATGAGCAACACAACCAAAAAGATTAAAGTGATCTACAAATGGAATTTGACCACTCTAGGCTTCCTCATGCATCATACCTTATATTGCAGTTGTAGGGCTCATGTTCAATACACAGACAAACCAATTTGTCACTTTTGGTCAAAACTTCTTTGGAACATTCTTTCTAATCATCATGATGTGAACCATGTTGAAAACTGTTCTATTTTTCCTCTTTGCCACACTGTTTTGTTGTGGCGTGTATGCTGCAGTAAGTTGTCGTTGAATACTATGGATAACACACAGTTTCTTGAACTCATTCAATTGTATTTGTGTTCTCTATTTGTCCTCAATACATCAGCAACATTGTCTTCCTTTCTACCAAATATTTAAACCTTTTGAAAGCCTTCATAGCTTCAGATATCTTAGATAGAAAGTACTCCCAACATTTTCTTGACAAGTCATCGATGAAAGTAATGATGTACCTCTTTTGGTGCTGGATTATGGTGTGATTGAACCACACAAATCGGAATGGATCAACTGCAGCTTCTAAAAAGCTCTCGAGTTGATTTTCTTAGGAATAACATCTCTCTGTTCCTTTCCATTAAGATCGTCTTCACATAGTTTGCTTGGAGCTTCAATCTCTAGTAGTTTTTTCACCATATTCTCAGCTTTTTGTGTCGAATCCAAATGTGTATCAACTTGTAAAAGATTCTAAGACTCGAAAACCCAATAAAAAACTATATACAAACATATATTACATTTAAAAATAAAGAAACAAACTGGCATGCAATGAATAAATCAGCTTCAATGGCATGTAAATAGTCAGAGATCTATTGCTCAAATAGAAAAATCATCTTCATTATCACAAAAGATTCGTCCAACTCAAACACCATCTTCAAATCTTATAATTACACATTCTCAAAAATCACCATAGTAACTGTAAATTCTATATAAACAATCTCACATCAATTTTATGCATTTTACAACCCTTTTAAATAGACATACCCATCATACATTCGTAACGAGAAGACTAGACGCCATCTTCCAACGAAGCATACATCATTCCTTCACCAAAAGTTAAACCTTTAATATGTCACTTATTAATTATATATACACTTTTACAATCTTAGAATATAATTGTTTTTTTTTTGGCAATATACATGCTGGTAACTAAAACAAAATACCCATCAAAATAAATATGAATTCATAGTGAAAATATAGATCCATTGTCAAAAAGAAGAATCGAAGTAGTTTCAGACCACCAAACCTAGCCCTTCCGAAATTCACTCGGGTCGACTCTGTAACTATTTCGGCGAGTTCAAAAAAGCCAAAATCTGCTCCATCCTCTGATGATTTGTTGTGAGGCATGTTTTTGTCACTGTATCTTCCCCCGTGAATGCTCCTCTGTAACGCCCCTTTCCCATTCTCCGCTGACCGTCGAGCTGACCGGTCAACAATCAAACAAGAACATGACCGATCGAACCCGAGCAAGTCGAACAGGAAAAGTTCGTCACAGGACGAAGTCAGAGACGGATCGGTTTGAGACAAAGGCTCGCACTAATCCATCTTTGACCTCGCTATCCTCACTTCCGTAATACAAGTTGTACACCTTGTATCACTTCGGTGAGTTGTGTCGGTTCGGACGAAACCTCATATCAGGGAAACAATTCCATTTCTGAGTAACCAAACATTCAGCACAACGTTTAATAGAATTTTACAAACAGTGACCATCTCAAAGCACATAAATAAATCAAACTCATAAAATGGCGCCAAAGCCGAACCGAAAACAAAACATACAAAACCCCGAATCAAATCTCGTCACAAGCCATCCCGAAACTACACCGAGGCCTCCCGCGTCCGTCGCTGCTAAACCTGAAAAACACAAAAAGAGTATAATGAGCGATCTAAGATCACCCAGTGAATCGGCTCCCCACTAATGGCTTCTAGTCTATCTAGAACTACAGATTCCCGCCCCAAAACCCAAAATAACAATCAACAGGAATAAATGGTCGATCACGCACTACCATGTCGTGATAAACCCACACACACAATCAATGCCAAAGATAAAGAGAATTAAGGGAAATCGAAGGCACTGCGGCACATGTCCTCGATTGGACTCGATCTATCTAACGCGCAATAAAGGAATTAACAAAATAACACTGGGCCCTACGATCTCGGTAACTTCCACAGGTTTACATCGTCACCTATATGGTAACTAACCCACGACTCCTACACGTGTACACGAGGTCCCACGAGTAGGACACCGTTCTCCGTCCATCGATACGCGGTGACTCGGACTACCCCTAGATAGCCAGAGTTTCCATGTGATTCGGCCCTAGGACATGACCCCGTATTCTCCGAATCACACACCTACCGGCGTCACCCGATAGGTTAACACCATAACCAGAATCACTGTGATCCGGTTAGGTAAAACCCGAGGATCCAATCGGGTCGGAAGTACCGGAACGTAAACAAAACCTAGGCTTGCGGAATCTAACGCACCCTAGTTGAAACCGGTTAGGTTAAACCGGTTTCGGTCAAACATTGACCGGTTTGACCTAACCGTTGACCAAGGCTAAACCAAGCCTATACCAAACCCAATCTTGAACCAAACCAGACCATCCCACTCCTTGAAGAACCGGCTGAAGATTGGCGGCGGTTGGGCTTCTCTGGTGACTTCTCCGGCGTTGACCGGCCGGTTCACCACTTTTTCCGGCGACTCAGAGGACGACCCACCTATCAAACTGACCGCAAAGAGAATATCTATCCATCCAAAGCTTCAAAACGTTCAGATCTGGTGAAGGAAGAGAAAATCCATCAAACCCTAATCCGCGGATGCTTTCTGGCCAGATTCCGGCGAGCTCCGGCGACGGCGATGATGGTGTCTGGCTGTAGATTGTATAGGAGGGATAGAGGAAGCTATAGCACTTTGCAGAAGTTGATTTGGGTTTATAATGAAGGAGTTATGGTATTTTTGGTGAAAGAAGGTCATATGAACACTCAAGAACACTTTGAATGTTCTTGAGGTTCTATGAAGATTCAAAGGCTTTTTCTGGGTTTTCTGGGCAAGTGGGATGAATATATAGAGAGAGAGGAGAGAGAGCTCGTGGGTGTGAGGTAGAGAGAGATTTTTGGGAGCAAAAATGAGAATTGCCAACAATTTTTTTCAAGTTCATGAACCCTTCTCATGCATGTGCATGCAAGGAGAGAGAGGTGGCTGCATCCACAGAGTGACACCTGTCTCCAGGAGTGTATGAGTAACCAAAAATACTTCCTAAACCGGCCTTGACCAACATTAAACCCCTCTTGACCCGTTGCTTCGGTTTCCTCGATTGTGCGAATATTATTTTAGAAAATATCAACTGATTACCATAAATCCCCAAACCTCTACAAATGGATTCTCCATTCTATTTGATGAATTTAGCATTTCGAATCACTCCGTTCGGACTTACGTAGCTCCGGTTATGAAGTTTTGAAGTTTCTTCGGTTTTGTTGGTTTCCATTCCCGACAAGCCGTAAAACACACTTCTGCTCTGTTTCTTCCAATTCTGATCTTCTAAACATTCTTTATGTTGAAACATAAGAATATTTGGCCCGTCTCAGCTTCCGTCTCGAACTTTGGCAAAATTACCATTTTGCCCCTCACTTGGCAAAAATGATAATTTTGCCCTCGGTTGACTTTCTGCTGCCCGTTGACCGTATTTTGGATACGGGGTATCACATTCTTCCCCACTTACAGGAATTCGGTCCCCGAATTCTCCGTCACTAACAGACTTCAAATCGGTTCCGAACCCTGCAAGTTGCTTCATCGCTTCATTCCGACGCTTCTATACTCAATCACTGCTGCATTCTGCTGACACCCATCATTACTGCGATCCTTCTGTCTCGTTCTTTTCTACCCAACTGATCGTCAAAAAAATTCCACTCTGGTTCTCAGTCTTGTCTTCCTTACTTTACTTAACCCGTAACTGTTCCCATCGATCTCGGTCTTCGAACTTAACCCCGGTCGGTTTCTTTATTCTGATTCTCACTTCGGCTTCTCCACTTCGCTTCGACCTTCACATCCTTCGGGTTGTGACTTCTTCTTCCCTTCTTTCTGGGACACTCTTCAAAAATCTGATCACCTGCTTCCGTCTGACTGATTTCAACAACATCACTGATTTTTCTTTCCCAAATCTCTTTGCTAACTCATCATACTTCTCGGCTTCTTCCTGTCGGTCGCTTGATAAGCTGATACATTCTCCACTGACGATGTTTACCACTGATTCACGGTCTGATCTACTGGTCTCACGACGTCTTGACACTTCATCTCGCTTTCGGGTTCGGGTTCGGTCTCGGATTCACATCGCGTCGCCATTCCGTCCTACTTTCAATGCCAACAACTCACTGAAACAGTTAGTTTTATCCCGATCTATCCCCGATATTACTTTTCCATAGAAATATGGTTACTTAATCACGTACCCGACGGTTACCCGTGATTAAATAACAATACACTATAAGTCCGCTCCCTCGTGAATTGACGGTTGAACACAACCGTTCTTAGTCAGCTCAAAAACCCAAAATAAAACTAAAATAAAATTAACACCTTACCTTTCTAACGAATCTGAGAAAAGCTACCAATCACTAATCAAACTTCCGAACAACTAGCACTCCAAGGGTCTCTAAGACCCAAAACGATCAATCTACCAAAAACCCATGCATGATAATACTACGCAATCTACTGCACAAACAAATCAACAATCAATCAATTAACATAAAAGAAAACAAGTAATTACCACACACATATTCATGCAATCTAATGATCGGTCGGATGCGTCGTCAGTTTGGATTCGAGTCATGATGAACGGTCGTTAGTTCCGCTCATCATTTGTTTTCACACAGTAATCTATTTGCTTGCAGAACCACCTCAATCATGCAAATAGTTACTATGCTACTCAAAACATGTTGGGAATGTCCTGAAATCTACCGTACTATCTCTAGAAAGTATGATAAGTGTCGAGATCAGACATAAGTCATAAATACTGGGTGATCATGATGACTTGCTAGAGCCCGCTCATGATCTATAAGTTTAGGACTTATTACCAGTATTGTATGATCCCTAAGGGTCACACACCATAGCTAACGGGAAAGTTAAATGGAATTAATACGGTAAGATGCAAAGGCATTTACTGTATTTGTACAGAGAATTGGGCCAGACAAAATACAGGCTTTTGTCTGATTTGTGTCTTGGGCCCAAAAGCCTAATATGCCATTAGTTTAATAACTTGGGCCCATATAAGGCAGAGGGAGGCGCAGCTTAGGGTAATTAATTCCCATCTGCGATTTTGATGAGCAGCCGTTCCTCTCTCTCTGTGATTTTTCCAGCTTGGTCTAGCAGCCTGATCCGTAGCTTGTAAGAGTGTGGATACCTGAGGAGGAGCCGGTTTCTATCAGCTCTTGCAGATCTCTTCATTCCTTTGATCAATCCGCTGCAATCACAAGGTAATGATCCTGATCTGTTTATGATTCAACTGCAAATCACCTAGATCCTAGTTGATTATGTGCTAGGATGTAACCTGATAATTACACCATGAACACACATAATCCTTCAGTGGTATCAGAGCCTAGGTCGTTAGGTTTTTGCCTTTTGGATCATACTAGGTTGTTTATTAGTTTGATGAATCGATTTTAATGAGTAAAATTGATTGAAACTTGGAAAACCTAGAAATAAGAAAATCAATTTTGTCTTATTTGAATCTCATAATCGATTTGTATAGATTGCTTGGTCAATTGTTAATCGATCGTAATGTTGACCTTTTAATCGTGTGACGAATTGGTATAAATCGTTTGGTGCATGATTGCATGATACGATTATTATATGAATTGATTTGTTAGTTTTATTAAAAGTCAAAGTTCTTGTTGGATTTCGAATTGGATAATTAATTATCATGCCATGTGAAAGAGGTCAAAATCGTTTGTTGTTTTTTTGTCTTATGTGAATAGCAACAATCGATATGAAAGCTTGTTAATTAATGTCGATTTGCTGTTGACTTTGCTTTTAACTTTAATGACATGAATCGAACTGAATAAGTCAAAAGCATTATTGAATTACGATTTGAAATTGAGTTATACGATTGTTGTTGATTAAGTCAAAATCGTTTTTGTTACGATTTTTGTTAAGGTTGAAAATCGTTTTTGTTACGATCGCATATTGACTTGATTTGAAAAGTCAAAATCAATCTTTGATAATTATGGTTCAAGCGGTTAACCCAAATCGCGGTTTGCTGGAAATTATTTAATACAATTGGTATTATTTAATTTCTGGTTAAACCGGATTTAAATTCAAAATTGAATTTTAACCTAAACCGAAGGCTGGTCTAAGTTTGATTTGGTTGGACCAAATAATTTAGAGCTGGTCTGGTTTAGTAAATAACCAGTTGGATTTAGTAGTTAATTTGGTCTCGGACCAGAATTAATGAACCGACTCGGTTATGTCAAATTATTGGGCCAATTGGAATTCTGTGGTCTTGGGCCAAGAATTGGGCCTATAATTTGTGACCCAACCGAAAACTTTAATAAAACATTAAATTAGAAGTTTCTGATTTTGGCATGTTAGGAAATTTCTAAAATTGGTAAATTTTCAAACTTAGAAAGTTTCTAAAAATAGTAGGTTTCCCTAAATAGAAAGTTTCCATATTTAGTAAGTTACCTAAAATGGAAAGTTTCCCAAAATAGTAATCTTCTATTTTTGGGAGGAAATCTATTTGAAACCTAAAATCCTCAAAAACAATATCAAGCTTGGATGTCTTGCCCAATCTTGTCAGCTACTTAACGCTTATTCAATTACAGATATGGCTTACAGTGTGAGGTGTCTGTTTTTGCGTAAGTAAAGTAGTATATAGTCACTAATTTCATTGGGAGTCCCAGACTTTAGTGATTATTTGGCTGTAAGAGATTGGTTTCCTTGACTGGGCCATCGGGAGTCCCGGGCCTTGAGACATCTGGTGAATTGGGTCTTGGGCCCAATCCACAACCGAGAGTTATATGGATATAACTAGCTGTGTGTATGCTTACCAAGTAAAGCTAATTCCGGGTGACGGCCAGTGGCCCACTTTGGATTTAGCTGAACATGGGTCTCGGAATCATTGCATTCTTATGAGGTTAAACAAAGAAATTTTGAATGCAATGCGAGTTTTCTTATAAGTTATTAAGATTACTCTTTTATGAACTAAATAACTAAAACTCTATTTATCTCTAAATTTCAGTTATGACTAGCACAAACAATCAAAACACTTTCTCGATCCGGTCTGTCCTTGAAATGGACAAACTGAACGGATCAAATTTCTTGACTTGGTCGCGGAACCTGAGGCTAGTCCTCAGGCAGGAGAGAAAGGACTATGTCCTTGAGAGAGCTCTCCCCGTGAGGATTGGGTCCAATGCCTCTCATGCAGTATATGATGCTTGGAATAAGCATTATAATGATGCGGTAGATGTGCGTGGTCTGATATTGGCTACCATGGACTCAGATTTGCTGAAGCAATATGAGAACATGGAGTCGCCAATAGAGATGATCAGCAGCCTGAAATTGAAATTTCAGGAGCAGGTAAGAGTGGAGAGATACCAGTTGGTTAAGTCTCTCACTAGCTGCAAGCTACCAAATGATCATCCAGTGAGTCCTCATGTCAGTAAAATGATGGGTTACATTGATAACCTGAGGAAACTGGATTATCCAGTTAGCCAAGAATTGGCAACTGAGATCATTCTGCAGTCACTGCCGTCAAGCTATGATAAGTTCAAAAGGAACTATATTAAGAAAGGCTTAACAAAGACGCTGACTGATCTGCATGATATGCTCAAGACAGTTGAGCCAAACGTGAAGAGTACCCTGTATAATCTCATAATGGAGAAGGGTAGGTTTACTAAACCTAGTGCTGACAAGGGTGAAGACAAAGTTGTCCAGATTTTGAATCATGGCAAGCGTGTGTCTTCTGAGCCCGAGTCAGATACCTCTTACGTTGGTAAGTGCTGCTACTGTAAAGAGACTGGGCATTGGAAGAGAGATTGCATTAAATTCATGGAAGATTATGAGGAGTTGAAGTTGATGTATGAGACTACTTCCTCAGGTATTCATGTTATTACTTCAAGTTCTACCTTATAGGTATTGGATACTGGTTGTGGCACTGATATTTGTTATAATATGCAGAGCCTAAGCAACAGTAGAACGTTGAAGGAAGGACAAGTGGAACTGCGTGTCTGGAAGGAGCTATGGATGTTGCCTCAGCCGTAGGGTTTTCACTTGTAGATGCCTTTGAGGCTTGGTTTTATTAAGTAATTGCTACAATGTACCTGCTTTAAGCAGAGTTGTTTTTCATTTTCTTGTAAGAATTTGAATGTTTTTCATTTTGATAAAAGACAAGTTTTGTTCTTTTGATCTTAATGAAATATTAATTGTAGCACCCTATTCAAGGAATGAGTTTTATATCTTAAACCAAAGAGTGCCTAAATGTAACATAAATACCGAATTGGTTTAAATCTGATGAACTAAACCTGATTTTTCTTGGCGTAAACATTTTGGTCACATAGAGTAAGTCGGATTCAGAAACCCCATAGTTAAAGACTTTTGGGCTCATTTGAATGAATATCTTATGAGACTTGAATTCTGCTTACTGGACCAAAAGACAATGGGCCCATCTTAGCCGAGCTAAAAAAAGGCCCAAAGGCTTATTGGACATTGAACATACTCATGTATGTGGTCCGATGAGCAGTAATGCCAGAGAAAATTTCCTGTACTTCATTGTCTCTACTGATTACTTCAGTGAGTGTGACTGTGTTCATTTGATGAGACACAAGTCGGAATTCTTTGATATGATCGAAAGAGTTCCAAAATGAGGTATAGAATCTTAGTGACAGAAGTATTAAGACTCTTGATTAGATCACGAGTGAGAATACTTAAGTCATTGATGGTGTGATCATCTGAATGAGTGTGAAGTCGTTTCACAGCTCATTCTCCTGAAAACCTTGAGGTGTTTCTGTGAGAAAGAATCAGATCTTATTAGAAATGATTAAAGATGAGTCACACGAATCTTCCATGATATTCTTTAAGAATAACGCTCTAGAAATATCTAAGTTTACGCTGAAATAGTTCCACCAATATCAGTTGAAAGACACCACATAAATGTGGACTGGAAATGATTCAAATTCGTCTTTACTGAGTATTTGTAGTTGAGCTACTTCGCTGGTTGTCCTAGGGAAACCAAGGCTTGTTACTTTTTACGTCCATTCCGAAAACGAAGTTAGGTTGTTCGGAATTCTGTTTTCTAAAAGGAAAGTTGCTTTCCAAGAAGAACAGTGGGAGTAAAAGTATAACTCGAAGAAATTCGAGAAATACAGGAGGCTGCTCAACCTGTTGAGGGAGAGCAACGGATGGATTTACAGATTTCTGTAGAATCTACACCTGTAGAGCCTGAAGTTCGCAGATCTGAATGAATCCGTCACTAATCCGAGAGTGATTTCTCGTGATTAATTGACATGATTTGATGATCATTGAAAGTGACGAACCTGCGAAATTCACAGAAGCGAAAGTGAGCCCGGACTCCGAAAAATTATACTATATGTAAGTTAGCTTCATCGATCCATTCATGGATAGAAGCAAACATATCGGAGTTGGAATCTTCGTTCTGTTGAAGTAGTCAAGGTTTTGACTTGAACAGGAACGAAGTGGAACTGTGCGTTTACTAATAGATAAGTGGGAGCGATGTTGCATTTCTCATAGTGTATGTCGATGACATACTGATTCTCGGAAATAACGTTCCAATGCTGCAGTCGGTAAAGGACTGGCTTGGGAGTTGTTTTTATGATAGACATGGGTAAGGCCACGTATGTTCTTGGATTTTGGATCTAAAGATAGAGATCCAAAAGAGCTGGTAGGACTAAGTCAGGATTCTTATATTGACAAAGTCCTACACGTTTTCAGCATTCCAAGAAGGGTTTTATGCCAATGTCACATGGCATTACGTTAAGCAAGAAACAGTGTCCTACGATAACTGCTGAGCTTGAATGCATGGATGAGATTCCATATGCGTCGGCAATTGGATATATCATGTATGCCATGAAACATACTTGTCTTGATGTTGCTTTAATGTTAAGCAAGACAAGTAAAGACCAGTCAAATCCAGCAAAGAATCACTGGATAGACGTAATGAATATCCTCAAGTATTTGGAAAATACTTAGGATAAGTTCTTGATTTACGGAGAAAGTGAGGTGCTACAAGTCGGTAGAGTCTGAAAGGCAAGTTTCCAACAGACAAAGATGATTTCCGGTCACAGTCTGGTTATATCTTGTGTCTGTCTGGCGGTGCAAGGCACTGTTGCTGACTCCATGACTTAAGCTGAACATTTCGCAGCTTGGGAAGCGGCGAAAGAGGTTGTTTGGAAAGAAGAGTTCATCACTGAACTTGATGTGATTCCCAGCATAGATGAGGCTAGCTGCACATCAGAGGTCCAAACACCTTGAGGGTAGGTATAACCTATTCCGTGAGATAAATGACAGAGGTGTTAAGTAGATCAGCAAGTTTCAACGAATGAGAACGTTGCTAATCTATTAACGAAGCCACTCCTTAGGCCTAAGCACGAGTCGCGGACTGTAGCTGTAGGATAAGAGAAATTAAGATGTAGTCTTAATTTCAGTGGGAGTTTGTAAAGGGCTTTATTTAGTTGTTTTGAAAGGTTCATGTAAACATAATATTTTATGTTTATGAAATCTATGATTTCTGGATTATTTTAACTGTGATATAAATAATCGTTCCAAAATGATTCATGTCATTATATATGGGCCATCGAAGTACATGAGTAGACTTGATCCTGAAACCCCATATTTAACGAAATGACATAAATCATAATGTCCATAGTCGAAGGTTGTTGAAATTGGAACACCAACAACCACTTGAGACTAGATTGTGTTGAGACTTATGACCAAGTTTCGAGGGGTCATAGATGCGCGGCATCAAAGTCGACACATAGGTATATGTAGGGGAGCATATGACCGGACATGGCCCGCTGATGAGAACTCTACAAGATATTAATATCTGTGTCATAAGAGGTTCTCATATACGACTATAGAGTATAGTCCTTAGACCTGAGTTCGCATGCATGTGGCTGCACATGGAGTGATGCACTTTGATCATTGTCTAACGCTGTTTCGTAACTGGGAGCTATAAGGACCTTGGTTGGGTGTATTATGAAGTGTGTAGTTCATAGTGATGGAACAAGATGGGATTTGTCCCTGCCGTTTAACGGAGGTAATATCTCTAGGCCAATCGGAGACTTGATAGCTGGTAAGAGAGTGGCCACTCCCAAACGGACTTGCCCAAGTCGTTTTCATTGTCAGTATCAAATCTGTTCCGATAAACATGGTCTGGCTATATAAGGATGACACGCATCTTGCCTTATGCCAGATTGAGATATTGAGACAAAAGGATTAGGGAATGTAGGATTCCAGTACAAGTGGGAGATTGTTGGGAATGTCCTGAAATCTACCGTACTATCTCTAGAAAGTATGATAAGTGTCGAGATCAGACATAAGTCATAAATACTGGGTGATCATGATGACTTGCTAGAGCCCGCTCATGATCTATAAGTTTAGGACTTATTACCAGTATTGTATGATCCCTAAGGGTCACACACCATAGCTAACGGGAAAGTTAAATGGAATTAATACGGTAAGATGCAAAGGCATTTACTGTATTTGTACAGAGAATTGGGCCAGACAAAATACAGGCTTTTGTCTGATTTGTGTCTTGGGCCCAAAAGCCTAATAGGCCATTAGTTTAATAACTTGGGCCCATATAAGGCAGAGGGAGGCGCAGCTTAGGGTAATTAATTCCCATCTGCGATTTTGATGAGCAGCCGTTCCTCTCTCTCTGTGATTTTTCCAGCTTGGTCTAGCAGCCTGATCCGTAGCTTGTAAGAGTGTGGATACCTGAGGAGGAGCCGGTTTCTATCAGCTCTTGCAGATCTCTTCATTCCTTTGATCAATCCGCTGCAATCACAAGGTAATGATCCTGATCTGTTTATGATTCAACTGCAAATCACCTAGATCCTAGTTGATTATGTGCTAGGATGTAACCTGATAATTACACCATGAACACACATAATCCTTCAAAACGATCAGCTGAACACTCTGCATCCACCACATACATAAAACAATATATCATACATCATAAGATTTTTAGTACATGGTCCTGATCAGAGTTCGTACATAAGGCCGTCATCATATCCAAAAACTCATACGACGCCGCTAAACATCAGAAAAGTCAAAGACGACACACAAAGTCGCCTATCCGCCGATTTATCTACAAGACAAAAAGAAAGTTAGTGCCCCCACTTACCGTGCCTAACTACTCATACCCTAACCTAACGCCTCCAGCAAGACCGAAATGCCCAACACCACTGGAAAAACGGCTCGCTGAAGTATCCGCTCGCAGGTGCGCCGGGAGGGTGTGGCGAGTGTGTGTCTCGAGATGGTGCTCCGACATGCTGTGGCTCGGCTATCGGACAAAGATAAGCGTCGTGACCTGCGCGGCCACACACCATGCAGACTGGAGTGGATGCTGAGCGGGGTCCACGGTAACACGAGGATGCCTGATGATCATAACCTCCACACAACTGACAAGGCCTCACTGGCTCGGGTCTGGACAACGGAACAACCGGTAACTACACAACGGGTGGCTGACTGGGCTCGGGATCTCTGCAGCTGGGTCCCGCTCGATAATCCTCTGGTACTGGTACTCTGTACAACTCTCCATATGGCACACAAGCTCCGGATCCGACGGTAGGACAGGTCGATGCTCCATGACCCTCGTGACCACATAACGGACAGTGTTCGGGTCCCGGTACTGGATGGTACGGCTCCCGAAGACGCGGGTCTACTACTCGGGGACACCAATGCAAATGGAATCCCTCTACTCCAGACCCACTGCATGCTCTGATCTCTGGTACTTCTTGCGGTGCCTCTACCCGCTCGGCTGGTGGCGAGACGGACTCAAACTGTGACTCAGAAGATGCTGATGACTGCACCATGTCGAGCGGTGTACGAGGTGATCCGGGTCGCGGATCCTGCTGATGATGATGCCCGACCTGCTGCTCCAACACATCCTCAAGCATCGCTACCTGCTCATCTACATGCTGCTCCCAGTGCTGACGCTGCTCCGGGTCCATAGGCTCCATATCCAGGTCGAAGCCAAACGGTAGCGGACTCAACAAATAATCCTCCACACGAAGCGGCGGGGGAAACTCGGGTGCCTCAAGAAGTGGTGCCTGATACATCGGTGGTACATCTGATGCTGCAAGTATCTGTAGTACATCCGGCTCTGGCCACTGCGGCGGTAACTGTAACTCCACATCTGCTCCTCCTAAAAATCCCATCACTCCTGCGTAAGGGTCTCGACTACCCGCATCATCCTCCATATATGCAGGTAACGGATCCGGAAGAGGCAACCAATCTACATGTGCTGCTCTGGCACCCTGTAACTGTCGCAATGGGACTGGTGGACGATCCGGCGTACAAGATCCTCGCGTAAGTCCCGGTGACGCTGGGTATCCCTGAAACTGCTCTAACTGGCCCTGCTGCGAACCATCTGATCCCTGCTGACTCATACTGCTCCGCTGAAACTACTCTGCACGCACACACACACCCCTCCACTCTGCCCGGGACACACTGCTGTAAGACTGCAATCAAAACACAAAGACAAGTTAGTACAAATAATACAAAAATTCTACTTTCCCATCCCAACCCCAGGTTAACGGACGCGGCTCGGTTTCCTAATGGATGCTTGTGTGACACATTTGACTCGATGAAACACGGAAAACACTCAAAAATGAAATGTTTCGAAACCCATGCAGAACCATGCTCTGATACCACCTTTCTGTAACGCCCCTTTCCCATTCTCCGCTGACCGTCGAGCTGACCGGTCAACAATCAAACAAGAACATGACCGACCGAACCCGAGCAAGTCGAACAGGAAAAGTTCGTCACAGGACGAAGTCAGAGACAGATCGGTTTGAGACAAAGGCTCGCACTAATCCATCTTTGACCTCGCTATCCTCACTTCCGTAATACAAGTTGTACACCTTGTATCACTTCGGTGAATTGTGTCGGTTCGGACGAAACCTCATATCAGGGAAACAATTTCATTTCTGAGTAACCAAACGTTCAGCACAACGTTTAATAGAATTTTACAAACAGTCACCATCTCAAAGCACATAAATAAATCAAACTCATAAAATGGCGCCAAAGCCGAACCGAAAACAAAACATCCAAAACCCCGAATCAAATCCCGTCACAAGCCATCCCGAAACTACACCGAGGCCTCCCACGTCCGTCGCTGCTAAACCTGAAAAACACAAAAAGAGTCTAATGAGCGATCTAAGATCACCCAGTGAATCGGCTCCCCACTAATGGCTTCTAGTCTGTCTAGAACTACAGATTCCCGCCCCAAAACCCAAAATAACAATCAACAGGAATAAATGGTCGATCACGCACTACCATGTCGTGATAAACCCACACACACAATCAATGCCAAAGATAAAGAGAATTAAGGGAAATCGAAGGCACTGCGGCACATGTCCTCGATTGGACTCGATCTATCTAACGCGCAATAAAGGAATTAACAAAATAACACTGGGCCCTACGATCTCGGTAACTTCCACTGGTTTACATCGTCACCTATATGGTAACTAACTCACGACTCCTACACGTGTACACGAGGTCCCACGAGTAGGACACCGTTCTCCGTCCATCGATACGCGGTGACTCGGACTACCCCTAGATAGCCAGAGTTTCCATGTGATTCGGCCCTAGGACATGACCCCGTATTCTCCGAATCACACACCTACCGGCGTCACCCGATAGGTTAACACCATAACCAGAATCACTGTGATCCGGTTAGGTAAAACCCGAGGATCCAATCGGGTCGGAAGTACTGGAACGTAAACAAAACCTAGGCTTGCGGAATCTAATGCACCCTAGAGTCCTAGTGCAGAAACGTAAACACGCAGACTCGATGGGACTCTAACACAGATCACACAATCAATAACAGCAATAATAATCTCAACCATTCCGCAAGCCACTACACTATCAGTATCACCGCTCTGACTAGGTAAGATACCTAGTCAGTACCACTAACTTACCCGGTCCCGAGACCGGAGTAAGTGTCTACAAAAACTGCTCGGCCCAACACCGAGCAGTCTAACAAGCCTGCACACAAAGCTCAACACAGCACAAACATAACAATCAAACACACAATCGCAATCAATCACACAATCACCACAAGCAGGCCTATTAGAGTCTCTAAGTATTTTAATCATTTCTTATCCGCTACCTTGGGTTATCGGATTGCTAACCCGTAGACGGCTTTCAACACACACCACTTCCTTATTTAACCCATTCTAGATATCTTTTATTAAATCCTCGATCCGTCGGTTTAGAGTTAGTAAACTTACTAACTCCCCGACGTCTCATTATTAACTTAATTGATTCATTACCCAATCCCGCTATTAAACCTAAACCCAATCCCGTTACAATATTCTATAGGCCCGTTTAGGTTTAACTCCTCTTTTAACGTCGTCTTAATTTCCGTATATTGATTCATTAGTTATCGTTCTTAATACATATATATGCATATACGGTCCTATTCAAACAGTGTCTATATGAATGCATCAATCAATCGTTACTAACAACCTAGCGGCACACAACCAATTAACCTTTTAATTCTTTTAAACCCTAACATGCTTATCCGATCCTAACCGGTTTAACATTAAACGTCCAATTAATTATTAATTACTAATCAGATTAATTAACGGGTATGCAATCCTAGCACTACGGTTTCTTGAATCTCGGTCTAAATGAAGCTAAAGGTTTGTGAGCCGACTCACAGTGAGATAGACGCGGAATGACGGCTCGATGCGAATGTGAATCCCGAGATATCCGACATGAACCCCGAACTCCCGAATCTCTAACTCCGAACTCTCGAATCTTGAACTCTGAACTACGAATACTCCAGAAATCTTGGAACGGCCATTGACCAAGCGTTGACCGGCTTGATCTCCGGCGTTGACCGGCGCTGACCGCGTTGACCGGCGGCGTTGACCGGCGACGTTGACCGTTGACCGAAGGTTGACCGTTGACTTTGACTTGGACGGTTGACTTCCCAAACCAAACCGGTTGAACCACTGAACCATCTGAACCAAATGAACCAGTCTAATTGAAACCGGTTAGGTTAAACAGGTTTCGGTCAAACATTGACCGGTTTGACCTAACCGTTGACCAACGCTAAACCAAGCCTATACCAAACCCAATCTTGAACCAAACCAGACCATCCCACTCCTTGAAGAACCGGCTGAAGATTGGCGGCGGTTGGGCTTCTCCGGTGACTTCTCCGGCGACTTCTCCGGCGTTGACCGACGGTGGTCCGGCGTTGACCGGCGGTTTACCACTTTTTCCGGCGACTCCGAGGACGATCCACCTATCAAACTGACCGCAAAGAGAAGATCTATCCATCAAAAGCTTCAAAACGTTCAGATCTGGGGAAGGAAGAGAGAGATCCATCAAACCCTAATCCGCGGATGCTTTCCGGCCAGATTCCGGCGAGATCCGGCGACGGCGACAATGGTGGCTGGCTGTAGATTGTAGAGAAGGGAGAGAGGAAGCTATAGCACTTTGCAGAAGTTGATTTGGGTTTATAATGAAGGAGTTATGGTATTTTTGCTGAAAGAAGGTCTTATGAACACTCAAGAACACTTTGAATGTTCTTGAGGTTCTATGAAGATTCAAAGGCTTTTTTGGGTTTTCTGGGCAAGCGGGATGAATATAGAGAGAGAGGAGAGAGAGCTCGTGGGTGTGAGGTAGAGAGAGATTTTTGGGAGCAAAAATGACAGTTGCCAACAATTTTTCCCAAGTTCATGAACCCTTCCCATGCATGTGCATGCAAGGATAGAGAGGTGGCTGTTGGAATTGTGTCCAGTAATCTCGGTACTGTCTCTAGAAAGTAAGAGTATGTCAATGATCAGACATAAGTCATATAATACTGGGGGTCATGATGGCTTGCTAGAGTCCGCTCATGATCTATAAGTCTTGGACTTATTGCCTTTATTATATGATCCCATATGGGTCACACGCCTAAGCTAACAGGAAAATGTGTTGGAACGGCTTAGCAGAAGTACGGTAAAAGTGCCAGGCATTTGTCGTACTTAGAGAGAGATTAATGGGTCTGATTAAATCTAAGGGATTTAATCAGATTGGTATTTGGGCCTAAAAGCCCAAAAGGAATTAGAGAAGGGTTTTATAATTAAAACCAAGTCTAATTCTTTTCCCCAACCCTAAGCCTCAGCCGCGATTTCTCTCTGTCTCTGCGCCTCCCATCAGCTCGGTCTAGCAGCCAATTTCCTGTGAAGCGTGTGTGAGCCTTTGGAGGATCCATCTCTTGGTGGTTCTGCTGATCTCTGACCTGTTCTCTCTTTCCGCTGCATAAACAGGTAAAAGGTGAGATCTATATTAAGTTTCTAATCAAGAGAACCTAGATCTGCATGTTTAGGACTGTTGAATCTGAGAATTGAATCTGGATTAACACTAAACATTCCTTCAGTGGTATCAGAGCCATTGGTTCTGTGGTTTTTCTTGTTTAGATTCAAGTTTAGGATTGTTTAAAGAGGTGTTTTTGAATCAATCTACTGATAAGAGCAAAACACTTAAGAAACAAGAATTGAAACCTAAACTAATGAAATCGCAAAACCCAAACTATATGATTTGGATTGCGATCGGCCGAGTGTTAAACCGATCGGCCAAGCCGATCGCATGTATCGATCACGGATCGATAGCATGGATCGCGTTGGCCGGTTGGATCGATCGCGTCTCGGCCAGCAACCGTCCCGCGCCAATATCGTGATCGAGAGCCGACTGGATCGTCCCGATCGCATGCCTCGTCACGTCCCGATGGATCGCGTCTCGTCCCGCATACGGCCCGGCTGTCCCGATCGCTAGGCGATCGCGTGAAGCCACGACCCGAGCTCGACGATCGCGCGTCCCGTCCCGAACGATCGTCCCGTCCGGCTGCCGTCTCGATCTCGGATCGATTGCGTGCGGCTTGCGGCTGACGTGATCGCGTGAAACTCACGATTAGGTCGTGATCGGTTCACGTGATCAATCGGTTCGGTTCGGTTTAAGGTTCGGTTTAAAACTTGATTAAAATCAAACGTCACGGTTTAATAAACAGATTTAATAATTTTATTAAGTTCTGGTTAAACCGGGATAAGAAATCCAAAGTCGAAAAATTGGATTTAGTGCCTAAACCAGGATTTTCTAATTTGATTTGGTTGGACCAAATAAATTGAGAAAATCCGGTTTAGTAAATAACCGGTTGACAATTGTGGTCATCGTAGTAATTAATTTTGGTTAGACCAATTTTAATGAACCAGACCGGTTATGTCATTTAATTGGACAATTGGGTTATGTCTTGGACATAGACCAATTCTTGGGCCTCGGGCCAAGAAGTTAAAACAATTGGGCCAATTATTTGAGTCGTTTCTTCAGAATTAATTTAAAATTTATTTTATAAAGTTATATAAATCGATTTTAAATTAAAGTTTCCGAAATTTTGAAATTAGAAAGTTTCTTAAAATAGAAGTTTCTAGATTTGCATGTTTTGGATTTTAAGAAATTTCTAAAGTTAGAAAGTTTCCGGTTTTAGAAAGTTTCCAATTTTAGAAAGTTTCCAAAAATAGTAGGTTTCCAAAAATGGAAAGTTTCCCAAAATAGTAATCTTCTATTTTGGGATGAAATTTTAATAAACCTACGAACCTCAAATAATATCAAGCGTTGGATGTTTTGTCCAGTCTATGTCAGCTGTCGAAGCCCATTCAATTGTATTCATGGCCTTACAGTGTGAGGGTGTCTACTTTTGCGTGGATAAGACGGTTTGTGATTCATAAATGTCATTGGGAGTCCCAGACATTAATGATTACATGACTGTATAGTCTGGTTTTCTTGACTGGGCCATCGGGAGTCCCGGGCCTTGAGACATCAGAGTGGATTGGGCCTCGGGCCCAGATTCACAACCAAGAGTTATATCACGGATATAATTATCCGACAAAGGGCTTACCGATATAAGCTAAGGTTGGGTGACGGCCAGTGGCCCACTTTGATCTTAGTTATATGTGGATCTTGGAATCATTATATTCTATTGAGGGTAACTTATGTTATTGAATATAATGTGTGATTAATCATATTAAATTTAATACGAGATTAATCATATTGAACATTTTAACTAATAACCTTTTTATATTATATATTTCAGCTATGACTACTACAAGCACTCAAAACACATTCTCAATCCGGTCTGTTCTCGAGAAGGAGAAGCTGACTGGAACGAACTTCCTGACATGGTCAAGGAACTTGAGGCTAGTCCTCAAGCAGGAGAAGAAGGATTATGTCCTTCGTGATCCCCTCCCCGAGAGGCCTCCTAACAATGCCGCCAGGACTCTGCATAATGCTTGGGAAAATCATTCGTCAGATGAAAATGATGTCTATTGCCTGATGTTGGCGACAATGACTGCTGAGCTGCAAATGCAGTTCGAGAGTGTGTTGTCACCCATCGAGATAATGGCAAGCCTGAAATCGCTTTTTCAGGAGCAAGCAAGGACTGAGAGGTTTCAGACAGTTAAGAACCTCTTAGACTGTAAGTTGGCTGCAAATGCGGCAGTGAGTCCTCATGTCTTGAAGATGATGGGTTATCTCGATCATCTTCAGAAACTCGACTGCCCTATCAGCCAGGAACTTGCCTGCGACATCGTTCTGCAGTCTTTACCTGCAAGCTATGATCAGTTCATTCTGAACTTTAATATGCATGGCTTGAGTAAGACATTGCCTGAGCTTCACGGAATGCTCAAGACTGCAGAGCCCAACTTGAGGAAAACCGCCAAGGACCCCAATGTGCTTATGGTGCAAAAGGGCAAGGGGTTTAAGAAATCCTCTGCTAAGGATAAGGGAAAGGCTAAGGCTGTCCAAGTCTCGGACAAGGACACGCCAAAGCCCAAGCCCAAGTCTAAGGCTGGGCCTACTGACATCTGCAGGTTCTGTAAAGAACCAGGGCATTGGAGGAGAGAATGTAAGAAATTCCAAGAAGGTCTAAAGGAATTGAAGAAGAAGACTCTCGAGACTTCTTCATCAGGTATTTTTGTTATAGAAGTTAATACAACTACTTCTGGTAATACCTCATGGGTTATGGATACTGGTTGTGGGGCTCATATTTGTACTAATATGCAGGCACTCAGCAACAGTAGAAGGCTGAAGCAAGGACAAGTGGAGCTACGAGTTGGGAATGGAGCGAAAGTTCCAGCACTAGCTGTAGGCACATACTTGTTGTCTTTACCTTCGGGATTGGTTTTAGAACTCAATAATTGTTATTTTGTACCTGCTATAAGCAGGAATATTATTTCAATTTCTTTGTTGGATTTGGAAGGTTATGATTTTTCAGTTAAGAATAAATTATGTTCCTTCAATCGCAACAATTTGTTCTATGGTTGTGCCCCTCTTACGAATGGGCTTTACATACTCGATCAATCCGCGCCAATTTATAACATTAATACCAAACGGTTCAAACCTAATGAGGAGAACCGAACGTTTCTATGGCATTGTCGTTTAGGGCACATCAGCGAGAAACGCATCAAGAGGCTCCATTCGAATGGACTTCTTGGCTCATTTGACTTTGAGTCATGTGAGAAATGCGAATCCTGCATGATGGGCAAAATGACACGGGCCCCCTTTAATAAACCTAACGAGAGGGCCAGTGACTTATTGGGCCTGATACACACTGACGTGTGTGGCCCAATGTCCACAAATGCAAGAGGAAATTATCAGTACTTCATTACCTTCACTGATGATTTCAGTAGGTATGGATATGTTTATTTAATGAAACATAAGTCTGAATCTTTTGAGAAGTTCAGAGAATTCCAAAATGAAGTACAAAACCAACTTGGTAAAAGCATTAAGGCTCTTCGGTCCGACCGAGGAGGAGAATACTTAAGCCAAGAATTCAGTGATCATCTAAGAGAGTGTGGGATCGTATCCCAACTCACTCCTCCTGGAACACCTCAATGGAATGGTGTGTCTGAGAGGAGAAATCGGACCTTATTGGATATGGTTCGATCTATGATGAGTCACACAGACCTTCCAATATCCCTTTGGGGATATGCTCTGCTAACAGCAGTGTTCACTCTAAATAGAGCGCCATCGAAAGCAGTAGCAAAGACACCATATGAATTATGGACTGGAGTGGCTCCAGTGCTGTCTTATCTTAGAATTTGGGGTTGTGAAGCCTACGTCAAGAGATTAATCTCAGACAAGCTTACACCAAAGTCTGATAAATGCTACTTCATTGGTTATCCGAAGGAAACCAAGGCTTATTACTTCTATCTACGTTCCGAGAACAAGATCTTTGTTGCCCGGGATTGTAACTTTCTTGAGAGGGAGTTTCTCTCTAAGAAAGACAGTGGGAGTAAGGTACTGCTTGAAGAAATTCAAGATGAACAGGATACTGCTCAACCTAATGAGGAAGAGCAGCAGGAGGACCTACAAGAAATTGTAGAGCCTGAACCTGTAGTACCTGAAGTTCGAAGATCCGGGAGGATCCGTCACGAACCCGAGAGATATCAAGGATTCCTCGTGACTAACTGTCATGATCTTCTTATCATTGATGGTGATGAACCATCGAACTTCAATCAAGCCATGATGGGCCCAGATTCCTCGAAGTGGCGCAAGGCCACTGATTCCGAAATGGACTCCATGTCGGTCAACCAAGTGTTTTCGTTGGTTGACTTACCCGCTGGTGTAAAAGCCATCGAGTGCAAATGGATCTTCAAGAAGAAGATTGACGTGGATGGAAATGTCCAGATTTATAAAGCCAGGTTGGTGGCAAAAGGTTTCAGACAAGTTCACGGTGTGGATTACGATGAAACCTATTCACCAGTGGCTATGATGAAATCTATTCGGATTCTACTAGCAACTGCAGCTTTTCATGATTATGAAATTTGGCAGATGGACGTAAAAACCGCCTTCCTGAATGGTATTCTGGAAGAGGATGTGTATATGACACAACCTGACGGTTACATAGATCCAAAGAATGCTGGGAAAGTATGCAAGCTTCATAAATCCATTTATGGATTGAAGCAAGCATCGAGGAGCTGGAATCTTCGTTTTGATGAAGCGATCAAGCAATTTGACTTCATCAGAAACGAAGAAGAACAATGCGTGTATAAGAAAACTAGTGGGAGCAAGATAGTATTTCTTATTCTGTATGTCGATGACATACTGCTTCTCGGAAACGACGTTCCAATGCTAAAGTCGGTAAAGGACTGGCTTGGAAGTTGTTTTTCCATGAAAGACATGGGTGAAGCCGCATACGTTCTTGGAATTAGGATCTACCGGGATAGATCTAGAAGGCTGATAGGCTTGTGTCAATATTCATACATTGACAAAGTCCTACAAAGATTCAGCATGAAAGATTCCAAGAAGGGCTTCACGCCAATGGTACATGGCACAACGCTGAGCAAGAAGCAGAGCCCTACGACGGCTGCTGAGCTTGAGCGCATGAAGAATATTCCTTATGCATCTGCAATAGGATCTATCATGTATGCCATGATCTGTACTCGTCCTGATGTTGCTTATGCATTGAGCATGACGAGTAGATACCAGTCAAATCCAGGTGAAAACCATTGGATTGCCGTCAAGAACATCCTGAAGTATCTAAGACATACAAAGGACAAGTTCTTGGTATACGGTGGAAGTGATGTGCTTAAAGTCAGTGGATTCACGGACGCAAGTTTCCAGACAGACCAAGATGATTTCCGGTCACAGTCCGGTTATATCTTTTGTCTGAATGGCGGTGCAATCAGTTGGAGAAGCTCCAAGCAAGACACCGTTGCTGATTCCACTACAGAAGCTGAATATATCGCCGCTTCAGAAGCTGCGAAGGAAGCTGTTTGGATACGAAAGTTCATTATTGAACTAGGTGTGATACCAGATGCGGCTGAGCCTCTGGCACTGTTTTGTGATAACAATGGTGCTATTGCTCAGGCAAAGGAACCAAGATCACACCAGAAATCCAAGCATGTTCTAAGAAGATTTCACTTGATACGTGACATCATTAATAGAAAGGAAGTCAAGATCAGCCGAGTTCAGACAGATGATAACGTCGCTGATCCGTTGACAAAGCCACTCCCAAGGCCTAAGCTCGAGTTCCTGACTGAAGCTGTAGGCATTAGAGACATTGAAATGTAATCTAAATTTGAGTGGGAGTTTGAGGGATTTATTTAGTTATTTGATATGTTCTTGTAAAACATTTTTATGTTTAATGAAATTATTATTTCGAGATTATTTTAACTGTGATGAAATAATCGTTCCAAAATGATATGAACCATTTTATAGGTCATCGAAGTAAGTGACTTGATCTTGAGTTATCAAAGTCATTTAGCTTGATCATGAGACCCTATATTTGATAGATGGCTTATATCATCATGTCCCTAGTCGAAGGTTGTTGAAATTGGAACACCAACAACCGTGTGAGACTAGATTGGTATGTGACTTATGACAAAGTCTCAGTATGTCATAGATGCGCGGCATCAAAGTCAGTACATAGGTGTATGTTGGGAACATACGACCGGACATGACCCGCTTATGAGAACTCTTCAGGATATTTATATCTGTGTCATAAGAGATTCTCACTACGACTATAGAGTATAGTCCTTAGACCTGAGTTCGCATGCATGTGACTGCACATGGACTGATGCACTTTGATCATTGTCTAACGCTGTCGTTCTGCGATAGTTATAAGGACCTTGTTTGGGTACATTATGAAATGAGTAGTTTACAGTGATGGAACAAGACGGAATTTGTCCCTCCAATATAAATGGAGTGAATATCTCTAGGCCAATCGGAGATTTGAATACTGGAAAATGCATGGCCATGCTCAAACGGACTTTCCCGAGTCGTTTGGATTGTCAGTATCAAATCAGAGTCCGATGAACAAGATTAGGCTTTATAAGGATGACACTAATCTTGCCTTATGACTAATCGAGATATTGAGACAAAAGGATTATGAATACAGAGATTCCAGTACAAGTGGGAGATTGTTGGAATTGTGTCCAGTAATCTCGGTACTGTCTCTAGAAAGTAAGAGTATGTCAATGATCAGACATAAGTCATATAATACTGGGGTTCATGATGGCTTGCTAGAGTCCGCTCATGATCTATAAGTCTTGGACTTATTGCCTTTATTATATGATCTCATATGGGTCACACGCCTAAGCTAACAGGAAAATGTGTTGGAACGGCTTAGCAGAAGTACGGTAAAAGTGCCAGGCATTTGTCGTACTTAGAGAGAGATTAATGGGTCTGATTAAATCTAAGGGATTTAATCAGATTGGTATTTGGGCCTAAAAGCCCAAAAGGAATTAGAGAAGGGTTTTATAATTAAAACCAAGTTTAATTCTTTTCCCCAACCCTAAGCCTCAGCCGCGATTTCTCTCTCTCTCTGCGCCTCCCATCAGCTCGGTCTAGCAGCCAATTTCCTGTGAAGCGTGTGTGAGCCTTTGGAGGATCCATCTCTTGGTGGTTCTGCTGATCTCTGACCTGTTCTCTCTTTCCGCTGCATAAACAGGTAAAAGGTGAGATCTATATTAAGTTTCTAATCAAGAGAACCTAGATCTGCATGTTTAGGACTGTTGAATCTGAGAATTGAATCTGGATTAACACTAAACATTCCTTCAGTGGCTGCATCCACAGAGTGACACCTGTCTCCAGGAGTGTCTGAGTAACAAAAAATCCTTCCCTAAACCGGCCTTGACCAACATTAAACCCCTCTTAACCCGTTGCTTCGGTTTCCTCGATTGTGCGAATATTGTTTTAGAAAATACCAAATGATTCCCATAAATCCCCAAACCTCTACAAACTGATTCTCCATGCTATTTTATTAATTTAGCATTTTTAATCACTCCGTTCGGACTTACGTAGCTCCGGTTATGAATTTTTGAAGTTTCTTCGGTTTTGTCGGTTTCCATTCCCGACAAGCCGTAAAACACACTTCTGCTCTGTTTCTTCCAATTCTGATCTTCTAAACATTCTTTATGTTGAAACATAAGAATATTTGGCCCGTCTCGGCTTCCGTCTCGAACTTTGGCAAAATTACCATTTTACCCCTCACTTGGCAAAAATGGCAATTTTGCCCTCGGTTGACTTTCTGCTGCCCGTTGACCGTATTTTGGATACGGGGTATCACATCCTCCATCGTAGGCAGGTGTGGAAGTTGGGTGTGTGCGCTGGCGGATTCATATACCTCGGGGTATCCTTCCCATATGATGTTGAGACTGGAAATTCATTCCCTCTTGATAGCGACTCATTACTACCATAACTTGGCTCTCCCAACAAGAGCTCAAACAAGATGGGATGGTCGGGCCAGCTCCTCGTAAATGGTCTGCTACCTTGTCTGACTATTCCCACCTGGAAAAAGTTTGTACTCCTTCTTAGCATGTCTCAGGTGTTCCTTTCGTCCTCATTCCTGGCAAAAACATTGAATCGGTTAAGGCTGAGTTTAAGGAGTTTGTGTACGCTAGGTTCCATGGTGACTGCCCACCAATGGGAAGGATCATAAGCTTCGTTAATGCCATTTTGGCTAGAACGGGGCCAAGGATATTCGTGCATAGAGTTGACAAAGCACATTTTTGCTAAGGGTGGTAAATCTTCGAACAAGTTAATATCTTCTTAGCCGAAATGTATGGAACATCGTGGGTCTTTCCATGTTCGTCGCACCTTGATCCCCATAATTCTCTTCTGAAAAACTACCACTTCAACATTTCATTATTACAACTGAGTTCCGCAACGTCCCCTATCTCATGTTTAACAAACATAGCTTTAGTAGAATCGCCACAACTGTTGGAAAATCGGTTTCTTTGGTGCCTCAAACATAAAAGAAAAAAAACATTGAAGTGGATAAGATATTTGTTCGGGTAGACTTAACAAGAAAGGTCCTGAGCAAGATTATCTCTGGTTCACAAATGGAAGGGAAATAGAGGTCGAAGTCTCTCACCCAAGGCTCCCTATTAAGTGTGGCAAATATGGTAAGTACGGCCATGTTACTATGTCTTGTTATATACCAGAAAATCGCGGGTCTGATATTTTCCTAGCTACTTCGCGATCGCCGAGAGCTGATAACTCAAACTTGGGTGAAAAGGAGGCAGGAAAACAAGCGTAGAGCTCGTTCTTGCAAATCAAAATTGTTTTCTGCTACCGGTTTGGAGGTTGAAAACAACAAGGTTGTTGCTGAAACTGTTGATCAAAGTAATGAGGAAAAACAATAGGAATCGGGAGATAAATAATGGTTCATATTCTATTGTTGAGAATAAATATCCGGTTCAAGTATTGGACCAACCGGTTCAATATCAAGCAGTTTTAGAGGTTTTGGGTATTACTGAGGTTTCTGAGAATGGTAAACTACCGCATGAGAAAGTCTCATGGCAGAGTAATGCAGGTATGATTGTGAAAGATTATGTACTGAATGTAGAACGATCAAAGCAGATCATGTCTGTTCGTGAGGGTGAAAAGCGAAGTGATAAGCAGAAGAGCTTAGAATTGAAAAATGCTTTCGGGCTACTATCTTCGGATATGGAGTCTGATTCCAAGGAAGGTGAGGCACGGTTCTTCCTGTTCTTGAACAAGAAGAGTGCCCGCAAGGTTACACAAAAAAACTAAAAATATTAATCATGTTTTTTAGGTGAAATGTAATATCCACCAGCTACTTTTTGGTGCGTTTTGGGAAACGCGAATACAAAAATCTAATTTGGATAGAATTCAGTTAGCTATTCCAATAGACTGGAAGTATTTTGGAAAGTTTGGGAATAACAGATCGGCAAGAATTTCAATGGTGTGGGATCCTTCTGTCACTCTCGTTGTTTATAAGGCCTCGACACGATCAGTCACTTGTGAGATCTTCATTCTAGCCTCTAATGTTAACTTCATGGTTACTTTCATGTATGGGCTTAACACATTTTAGGATAGGAGGGCGGTGTGGGAGGAGCTATCAGAGCTAAATGACACGACTCTAATAACTGATCATCCTTGGGTGGTGGTCGGATATTTTAACCAAATTCTCCGCACTCCTCGGAATTCAAATAATATGCTTATGTATGTGGATGTCAGTAGAATATATGAGTTCAACTTATGCCTCCAGGAAGCAGAGTTATTCGAGGCTTTGTCTAAAGGCCTACCATTTACTTGGTGGAACAACCATGATGATAATCCGGTCGCAAAGAGGATTGCTCTAATCAATAATTCTTGGGAAACTTTGTTTTTGGATTCGTTTGCAGCGTTTTTGGAGCCCCTTCAATCTAGTCACGCTCCTTGCCTATATTGGGGACCGGCTATATCGAGAAGAACCTTTTAAGTTTTATAACCATTTGATTGACTTGCCACAATTTAAGGAGATGGTTAATAAAGTATGGAGATTCGGGGATATCATGGGAACAAATCAGTTTATTTTCTGAAATTACTGAAACCGGCACCAGACACTTGAACAAGGCGAACTTTGATACAATCTGTTAGTATCCAACCGTAATACAAAATAGACTAGAGACTAATGTTCCTAAGAACAGAAATCCCTCACCAAGACGATCTCGAACCCTGTGTAGGAGCTCAGAATCGATGCTTCGAACGTCAAAGATCAAGAAACCAGAAGAAGAGAAGAAGAACTATTCATTTAATATTTCGAGTAAAAGACAAAGTTTGTTACAATTCTGTATTTAACTACAAACAATATAATATGAATCAAGCCATCTTAGCCATCCACGTGTCTAAGATCTCCACCCTTTATTTACTGTAACAAATCTTCCCCCTTTAGAGAACCTTGTCCTCAAGGTTGGAATGTTGGGTACTTCTTCCGAAAATCAAAGAACAGTTCCCAAGTTGCTTCTTCAGCTGGTTGATTCTTCCACTTAACCAGTACCTGTGTTACAGCCTTGCCCTGTCTTTGAATCATCTTCCTCTCTAGTATAGATTCAGGCTCTTTCACAAACTGGTCCGAGATCACTGTGGGTAGTTGAGTTGCAATGTCAAATGCACCAACTCTGAGTTTCAGTTGTGAAACATGAAAAACAGGGTGGATTTGAGAACTCGCTGGCAGCTTAAGCTTGTACGCAACATTTCCAATCTTATCAATGACCTTGAATGGACCAAAGTACTTGGGTGAAAGCTTATGGTTATGGCGCAAAACCAGAGAGTTCTGGCGATATGGTTGTAATTTCACATAAGCATACTCACCAATTGCTAGTTGCCTATCACTGCGATGTTGGTTTGCGATCTCCATCATTCTATGTTGAGCTCTCGGTAAGTGAAACTTTAGGAGCAATAACATACTCTCACGCTCTTCCAAGTTTCTAGCCACCACTGCTACCTTTGATTCTCCTGGTAAGTAAGGAAGATGCAATGGTGGCGGATGACCATAAACTGCCTCATAAGGTGTAATACGAGTTGAAGTATGATAATTTGTATTATACCAAAATTCAGCCAATGGTAGCCATCTGCTCCACTGATTTGGTTTCTCACAGCACATACATCTGAGATAGGACTCTACACATCTGTTTACAACTTCTGTCTGGCCATCACTTTGAGGATGATAGGCTGAAGAATAGTTCAGAGCAACTCCCTGCAATGTAAAAAGCTCTCTCCAAAAGTCACTGAGGAAGACTGCATCTCGATCAGTAACAATAGAGTTGGGTAAACCATGTAGCTTGTACACATTGTCCAAGAATGCTTGTGCAACAGAACAGGCAGTGTATGGATGAGCTAAAGCTATGAAATGAGCTGTTTTGCTCAACTTTTCCACAACAACCAAGATCACTGTTTTACCAAAGGATTGAGGAAGACCATCAATGAAATCCATTGAAATATCTGTTCATATTGGTTCAGGGATAGGAAGGGGCTGTGATAAACCAGGGTAAGCCGCATTATCAGATTTGCATTGCTGGCAAACATTGCATCTTCGTATATAAGATTGTATCTCCTTACTCATCCATTTCCAGTAGAATATCCCTTTAATCCTCTGATGTGTTGCATCCTTTCCAGAATGTCCCCCTACTGCAGTACCATGAAGCCACTGTAGAATCAAGCTCTTGACTGTAGAATCGGTAGGAACAACTATCTTACTCCTCCTTCTCAATAACCTTGCCGACCATGTAAACAGTGGGTGTGACTTTGGTTTCTCTTGTACTTTTCTGATCAGTCTCTGTAGTTCCAGATCCTAAGTGTACCCTTCTTTAACTCTCTGAAATAATCCGCATTCCAAAAAAGTCAGTGACATGTATAGTATCTCACTACTTTCCACACGAGATAAAACATCAGCTACAAGGTTATCTTTCTCCTCCTTGTATTGTATCTCATAGCTAAACTCCAAGAGCTTTGGGAGCCACTGTTGTTGAATGGGAGTATTCAATCTCTGCTCAAGCAAGTATTTCAAACTTCTTTGATCCGTTTTGATGATGAAATGACATGTTAACAGATAATGTCTCCATTTCTTTACTGTAAACACAACCGCCAACAGTTCCTTTTCATAAATTGAAAGGTTGAGATGTTTCCCTTTCAGGTGTCTGCTTATATAAGCAATAGGATGTCAATTTTGCATTAAAACCGCACCTATACCATTACTGCAAGCATCCGTTTCTACCACAAATTGTTGGTCAAAGACTGGCAATGCTAGAACTGGTGCAGAACACAAAGCTTCCTTCAACCTCTCAAAAGCTTCTTGCGCCAATTCATTCCACCCAAATGCATCCTTCTTGGTCAAATCATTCAATGGTCTTGCTATGGTACCAAGCCTTTCACAACATAATATCCTGCTAAACCTAAAAAAACCCTCTTAACTGTTTTAGGTTCTTAGGAATAGGCCAAGCTTGTAGTGATTTTATCTTATCTGGATCAGTGGAGATACCTTCTGCATGTATGTAATGACCCAAATACTCCACTCTATTTGCTGCAAAGGCACACTTACTTTGCTTGGCATATAGCTGATTAGCTCTCATTACTTCAAAAACAGCTTTCAGATGTTCCATATGATCCGTGTAAGAGCTGCTGTAGATTAGGATATCATCAAAAAAAAAATCAGAACAAACTTCCTTAGAAAGCTCCTAAAAACATTAACCCTTGGAATGTGACCGGAGCATTGGTTAACCCAAAGGGCATAACCATGTATTCATAATGTTCACTATGGGTTTTGAATGTTGTTTTATGAATATCCTGTGGAGACATCCTAACTTGATGATATCCAGCTCTTAGATCAATTTTAGAATAGATAGTTGATCCTCCCAACTCATCCATCAGATCTTCAATGAGTGGAATTGGGAATTTGTCCTTCACTGTGAGTGCATTAAATCCCCTGTAATCCACACATAACCTCCATGTACCATCCTTTTTTCTTGACCAGCACAACAGGTGATGCATAAGAACTTGAGCTATGTTGAATTGTTCCACTGTTCAACATCTCCTGAACAATTTATCTATCTCATTCTTTTGGTATAATGCATACCTATAGGGTCTCTGATTTATAGGATTGGAACCTTCCAACAGAGGAATCTTGTGATCGTGTTGAGGTCTGAAGGGAGGGAGTTCATTTGGTTCGGCAAAGACATCAGGATATGCAGATACTAGTTGATTCATCACTGCCTCAGAATCTTCAGTTTGTGTCTCGAATATTGCTGAACTTTCTATTGTTTCTGCCTTCCAATCATCAAAGCAAGCACAAATCATAGAGTTTTGAATATCATCTTCTTTTGCTTTGTTAATCCGAGTTGCTTTCACTGTTTTAATCACTTCCTTCTTAATGCCCTTAAGAACCACCTTTCTATTGTTCCATTTAAATTGCATTTCTAGATTCTTCAAATTCCACTGTATGGTTCCCAACGCATGAAGCCATTGCACCCCCAATACCATATCACATCCACCTAATGGAATGACCAAGAAATCATCTGTGAAAGAAACATCATGGAAATTCCACTCGAACTTAGTGATCTGGCTTTGCACTCCCAGTTTGCTCCCATCAGCCACTTTTACTTTTGCATTGCCAATAGATTTTACCTCACAACCTAGCTTCTCAGCCACAAATGAATCCATGAAATTGTGTGTTGAGCCTGTATCCAGTAGTATGAACAGTACTTGTTTCGCATGTGTGCCCTTAACCCTCATTGTAGCATAATCTGAGTGGCCTGCAACTGCATTAAGAGATATAGTAGCAATATCCATACTCTCTTGTTGTGTCTCTGCTCCCTCCTCATTATCACTACCATCACCATCGTCTACTTCTAAGAAATACAGCTGTGTTTTGCGATGAACTTGGGCATGAGCCGGTGAGTATTTTTTATCGCAGAAGTAGCATAATCCCTTAGACCTTCGGTCATTCATCTCCTCAGTGGTAACAAACTTCTTGGTTTGAACCGTCTTCTCTCTCGGTTTTTCCCATGTTTGTTGTTTCTCCACTGGTTTATGATACTCTTTTTTAACAGACAATATGCCTTTAGCATTTGATCGAGAAGTCCAATCTGTAGAACCCACTGGTTTTGGATGAGCTGTCTCATACAGTCTCCCAAGCATTAAACACTGTCTCACAGTGGTCGGTTGAAACATTCTCACATGCATTTGAGTATCAGTTCGAAGACCAGCAAGATATGATCTGACCAAGTACTCTTCACACATGTTTACCCGATTCCTAATATGTTCAAACTTAGCATGATACTCCTTAATACCATTTGTTTCCTGCAGGTTCTTCGGTTCTAAAATCGGATCATCAATCACTTCAGCAAATCTTTCAGTCAATAACATCTTGTAAGTTTCCCTATCAGATGTTACCTCTTCACCACTGCCCTGAATCACCGATTGGTGCCAAGCCGCAGCCTCCCATTCGAAATGCATCACTGCCATTTTGACCTTAATTTCCGGCGGTGTTCGGTCAATATCATAGAACTGTTCAGCTTTGAATAGCCAATTTTCAGCTTATCGCCATTGTATCTCGGAAAATCGATCTTGGCTAATCGAGTCATTCCCGCGTAATTCGAACCTCCCGTTCTTGGATGTGGACCGCCTGGACTGTTCGACGAACCCGCCCCAACCGGTATCTCACCATTTGTGACTGTTCTTTGATTAGTCAACAACTTAATCGATTCGAACATATCGGCGATGTTCTTCGCCATTTCCGAGTTTTGAGTTGCAATTGTTCCTTCCAATTGCTTGAATCAAGTACCAAAAGAGTCTTCGAGTTCAAGAACTGTGGTTTCGATTCTCTTTGTCTGGGATTGCGCTCTCTTCTCCGCCATAACTCCAAGAAACGTCTAGCAATCTTATACATTTGGTACAATCTGTTAGTATCCAACTGTAATACAAGATAGACTAGAGACTAATGTTCCTAAGAACATAAATCCCTCACCAAGACGATCTCCAACCATGTGTAGGAGCTCAGAATCGATGCTTTGAACGTCATAGATCAAGAAACCAGAAGAAGAGAAGAAGAACTTTTCATTTAATATTTCGAGTAAAAGACAAAGTTTGTTACAATTCTGTATTTAACTACAAACAATGTAATATGAATCAAGCCATCTTAGTCATCCACGTGTCTAAGATCTCCACCCTTTATTTACTGTAACAAACTTCAGTGGTATTACTGCTCGTGTTAAGGAGCAGGCAGCTAAATTATCAGATTTGCAGTGTATTTTACTGACAAACCCGATTGTGGAAGCTGCTAGAGAAAAGCATTCTGAAAGGACTAAGTGGCCAATTCTAAAGCTGAGGAAAAAAATTACGCACAAAGATCTCGAGTTCGTTGGATGACTTACATCTACTTTATGTATTTATTGGAAAAAACCATAAAGTAACCACCCAAGAAAATGTATTAGATATTCATTGATCCTTTTGTCTCATTACCTCATTGTTGTATTCTATTTAGATGAAATAGCTGGATGCATCGAGAAAGCATATGATCATCTCACAATCAGCGAGGTCGTAAGATGTTATTCTCTTATGATCTATAAATGTTAGCATATGTGAACGAGGAGCACCCGGATTGGGAAGTGAGAGATGGGATGGTTGTGTTCAGTGCCGTTCCTGCCATAAGGCAAAGGAAGCATTGGGTTTAGGCCACATTTGTTAATAAAACAATTTGGGCCACATGTACAAAGTTGGATTTATCTAATATGGTCCGCACCTCATTTTCACTTCCACCATGTCATGATTTCAAGCCAGCCAGTTGGGGAAACTTGATTTTTTTTCTTTTTACGATCAGTTTTTTTTACTCGACAAAATCACTTTTTAAATCTTTTTACTGAATAGCAATTTATTCTCTTGGATTTAGAAACAAAACTTTTTATTTTTCCACCTTCTCATGTGTTTAGAAACTGAAACGTCGTATGATAGAAAAAACGAAATCCTCACTGATCTTTACTTTTTAGCAATTAGCATCGCCTCCCATTGTCTGATTCTTTTGACTGCAATTTGGGTAAGTTGATCAGATGTGAATCTCAGTATAATTTGTATAATTCATCTGTTGATAATCTCAGTATCATTAATGATAGAGATCAGATCAGAGCAAAGCCAAAGATAACGAGAAAGAATTGCAGGCGTCACTTTTTGTCACTTTTTATTTTTGTAATTGTATAATTTATTTGTTGATAATCAATGATAGAGATGATGATGAATTGATTATCAATATTGCATAAGGAAAATTGTAGTCATGATTTTTTGTCACTTTGAGCTTAAACTTCTAAGAGAAGTTTTACCAATGGACATAGAGAGGGTTATAGAGGTATTGGAGTTTTTGAAAACAAAGGAGGGTTGATATCTGAATACATGGATTGCTTATCGGATATTGTTAACAATTCCAATTTTAATTGTCACTGCAGAGAGAAGCTTTTCGAAGTTAAAGCTGATAAAAAATTATTTACGATCTACTATGTCACACGAGAGGTTGAATTGTTTATAGATGATATCTATTGAAAAAGATATGATTGATAAACTCGACTATGCGAAGATTATGAATGAATTTGCTCAGAGAAAAGCTAGTAGAATTAATTTTCATAAATAGAATTTGTTTGTTGCATTGTTAAACTTTATGTGATTTTTAGTACTTTGAACAATATTACTACTTTTGTAGTATTTTTTTTAAGGGCCACATTTTTTTCAAATGCTTTAAACCTTTAAAAAAGACGGGACGGCAGTGGTTGTGTTCCTTAAAGAAAAAACTGCACCATGCAAGGAAGTATTATATTAACAACCAAACTCTCAGTTACGCTCGAGAGATGGAGCGTTTCGTGTAATCCCAAACTTTTGTTTATCATGTATTAATGATTTAGAGGACTGCCCTCAAACTAGTGAATCAAATTCATTGGATTGTAGCTATATTATTGGCTCGTGCCTGGAATTCAATAATTTCGAGTGCATTTGCTGTCTGGTTATAATGCAACTTTATATATCACATTCACATGAATGATCTTTTAACCTCATAAAGGAAACAAACCATTAAATGAGTCCGTGATTGAATTTAGATTCATGTGTGTGTGTGTGTGTGTGTATCCCACTTCTTGTATATATGTGCGTACATTATTTTATATGAAGATACATTCATCTTTTATTTGTTTCAAAGAAGGGACAAGATACTCAAATTGTTGAGAAGATGTTTTCTCTTAAATTAACAAAGTGTTAAAATATTTCTTCTCTACTTTCTGCTCCATTATTTTCCAACAACAATTTCCTTCCGTTTTTCTTGACTTGTGTATTTTTTTATAATTGATCCATCACTAACGCTTAAATAATTTCATTAAAATTTTAGTAATTGTTAAAAGTTAGTATTATTGTGGCCTAAATACATTTCTCCCGGTCGTTCGGTTGACTAAGACTTAGGTCCACCTTTGCGCAGGCATTAAAATTTAATTTATATATTAGATTTTGACTCGTATTAAAAAAGTACAATATATTTTAAATTTTAAAATTAAATTTTAAATTAATTTTTATTTAAATAAAAAATTATTTTAAAAATATTTTGTTTTTAATAAAACAGTTATCATAAAAATTATGTGATATAAGTATAATATATATTTTAGTGCTTTGAAATAATTTGTAACATATTATATGTTCATATATGAAATTTATTTATCTTTTAATATTTAAATAATTAAATTTATAATTTTGTATAAATATAACTAAATATCTATAAAAGTCAAAACATGATAATCTATATTTCAACTCATTTTATAGTCGCTTAAGTATTTTAAAATTTTGATAAACAACAATTTAAAATCATCAATCATAATATAATTTATCATATATTAGAACAATATAAATATTAAATAATTTTAATATTTTATCAGTATAAGAGTAGATCAATTGAAATTGGTTAATAAATCTTTTTAATCCGTCGTGCAGTTCAGAAATTTTTTTTAATGTATAGATAATTAAAATTGGATAGTTTATTTTTCAACTCATTTTATAATGGTCAAAATATAAATATTTATGTTTATTTTATAGATCAAAATGTAATTAAAATATGATAATCTGTTTATTTGACATTTTTGGAATGGTTCAAGTTTACTTTAATGTTTCTATAAAATTGATTAACTCATCTTTTAAATTTGTATTTCACTTAATATAAATCTTATTAAATAGTTTTATAATCGAAACAAATTAATCTAGATTTTAACTCATCTTATAGTAGTAACTATTTTGAAAATTTAACCGAACAATCATTTAAAAATTGCGATCGTAAAAACATCAATTGTAGTCTAACTCATCATATCTTCTAATGATATAAATATCTAATAATTTAAATATATTTTATCAAATTAAGAACATATCAGTTGAAATTGGTTAATACATATTTTTAACATGTAATTCAATAGAAAAAGTTTGTTTTTAATAATAGTTGAGATTGATTCACCTATTTTTCAATCCGTTTTATAATGGTAAAAATATAAATATTTTATGTTTATTTTATATATTAAAATATAATTATAATTATTTTAAATAAATTATAAAAATAAATAAAAATTTAGTAATTGTTTTTCTTAAGAAATCAAGAAACTAACATTATTGCTGTAAGATTTTGTTATAATATATATATATATCTAAAACTAAAAAGATGTTAAAAATAATATGAATATGTTTGAATAAATCATAATTAGTAAATATGTAGATTAAAATGTAACTAAAACTATTTTTAATAAATATTAATAAATACGATATTAATAATTCTTTGAAACAAGTTGTAAATGATCTTATAATTTTATTGGAATATCCCTTCGGACGAAAAACAATTCTTAAAAAATAGAAAATATATATTTATATAAGAATATTTAAATATATTATAAATATATTTAAAATCATTAATTAGAGAATATTTAATATGTTCACGTATAGTAAAACTTTATTAAACCCAAAAATAACCCTAATGAGTAGTTAAAATATTCATTAACTCTAATAGCATACTTCGTAATTAACAAGTCAACTAAATGTTAGTTTCAAAAAACTTTTATGTTGTAATAGTATAGAGTAGATTTTGACCCGATCTAATTTTTCCTTAAAAATTTAAAATTTTAATAATTCTATTGTGACAGGACTGGCAACAACCGAAGTTCCAACACCCGTTACACCTTTGGATTCTGAAGTAGGGGGGCAAGGAGTAGCGCGTAGGATAGGACAAGAAATTCTGAGACCTTTCAAACAGCGTATTCTCGGCACGAACCCTTCCACATTGACTTCAGAAGAGAAGGACGTGTTAAGGCTTTAGTAATTTAGATCTTTTAATTATTCAATCTAATTTTTTTTTTTTTATTTAGTCCGCATTGTAAAACGTGAATTAATAAGTTAGGATTTTTAAATAAATTGTGTATTATTTAGGAAGAGCTATGACGTAAAAATAAAACGATTAAAATAACAATTTCGCTTTATAAGTTATAACTCGGGTTGTATCGTAGGATTATAGTTTTGTAAATAATATTACATTAACCAATGTTAAAATGATGTGATATAATCTAATAATTTTTGCATTTATAAAATATTTTTTATATAAAATAACATATATTTATATATAAATTTATTATGTTTTAATATATCAATAATTAAATATTATAAAAGTAGAAACATAATAATTTATTTATATTTTTAAGTAGAAACATAATAATTCATTTATATTCTAACATTTGTTTAAATTTATTTTTATAATTATATAATTGAAATTGTTAATTCATATTTTTATCTCATTTTTCAGTGAGCAAAGTTAGTTTTCAATATTTTATAATAGAAATTGCCTAATCTATTTTTCAACACGTCTTGTAGTGATACAAATAATTTACAAATTTTATGAAACAATATGCTAAAAAAAACATCAACCATAATTTGATGTATCATAAATTTGAATAATAAAAATATAGATTAATTATAAAATATTTATTAAATTAAAAATATATCAATTGAAATTAGTTAATATATTTTAAAATCATGCAAAGTTTGTTTTAAAACTTCTATAATTAAAATTTGCTTATTTATTTTCCAACCCGTTCTTGTATTGGTTCAAATAATCTTATAATAAAATTTACTAAAAACACGAATTTAATAATTATTTTTTTTAAATCAAATAAAAATCACACAATTTTATAAGAGTTTGCTATAATATTAATATATATATATATATTTAAAAAAAAACAAAATATTAAAATATATTATGAATATATTTTGATAAATAAGATTTTAAACTTTATAAATTTTTGGTTATATATGATTTAAAATTTTCGAATTTATATGTAATGATTAATAATTTTAATAGTTTCCTAATTTATAGATTTTTTGATTAAAATATTAGTACTTTCAGAATTATTTAATAGGATAAGTAGTACATAATAATAGGAATTTTTAAATAATGTATGATCCAATATTTTTTCTCCTAAAATGTCGGTTTTGATCAAATCTGAGTATTTACCGGAAGATATTTTGGCTGCTGAATTTGTTATGAGATTCATAAATTGTTTTATACATTTGAGTTACCCTCTAAGATAATTGATTCTTGTCTTGACAACAATATAATTTTTTAGAAAAACGAAAATAAGTTGTAGAAATATCATTTTTGTTGAAAGTCAAGATATAACTCTCAAGGAAGTGGACAAAATATTTTTTTTTTCAAAATAAACTATATAAGTGAATATAGTTTATATATATATATTTCAACCCATAACTATGAGATGTATGAGGAAACATAGAGATGAAGCCTACATGTAGAATGAAGAAAATAATTAAAAATATTTTATGTCACACATTAACATAAATCTACTAACTAAACCAACAAAAAATATTATAAATATGATTTAAATAAACTTTTTCTTCGATAAAATACAACAAAGATGATATGAAAAAACTAATATTTACTTAAGGTATATACAAGACATCTAAAATAGGAATGGATTACACAAAAAAATTTAAACATGTAATTTTCATAAAAATAGAAACATAAATAATATTAAGAGTTTCTCATCGATGAAAACAATGTAAAATGCAAAAAGAAAATTATTATATTATTGAAAAACATATACAAAATAATATAGAATAACTAACTTAACAACTAAAAATAAAATATAAAATAAATCTATACTATTAAACAAAAAGATTTTTAAAATAAATCTTCACCCATGTGTTATATTACAATCATTTTTTCTCCAATCATGCTTTAAAGGCTGTAGAGACTGTATCTAATTTGACAGCCTTCACAGTCATTTTTCTTCAATCATGCTTTAAGCACTTTTTCTATTTTTAAAATCTGTACAGTCCAAATCCTTTTTTCCTCTTCGTTACTTTAATTTTTCTACAGTCACGAATGTGGTGCTTTTAGAAAAAAAAAACAACTTCTTTCATTTTTTTTGAAACATTCCCTAACTTGAAAAAAAGTTTCGGTCAATTCAATTTTTTTATGCACCTTCTTACATTTTTTTGTTAGTTAACTTTTAAAATTATTTTTAGCTAAAAAATTATAAATTATACTACAATAATAACTTATATAAATTCTATTAAAATATTATTTGTCGGAAAAAAAAATTCTATTAAAATATTAATACATATATTTAAAATTTATAATATATATTTTGTAAAAAAATATTATTTAAAATACAGTCACAGTATATACAACTTTTGCTAACAATCAGACTTTCAAAATTTTTTAAAGTAACAGTCACAGTTTCTACAACCAAAATCTCTACAGCCAAAAGTCTACAGTCACAGCCTACAGTCACAGTCCTTACCAATCAAACCCATAGAATATTAATTAATTCATTAAGAGTATATAAGTATAATAAGTTAATATACATGGCAAACAAATGGGCTAGACCCGGTTTTGATATGGATCAACACACAGACTCTATGGGTCAAATCGTGCACGTTGATTGGTGAAGATCAAAATAATCTTGATCATTAATTTCTTATACTTAATCAGATCCGTTCATTAAATGTCTGATCCTAACAAATACTTTCTATAAAAAGATCTGCTCAGTCATCAATGCAAATATCAACTAAATTATAATCACTTTTAATGGTCACCATCCTAGTTCCAATCGATATTTTGACAACCCTTCTCTACATCATCGTAAAATGACTCATTTGGTGTATCTACATATCATAAAATCGTTTTACATCTAGTTGGATTCCTCAAAATCTTCTGATATGTATTTTTATTGTCACATGAAATGAATTTGTAACCATATCATGCAACTTATCATGTTTATGATAATTATGCTCCTCGTGATAACTAAATTGATCATAACTAACAGGCAATTCATTTTATTGTGGAAATTTATACTTCTACGTCATGCATCGTGCTCACTACTATAACCTTCTTTGTGTTAATACCATATATAATAATGCAGTGTAATTTTTATATTCAACAAATGACGCCAAACCATGTCAACTGGAGTAAATTTCCTACTGATACATTTCTGACAGACGGAACATTTTACCACTTTATGTAGTTATTGATGTTTGTCATGCTTAATACATGAATATTTTAAATTTATCTTGAAACTCTTGTGTCACCGCTCATTTCACATCCTTATATTGATATATTCAACTCTGTAATTAATATATTGTCATTTTTTAAAGATTTTTTTGAGTTTTTGTGTTTTGGTTTGAAATTTTTGTGGAGAACTATAGGGTATATATAGAAATTTTCTATAGGTACTAATGAATTTGCGAAGAATATTAAAACATAAGTAGAAACAAAAAATTCTACAACGATTTAACAATTATTTCTCCTCGAAATTACAACGTATAATTCTGTCGTGAGAAACCATATATTTAATTAAAAACATGGCTATCTACCATATAATAACACTTATTATCGTCGTGAATTCGTATTAATATACAAAAAATAATTTTGTTGTTACTCTTTTTTTATATAGCGATGAATTAACGACGAAATATAGTGTCTATTACATTTCGTCGTTATATCCTACGATTTCATTTGTCGTTAAAACGATGATAACTCCTCGTCATTTAGCGACGAGCAAATATCGTCGTTAAATTTAGTTGCAAAGTGTTTTTGTAGTGTTTTTATTACGGATATATCCTAACTATGTATATCTTCTAGATTTAGCAAAGATATTCATCTAGATTTCGGGAATATATCCTATTCTTGTTTAAGTTAATATTCCTATTAGGTTAACTATGTGAGTCTCCGAGTCTGTATAAATAAGCATTCATGCCTAAGCATAATAAACAAGTCAGTTTGATATCTTATTCTACATGGTATCAGAGCAGACCTAAAAACACATATCCAAAAAAAAAAAATCTCTCTTGTTCATAAATCGAACAAGAATCTCATCGCAAGAACGATTTCTTGCATACGAAGAAACCAAGAATGACCGACAAAGATGAAGGAACTAAAGCTGGCGAAGGCTCGACAACACCTTCACCATATACCCTCCACGGGTCTGACAATCCAGGCACCGTAATCACATCTGTTATGCTCAATGGAGACAATTACAATCAATGGGCAAACGAGATGACAAACGCTCTTCAAGCGAAAAGAAAGATAGGCTTTATCAACGGAACGCTTCGCAAACCTGCGATCGGCAATGACAAATATGATGATTGGATAACAGTAAATTCAATGATCATAGGTTGGATAAGAGCTTCGATGGAACCGAAGGTTAAAGCCTCTGTCTCCTTTATCACCGACACTTCACAACTTTGGAACGAATTGAAGAACTTGTTCTCTGTCGGAAACAAAGTTCGTATTCATCAAATCAAAGCGCAGTTAGCAAACTGTCGACAAGAAGGACAAACAGTTCTTGAGTATTATGGGAAGCTGTGCGCTTTATGGGAAGAATATTCAATTTATAGACCTCTTCCTATGTGCACTTGTGGAGTTGTTATGGAGTTTTCTAAAGAAAGAGAAGAGGACAAGGTATATCAATTCATCATGGGACTTGATGATTCACGATATGGAGGATTGTGTACCACAATTGTCGGAATGGATCCCTTACCATCTATTGGCGAAGTGTACAATAAGGTGATCCGAGAAGAGTAAAGGCTCTCATCAGCTCGCGTTAGAGAACAGCAGCAAGATGCGGTTGGCTTTATGACAAGACAAACTAACTCATCCATTCCATCAGACAATTCGAGTGACTCTAAAGACGATACTTCTATTCTTCGCAATAAAGATCGGATTGCTACATGTTCTCACTGTGGAAGAAGAGGACACAAGAAGAAAGAGTGTTATCAACTTGTAGGATATCTCGAATGGTGGAATGACCAAGGCAATAGTGGACGAGGTTCTCGTGGAAGAGACTCGCGTGGTGGCCGTGGTTCAGGAAGCGGGCGTGGGAGAGGACAAGCAACAGCAGCCCACACAGCTCACGCCACAAGCTCCAACGCCTCGACGTTCCCTGCTTTCACACAAGAACAATTACAGGTTCTTTCTCAGATGTTCCAAGATAAAACAGGATCAACATCAGATAAACTCTCTGGTAAGAAAAAGTTTGGTGATGTTATCTTAGACACAGGAGCATCACACCATATGACAGGGAATGTCTCTCGGTTAAAGAATCTTGCTCCAATACCGGCTTGTTCCATCGGATTTGCAGATGGTAGCAAAACAGAAGCATTGCATATGGGCGATTTTCCGCTTTCTGGCACAATGTCATTGCACAATGTGCTTTATGCGCCCTCGTTGAACTGCACATTAATCTCTGTTTCCAAAATTCTGAAACAAACTAAGTGCTTGGCAATGTTTACTGACACACTTTGTGTATTACAGGACCGTTTTTCGAGGACTCTGATTGGAGCCGGTGAGGAGCGTGATGGGGTTTATTACTTAACGGATGTGGCTACAGCAAAGATACATTCAGTCAAAGCATCTCCAGATCAGACTTTGTGGCATCGACGCTTGGGACATCCTAGTTTTACTGCACTTTCTTCTTTACCATTGTTTCGATCCGCTGGTATTAGCTCACATACTTGCGACATTTGTTTCCGAGCTAAACAAACAAGGGAGGTTTTCCCCGATAGTTTTAATAAAGCGGATGATTGTTTTTCCTTAATTCATGTTGATGTTTGGGGACCTTATCGAATCCCATCCTCTTGTGGAGCTGTCTATTTTCTAACCATAGTTGACGACTTCTCACGCGCTGATTGGATTTATTTGCTCCTGGAAAAATCAGAAGTAAGACAAATTCTTACTAACTTCCTTGTCTATACCGAGAAACAGTTTAGAAAGAAAGTAAAAACAGTGAGAAGCGACAATGGAACTGAGTTTATGTGCTTGTCCTCACACTTCCGAGAGCAAGGCATTATTCATCAGCGATCGTGTGTCGCAACTCCGCAACAAAATGGCAGAGTCGAACGCAAACATAGGCATATCCTTAACGTGTCTCGCGCTTTGCTGTTCCAGGCAGGATTACCGACCACTTTTTGGGGCGAAGCTGTCCTAACAGCCGCATACCTCATCAATAGGACGCCAGCAGCTCTTCACAATGGACGATCACCTTTCGAGTTGCTCCACGGAAGTCCGCAAGATTATACCTAGCTTCGAGTGTTTGGCTCGTCCTGCTTTGTCCATCGGACCACACGTATCAAGGACAAGTTTGGCGAACGAAGTCGTCATTGCATCTTCGTCGGCTATCCATTTGGCACAAAAGGATACAAAGTTTACGACCTTGAAAGACATGAGTTTCTAATATCACGAGACGTCATATTTCAAGAAAACGTTTTCCCATTTGTGGAAAACAGAGAAGTACCAGCTCCACTGCCAGTTGCACTTGTAGAAGATGATTGGCAGCATTTATCAGACAGGGGGAGTTCTCCAGTACCAACTTCAAATTCTCCCGATGTCATACAGGAACCTGTCATTGACACTGCTGAGACTACTACTAATGATACAGAAATTTGCATTACGGACTCAGAGTCTCTGCCTCCGGTACACACTACTGCAGAGGCTGATAATGTACCAAACTCGAACACTTACACAACATCTTCTGAATTTTTGGGTCGCGGACATCGCCTCAAAGTACCCTCTACTCGCCTCAATGACTTTGTCACCTACAACATGGTTACAAACACAGCAGATAACATCTTAAGTAATAAACCCCCTGCTCACATCGTCTCCGTTCCTGAGTCTTCGGCACCGGTCCGAGGTAATTCCTTATATCCTCTGACTAATTACATTTGTGATTCTCACTTTTCTCAAAAACATCGTGCGTTTTTGACCACTATTACTGCCACAAACGATCCCAAACATTTTAAAAAGGCAGCGGGTATCAAAGTGTGGAACGAGTCAATGACAAAAGAAATTGTTGCCTTAGAGGATCAGAAAACTTGGGATATCTGCGACTTGCCTCCAAGAAAGATTGCCGTTGGAAGTCAATGGGTCTACAAAACAAAATTCAGAGCAGACGGCTCTATTGAACGATACAAAGCTCGTTTAGTAGTGTTGGGAAATAAGCAAATTGCCGGGGAAGACTACAACGAGACCTTTGCTCCGGTCGTCAAAATGACCACTATACGTACATTGCTTCGTCTTGTTGCTGCAAAACAGTGGGAGGTATATCAAATGGATGTTAACAATGCCTTTTTACATGGAGATTTAGAGGAAGAAGTTTACATGAAATTACCACCGGGATTTCGACATTCTCATCCCAACAAAGTTTGTCGACTACGTAAATCCTTATATGGCCTCAAGCAAGCCCCACGTTTTGCTGGTTCAAGAAATTATCCGACGCATTAGTAAAGTTCGTCTTTACTCAATCCTATGATGACTACTCTTTGTTCTCATATACACGCAAGGGACTCGACCTTCATGTATTGATTTACGTTGATGATCTTCTCATTTGTGGTAATGACGGATACATGATCAAGAAATTCAAAGACTACTTAGGCAAGTGTTTCTCTATGAAGGATCTGGGTAAGTTGCAATATTTTCTTGGCATTGAAGTAAGTAGGGGACCCGAAGGGATTTTCTTGTCTCAACGTAAATATGCTTTGGACATTGTCAAGGACTCGGGCAAGTTAGGAGCAAAACCGGCAACTACTCCACTCGAGCAAAACCACAAGCTGGCCATTGACAAGAGTCCGTTCTTGGACGATCCAAAGAAGTTTCGAAGACTCATGGGACGTTTGATCTATCTCACTCACACACGCCCGGAGCTTAGCTATTCGGTGCATATTTTGTCACAGTTTATGAAGACACCTCGTGAAGCACATTGGGACGCGGCTCTCCGCATTGTTTGCTTCTTGAAAGGAACTCTCGGACAGGGCATCTTCTTGAGCTCATCTCCAGATTTGTCACTTACGATTTACTGCGACTCGGACTGGTCTTCTTGCCCCATCACTATACGATCGCTTACTGCCTATGTTGTGCTCCTTGGTGATTCTCCGATTGCTTGGAAAACAAAGAAACAAGACACCGTCTCTCACTCTTCCGCTGAAGCTGAATATCGTTCCATGGCAGCTGCACTTCGGGAAATCCAGTGGCTGCGAAAATTGTTCAAAGGATTGGATATCAAACAACAGCCCACACGGTTCTTTTGTGATAGTAAGGCAGCTATTCACATTGCCACTAATCCGGTTTTTCATGAGCGTACCAAACACATTGAAAATGATTGTCATGCAGTTCGGGATGCAGTTCAAGCAGGTATTATTGTCCTTCATCACATTCGCACCAAAGAACAAGTTGCAGACATTCTTACTAAAGCACTAGGCCGAGATCAATTTAACCATTTGCTTTCCAAGTTGGGTGTTCGAGATCTTCACACTCCAACGTGAGGGGGAGTATTACGGATATATCCTAACTATGTATATCTTCTAGATTTAGCAAAGATATTCATCTAGATTTCGGAAATATATCCTATTCTCGTTCAAGTTAATATTCCTATTAGGTTAACTATGTGAGTCTCCGAGTCTGTATAAATAAGCATTCATGCCTAAGCATAATAAACAAGTCAGTTTGATATCTTATTCTACAGTTTTAAATAAGTTATGAATTAATGCATTTTGTCAAAGAGAATAATGATCGTTGTCATACACAAAAAGGAAGAAACTTATAAAATGGCAAAAGTTAATAAAGTGTTTTCACATTTACGTTATCCGAGAACATGATTTATATAGATTCAAATATTTGTAGATCCATAATCTCGTTCAAAGAAAAATATCAATAGAAAAAAAAATGGAATCGATCGATCTTTTTTTCCAAAACAAACGAAATCGAAAAGAAAAACAAAACAAAACATAAATAACTGATCAACTAAACCTTCTCAAAGAATTGCTTAAGAATAAGAAGGAGTAATCTCATGCAAATACCACGAAACAAAGTTTTATCCTACTCATAGAAATTCGGTAAATGTTTCATTCCAAAAAAAAAAATTTAAAAAGAAGATTTTGTTCCTTGTTAAAGATGGGCATGCATATTTTTTAATCAATTTACTTTGTTTGAACAAGTTTTTTGTGTTAAAAATAATGTTGACAAAAAAAAAAAGAACATTTTTTTGTTTCAAAATAATTTTACAATATTTTTTTAATAAAATATTTATTAAAAAGTTATATGATATAAACATAATATATTGTGTTGATTTAAAATATTTTATAAAATATCATAGGTTCATATATAAATTTATTTATTTCTTTATATTTAAATAATTAAATTTATAATTTTATAGAAATATTATTACATATTTATGAAAGTCGAAACATAATAATCTATATTTCAACTCATCTTATAGTAGTTTAGGTATTTTGAAAATTTTGATAAAACAACCCTTCAAAAATATCTACTGTAATCTAACTCATCATATATTAAAATAATATAAATATTGAATAATTTTAATATTGAATAATTTTAATATTTTAACAAATTAATAATACTTCAACTGAAATTGATTAATACATTTTCTAATTTGTCTTCGAATAAACATTTTTTTTAAAAAATAGTATAGATAATTTAAATTGGTTAATCTATATTTCAACATGTTTTATTATGTCTAAATATAAATATTTTAAAAGATTGAAATGTAACTAAAATATCATAATGTTTATTTAACATATTTAATTAGTTTAAGTTTATTTTAATTTTTCTATAATTAAATTGATTAATACATATTTTTAACTTGTCTTCCACTTAATATAAATCATATTAAATATTTTTATAATCTAAATAAATTAATCTGTATTCAACTCATTTTATAGTACTCTAAGTATTTTGAAAATTTTGAAAGAACAACCATTTAAAAACAGCGATCGAAACATCAATTGTAATATAACTCATCATATATTTGAATAATATAAATATTTAATAATTTTAATATTTTATCATATTAAAATGTTCAATTGGAAATGGCTAATACATTTTAATCTGTCTTTCCGTAGTCAAAGTTTTTTTTAATAATAATTAAAATTAATTTAATCTATTTTCAATTTGTTTTATAGTGGTCTAAATATACATACTCTATTTTTATTTTATAGATTAAAATGTAACTGAAAATTTCTTAAAAATTTAAGAAACTAAAAATATTTTTATAATATTTGTTATGATAAAATATATATATATATATATATATATATATATATATATATATATATATATATATATATATATTTGTATTTTCTAAAAATATTAAATATATTAGGAATATATTTTGAATAAAATCATAAATTAATGAATATTTAGATTAAAATGTAACTAAAATTATAATAAATTTTATAATAAATATGAAATTAGTAATTTTTGTCCTTAAAAATCAGATATATATATATATATAATATATAGATAAAAGAATTAAAAATACTATGAATATATTAGGGAATAAAATCATTTATTAGAAATATTTGGCATGATCCACATATTGTCTAATTTTATTAAACCCGAAAATGATCCTACTGAATAATTAAAATATCTATTAGTTCTAATAGCATACATCGTAATAAACATGTCAACTAAATGTTAATTTCAAAAAACTTCTTATTTTAGTAGTATTAGGTGATTATTCCGCACGCATATACGGACATTAAATTAATATGAATTTGCTTAGGTTATATTGTCATATTTGTTTGTTTACCGTATACGCAGTAGAGAAAATCTCACTATAGGATTTTAATTTTATTTATTATACCGCGTATGTTGATTTAAAAGCTTTACGTGGTTATCAACTTTCTATGAATTATACATTCATCATGATGTTTCTGTTTTCAAACAATGTCATAATCACATTCATGGTATTTGATAAATGACGTTAACAACTATTAAAGTATCAACACAATATCAGTAGGAGCGAAAATGATTAAAAAATCAAGTTTTCACCTTCGCCAAAGACTGTATAGAACTGGTGAAACTGATTCACAAGTCTAGATATTGGTCGGCTTTCTCTATCCATATGGAGAAATTTGAAAGGCGAAAGGAGTTTTTCAAAACTTTTTATTTGGTTCACATTTCACGTACGAGCAACACAGAGGCGGAAAGACTTGCACGGAATGTGAGGATCCAACCTTATCTTTTTGTTTACATAAGTCCTCACCTATCAATCTGAGGATCTGAGTCTATTTAGATGTTCTTTAAATTGTTGACAGAAAATCAAGTTTTACTATTAATTTCCATTATGTATTTAAATGATATGATATTAGACTAAAATTTGTAAATGAAAAAAAAAGTAAAGAGGCAAAAAAAAATGTATAGAATTATAAAAGTACTAAAAGGTCACACAAATATATTAATAACTTTGAATTTGTAAATATTTTCAAATTTTGATTTAATAATTAAAAAAACTCCATCGATTTAGCCTATCACATATGTAAGAAAATAATTAAATTCATAAATACGACTACAACTAAAATTTGGTAATTTTTGAATATTTTGAAGATTCAAATATCTTTCCTAGATTAGATTTATAAACTACAATCGTCATCAAATACAAAATTAAACCGAAAAGCATTATCAACCAATTTATATAGTAGAAACAGCTGCACTACTCCACTTTAATGAAAATAGAATATATTTATAATTTTTTGATTATTGTTAAGATTTTATGATGATTTTTTTATATATTCATAAATATTATAAATATTAGTTTCCACAAAAAAAAAAAAATTTATAAGACTTTGGAAATATGAGACGGTTTTAAGTAATTACTCTAACTATATAATATTTACAATCAACAAATGTACTTTTGTTAACAGTATTAATTTACCAGAATCTCTTAATATAACTAGCAATATTAAGATTTCGATAGATATTATTTTAACAATATTATATAGTTTTGTATATATAAAAATACAATATTATCTATATTGTCAAATTTTAGCTGATATATGATATCACCCTATATATGTATAAAATAAAAATTTCAAACGCAAAGTAGACTTTATATTTAGAGAATATTTGAGGTAAAATAGATGAAAAGAAATAATAAACATTCTACCTTAGTATATCTCTTCATCTGTATGGGATGTATTACAATAATCGGCTTATGTTGCTCGGTTTGTCTTTACATTAGTTGGTATTTCTGGTCCATTGGACTATATCACAATAACCTACATATATGCGAACATATATATATATATATGTCATATTTGAACTAAGTTATTTATTCGGTTTGTGAGTTAAAACATATACGTGGTCGTCCATGTGATTGTACTGCATAGATATGCATGCATGAAAAATTTGATAAAATTAATTTTAGATGTTATTTGGTTTGTTTGCTACAAACATTATGTTGGTAGACAGTTGCATTTTTGGCATTTAGCAATAATCACAAAACTATTTCGTATTGCAGCACTCTAAATTAAAAATAAATTAACGTATAACAACCATAATTAAAGTATTGTTAAATTTAATTAATAAAAATAGTGAATTAATAAATGGATTGATAGGAAAGTTCCATAATTCAGATATGATTAAGATTTTTAAAAAATGAGGAAAATATTTTTAAAAAAATGAGATTTATTAAAATTAAACGTAATTCAAAATTGTCTTTTTAGCTTAGAATTAGAAAATTAGAGATTTAGGAGATTTTAAAATCAAGGTATATCATTTCCGTAAAAGAAAAATAAAATGAATTAAATAAATCAAAATCATTCAAAATATATATATATGATTTAAATCATTGGCAACAAAAATAATGTATACTTAATGTTTATGCCGAAGAATAATCGAATTAAATCTGACTCGGTTATAATAAAAAGAAATAATAATATTTAAAACATGATTTATTTTGGAAATATTTTATTTTATTTTACTAATAAATATATCAAATGGATATTTCATAATTATATTTAAATGTACAAACTAATCAAATAAAAAAGTATTAGATCATCTTTATAAAATTTAAAAATGTAATATTAATGTTTAAACGGAATTGAAAATCGAATTAAAAGCTTATTAGGATAAAGAAAAATAATAAAATAATTTAACACATAATTATATTGGAAATATTTTATTTTATTTTACTCTACTAATCAATATATCCGATAAAATCAAAATATCATCGAAATCTTAACAGTTATAACAACCGTAATTAAATAAATAAAAAAAATTCATAAAAATAATTAATTCATAAATGGATTGATATGAAAATTCCATAAATAAGATAATTTTTATTTCCTTAATTCTGATATGTTAACATTTAAAATGATTGTGAAAATATTAAAAAGTGTGATTTATTAAAATTAAATATAATTCAAAAATAACTTTTCTTGTTGAGATTAAATTAGAAAATGAGAGATTTAGAGGATTTTAAAATCAAAATATATCGTTTCCATAAATGAAAAAAAAAACTGAAATAAAAATTGATGAAAAATTAACAAGTTTTCACAATCATTTTAAATGTTAACATATCAGGATCACCAAAGGTTTCAAAATGTCAAAACAAGTTTATCGTTTTTAGTGTTTAGTCTCGTCTGATATATTATTAGTTTAACATAACTCATAGTCGTTTTTTAATGGGCTGTTTGCAAAAATGCCCCTAAAATTGAAGTCAACCCTGAAAGTATCTTTTCCCTTCTCCTTCCACTCCTTCGCTAATATATCTCCCTAATAATCTGTGTATTCACGATAATGCCAATATGAAGTCTGATATTTTTACCAAAAGACAAAAAGGCCTTCCAAATCTAACTTAATTACGAAACTGTCATCTTCTCCAATTCACCAACCACAATTAACAACCAATTTTAAGCTCCTAATCTCTCACACAACCAATTTCGAACCATCAAAACACCATATTAGAGCTCACAACCTACTATTCTTCTAATTTCTCTCCAATTTCATCCAAAAAGCTCTTTAATTCACGTTCTACAAAATTTTATAATTTGGATCTCTTGCGATTTTGGTTATTCTTGCATAAAAATGGTTGGGTTTGTTGGGTATTGGTGTAACTAAAAGTTTTGAGCGTTTGAAGAAAGTAAAAATGAGTTCAAACCCAGATTTATGTGATTTTCACAATATTCCCCGATTTTAAGATCTGTTTCGCGATTTCAGACTTCCCATGAAGTCTGATGAAAAATAATGGTCAACGAGAGGGTAGTTTTGTAATTGGCTTTCAATTGACAGACTTCCATAGAAATCTGAGAAATTCTTTTGAAAACAAAAAAAAAAATTATCTGACGTAACCAAGAAGTCAAAATAAGAGGGGGGTAGTTTTGCAATTGATTCAAATTTGATTTTTTTAGTCAGACTTCTTATGTAGTCTGGCAAGAAATTGACCGATTTTTGACTTTTTGTCAGACGGGATCCGATGTCTGAAAATAATGGGGGGTAGAAACTGCAATTGACCCAAATTTTTAGATGTTGACCAGAATAAGCGAAAAAGTCGTCAGACTTCTAAATCTGTCTGAAAATAAGGAAAAAAATATCAGACGGCTATAGACATCTGAAATTCCAAACTTTTGCCAGACGACTATAGACATCTGAAATATCGAATTTTGGTCAACGCTGGATAAAAACCGAAAATGCGATGTTTTTATCAGACTTCCCTCGCTGTCTGAAATTCTTGTCAGACAGCATAAGAAGTCTGAAAATTATCAAACTTCTTGGCGAAGTCTGACATTTCAAAATCAATTGAAAAACTACCCTCTACTTTTTTCAGACTTTGGAGAAGTCTGACAATTGAAATTCAATTGCAAAACTACCCTTTTTTCTCAGACATCATAAGCTGTCTGACAAAAAGTTCAAAATTTTTTACAAAAAATACCCTCTTTTCAGACTACCATAGAAGTCTGGTTTCACTACAATCAGACATCTATAGACGTCTGAAATATTAAAAACTTTTAAAATGTATTTTATTGAATATTTGCGATTAATTTGGTTGATTTTAATTTTTATAAATGTGTGTTAGTTTTCTATGTTTTTTATGTGTGAGTTTTACATTTTTATATATGGTAATTATTTTTGAATCAATTTTTGAATAATATTGGCAATGTAGCTAGTAGCATCCGAGCTGGTGGAACGAATGTCTATGCGTAAACGTCATACTCCATATTATATATGTTGGTTGTTTATTGAATGCTTTGATATAATTGAACTGATTACACCAAATCATATCAAAGTATCAATGAAGAAGTAGATTAGGATTAAGATGAGCTACACAACCACATGTAGAGCGTTTATAAGCTTTTTTTCTTTTCAATAAGATCGCTAATGTGATGATGAGAGAACGAACTTGACATTTGGACTTGTTAATTTTATAAACTTTTAGCTCATAAGAATCAGATAGCAGTAGAGGTCTGACGACTAATTCAGCACCACTTAAGGTTATTTTAGTTTGTCATATGTTGGTGTATGTAATCTAAGGAGTAATGTTTTCTTCCAAGGTTAAACTAAACTAACCCATTTCTTGATATTGTATACTTTCAATGAACAAAATTCCTTGTTGATTTGAGTAGACAAAAGTAAATTTATACAACTTTGTATTTTTCTACAAGCATAGTACATAAGGAGAACTTTCTTTCTTTGATTTGATCATCCAATAATCTAATACAATACAATGTGTTCAACAAGAAGTCTAATAACCAGTAAAAATCTACAAAAATGAGAAAACACATAATTTAATATCAAACTTCAGACTTCAAAAGTAGTCTAATATAAGACTTCATGTTGAATTTTCACTCTCAGACTTCGATTGTAGTCTGGTATTAGACTCTCAGACTTCGTGTTCCTCGTACTACAGTGAAATTTTATGAGCCATTAGCACATAATAAGCCTCAACTCCAGCCTCTTTGGAGAGTCATCTGGATCAACCTTAAACCAAGCACCTGAAAAAACAAAAACACAGAGCTCTTGCATTAGTTAGCGAACAAGTCTCCAAGAAATGGATAATAAAGGATTGTTTGAGCAAATCAAATTGTATAACCAAAAGTCTATGTAAAAAGTCTCAATTAGTTTAGTTAAAAACCTTTGAAAACACTAAATCAGAAGATATCCACTCACCTATTTCGCAGCTCAAAGAGAATCAAGTATGAATCACATACATAAGAACTCATATGAGAGAATAAGCTTGAGAACCTTTTTGGATGAGAAATTTGAGAGAGGTTTTACAAAAGAGAGAGAGAAAGAGAGGTTGTAAAAGAAGGAAAAATGTGAAGATTTTTTCTGGCTGTTATATGTGTGTAAATTATTAGGTTTAGATAAGAGGAGAGAAATTGGAGGAAAACTTTGCCGCCAGATTTTTAACAATTAAATTTTATAAAATATCTGGTATCAGACTTCATATGCAGTATGAGAAAGAACTTCTGAATTGAGCGGGAATTCTGAAATTTTCAGGCAAAAATTTTCCGCCTTTTTGAAAAGTTTTTGGTGAAAATTTTCAAAAAGGCGGGAAATTTCAGACTTCATATGCAGTCTGAAATAAGACTTCATGACAAGTTTAAATACTTGGACCAGATTTACCTGGAAGTCTGAGAGTTTCTCAGACTTCGATTGTAGTCTGGTATTAGACTCTCAGACTTCGTGTTCTCGTACTACAATGAGCCATTAGCACATAATAAGCCCCAACTTCAACTTCTTTGGAGAGTTATCTGGATCAACCTTAAACCAAGCACCTGAAAAAACAAAAACACAGAGCTCTTGCATTAGTTAGGGAACAAGTCTCCAAGAAATGAATAATAAAGGATTGTTTGAGAAAATCAAATTGTATAACCAAAAGTCTATGTAAAAAGTCTCAATTAGTACAATTAAAAACCCTTTGAAAACACTAAATCAGAAGATATCCACTCACCTATTTCGCAGCTCAAAGAGAATCAAGTATGAATCACATACATAAGAACTCATATGAGAGAATAAGCTTGAGAACCTTTTTGGATGAGAAATTTGAGAGAGGTTTTACAAAAGAGAGAGAAAGAGAGGTTGTAAAATAAGGAAAAAATGTGAAGATTTTTTTTCTGGCTGTTATATGTGTGTAAATTATTAGTTTTAGATAAGAGGAGAGAAATTAGAGGGAAACTTTTCCGCCAAATTTTTAACAATTAAAAATTGTAAAATATCTGGTATCAGACTTCATATGCAGTCTGAGAAAGAACTTCTGAATTGAGCGGGAATTCTGAAATTTTCAGGCAAAAATTTCCCTCATTTTTGAAAAAAATTCGTGTGAAAATTTTTAAAATGGCGGGAAATTTCAGACTTCATATGCAGTCTGAAATAAGACTTCATAACAAGAAATACTTGAACCAGATTTACATGGAAGTCTGAGAAACCCTAAATCTAATAATTACTACTTAAATATCATCATATTATATAGAAAACTTATAATAAAGATCAAACTCGTTTAACATAGTCACAAACTAATCACTATATGTAAATGTAATAATATGAATGAAAATTCACAAACTCTCAATCTAACCCTAAAGATAAAAACATGATATTCAACTTCATATGTGAAACATAGACTAAACTACATAGTGTTTTGAACCAAATATATCTTCAATGCTTAAATTTGATCAAAGTTTATGTAATTTTAATTTATATACATAAAAATGCGTATGCTTAATTTATGTATCAAAAATTATAGCAAATTATTTTTTATAGCTTTTTAAATTTAAATTCTCAACTTAAATACGTCTCAGAGAAACCTCAAACGGCGAAGTTTGAGAAACCCTAAATCTAATATTTATCACTTGTAAGTAAAAATATTTAAACAAAACAACTAAGAAACATCAAATTCGTTAAATATATGCACATTATAACATATATGTGCAAAATTAAAATTTGAAATGTTAATTTGGTAAACCATGAATCTAACCCTAAAGTTATATGTAAGTTATATGTAAATGTTCCATTACAAAGCATGTTTTGAGGTTTAGAACTTACCCTACCTTACATATTGTTTAGTTTGACTCAATTTACCAAATTTTAATTTATATACTATTAAATTGTATATATTTAATTTTTGTATATAAAATTTTTGACAAAATATTTTTTTTGTAATTTTAAAATTTAAATTTACAAATTTATTTTGTATCAGACTTCTCATAATTAAGAGATAATTAAGTTGGAAATTTAAATTATAAAATTATTAAAAAAATATTTGAAGAAAAATTCGGATACATAAATTAAACATGAGACTTTTGGACATATGTAAATTAAAATTACATAAAATTTAGTCAATTTTAACCATTTAAAGTATATTTGTTAAAAGTATTTACGAAACCCCAAAATTCAGACTTCTATACTTCTATAGAAGTCTGATAAACCCTAAATTTAGTATTTATCACTTAACATCGAAAAATATTTAAACAAAACACCTAGGACACATCAAATTCGTTAATTATATCACCATTATAACATACATGTGCAAATATAATTTTTTCAAATGTGAATTTCCTAAACCATGAGTCTAACTAACCCTAAGGTTATATGTAAGTTATATGTAAATGTTCCATTACAAAGTAGAGTTCTAAGGCATACTTAACTAACATTGTTTAATATGACTCAATTTTATCAAATTTTAATTTATATACTACTAAATTGTTTATATATAATTTATGTATATAAAAGTTTTGACAAAATATTTTTTTATAATTTTAAATTTTAAATTTACTAATTAATTCAGTGTCAGACTTCTATTAGAGTCTGACGTCTTAGACATCCATAGAAGTCTGAAATAGTTGAAGGTTATAATGGTAATTGCGTTTGACGTTTTTTTGATTGGTCATAAGGACAACACAGTAATTTCATAAGGCCGAAAAACCAGTTTTATATTTGATTTAATTTTGGGGGTACACTTTTATTTAAAACCAATTTAAGAGGTATTTTTAGCAATTTCCCATTTTTAATACAATTTGACATCTTTACGACATACATATTGACGATGTTAGTTGGAATATAGCCATTTAACACTACAATAGCCTTAAAATATTTTCAAAGAGAAAAAGATAAGTAAATTCATCCATATGCGAAAAAGACTAAAATTTGATAATCTTATAAACCCCTCAACAATTTTCTTTTACTTATTAATTTTTTTTTGAACTGTTAAATTTATTTATCAACAAAAAAATATATTTTACAATCTTTTTAGTCAAAACCTGACTAAAAGAAACAATTTAAAACTGGAGTTTGCAGTGGGCAAAGACGAGAGACAAAAAAGAGTATATCTTAACATCATAACCTTAGCTTGCAAATCGCTGCATCTGTGGAATATCCGAGAAGAGAATTAGTTGGGCAGAGCTGAAGCTTCCGTCCATCTGATCACTATCGGACTGTCCACTTCGGTCCGAAATTTCTTTTACTTAATTTTACCAATATTTAAAATTTAGTGTTCCACGGTCAATCCATTTGTATTTTGTATACACTAATACAAAATAATATACGGTTTCTCAAAAATTGAAATAAGAAACTCATTTTAAAGGAAATCCTAAGAGAACTCTCTCACTGATCATTCCAATGAACATTTTTGCCTAAAGAAATTTCGGTGTCTTCTTCTCCCGCACTATCCACATCACTTGTCACCTATTGATTTCTTCTCTAAGTTTTGCCAATTATGTTGTTGATTGGTTTCTTCACAACGGAGAATGACGAATGGAAAGTATCACATTGCTTTAGCAGTTCATCCACCTTCACCCATCATCCACAAAAAACAAATCATACTTTCAGAGCTAGAAGATCCAAATCAAAAATAGAACCATGGGATAATAGTGACAGTATCCTTAAGCACTAACGATAAATTAGAAAAGCCAAGCCAGAAAACAGAGCCATGAAACTAAGTTCAGTTCACCAAAATCTAATAATTTCATGAAGAATGTTGGACAAAGATTCATTGTTACTTATGCATCTCTAAGACAACTGATAAAAAAAAACTCAACCTAATTAATTGTTCTGAAATAAAATTTATTGCTAAAAACCTAAACTCACATAGACAATTGGTAAATTTGATATGAACGATTTGCATAGTTAACAAGTATTTCTAGACTTTAATTGTAGATTCAAGGTTTATGATTCTTCAACTCCTTCTCAAACCTACATATTAAAACTGTAGAAAACAAACACTAACATAAATCATATACATTAAATCTAAACTAAAACGGTAAAAACTTCTTCTTCTCTCACACGTTTATTTCTTCAAAATTCTTCTTTTTCTCACGCTACTTATGATTTACCTATTGAAAATATAAAATATTTAAATATAAACATAAATTGAACCATAATAATAATAATAAATCAATAATTTTTCGTAATGCTTAGTATGAAACAAACCCCCAAAATCATGATTAATTGTCAGAAATAAATACATATTCGTTTTGAGTGGAATGAAACAAATCTGCAATGGTTAGCATGCATGGAATAAAAAAAATTCATTCTCGATTCTATAAAAAAATATTTATGAAAGTTTTTCATTTAGTTCTCTTGTAGAAGTTTTATTTTCGCAGAATATATCCTAATTTTTGTCTATTCTTTTTTTCTTCTTATAATTGATTCATGATTGGTTATATTTTATTGATATCTTCAACAAATTTTGTTATGGGCGTTAAAAACTTATTATTAGTTATGCCTAGTAACTCAATTCCTTAACTTTCTCTCTCTTCCTCAAATCCTCTAACTTCTCTCTAGACTTTTCAACTAAGATCTCGCTTTCGCCACCGGGGTTTGCCTTTTCGGCTTCAGTGGTTCGGGTTATTTTTGGGTTTCTCTCTGCTGCGGCTATCGCCGCCAATAAAGCTTCGGCATCAGGTTTTCCTTGTTTATATGACGACCGATTTTTGCTTCTGGTCTCCGTAACGAACTCAGTTTAGTTTTCTTCTAGGCAGTTTCTTTGTCCGCAAATCGATCTCTCTCTGATGGTTTTCTTCTTCGCCGGCCAAGGCGGATCTTGAATTTTTTGATCCTCTCGTTTGCATGGAACAAGTTCCGGCCTGCGTGACCTCTGCATGTAAGCGCGGCATGCAACGACGGCACCAGATCTGCTCGGAACACATCTTCATGGTCTATCTCTTGGACCTGTTAAGGATTGATATCTTAAAAAAACGCGGATACAGATGCTTTTTTATCACCAAGTCAAGATGAAGGAGCATCGGTGATTCAAAGACTGTTGATTTTCCATCTAGCTTTATCCGGCGTATCTTACACCGCATGCATAGATCGGCAAAGCGATTCTCGGTGTTACTAGGCTGTTCATCGTCGCTGGCGGTCTACAACTCCTCCGGCGCCGACGTGCATGACGGACACTCGGTGTTGTTGATGCGTGTCAGTGAATCGACAACACGTGGCTACCCCGCAACCTCACTCGAATTGATTAGGTTGTTAATCCCATGTAATTTGTTGTATTGCTCTGTAAAGTGTACTCTATCTATTAATGGACCTATCAATATACTTCTTGTCGACGAAAAAAAAGGTTATGCCTAGTTTCAAAAAAAAAAAAGAAAAAAGTTATGCCTAGTTTCAAAAAAAAAAAACCTATGATTAGCTTTTCACTTAATTTACAAACAAACAATTGCAATAAAATATTTTAATCTCTTATTTCACTATGTTCAAGTCTCTTTATTCCTCTATAGTATATTGAATGTTCATAATTGGCTAAACAGAACTTCTGTTCTCCCTATTAACAGGTTTTCAAGAAGGAATGTTTTTATGTGGTGCTAATGGTTTAATAACTACCTTAATAGCTCAATAAATTGTACCAAAGTTGTTAGTTGATGATGGGTTTTGTTAGAACTAGGGGGAAAAAAATGAAAATTGGATAAAACAAAATTGATTTCATTGAAGATCACAGTCAATTACAGGGAAGTAATGAATGACTGTATACCCTTATAAAGTCAGAGCTACAGAAAGAGCGTACAAGGAAGTGAAGAAACTAGACAAGTGAACATATATAGTTATGTATGTTTCTTCTCACACACCATTTTCAACCAAAGCATCTAAGAAGAAGGTTGAGAATGAGCATCATTACTCTCTTCTTATTTCACATATTACTTTTGTACATATTAAGGAGAGATTTAGGTTCTGGACTTGCTCATACTCATCAATGCCTTGAACATCAGACTCTTCTTCCCCTTTCTCAAAGAAGTTTGCTTTATCTCTACTATCTCTCTACTTGTCGACAAAGATATTGATCTTTGTGGTTCCGGTAAGGCCTTCTATAATCAATCAAACAAACACAGAGCAGAAGATAATTAAAATGTTGAAAAAATTTAAGCTATATAACAAACATAGGTGCTATTACCGGTATTCTTGGCTGGCTTGGGGAGATTGAACGTTTCAGTAGAGATCCTGAACGTAAGAGAGGAAATCTCATAGGAGAGTTTGTTCTTTTACCTGCAATATTCAAACAAACACTTTACTTGTCTGAAATCTTAGAAAAGCCAAACTAGGGAAACATCATTGTTTTAGTTGTTGTACTATTTGGTGTTCTGTTGTTGTGTAAGATGGTTGAGAAGGAGAAGCTTCCTGTTTTGTTAGCTTTCCTGCATTCCACCAACCAATAGTCTAGATTACAAACAATAAGACTATAGACAGAAGGAAAGGAAGATGAGAATCAAGATTCTACCTTGCAGCAGTATTTGGGTGGTTTTCTAGTATTGTTGATCGAACAGCTTTCAGGCAAATGAGGAGAATGATTCAGATAGCATATTAAAAACAGAACCACATTAAACAATCGGTTATAAAAATAAGGGATTTAATTACCACTCTTGAACCGAAGCGAGTCCTCTCCTGCATAGAAACTTGCTCCTCTTCCATGTTCTTGTATGCAAGAATATGTGATAAAATATTATCAGATTGAATGAATTAATTGTTGGGGGGAAGAACAGAGGTTTAAAGGGTATACGAGGGAAGAAGTAACGCTTATGATGGCGAGGAGTTTGAATGAGAAAGCAATGCTGATGAGTCCCACTCTTCCCTGTGTACTCTCTGCATAATTTCATCCTCTACAATAAAAAACACACACAATCAATCACTCAGACAAAGTGATAGATGTGTTTTCAGTCATCACAACCTTCAAGATTCATTAAATACTTACTTGTTCGAGAGAAGATAAACGAAGATGAGTGGTGGAGAAATGGGTTGAATTATCAGAGAGAAAAGAGTTAAATTTGTCAGAGACAGAACCAAGATGATCTACAGTGTTCACTACCGCCTTAGCTGCATACTCTTTCAACGTCTCTATCACCCTAACATCATTCATCCATTTCATCTCAGAAAATTCAAACTTACTTTGCAGAATATTATTAAGAAAAAATAAAATAGTTACGTTTCTTTGTTTTCTTCTTTGCCATAAGATGTTTCGAAGTACTCAGCAGCTGAGTATAATTGTTTTCGCAAATTCTTTAAATCCTAAAACATCAACAAAACAAACAGGAGAGAAGATGAATCTTGAATGAATACATAAACAAGTAAAAAATTCGCAATCAAAACTGATCAATATTTGTTTGTGGAAAGAGATAGAGGTAGAGAAGGATCAAACCTTGAGAGTATCTGAGAATTGAAGAGTCTGCTTCATGAAGAGTTCATCATGATTTGAAGATTGATGAAGAACGATGGCTAGAGATGTAGAGCTCGCCATTTGTGTTCCGGTTTAATGAGATGAGAGAGAAAGAGGAAGAAGAAGATAATGGAGTAAGTAGGAGAGATCCAAGTGGAGCCACTGCACACCCTTTAACAAATTCCATACGTTCTTTACAAGTTATTTATTTTTCTTTTAAATACTAATTATTTCAAGAACCTAATGAAACAAAATTTAATCAATTTTGTGACTGACTGATTATGAGGGGAGTTAAAAATTCGAAAGCAGCCGACAAATCAACATGACTGACTAATTATGCATTTAGGCCACATAACAATACCTTTTATCAACTAAAATTTTATTTTAATGAAATGATTTAAGCGTTTATGATGGGATCAATAATAAAAAATAATACACAAGTAAAGAAAAAACCCCCGAATGAAATTGTAGTTGGAAAATAATGGAGCAGAAAGTAGAGAAGAATTATTTTAACATTTTGTTAATTAAAGAGAAAACAACTTCTCAACAATTTTGAATATCTTGTCCCTTTCTTGAAATAAATAAATATCTATAGAAAATAATATACACACATATATACAAGAAGTGGGACACACAAACACATAGGAATCAAAATTCAATCACGGACTCATTTAATCGTTTATTGCCTTTATGAGGTTGAAAATATCATTCATGTTATGTGTTATATAAAGTTGCATTATAACCAGGCGACAAATGCACCCAAAATTATTGAGTTCCAGGCACGAGCCAGTAACATACCTGAAATCCAATGAATGTGATTCACTAGTTTGAGGGTGGCAGTCCTCTAAATCATTCATACATATGATGATAAACTGTTGATTCACAAAATTAAACAATAATCAATTTGTTTAAATCGATTAGTGAATTAGAGACTTGGATATGCGATTAAATTATAATCAGAAATCAAGAACGGTTAGACCGGAAAATCTATACAGAATACGAGTCGGAAACGATTGAATAGTCGCTAACTCTTAGTTTTTCTCAGTACAGAGTATGAATATTTCAACTTATTGGCTCTAATTGGTGACCACTAAAATGAACTAAAGGAACGTAAAAAAAAAGGACAAAATGTCATTTGAGAAATTGAATTAACAAAAAATAGGAAAGTGGAGGAATTATCAAGGGAATTTTTGTTCCTCATCAAATTAATAGGGGAACTTTTTTGTTCTTTCATTCCTTAAACATGAGGAAAAATAAAAAATACTGTGGAACCCATATGTCTGAATTTTGACAAAAAATTCCTCTTAATTGGTAAAAATTTTGAGGAATTAAAAATTCATCATAATTCTTTTCCTAAACTATGGTCACCAATTGGAGCCATTGTTTTCCCGTGCATGGAAAATATATTTATATCAGAGGATCTAGGATTTTGCCCTAGATTCTCTCTGATATTTTTTACATAATTATTATGAGAATATCTCATAAAAGAGATTCTTCATTATCTTTTTTCAAGATAAATATTAAACTAACTTTTTTCTCTACCTTGTTTCTATAAATATTGCTCCTTCTCTTCACTCTTCTCCGTTTCGCTTATCAGAAGTAAATTTCAGGTACCTCATCTTCTAAACCTTTCTGATCTTTTCTTTTTATATCCTTTCTTCCCTTGTCAATTTTTCTGCTGATATGTGTATCCGTGCCGAGTCTAGTTAGAATTCCGCCAGTATTGTGAGTGCGGATGCTTTTGACGGGGAAAATATCCCTTTCTCTTCTCCGCGTAGCTCGGGCTCTGTCAATCTGAGTCAAGAATTATCACAGAAGCATTCTATATCTCTCCACGATGACGCTGCCGATCACGCCGATGAGCACATTCCTCTTGCCTTGAGAGCGACCTCCAAAAGCTGAGGTAAGGAAAAGGTCACCCAGAAGAAAAAGGCGGAACATGTGTTTTCTTCTCGGTCGGTAGATGACTTCGATGTTTTGCCGACCTTGTTTACTGAAGAATCTCTAGTCTTGTTGAAGGCCCTTCATGGATGGGGAAGCGTCGAGGTTCTTTTGCCTTCTGCTTCACAGCGTCCTTGGAATGCTCCTCCAATTGATTGTCTCTACGAGTCGTTTTTCCACCTTGGGAATCTTCGATTTCCATTACCGAACGTGTTGGTCGATTTCTGCGCGAAGTTCAAAATTGCTTTCACCCAGCTTAACCTCGCCGGCATTATTAATTTAACCGGCCTCCTTGAGCTTAGCGTGCCTCTTAGAATCCCGCTTACGGCCGAGCTGTTCGAATTTTTTGGCCAAGTAAATATTGTGTCGAAGAGGCCGGAGTGGATTCAAGTTAATCTTCGTCCACTGTATAAGTTGCGAACTGGCGTTAAGTCCGACAAGACTCACGATTGGCAGAGGAAATATTTCTTTGTCAAGATTGACAAACATTCATTCCCTGATCCCGCTGCCTTGGTCATCAATGAATGGAATTTCTCCGTTGGTAGTTGACCGATCGGCTAGATGTCAGTATTCTTTTCCGCTGTTGATTCTGATTGTAGCTTCTCTTGTTCTTGCAGCTCGCCTCAATCCGAAGCTTCTTAATAAGGAGTTTTTAGAAGAGTCGGCATGAAGTTTTCTGAGCTCGGCTGGCAGACTTGGCCCGATACCGAGGGACCCAAGAAAACTAGTGAGTTTGCTGATACTTCTCGACTCGACTTATCATGTTGTTGTCGTTCTTACGATTCACTTTTTGTAGTGTCTCAAGCGGTGAAGAAAATGGGGAAGACGAGGAAGGCTATCCCGAGCATGGTGATTGATCCGAAGAAAACTTCGAAATCTTCCAATATTGATCGACCAGATGGTCCCGATCGTCCTTCGTCTACTAGACCGGTCTCTCCTATATCACAGTCCAGGAGAGGGGAGAAACGGACTTCCGATGATGCCGATAAGAAAAGGGCTGAGGAGTCCAAAAAAAAATTGTCTGAGTCGAGGTCTCATAAGACGGCTGACTGTGCTGATGCTTCAAAGAAGAGGGACGGCGCTCCTTATGCCTATAGAACGAATCGAAGGAGGCATCCATTCCGCTGCTCCGGAAGAGCTCGAAGCCGGGTAATTCTACTGAGTTACCTCGTTTGTCTGATAAAGGAGCTCTTCCTTCTTCTCCCGCTCAGCGGGTTTCGACCTTTGATCCTTCTGGAACGTCGACTTTACCTGCTGGGGCGAGGAAGAGGCCTTCCGAGGCCGTCAGTCATTCCGACGGCTCGGATCCGAGTAAACATCCGAGGGTCGGTGGCGCTTCTGAGAGCTGGAAGAATAGATCCTTTGCTCTTCGGGGAGATAAGTTGAAAAACCCGAACGAGTATTACTGCGAGGAGGTACTCCGAAATATCTCATGTGAGGCTATCTCGCCCTGCCCGGTGAACGAAATGTACAAACCGGACGTCTACCGCGGTATCTCGAAGTTTTTCATCGATGTGAGTACCCGTGTTACCCGATGTCTACTTTATAAGTTGGTTTTTTTTGTTTTAACTCTTATCGTCTTTTCAGAGAACTTCGCTGATGAATTCATACATCTTTGATATGAATCGTCAGCTGCAATCACGGAGTCCCGAGCTTGTCGGGGAGCTTACTCAGAAGACGAAAGAGCTGGAGAAGCTTAGGCTTGTTGCCGATCATCTCTGAATAAGCGAAGAGAATTTGAAGAATAAGGTTGCTACTTCTTACGAGCACGTCAAACTGCTCGAGAATCGCAACCAAGAGCTTGCAGTGTACAAAGATAGTCTCTTTGATGAGCTAGCGCAAGAGAATATTCGTCGCGTTGAGGAGGTATCCAAGGAGCGGAACATCTCGTCACTGGAGGTTGGTGACCTCATAAATGGTCGTAAGGTTCTGGCTAAGAAGTATGAGTTTTGTCTTCAGGAGCTGAAGGATGTGTTCGCTCTGAAAGAGCTGAGAACGACGCGTACATGAATCTTAGCCAGTACTCCGGGACCTTGGAATATCTCCGATCGTTTCGGGATGAAAAGGGGGTAGCCGTTCCTGACGAGGTCTTCGAGGAGCTCGCGGCGAAGAAGGAGAGATGGAACAGGGAGATCGATGAGATCAATGCTCCCGATATCATCGAGTGATACTTTGCGATTTCCCCGGTTCCGATGAGGGTGCGAGAATGTTCGGATTATGTCCTGAAATCATATTGTACTAACTCTGATAGATAGTTGTATTGTCGAGATCGGACAATTCATGTGATACTAGGCGGTCATAATGTTTTGCTAGAAGCCTCTTATGACTTATGAGTTGTAACTCATAACTAGTATTATGTGGACCTACAAGGTCACACACCTAAGCAAGCTGGATACACTTTGTATGGGATTGATCATTAGCAATGGTCTGGTCAATGAGTATTGGATACACATTGAATTCGAGTTTTAAGAGGTGTGTCGATCGACACCATTGGTGTGTTGATCGACTAATGACTTAAACCGAAATTGATATTTTGATTTAATGACTTAAATTGACCCGGTTTAATTACTGGGTAATTAGGTCGACTCAAAGGCCCATATATTCAATATGAGGCACAACTTTGAGCCAGAGAGTTCTTGACAGAACAACCGTAGCCACCTCTCTAAACACACATGGATTCCTAGGAGATCCAATTCCCGGTACTAGCATCCCGGCGGATTCCAGCTTTTGTGCGTGTGGACTACAGTAGAGGCGCAGCAATTGAGGCGCTCCTGATCTCAATTACTTGTTCATCATTCCACTGCAAATCACCAGGTAAACACGAGATCATTTCTGATGATTCAATTAACTAAACCCTAGATCCTAGGCTATCTGGAACTAGTTAGGATTCAATCTGATGATAGAATGGCAGAAGTTCCAACAGTGGTATCAGAGCCTTAGGGTTTTAATCATTGAATATGATGCATGTAATTCGAATAATGATTTATTTGAAGAGGTTAATGCTTGCTGGTTTTCGTTTTGATGAAAATTATCTCGGATTTGTTTCGTATCAAAAACGATGAACTTGTGTTTTCGCACAGTGTCGATCGACACTAATCTTGTGTCGGTCGACACACCGCGAAAACGCTTATAAAATTTTAGGGTTTCGATCTTTGAGATCGAGTTTCTGTTACCCTACTGTGTCGATCGACACACTAAATTGTATCGGTCGAGGCAGGCTATGCGAAATGATGAATCGGTTCAATTGGATTGAACCGGTTATCTTGCATGGTTATATCGGTTAAATCGGTTAAATTAGATGAACTGGTTCAATTAGATTGGACTGGTTATCTCAATTTGTTTAGAACCGATTTAATTGGTTGATTTCGGTTAAATTAGATTTGCCGGTTACCGACCCGGTTCAATTGGATTGAACCGGAAAAACCAATTTGGTTCTGGTTGGGTCATGTCAACCAACACAGTGATGTGTGTCGATTGACATGGATCATTAAACCGGACCGGTTCAATTAGATTGAACCGGTTAAGGAAATTCGATCCGGTTTGACCAGCTATCGAAGTCCGGTTTAAATTGGGCTGTGTCGACCGAAGCCAATGGTTGGTGTCGATCGACACACCACTCGCAGATATTGTTATTGAACCTAAATTTGCAAATACCAGACCAAATTTAATCCTATGTTCTAGATTAACCTAAACTTAATAAATCTAGTTGTTTAATATCAATTATAACACTTCTTGGATGCATATTGGATATGTATCAAGATTAAATGTTCTACTTCCATTATGATACACATTGGATGTGTATTAGATCAAAGCTTAGTTTCAATATGGTCAACTGTCAAGACTCATTTCGTTGTTGTGATAGTCTAGCCAAGAGCTTGGTGTCCACAATTACATGAGTAAGCCAGGTAATCGTGTTGATGGACTTGCAGTGCTTGACATCAACAATTACATGACCTAAGAGATTGATTTACTAACCTTTTAGAGTTCCGTTTCCTCAACTAAATATCAAGTGACCTTTATGTCTTGCCCAATCTTGTCTACTGTCAAGACTCGTTTCGTTGTTGGATAGTCTTGGAGTCCTTGGTATCCACAATTACATGAGTAAGGCAGATGATCATTGATAGACTTGCAGTGCGACTGTCAATTATCACAAGACTGAAGAGATTGGTTTACTTGACTGGGCTATCAGAAGTTCCGGGCCCAGAGACGTTAGAGTGGATGAGACAAGGATTGTCTTATCTGCGACCAAGAGTTGTACTGGGTACAATTAACAATGATTTGCTTACCTAGATAACTAAAGTTTGGGTGATGGCGAGTCGTCCACTCAGATTTTAGTGAAGTATGGGTCTTGGATCATTATATTCATAGAGGAAACATTGTTTGAATATAATGCGAGTTTTCTTATTAGATAAGATTTCTCATTTTCTGAACTTCATAACTAAAATTTTCTTTTCTTAGATTTCAGCCTATGTCTAAAACTACTTTCTCGTTGCGATCCGTCCTTGAGAAGGACAAGTTAAATGGATCAAATTTCCTGGATTGGTATCGGAACTTGAGATTTATTCTCAAGCAAGAGAGTAAGGACTATGTCCTTGAGAAAGCTCTCCCCGAGAGGCTTGGGACCAATGCCTCGCATGCAGTATATGATGCTTGGAATAAGCATTATATTGATGTGGTAGATGTGTGTGGTCTGATGTTGGCTACCATGAACTCGGACTTAAAGAGTCAACACGAGAACATGGAGTCGCCAATAGAGATGATCACCAGCCTGAAGTTGATGTTTCAGGAACAGCCTGAGCAAAACATCATAAAGGGTAAAAGGTTTGAGAAATCTTGTATAGACAAGGGTAGAGGCAAGGCCGTCCAGATTTGGAATCAGGATAAGCATGTGTCATCTTATAAGCCCAAGTCCGGCCCATATGATGTTGGTAAGTGCTGCTACTGTGAAGAGTTTGGGCATTGGAAGAGAAATTGCATTAAATTCTTGGAAGATTCACAAGAAATGAAGGATATGTACGAGACTTCTTCTTCAGGTATTGTGTTATTACTTCAAGTTCTACGAAGGTATTGGATACTAGTTGTGGTACTGATATTTTTGAAATATGCAAGGCCTAGGAAACAGTAGAACGTTGAAGAAAGGACAAGTGGAACTGCGCGTCTGGAATGGAGCAATGGTTGTTGCATTAGCCGTAGAAATTCTCCACTTGTAGGAGCCTTTCAAGCTTGGTTTTTGAATTAAGTAATTGCTGCTATGTACCTGCTTTAAGCAGAGATGTCTTTCATTTTCTTGTAAGAATTTGGATGTTTTTCATTTTGATAAAAGACAAGTTTTTCTCTTTTGATCTTGATGAAATATTCTATGGTAGCAACCCCCTTTTGAAAAATGGGTTTTATATCTTAAACCAATGTACGCCTGTATATAACATAAATACCAAACGGTTTAAGTCTGATGACTCGAACTCGATTTTTCCTTAGCATAGTCGTTTCAACCACATAGAGTGAAGCGGATTCAGAAGTTCCATAGTTATGGGCTTTTTGGGCTCATTTGATTATAAATCATATGAGATATGAATTCTGCTTACTGGGCCAAGTGACTAAGGCTTCTTTAGCAGAGCTAAAGAGAAGGGCCAGAGGCTTATTGGGTCTTGCACATACTGATGTATGTGGCCCGATGAGCATTAGTGCTAGAGGAAATCTTCAGTGCTTCATTTTCTTTATTGATGACTTCAGTAAATATGGCTGTGTTCATTTAATGAGACACGAGTCGGAATCTTTTAAAATGGTCAAAGGAGTTCCAGAATGAAGCATAGAATCGATATGACAGAAGTATTAAAGATCCTCGATTAGATCGTGGATGAGAATACATGAGTCAAGAATTGAGTGATCATCTAAGTGAGTGTGAAGTCGTCTCACAGCTCATTTCTCCTGGAAAACCTTATTGGTGTTTCTGAGAGAATGAATCGGACCTTATTGGATATGCTCCGATTGATGATGAGTCACACGAATCTTCCATTATCCTTTTAGGAATACGCTCTAGAAATGTATGTGTTTAAGCCAAATAAGTTTCTATCAGAATCAGTTGAAAGACACCACATTGGATGTGGACTGGAAGTTTTCCAAGTATGTTTTCCTGATTAATTGGGATTGCAAGGTTTATGCAAAGCAGTTGTCAACAGACAAGCTTGAACTCAAATCTGATAAGTGCTACTTCGCTGTTTGTCCTAGGGAAACCGAGGCTCATTACTTTTGCAACCAATCCGAGAACAAAGTTTTGTTGTTCGGAACTCTGTTTTTCTAGATAGAAAGTTTCTTTCCAAGAAGAACAGTGGGAGTAGAAGTACAGCTCAAAGATATTCGAGAAACATAGGAGACTGCTCAACCTGTTAAGGGAGAGCAGCGGTTGGATCTACAAAGTGTTGTAGGACCTACACCTGTGGAGCCTGAAGTTCGCAGATCCGAATGGATCCGTCACTAACCCGAGAGTGATTTCTCGTGACCGATTGCCGTGATCTGTTGATCATTGAAAAGTGACGAGCCTGCGAAATTCAAAGGAGCGATGGTGAGCCCCAACTCCGAAAATTTGCTAGGTATGCATGTTAGCTTCACCGATCTATTTCTGGATTGAAGCAAACATCTTGGAGTTGGAATCTACGTTCTGTTAAAACGGTCAAAAGTTTTTACTTGATCAGGAACGAATAGGAACCGTGCGTTTACAAGTAGACTAGTGGGAGCGTAGTTGCATTTCTCACATTGTATGTATATAACATACTTATTCTCATAAACGACGTTCCATCGCTTAAGTCTTATGTGACTTAGGTCGGAAGTCAATTTTAACGATAGACATGGGAGAAGCAGCGTGAGTTCTTGGAATAAGGATCTATTGAAATGGATTGAGTAGGCTAATTGGATCGTGTCAGAATCCTTATGTTGATAAGGTATTGGACAGTTCCAATATGCATGATTCTAAGAAAGGCTTCACACCAAAGGTCTTATGGCAATAATCTTAGCAAGAAGAAGTGTCTTGGACACTGGCTGAGCTAGTATCTATGAGTGTGATTTCTTATGCTTCTGCAATAGAATCCATCATGAATGCCATATTTTGCGCTCGTCTAGATGCAGCTTACGCATGAAGCATGACGAGAAGATACCAATATGTTCCGGTAAAAGTCACTGGACAGTTGTGAGGAATATCCCCAAGTGTTTAAGGAACACTAAGGATAGGTTCTTGTTCAACTGAGAAAGTGACGAATATGTTATGAGTAGTTAGACGGACAAAGACGATTCCCGGTTACCACCTGGTTATGTCTCTTTGTCTGTGTAGCGGTGCTATCTGTTGGAAGGGCTCCAAGCAGGGGACCGTAGAATAGGGCTTATTAATGAATAGCGGTGTGGTTTGTTGGAATGGTTCCAAGCAAGAACACCGCAGCCTCTCTCACAACCTAAGTACGAGTTTTATACTGTTGCTGTAGGTACTAGATATCTGAAGACGTGGTCTTGATTCTAGTGGGAGTTATGTTAGTTATGATGTTCACATAGACATGCTATGGTCATGTTTATGAAAAACTGACATCAACATTATTTGATTATTGGATAATTAAATAATGGTCCCAAAGTATTTTATGTTCATTTTATAAGTCATCAAGTTGAGGACTTGATCATGAAACCCTATAAATAAAAGATAACATAAAATTATGTTTGTCCCTGGTCGTAGGTTGTTAAAGTGGGACACTAACAACCGTTAAGACTAATATGTGAGGTGACGTATTGATGGAATTTCTAGCAGTTCTAATCAGGATTAGCAACCCTAGTCTGAATTCCGAGCCTAGGATCTAAAGGTTCATGTAATTGAATCTATCAGATCTCGAGATTACCTGATGAATATGCAGAGGAAGTATTGCAAGTAATCGAGATCACGAAGCGCCTCAAATGCTGTGCCTCTACTGGTATCCACACGCACACAAACTGGACCGCAGGGATGCTAGTGCCTTACAGAAATCTAATCTCCAGAGAGGTTTCTATCTGTGTTCTGGTGGCTGTGAATTAGGTTAGGGACGAGTTTATGTCGACCATATATCTTATATATGTCGGCTTAAACCACAACGGAATTAACCAACGATTAAACCGAATTAATCTGATTAATCCGCGAGTGCATCGATCGATGCAATATCTGCAACGATCGATGCTCCCCAGAACATTGATATCGAATGCATATCACATATGCATTTACTGGATCATTACATTAATGATCAACCTCGTCTTTAACGCCCAGTTTGCTTAGGTGTGTGACCCTGTAGGATCATATAACACTAGCAATGAGTTTTCAACTCATTGATCATAAGTGGCTTCTAGCAAGCGTTATGACTACCTAGTGTTATGTGATTGTCTCATCTCGACTATACGACTTTCACTTAGAGCAAGTACAATAGATTTCAGGACATTCCCAACAATCTCCCACTTGTACTGGAATCATCTATTCCTTTAATCCTTTTGTAGCTATATCTCAATCTAGCATAAGGCAAGCACTGTGTCATCCTTATTCAACCAGATTACGTTTATCGAATCCCGATTTGTACTGATAAAAAACAAACGACTGACAATCACCTCGTTTGAGCGCGGCCACGCATTTCCAGTATCAAATCTTCGATAGGCCCAGAGATATTTAACTCCTGTTATATAGGAGGTACAAATCCCATCTTGTTCCATCCATGTCTCTTTTATATTTCATGATACGCCTAATCAGTGTCTTTATGATCACCAGTTACGGCTGACGTTTGACAAAGTCAAGACGAACCAATCCATATAAGAGAGGACATGATGAACACAGGTCTAAGGACTACTCTCTTTAGTCGTAATGAGAAACTCTTATGACACTTATATAACATCTTGTAGAGTTTTCATTAACGGGTCAAGTCCGATCATGTGTTTTCCAACACATATCTACGTGATTGACTTTAATACACTTATTAAATGACTCCATGAAACATAGTCATCAGTCACCTCACATGCTAGTCTCACGTGGTTGTTAGTGTCCCATTTTAACAACCTTGACTAGGGACCATTTATAATTTATGTCATTTGTTTCTTATAGGGTTTCATGATCAATTCACATACTTGATAACCTATAAAATGTCATAGATTACTTTGGGACAATTATTTAATAACACAATTAAATAATGCTGAAGCAATTTCATTAAAATAACATAACTATTATGTCTTTGTGAACATCATGTCATAACTAAAACAAATACAACTCCCACTGAAATCAAGATCATATCTTAAGAAATCTAATGCCTATAGCAGTGGTATGAAACTCATGCTTAGGCCTTGGGAGAGGCTTGGTCAGTGGATCAGCAACATTCTCATCTGTAGGGACTCTGCTGATCTTCACATCTCCTCTATTCACAATATCGCGGATAAGGTGATATCGCCTTTCTATGTGTTTGGATTTCTGGTGTGATCTAGGTTCCTTTGCTTGCGCAATGGCTCCATTGTTGTCACAATACAGAGCCACTGGCTCAGAAATACTAGGAATCACACCAAGTTCAGTGATGAACTTCTTGATCCAGACAGCCTCCTTTGCCGCTTCAGAAGCAGCGAGGTACTCAGCTTCAGTTGTGGAGTCTGCTACAGTGTCCTGCTTGGAACTCTTCCAGCTGACTGCATCGCCATTCAGGCAGAAGATGTAACCAGATTGCGATCGGAAATCATCTTTGTCTGTCTGGAAACTTGCGTCTGTGTAACCACTTACTACCAGCTCATCACTTCCTCCGTACACCAAGAATTTATCCTTAGTATTTCTCAAATACTTCAGAATATTCTTGACTGCTGTCCAGTGACTTTCACCTGGATCCGATTGGTATCTACTCGTCATGCTTAAAGCACAAGCAACATCTGGACGAGTACAGAGCATGGCATACATGATGGATCCCAACGCCGAGGCATAGGGAATCCGACTCATGCGATCTCGCTCAGCAGGTGTCTCAGGACACTGCTTCTTGCTTAGACTTATGCCATAAGACATTGGTATGAAGCCCTTCTTGGAATCTTGCATTCTGAACATGTGTAAGACTTTATCAATATAAGTGTCTTGACACAGTCCGATCAACTTGTTTAATCTATCTCTATAGATTCTTATTCCAAGAATATACGCGTCTTCTCCCATGTCTTTCATTGAAAAACAACTTCCGAGCCAAGTCTTAACAGACTGTAACAACGGAACGTCATTTCCGAGAAGAAGTATGTCATCTACATACAGCACGAGAAATGCAACTGCGCTCCCACTAGTCTTCTTGTAAACACATGGTTCTTCTTCGCTTCTGATGAAATCAAACTTTTTGACTGCTTCATCAAAACGAAGATTCCAACTCCGAGATGCTTGCTTCAATCCATAAATGGATCGATGAAGTTTGCATACTTTCCTAGCTGCATTTGGATCGATGAAACCTTCGGGTTGTGTCATGTACACATCCTCTTCCAGAATTCCATTAAGGAAAGCTGTTTTCACGTCCATCTGCCAGATCTCATAATCATAATGAGCAGCTGTTGCTAGGAGAATCCGAATGGATTTAAGCATGGCGACAGGTGAATAGGTTTCTTCATAGTCAATACCATGAATTTGTTTGAAACCTTTTGCCACTAGCCTTGCTTTATATATCTGAATATTTCCATCCACATCAATTTTCTTCTTGAAAATCCATTTACACTCAATGGGTCTTGCACCATCGGGTAAATCAACCAAAGTCCATACTTGGTTCTGTGTCATGGATCCCATTTCGGATTCAGCGGCTTTCAGCCACTTTGCGGAGTCAGGGCTCATCATTGCTTCTTCGAAATTCGCTGGCTCGTCACTGTCAATGATTAACAAATCATGACAATTGGTTACGAGAAATCCATATCTCTCGGGTTCGTGACGGATCCTTTCGGATCGGCGAATTTTAGGCTCCACAGGCGCGGGTTCTACAACTCTTTGTAGATCCAACTGTTGCTCTTCCTCTACAGGTTGAGCATTTTCCTGCGGTTCTCGAACTTCTTCGAGTTGTACTTTACTCCCACTGTTTATCTTGGAAAGAAACTCTCTCTCAAGAAAAACGCAGTTCCGAGCAACAAACACTTTGTTCTCGGATTGGTTGTAAAAGTAGTATGCCTTGGTTTCCTTAGGATAACCAACGAAGTAGCACTTGTCTGATTTGGGTTCGAGCTTATCTGTAATTAATCGCTTAACATAAGCTTCACAACCCCAAATCTTCAGGAAAGACACACTCGGAACATTTCCAGTCCACATCTCATGTGGTGTCTTTGCAACTGATTTTGACGGAACCCTATTAAGTGTAAACACAGACGTTTCTAGAGCGTATCCCCAAAAGGATAATGGAAGAGTTGAGATACTCATCATTGACCGAACCATATCTAATAAAGTCTGATTTCTCCTCTCAGACACGCCATTCCATTGTGGTGTTCCAGGAGGAGTGAGTTGTGAAACAATTCCACAATCTCTCAAATGATCACTGAATTCTTGGCTCAAGTATTCTCCTCCACGATCTGATCGAAGAGCCTTAATACTTTTGCCAAGTTGATTTTGTACTTCATTTTGGAATTCTTTGAACTTTTCAAAAGATTCCGACTTATGTCTCATTAAATAGACATAGCCATACCTGCTGAAATCATCAGTGAAGGTAATGAAGTATCGAAAATTTCCTCTGGCACTTGTGCTCATTGGGCCGCATACATCTGTATGTATAAGGCCCAATAAGTCACTGGCCCTTTCATTTGGTTTGTTGAAAGGGGCCTTAGTCATTTTGCCTAGTAAACAAGATTCACATTTCTCACATGATTCATAATCAAATGAGCCCAGAAGCCCATCACTATGGAGCTTTTGGATCCGTTTCTCGTTTATGTAGCCCAAACGACAATGCCAAAGAAAAGTCTGATTCGTGTCATTTGATTTGAATCTCTTGATGTTAATGTTATAGATTGGTGCGGTTTGGTTTAAAACATAAAGCCCATTCTCTAATGGGCTGCTACCATAAAATACATCATTGTAATCAAAAGAACAACATTTATTTTTAATTGAAAACTGATATCCTTCCACATCCAAAACAGGAATGGAAATAATATTTCTTCTTATAGCAGGTACATAGTAGCAATTATTAAGTTTTAAAACCAAACCAGAAGGTAAAGACAAGTTATATGTTCCTACGGCTAATGCAGCAACTCTTGCTCCATTCCCCACGCGCAGGTCCACTTGTCCCTTTTCCAACTTCCTACTGTTGCTTAGGCCCTGCATATTTGTACAAATATGAGCACCACAGCCGGTATCCAATACCCAAGAAGTAGAAACAGAAGTAGTAACATTTACTTCTATAACATAAATACCTGAAGATGAAGTCTCGAAAGTCTTCTTCTTCTTCTTCTTCTCTTCCAAGAATTTGTTGCAATTTCTCTTCCAATGCCCAAGCTCTTTATAGTAATGGCACTTATCAGTCTCAGATGGGCCCGGCTTGGGCTTTGCGGCTGGCGCCGGCGTGTCCTGGTTCTCAACCGGGACTGCCTTGCCCTTTCCCTTACCTTTGCCAAGTTTCTTAAACTTCTTACCCCCTTGTACCATAAGTACATTAGGAGTGCCCTTCTTGATATTAGGCTCAGCTGTCTTGAGCATGCCGTGCAGTTCAGTCAACGTCTTCGTCAAGTTGTTCATGTTATAGTTCATAACAAACTGATCATAACTTGACGGCAGTGACTGCAGAATGATGTCAGTAGCCAACTCTTGGCTAATGGGACAATCCAGCTTCCCCAGGTTATCAATATAACCCATCATCTTAATGACATGAGGACTGACTGGACTGTCCTTTGGTAGCTTGCATTCAATGAGAGATTTAACCGTCTGGTATCTCTCAGTTCGTGCTTGCTCCTGAAACATACTTTTCAGGCTAGTGATCATCTCCACGGGCGACTCCACGTTCTCGTATTGCTTCTGCAAATCCGAGTTCATGGTAGCCAACATGAGACAATTCACATCGACCACATCATTAGAATGCTTATCCCAAGCATTCCTTTCTGCATGTGGAGCATTGGCTCTCGGTTTTTCAGGGAGAACATTTTCAAGGACATAGTCCCGCTTCTCCTGCTTGAGAACAATTCTAAAGTTCCGATACCATTCGAGAAAATTCGATCCATTTAACTTGTCCTTCTCAAGGACGGATCGCAGGGAGAAAGAATTGTTATGAGTAGTAGTCAAAGCTGAGAATCATAGAAAAGAAAAGGTTTAGTTATGATGTTCAAGAAATGAGAAGTCTTAACTTTTAAGAAAACTCGCACTATATTCAAACAATGTTTCCTCAGATGAATATAATGATCCAAGACCCATGTTTTACTAGACTTGAGTGCGCCACTGGCTATCACTCAACTTTAGCTATCTAGGTAAGCAACAACCTTGCTAGTTATATCCAATATAACTCTTGGTTGTGGATCGACATCTTATGTCCAATCCACCTGATGTCTCTGGGCCCAAAACGATTTTGATGGCCCAGTCAAGTTAAACCAATCTCTTCAGTCACGTAATTGTCGATGTCTTGCACTGCAAGTCCATCAACACGATTACCTCTGCCTTACTCATGAAATTGTGGACATCTTGCACTGCAAGTCTGTCGCACAATCAAATGGGTCTTGACAGTTGACAAGATTGGAAAGACATCAAGTACACTTGATATTTGGTTGAGGAACGGAACCATTTAAAACGTTCAGTTTTACTATGTTTTAATTCTTATAATTAATTAATCCGCGATAACCGATCAATCCAATTGATCCGGTTTTGAATACCGGTCAGCGTCGATCGATGCTACATTAGCATCGGTCGATGCCAACCTAATCCAACCAATCGCATTTAAACCATTCACAGTGTTCGACCATTATTAACCAAGCTCGATAACCGGTCCAATCCAATTGAACCGATCCAACAATCTCGCGAGGCTGTGTCGATCGATGCAACAATTGCATCGATCGACACTAGGCGAAAACTAGGTTTATTCGGGTTTTCGCCCTGCATCGATCGTTGCCGGATTGGCAACGATCGACACCATGCGAAAAACCCTAAATTTATTCGGGTTTTCGCTCTGTGTCGATCGATGCCCGATTGGCAACGATCGACACTATGCGAAAAACCTTAAAACGTTTTCGAACAAAACCCTAAACTAGGTTACTTTGATCAAAACGAGTTTTAGCATGCTTGTATCAATTATACAAAGATCTAGATTCAACTAATCTAATCATCATGCTACAGATTCAATGGAACCCTAAAGCTCTGATACCACTGATGGAATTTCTAGCAGTTCTAATCAGGATTAGCAACCCTAGTCTGAATTCCGAGCCTAGGATCTAAAGGTTCATGTAATTGAATCTATCAGATCTCGAGATTACCTGATGAATATGCAGCGGAAGTATTGCAAGTAATCGAGATCACGAAGCGCCTCAAATGCTGCGCCTCTACTGGTATCCACACGCACACAAACTGGACCGCAGGGATGCTAGTGCCTTACAGAGATCTAATCTCCAGAGAGGTTTCTATCTGTGTTCTGGTGGCTGTGAATTAGGTTAGGGACGAGTTTAGGTCGACCATATATCTTATATATGTCGGCTTAAACCACAACGGAATTAACCAACGATTAAACCGAATTAATCTGATTAATCCGCGAGTGCATCGATCGATGCAATATCTGCAACGATCGATGCTCCCCAGAACATTGATATTGAATGCATATCACATATGCATTTACTGGATCATTACATTAATGATCAACCTCGTCTTTAACGCCCAGTTTGCTTAGGTGTGTGACCCTGTAGGATCATATAACACTAGCAATGAGTTTTCAACTCATTGATCATAAGTGGCTTCTAGCAAAGCGTTATGACTACCTAGTGTTATGTGATTGTCTCATCTCGACTATACGACTTTCACTTAGAGCAAGTACAATAGATTTCAGGACATTCCCAACACGTATGACTAAGTTTCATGGAGTCATTGATATGAGTATCAACGTCAATCACATAGATATATGTTGGTGAACATATGATCGGACATGACCCGCTAATGATAACTCTACAGGATAGTTATATCAGTGTCATGAGAGGTTCTCATTACGACTATAGAGTATAGTCCTTATAACTGAGTTCATCATGCTTTCTAGCATGTGAATTGGTGCGCTTTGACCTTGTCAAACGTCGTTCCGTAACTGGCGGCTATAAAGGCATTTCTTAGGCGTATCATGAAGTGTGTGTAGAAACAGGGATGGAACAAGAAGGGATTTGTCCCTCCTATATAACAGGAGATAAATATCTCTGGGCCCATCGAAGATTTGATACTGAGAAAATGCATGGCCGTGCTCAAACGAGGTGATTGTCAGTCGTTTGTTTTATCAGTATAGATCAGGAGTTCGATGTGAAGGAATTTCTAGCAGTTCTAATCTCAATTAGCAACCCTAGGTATAATTCCAAGCCTAGGATCTAGGGTTCATATAATCGAATCTCTCAGATCTCGAGGTTACCTGGTTATTAGCAGCGGAAGGTTTTGCAGATAATCGAGATCACGAAGCACCTCAAACGATGTGCCTCTACTGGTATCCACACGCACACAAACTGAACAGGAGGGATGCTAGTGCCTTTAGAGATCAGATCTCTCGAGAGGTTTCTCTTACCGTTCTGGTGGCTGTGTATTGGGTTAGATTAGTGTTTAGGTCGACCATATATCTTATATATGTCGACTTAAACCACAACCGAATTAACCAACGATTAAACCGATTTTAATCTGGCAATTCGCGAGTTGTGTCGACCGACACACTTGATGTGTCGATCGACACTGCCCCATAAAATTGGTATCGAATGCATATCAAATATGCATTCATCAGATCATTACATTAATGATCAACCTCGTATACTACGTCCAGTTTGCTTAGGTGTGTGACCCTGTAGGATCATATAACACTAGCAATGAGTTCTAAACTCATTGATCATAAGTGGCTTCTAGCAAAGCATTATGACTGCCTAGTGTCACATGATTGTCTCATCTCGACAATACGACTTTCACTTAGAGTAAGCACAATAGATTTTAGGACATTCCCAACAATCTCCCACTTGTACTGGAATCATCTATTCCTTTAATCCCTTCGTCACTATATCTCGATCTGGCATAAGGCAAGATCTGTGTCACCCTTATTTAGCCAAGATCATGTTCATCGAACCCCGATTTATACTGACAAGACAAACGAATGACAATCACCTCGTTTGAGTTTGGCCACACATTTCTCAGTATCAAATCTTCGATGGACCCTGAGATATTTATCTCCTGTTATATAGGAGGGACAAATCTCATCTTGTTCCATCCCTGTTTCTTCACACACTTCATGATACGCCCAATCAATGCCTTTATAGTCACCAGTTACGGCTGACGTTTGACAAGGTTAAAGCGGACCAATTCATATGTAAGAAAACATGATGAAATCAGGTCTAAGGACTATACTCTATAGTCGTAATGAAAACTCTCATGACACTTATATAACTATCCCGTAGAGTTCTCATCAGTGGGTCATGTCCGATCCTGTGTTCTCCAACACATATCTATGTGATTGACTTTAATACTCTTATTAATGACTCCATGAAACTTAGTCATCAGTCACCTCACATACTAGTCTCACGCGGTTGTTAATGTCCCACTTTAACAACCTCGACCAGGGACCAACATAATTTATGTCATTTATTATCTATAGGGTTTCATGATCAAGTCACATACTTGATGACCTATAAAATGTCATAAATTACTATGGGACTATTATTTAATAACATAATTAAATAATACTGATGTCAGATTTCATTAACATAATCATATTATGTTTACACGAACATCATATCATAACTAAAATCAACAACAACAACTCCCACCAAAATTAAGATCACATCTTAAGACATCTAATGCCCGTAGCAGTTGTCTGACCCTCATTCGTTCTTGCTCAGCGTGTGTCGAAGGACACTGCGTCTTGCTAAGAGTAATACCAAGAGTCATTTGCACGAAGCCCTTCTTGGAATCATGCATACTGGACCTGTGCAAGACCTTATCACCATAAGTGTCTTGACACAATCCAATTAACTTGTCCAATCTATCTCCATAGATTCTTATTCCAAGAATGTATACGGTTTCTCCCATAATTTTATCGAAAAACAACTTTCGAGTCAGGTCTTAATAGACTGAAACGATGTAACTTCATTTCCGAGAAGTAGTATCATACAATACTAGAAATGCAACTGCGCTCCCACTAGTCCTCTTGTAAACACACGGTTCCTCTTCATTCATGACGAAGTCAAACCTTTTGACTGCTTTATCAAAACGAAGATTCCAACTCCGAGATGCTTGCTTCAATCCATAAATGGATCGGTGAAGCTTGCATATCTTCCTAGCTTCATTAGGATCAATGAAAACTTCAGGTTGTGTCATGTACACATCCTTTTCCAGAATTCCATTAAGGAAAACTGTTTTCACATCCATCTGCCAGATCTCATAACCATTATGAGTGGCGGTTGCTAGGAGAATCCGAATGGACTTTAAGCATGTTGACTGGAGAATAGGTTTCTTCATAGTCAACACCATGAATTTACTTGAAACCTTTTCCACCAATCCAGCTTTGGATATCACCATTCACATCAATTTCCTTTTGAAAATCTATTTACACTCAATGGCTTTTGCACCATCGGGTAAATCGACCAAAGTCCACACTTGGTTCTGTGACATGGATCCCATTTCGGATTCAGCGGCTTTCAGCCATTTTCGGAGTCAAGGCCCATCATTGCTTCTTCAAAATTCGCAGGCCCGTCACTTTCAATGATCAATAGATCACGGCAATTGGTTACGAGAAATCCACATTTCTCGGGTTCTTGACGGATCCTTTCGGATCTGCGAGCTTCAGTTTTGTGTAAAAGTCGCGCACATATCTCATATGTAGACTTTTACCACGACCTAATTAACCAAGATTTAAACCGTAGTTAATTAAGTCATAAACCAAAATCAATATTTTGGTTCACGATCTGTGTCGATCGATGCAACTTTTGTGTCGATCGACACTTCTTCAGAAACTCGCCCTTTTTAAATGTATATCGAATATACAATCACCAGATCCTTTGCAAACCTTAGGCATCACAGGTGCAGGTTCTACAACTCCTTGTATATCCAACTGCTGCTCTTCCTCATCAGGTTGGGCAGTCTCCTGTGATTTTTGAATTTCTTCGAGTTGTACTTTACTCCCACTGTTCTTCTTGGAAAGAAAATCTTTCTCAAGAAAACATGGTTCCGAGCAACGAACAATTTGTTCTCGGAACGGTTGTAAAAGTAACATGCCTTGGTTTCGTTAGGAAAACCAATGATGTAGCACTTATCGGATTTGGGTGTGAGCTTATCAGAGATTAAACGTTTTATATAAGCCTTGCAACCCCAAATCTTTATGAAAAACAAATCAGGTACATTTACAGTCCACATCTCATGTGGTGTCTCTGTAACTGATTTTGATGGAACTCTATTTATTGTAAACGCAGACGTTTCTTGAGCGTATTCTTAGAAGGGTAATGGAAGATCTAAGTGACTCATCATTGATCGAACCATATCTTAATAAAGTTCGATTCAGGAGGAGTGAATTTTGAAACACTTTCACAATTTCTCAGATGATCACTAAATTCTTGACTTAAGTATTCACCTCCATGATCTCATCGTAGAGGTTTAATACCTTTGCTAAATTGATTTTGTACTTCATTTTGGAACTCTTTGAACTCTTCAAAGATTCTGACTTATGTCTTATAAATAAGACATAACCGCACCTACTGAAATCATCAGCAAAGGTAATGAAGTACTGAAAGTTTTCTCTAGCACTTGTGCTCATCGGCCCATATACATCTGTATGTATAAAACCCAATAAGCTTCTGGCCCTTTCATTTTGATCGTTCGCAACCTGTATCGACCGACACACCGTTTGTGTCGATCGACACTACCTTTGTTGAAAGGAGCCTTTGTCGTTTTACTTAATAAACAAGATTCACATTTCTCATATGATTCATAATCAAATGAGCCCAAAAGCCCATCACTATGGATTTTCTGAATCTGTTTCTCATTTATGTTGCCCAAACGACAATGCCAGAGAAAAGGTTTGATTCGTATCATTTGACTTGAATCTCTTGGTATTAATGTTATAGTTAGGCATGTTCTGGTTTAGAATCATAAAGTCCATTTTCTAATGGATTGCTACTATAAAATATATCATTGTAATCAAATGAATAACACTTATTCTTAATTTGAAAACTGATATCCTTCCATATCCAAACAAGGAATAGAAATAATCTTTCTGCTCATAGCAGGTATATAGTAGCAGTTTTAAGTTCAAAACATGCCATAAAAGAAAACAAATGAAATACTCCTACGGCTAATGCAGCAACTCTTGCTCCATTTCCCACGCGTAGATCCACTTGTCCTTTCTCCATAGTCCTACTTTTGCTCAGGCCCTGCACATTTTCACAAAATATGAGTACCACAGCTGGTATCAAATACCCAATAAGTAGGACTATAAGAAGTAACATTTACTTCTATAACATAATACCTGAAGAAGAAGTCTCGTACGTCTTCCTCAGCTTCTCATAATCTTCCAAGAATTTATTGCAGTTTCTTTTCAAATGCTCATAACCATTACAATAACGGCACTTAACATCTTCAGAAGGACTGGTTTTAACCTTAGGAGCATGGCCAGACTCGCTTGGATTCACAATCGAGCTCGTCTTGCCATCACCTTTGTTCTTACCAAGTTTCTTAAACTTTTTACCCTTTTGTACCATAAGGACATTTGGGGTGTCCTTCTTGATGTTAGGTTCAGCAGTCTTAAGCATCCCATGCAATTCAGTCAACGTCTTCGTCAAGTTGTTCATGTTATAGTTCATAACAAATTGATCATAGCTTGACGGCAGTGACTGCAGAATGATGTCAGTAGCCAACTCTTGGCTAATGGGACAATCCAGTTTCCCCAGGTTATCAATATAACCCATCATCTTAATGACATGAGGACTAACTGGTTCTTCCTTTGGTAGCTTGCACTCAATCAGAGACCTAACCGTCTGGTATCTCTGAGTTTGTGCATGTTCCTGAAACATACCTTTCAGGACATTGATCATCTCTATTGGCGACTCCACGTACTCATATTGCTTCTGCAAGTCCGAGTTCATGGTAGCCAACATGAGACAACACACATCGACCACATCATTAGAATGCTTATCCCAAGCATCCTTCTCTGACTGCCAGGCATTGGCTCGGTACTTCTTGGGGAGAACTTTCTCAAGGACATAGTCCTTCTTCTCCTGTTTGAGAACAATTCTCAAGTTCCGATACCATTCAAGAAAGTTGGATCCATTTAACTTGTCCTTCTCAAGAACGGATCGCAGGGAGAAATTGTTATGATGGTTTGTGCTAGACATAGCTGAAAACAAGAGAGGTTTAGTTATGATGTTCAAGAAATGAGAAATCTTAACTATTAAGAAAACTGACATTATATTCAAACAATGTTTCCTCAAATGAATATAATGATCCAAGACTCATACTTCACTAAACTTGAGTGAGCCACTGGCTATCACCCAAACATTAGCTCTAGGTAAGCAACAACTTTGCTAGTTATATCCAATATAACTCTTGGTTGTGGATTGACATCTCATGTCCAATCCACCTGATGTCTCTAGGCCCAAAACGATTTTGATAGCCCATTCAAGTAAACCAATCTTTTGAGTCATGTAATTGTTGATGTCTTGCACTGCAAGTCCATCAACACGATTACTTCATGTCTTACTCATGTAATTGTGGACACCTTGCACTGCAAATCTATCGCACAATGAAATGAGCCTTGACAGTTGACAAGATTGAAAAGACATCAAGGATCACTTGATATTTGGTTGAGGAACGGAACTTTTAAAACGTTCAGTTTTATTATGTTTTAATTCTTCTAATTAAAATGGTTCATTTTGGTTTGGTTCTGTGATTTCAGATTCAATAACCTAAACCATCGGACCTCGTGTCGACCGACACTACTGTAGTGTCGATCGATGCAGGTTAACCAAAATCAATTTGCGATAACCGATCAATCCAATTGATCCGGTTTTATGATAACCAGTCAGTGTCGATCGACACTACATTAGTGTCGGTCGATGCTAACCTAATCAAACCAATCGCAATAAACCGTTCTTAGCGTTTAACCATTATTAACCAAGCTCGATAACCGGTCCAATCCAATTGAACCGATTTATCAATTTCGCGAGGTTTGTGTCGACCGACACAACGCTTGTGTCGATCGACACTAGGCGAAGCCTAAGTTTTATTCGGGTTTTCGCCATGTGTCGATCGACGCCGGATTGGCATCGATCGACACCATGCAAAAAACCCTAAAACGTTTTCGAACAAAAACCCTAAACTAGGTTACTTTGATCAAAACGAGTTTTAGCATGCTTGTATCAAATATACAGAGATCTAGATTCAACTAATCTAATCATCATGCTACTGATTCAATAGAACCTGGCTCTGATACCACTGAAGGAATTTCTAGCAGTTCTAATCTCAATTAGCAACCTTAGGTATAATTCCAAGCCTAGGATCTAGGGTTCATATAATCGAATCTCTCAGATCTTGAGGTTACCTGGTTATTAGCAGCGGAAGGTTTTGCAGATAATCGAGATCACGAAGCACCTCAAACGTTGTGCCTCTACTGGTATCCACACGCACACAAACTGAACAGGAGGGATGCTAGTACCTTTAGAGATCAGATCTCTCGAGAGGTTTCTCTTACCGTTCTGGTGGCTGTGTATTGGGTTAGATTAGTGTTTAGGTCGACCATATATCTTATATATGTCTACTTAAACCACAACCGAATTAACCAACGATTAAACCGATTTTAATCTGGCAATTCGCGAGTTGTGTCGACCGACACACTTAATGTGTCGATCGACACTGCCCCAGAAAATTGGTATCGAATGCATATCAAATATGCATTCATCAGATCATTACATTAATGATCAACCTCGTATACTACGTCCAGTTTGCTTAGGTGTGTGACCCTGTAGGATCATATAACACTAGCAATGAGTTCTAAACTCATTGATCATAAGTGGCTTCTAGCAAAGCATTATGACTGCCTAGTGTCACATGATTGTCTCATCTCGACAATACGACTTTCACTTAGAGTAAGCACAATAGATTTCACGACATTCCCAACACGATGAACATGATGTTGGCTATAATAAGGATGACACGGTTTCTTGCCTTATTCCATATCGAGATATAGTGACAAAGGGATTAGGGGAATAGATGATTCAGTACAAGTGGGAGATTGTTGGGATTATGTCCTGAAATCATATTGTACTAACTCTGATAGATAGTTGTATTGTCGAGATCGGACAATTCATGTGATACTAGGCGGTCATAATGTTTTGCTAGAAGCCTCTTATGACTTATGAGTTGTAACTCATAACTAGTATTATGTGGACCTACAGGGTCACACACCTAAGCAAGCTGGATACACTTTGTATGGGATTGATCATTAGCAAATGGTCTGGTCAATGTGTATTGGATACACATTTAATTCGAGTTTTAAGAGGTGTGTCGATCGACACCATTGGTGTGTCGATCGACACAAGGCGAAACCAAAATTGATATTTCGATTTAATGACTTAAATTGACCCGGTTTAATTACTGGGTAATTAGGTCGACTCAGAGGCCTATATATTCAATATGAGGCACGACTTTGAGCCAGAGAGTTCTTGACAGAACAACCGTAGCCACCTCTCTAAACACACAGGGATTCCCAGGAGATCCGATTCCCGGTACTAGCATCCCGGCGGATTCCAGCTTGTGTGCGTGTGGACTACAGTAGAGGCGCTGCAATTGAGGCGCTCCTGATCTCAATTACCTGTTCATCATTCCGCTGCAAATCACCAGGTAAACACGAGATCATTCCTGATGATTTAATTAACTAAACCCTAGATCCTAGACTATCTGGAACTAGTTAGGATTCAATCTGATGATAGAATGGCAGAAGTTCCAACAGAGAAGGCAATCCTCCTTGCCCTTTTCAACCTTCGTCTATTGATCGACAGGTGGACGACGTGGTCCTACTCGATGAGTTTGGCACCAACATGGATGTGATTTCGTCAGAGGTTGTTGGGGCCCCGAAGAGTCCTGAGGGAGCGCAGCTCGAGGCGACAGAAACTTCCTCGTCATTGCATGCGGTAGTGCCTCCCTTGTCGTCAAATGCTCCTCCGGTCGAGTTAACCCAAGATCTTCCTCCGCCTGTTTAGGCTGTATTTTTTGTTTCCGGGGTGGTTTAGTCCCCACTTTTCTAAGAATCGTTGTGGGGTAACGATGTTTCCCTTTCTGTAAGACTTTTGTTGGGACGACGTCCCCCCTTTTTTTGAATAGAGTTTACGTTTTCTCTTTTTACAATCGTATTGAAGCGGGGATTTTCTTGCCTTTGACTATTATGTCTTTTGGGCGAGTAATTACTTTTTCTTTTAGTTTGTGTACGAGTTCGTCTCCTTATTTGCCGATGTGGTCTGAAGATACTTTTTTGGCACAAACGAGGTAGGAGGGGAATGGGCCTGTTTGGCCGAGTTGTCGTCTTCAAGTCCTTTTATTTTTAAGGCTTGAAAGTATGTTTGATTTTGATCGAGTGAGGACTCAGTACTGAATTGTTTTACCTTGAATAAGGGTTTCATCGAGTGAAGACTCGGTTCTGATTCTTCGAGCGGAGCTCGGTTTTAGGATTTTGTACCTTGAATAAGGGTTTTCATCGAGTGAGGACTTTGTTTTGATTCGTCGAGCGGAGCTCGGTATTACGTTTTTGTACCTTGAATAAGGGTTTTCATCGAGTGAGGACTCGGTTTTGATTCATCGAGCGGAGCTCGGTATTAAGTTTTGTACCTTGAATAAGGGTTTTCATCGAGTGAGGACTCGGTTTGATTCATCGAGCGGAGTTCGGTATTAAGTTTTTGTACCTTGGATAAGGGTTTTCATCGAGTGAGGACTCGATTGTGATTCGTTGAGCGGAGCTCGGTAAAGTTTTTGTTCCTTGAATAAGGGTTTTCATCGAGTGAGGACTCGGTTTTGATTCATCGAGCGGAGCTCGGTATTAAGTTTTTGTACCATGGATAAGGGTTTTCATCGAGTGAGGACTCGGTTGTGATTCGTCGAGCGGAGCTCGATATTAAGTTTGTGTACCTTGAATAAGGGTTTTCATCGAGTGAGGACTCGGTTTTGATTTATCGAGCGGAGCTCGGTATTAAGTTTTCCTAACTCGGGTTCGGCTATGTGAAGCAGGTCGGCTTACTTAGTCCGTCTGAGTTAGGTTGCGGGTACAGTTCCCGGCTTTTTCTTGTGCCAATCTGACTTTAAGATCTTAGTCTTTGTCGTTTGGGGAAGGCAATAGATCTTGCACGTTTTGCTGTGCGGATAAGATTTAAACCTAGCATCCCGTTAGGACGTCGGTGTTATTTGAGACGAGATTTTGTTTTGACAAAAGTCTTTCTTTTATTGATTTACGACTGCACTCTTGGTAGAGTTGCCTACATACCTCGAAGACGAGGATCAAGTCGTTCGTAGTTCATATTACATAGGGTAATATCCTTTTTTTTGCGAAAACCATAAAGTAGCTCGGCTGCTCAATTTTAGGCTTGATTTTGCCAAGGTGTGTCTCCTTCAGGTGCCCTTCCTCCGATGGGTGGTCCTGGTATGATTCTTCTCTTTCCTTTTGGTTCAGATGGATGGCGAAGCTTTCGCTCGCTTATGAAGCATAGCCTCGACGTGGTTTGATCTCTCCTTAGCATGTGTATCCCGTTCGAGGTTGGGAACTTAATGCATTGGTGGTACGTCGAGACGACTGCTTTCATCGCGTGTATCCATGGTGTTCCCAAGATGGCTGGTTTATCGACGATGATGAACTTCATCATTGTTGCTATTCCGCCGATGTATATAGGGAGTTTGACCGTCCCTATAGTCATAGTCTGGTCACCATCGAATACGGTTAGTGGTTGCACCTTTGGCTTGACACATAGGTTTTTGAACTCTGCTTTCTCTAGAGCTTTTTTGAAGATCACGTCGACCGAGATTCCTGTGTCAACCAGCACGTGGGAGATCTCGCAATCTCCAATTAGGATCTCGACCACCAAGGGATCATTATGTGGCGTGTCTACTCCAATCGCGTCGGCTATAGTGAACGATAACGGTATGCCATCCTCGATCAGGAGCGGGTTGCGCTTGGTTGTTGTTGCTTTTCGACCATATTCTTTTATGGATCGCACTGAATCCGAACACAGTTGTAGTCCGCCCATTATCATGTTGATTCTCTGACGAGGTTGCGGGGTAGCCCGCCCCTCATCGTCCTGGTCCCGAGGGCGCCTGTTGGGCTCTGTTTCCGTAGGTCGTTCTTCCGGTTCCTCCCGGTGAGCTTCCTCTTGGTTTTCTTGTTTGTTGTTGTCATTTTTGGGTCGTCGGTCACCTCGTTCGGGGTTAACAATTCTCCCTTTCCGGTATTGGTCTAGGAAGTACTCAGCCAAGTTCCGACATTGTGCGGTATCGTGAGAGTGTTTCTTGTGATATTCGCAGTATGGTCGGTCGTCGTCAGCTTCTCCCGAGCGTGGTTAGTTTCGAACGAACTTGTTCCATCCTGGGGAAGTGTTTGCGATGGAAAAGGTTTTTCCGCCGCTGTCTTGAGAATCAGTTTTCGACTTCTCCTTTGCTATAGGGGCTTTTTTGGTCGACCCGGATTGCTTCTTAGAGAATATCGCATCTTCTTCTTCCAGTTCGATGAACGCCACCGCTCTGTGTAATGCGTCTTCCAGAGATGTGGGCTAGCTGCGCTGTCATCCACGTTTATTTTGGACACAACTTCCTTGAATCGATCAATAAAGTCTTTCAAGGGCTCGTCTTGTCTCTGTTCGAGGTCCCATAGGTCGGCATCCGATGATTCGGGTGTTATGTAGAGCGAGTAAAGCTTCAAGAATAGTTCCGAGAGCTCCAGGAAACTGTCGATCGACCATGTTTTGAGCCGCGATGACCAGGTAAGAGCATCCCCCTGAGGTTAGCCACGAAGTGTTGGCAGTATCCGGGGTCCTTCTCCTCGTCGGTGAATCGGTTACGACTCATTGCTAACATGAAGGCAGTCATGAACTGGTTGGGGTCGGTTTTCCCTTCGTAGAAAGGAAACTTGACATTCTCGATACGTGGGATCCTCGTGTTCATGATCCAAAACACGACCGAGCTCTGGGGTCGAACTTGCTACGCGGTGAACTTTGGAGCTCAGTTCTTGAATTTGGCTTAGTATTGCCGTGAGATGGTCGCCGGGTACTTGCGTCGATTTGATCGGAGTTGATCTGCTTCCAGTTGGGTTGACTGTCGATCCTACGGTTCTTCGAGGTACTTCGGGGAAAAGACGTCGGCTAATCGGTGGTGCTCTGTCCGGGGTCTGTTCCGCTGTGGGTGTGCCTTGGCGTCTTTTCAAACTTTCTCGGAGCAAATTCTGCTGGCCAGCTATCGCAATGATGCGTTCGTTTGCGGTTTTGTCCAGGTTTTCAACTCGGATTAGCAGCGTGCGAAGCATCTCCGTTGTGGACGGGTTTCCGATCTTTCTGGTAGGTATCATGGTGTTCATGCGCACCGACCTTGGTGGTGGTTCTATGTCGCTTGTTGTGTGCACCGGCCTCACCGTAGGTGCGATCGGGGCGCTTGAACTTCCTGATGGTGGTGCGTCATCTTGCGGCCCTGAGTTTGACGTGTTGCGTGCTCCGTCTCCTTGCTGGGATGGGTCAGGTTTATTCTCTTTTCCTCCCATCGCGGTATTGGTGACATCGCCTGCACCGTTCGTTCCTCCCATCTCATGCGACGAAGGTGGTGATTCATTCATTGCTAGCCTCTTCTTTGGTTAATCAGAATATCTAAAGTCCCCCCAGATGGCGCCAATTGTTGATTCACAAAATCAAACAATAATCAATTTGTTTAAATCGATTAGTGAATTAGGGACTTGTATATGAGATTAAACTAGAACCAGAAAGCAAGAACGGTTAGACCATAAAATCTAGTCTTTATTAAGAATACGAGCCAGAATCGATTGAATAATCGCTAGCTCTTAGGGTTTCTCAGTACAGAGTATGAATATTTCGACTTCGTCTTTTCCCGCGCATGGGAAGGATATTTATATCAGAGGATCTAGGGTTTTGCCCTAGATTCTCTCTTATATACTTTACATAATTATTAAGAGAATATCTCCTAAAAGAGATTCTTCCTTATCTTTTTTCAAGATAAATGTTAAACTAACTTTTTCTCTTTCTATGCAGGTCGACACGTAAGCCGCCGAGCTCCAGTGACGTCCCCGAGCTGCCTCGTCGTTGGTGGGCCTCGCTACATGGGGTCTCCATTTCTTTTGAGCCGAGTCTCCTTTAACCCCTTTGTTATCGGGTCGGGCCTTAGAGGGGTGCTAAACCCACCTCTAACATAAGCAAAAGTTTATGACCTAATCTGAAAGAGGAAATTGATGGATAAATAATTTGGGATTACACGATACCCTATAGATTTCTAGCGTAGTTCAAAGCCTGATTGATGAGTTTAAGAGACAGTATCTCCTTGCACGTTGCAATTTCTTCGGCTTTGTGGAACACAACCATCCCATGTCTCACTTCTTGAGAATCAAGTGGACTACCGAAAGATTCAAGGTCCAGTTCAGAAAAACAGCCCAATTCATTCAAATTAGTCAACAACAGTCCTTTTCTACACTTGCACTCCACGACAAAACCGTACAGAGCACAAAACAGAGTATGGTGCCTAAAATGAGATGTCAAATTGTACTGCATAACAAATATGATTTGCTCTTATCATTAGGCTAAGGATAGACGTTAAGCACGTGTGTAATCGAGGTGTTGGATTTTGGAAGATCCACTCATATATATGTACCTTTGAATGTAATAGTTGTAAGTAGGACATATTTCCCGAACCTGAAACCCGAACCCAGATCCGACCCGGAAATTCTGGTTCGGTACGGGTTCGGATCCTTTACAATAACCAATTGGAACAAAGGTTCAAATACTTTAGGTTATGGATTGGTTCGGGTTAAATCCAAAAATCAATTGGGTAACCCAAATAAACTGAAACTATATGATACATATCGGATACACCAGTGGTTTTTTCTTCATTTGATATTTTAAGAGCCGAAAAAAATTGTCTGATGTTTTAATGAACATTGTTTTACTGATCTTGAACATATTATAATGTTGTTTTGAAAATATGATGGAAAAGTATGCTTAACAGAAGACTGATTCAAGTGAGAAAATGATCGGAGATAGACGAGAATTTTTTTTTTAGTTCTTTAAATTTTAAGACTTTTATTTCATGTTTTTCAGTTTGGTGTTATGCATTTATTTTAAAATTTTAGTTTTTTGAATAATATTGGTTATATCAATTTGGTTGTTACTTAACGGTTGTTTTTATTCGAAATGAATTTGATTTTTGGTTTTATTAGATTGGAGTCAGAGTATATAACGGTATTACTTGAACCCACAAAATCAGAATGGGTTTTGGGTTTTCAACAACAAACCCGAACCGAACCGAACCGAACCTGGCTATATTTGAACCGTACCTGACCTGTTTATTAGATATATCCGAATGGGACTTATGAGCCTAAACCCGATGATCCAAAAATCCGAATAACCCGAACCAAAATTTGAACGCCCACCCCTAGTTGTAAGGCAAGCAATAAGATATTATTTAAATAAAAACTCTTGTGTTTATTTATTATCATGGTATGAGAGCTCTATAAAACCTTCACAAGTCATGACAGATGACGAGGACTTTTAACCTTTTTCTTCTCAAATTCACGTTTCCAATTCGGTTACTATCAAACTCAATGATAATAACTATCTTCTTTGGAAAACCTAGTTCGAGTCTTTCCTTCGATCTCAAAAACTTATTGGTTTTGTAAATGGTCAGATCCCGCCACCGCCCTTGTTCTTAAACCAGATGGTTAATAATCAAGTGGTTCAGGAACCAAACCCTCAATATGAGGCATGGACTTGTACTGATGAGCTAATCAAGTCATGTATTTTCGGTACTCTTACTGAGTAAGTTTTGGGCTACGTTCATACACTCCGCACGTCTCATAAGGTCTGGTTCTCTTGCGGATAACTTCAGTAAAAGCTCAGTCGCTCGAGAGTTAGAGCTTCGCCGTCATCTACAATTGCTGTCCAACCGTACCAAAGACTTTACCACATATTGCCAAGAGTTTCGTGCTTTGTGCGACCAGCTCAGTTCCATTGGCAAGCCGGTGGATGAATCCATGAAGATCTTACCTTTCTTAATGGTCTGGGCTGTGAATATGATCCAATCTCTATGGTTGTTCAAAGCTCGATGTCTCGCTATCCACCTCTGTCATTCAATGATGTGGTCTCTGAGATCTTAGGGTATGATACTAAACTGCAATCGTATGAAACTCCAGCAGATGTCACACAATTCACTGCATTCCAGACTCAGAGATCTGGCTATTCCAACAGAGGACAGAGAGGAAGAGGTGCTTCTCCCTTTGGTATCAGAGGACGTGGTGGTTACTCCACTCGTGGCAGAGGTTTTTCCCAGAAGGTTAACACATCAGGATGGAGCCAGTCACAGTCAGAAGGATCAACTGGTTCTCGTCCAGTTTGCTAGATTTGTGGACGAGTGGGACATTCAGCACTAAAGTGATGGAACCGTTTTGACAACATGTATCAGAGTGATGATGCTCCTCAGGCTCTCTCTGCTCTTCGCTCATCTGATGACACGGGTCAAGAATTGTACACGGATTTTGGTGCTTCAGCACACATAACATCTACAACTGCACCACTTAAGAATGTCACACCATATCATGGAAAACACACTAATGGTGGCAGATGGTGCGTATCTCCTTATCACCCACGTTGGCTCCACAACACTCACCACTAATATAGGTAGTATCCCTCTCTGTGATGTTCTTGTTTGTCCATCTCTACAAAAATTTCTTTTGTTTGTATCAAAACTGTGTGAGGATTATCCATGTGGTATATTTTTTTGATGTTAATCATGTTTATGTCATCGACTTGGATACTCAGAAAGTGGTGACAAAAGGGACACAACGTAAGGGTCTTTATATGTTGCAGAACTCAGAGTTTGTGGCATTCTACTCAAATCGACAGGTTGTTGCAAGTGACATTGTCTGGCATCAAAGGCTTGGTCATGAAACTTTCATATTCTGCAACTACTCAAATCCAATAAGGCAATATCTATCAATAGGAACATCATTTCTCTCATTTGTGAACCTTGTCAGATGGGAAAGAGTCTTCAGTTACCTTTTTCTTCTTCAGAGTCTAGTGTTTTAGAGCCATTGGATCGAATCAGTTGTGATTTATGGGGTCCATCACCTATTGTATATGTCCAAGGTTTTAAATATTATGCAGTTTTTGTGGATCATTACTCTAGATACTCCTGGTTCTTTCCTCTAAAGCTCAAATCAGAATTTTTGGTGTGTTCATTATCTTTCAAAAACAAGTTGAAAACCAGTTTAATAGAAAGATAAAAGCTTTTCAAAGCGACAGAGGTGGGGAATTCATGAGCACAAACTTCAGGAGACACAAAATCATGGAATTCAACATCTCATTTCATGTCTATCAATACCTCAACAAAATGGAATTAGTGAACGAAAGCATCATCACTTAACAGAGTTTGGTCTAGCAGTGTTGTTTCAAAGCAAGGTTCCCTTAAAATATTGGGTTGAAGCTTTCTATTCTGCAAACTTCATCACTAATATGCTTCTCTCTACCACGTTGAAGCAAGCCAATCCAAATGAGGTTCTTCTGCAAAAGCAATCGGGTTACTCATTTCCAAAGGGGTGTTTGGCTTAGTGTGTTAAATGTTTCTTCATTCTTATATGCAACACAAATTTGAGCCACGGTCTTTACAGTGTGTTTTTTTAATACAATACTTAGTATAAGGGTTATCGCTGCCTCTTTCCCACGACAGGTTGGGTTTACATCAGCCGCAGTGTCATTTTTGACGAAGAATGCTTTCCATTTTCTGGGAAATATAAGCATTTTATATCACTGTCCAAGACACCTCTTCTGCAACCATGGAAATCTTCTGAACAAGCTCAAGTTCCTCATCATCTTCCAAGTCTTCATGCTCAAGTTACTCGTCATGTTGCTCATTATCCACATAAAGCCTCTGAGATGATCAATACAGAGCCGAGAGATGAATATGTTCAAATCAGTAATCATGAAGAATAACTGCAGGCTTCTCCTTCTTCTTCTAAGGGTACGATCTTGCCCCAAGCACCAACTGGGCATCTCATGACAACAAGGTTGAAACTTGGCATCTGCAAGCCTAACCCAAGGTATGCTTTAGTAGTAAGTAAAACTGTGATACCCCGTATCCAAAAAATATGGTCAACGGGCAGAAGAAAAGTCAACAGGGGCAAAAACCGTAATTTTGCCAAACCTAGGGGCAAAATGGTAATTTTGCCAAAGTTCGAGACGGAAGACGTGACGGGCCAAATGTTCTCTTTTTAAAACATAAATAACATTTACAAGACCAGATTTGGAAGAAACGGAGCAGAAATGAATTTTTGGGCGTATCGGTCGGAAAACCGACTAAACCGGGAAAACTTCGGAAATTCATAACGGGAGCTAGGAAATTCCAAATGAGGTGATTCAAGTTGCTAAATTCTTCTAAAATCAGGTAGAATCAGTTTATGGAAGGTTTGGATTTATGGGAATCGTCTGGTATTTTATAAAACAATAATCGCAAAATCGATGAAACCGAGATAAAAGTGCAAGATGGGTTTCTCAAATAATTGGGCCGGTTCAGGAAGGGATTTTTGGCTACTTAGTCACATATGGAGACATGTGTCATCAGCCAGGGTCGCCACACCTCTTGGTTAGGTGTCAATGTATGGTCTTGATGCAAGAAATCCTTTTGCATGCACCAAAAACAATCACATTTCCTCCTTCTTTCACCAAAAATGATTCAAAGAACCTCACAAAAACTCTCTCAACTCTCTCCTCTCACTTCATCCACGAAATCCCTCTCTCTCTCTCTCTCTCTCTCTATCTTCAAGAGATTCTTTGAAGATCTTCATGTGTTCTTCATGAGTCTTCAAGTTCTCTCTCTATCTTCAAGAGATTCTTTGAAGATCTTCATGTGTTCTTCATGAGTCTTTAAGTTCTCTCTCTATATTCAAGAGATTCTTTGAATATCTTCATGTGTTCTTCATGAGTCTTCAAATTCTCTCTCTATCTTCAAGAGATCCTTTGAAGATCTTCATGAACCTTCAAACCTTCTTAGTTGCTTGGACTCCAAGTTAACTCTCTCACTCAAGATCAAGGTTTCATTTCACCAAGTTGATTAAAGATCTGAGATCCTCTCATCCTTCTCATCAGCCGCCGGTCTCTAGCCACCGCCGTCGCCGGAGAGTTGCCGGAGAGTCGCCGGAGAAGCCGCGCCGGTTGCCTCCGCCGCTTCTCTCTCATGTTCCGCTCGGTCGCTCTCTCTCTAGCTGGTTGTTTGCCTCGCATCAGTCTCTTATCTCACCGGAGATGCCTCTACTCTCCGGTCAACCACCGTGGTCAACGGCTGGTCAACGCCGGAAACCACCGTGGTCACCGCCGGAGAAGGGCTCTTTCAGCCACGGTCAGTTGTGATGCGGTTTAGTGGATCATCGGTTCAGAGTTGGGTCAGTCGGTTCAAACTGGGTCAAAGGAGTCAAAGTCAACCATTGGTCAGCTTCGGTCAATGCCGGTCAACGGCCGGTCAACGCCGTGGTCAACGCCGGTCAACGCGTTGACTCCGGCCGGTTTTGGGTATTGTGGTTCGTGTACGGGTGTTCGTGACGCTTCGTAGTTCGTGTTCATGTGTTCGGGAGGTTCAGGTTTAGTTCAGGGTCTCGGGAATCCGTATCCACATCCGAGTCGTTCGTTCCATCATAAATCACTGTAAGTCGGCTCAAACACTGTAGCTTATGCATATCGATCGGGAAATAAGAAACCGTAGAACTAGGACAGCATACCCGAATGTATATTGATCGTGTTTGAGAATTGAATAATTGAATTATCGATAAACCGGTTAGGTTTAAGACGCATGTTAGGATTATAAGAATTAAACGGATTAAACCTGATTGTGTGCCGCTAGGTTGGTAGTATCGTTGTGTGATGCATTCATATAGTGGTGCATGCTAGGGCCGTATATGCACATATATGTAAGTAATGGACGGTATTGAATGAACCTATATACGAGAATTACGACGATTTAAAATATGGAAGTAAACTTAACAAGCGTATAGCGTATGGAATAGTATCGGGGTTTCCCAAGAATAAATGAATTAAGTTAATGAAAGATGAGACGTCGGGGAGTTTAGTAATCCACTAGCACTAATCCGACGGATCGGGGAGTTGATAAAAGATATTAGGGTTTGATAAGAAAAGAGAAGTGTTGTGGTTAGTGAGCCGTCTACGGATTAGCAACCCGCTAATCCAAGGTAGCGGACGTGAAATGGTTAAAAAACGCTAGAAATCTTAATAGGCATGTATGTGTGTTGATTGCGTGATGATTGTGTGATTTTGTTGTTGTGTGTTTGTTACTGAGCTTTCTGTGCAGGCCTGTTAGATTGTCTCGGTGTTGGGCCGAGCAATCCGCGTGGATACTTAATCTGGTCATGGGACCGGTTAAGTCGGAACCGCTGACTCGGTACGGTGATGAGTCAGGGGGCGGTATTGGTGTGTGTGAGTGGACTTGCGGGATGCGGTGTTGAGTTGTTTGTTGTTGATTGAGATTGATTGATAGAGTCCAAGCGAATCTGCGTGTTTACATTTCTGCACTAGGACTCTAGGGTGCGTTAGATCCCGCAAGTCTAGGAGTTGGATACGTTCCGGTACTTCCGACCCGATTGGATCCTTGGGTTGTTGCCTAACCAGGTCGTGGTGATTCTGGTTATGGTGTTAACCTACTGGGTGACGCCGGTATGTGTGTGGTCCGGAGAATACGGGGTCACGTCCTAGGGCCGGACTGCATGAACACTTGGGTTATCTAGGGGTAGCCTGAGTCACCGCGTATCGATGGACGGAGAACTGGCCGTCGGACATGTGCCGTCGTCTAGGAGTCGTGGGTTAGTTACCATATCGGTAACGGTGGAAACCCGTAGAAGTTACCGAGATCATAGGGCCCAGTGATGTGTTTGATGTAGTTGGTGGTGCGCGGTAGATAGACCGAGTCTCAATCGGGAACATGTGCCGCAGTGCTCCCGATTTCCTCTAATCGTTTTCTTGTTCTTTTGGCAATTGATTGTGTGTGGGCTCGACACGACGTGGTAGTGCGTGATCGGCTATTTGTTATGATTGCTTGTTATTTTGGGGTTTTGGGCGGGAATCTATAGATGATAGATAGATTAGCAGCCGTAGTGGGGAGCCGACTCGCTGGGTGATCTTAGATCACTCATTAGACTCTTTTTGTGTTTTTCAGGTTTAACAGCGACGGACGCGGGAGGTCCTCGGTGTAGTTTCGGGATTGCTTGTGGCGGGGTTTTGATTCGATGATTTCGGGGTTTTCTTTCGGTTTGGCTTGTCGACAATTTTATATTGAGCTTTGTTTATTGCTAGTTGATTAATGAAATGATTTGTAAAAATGACGATTAAACGTTGTGCTGAACGTTTGGTTACTCAGAAATGAATATGCTTTCCTGATATTGTGTTTAGTCCGAACCAACACAACTCACTGAAATGGTACAAGGTGTACAACTTTTATTATGGAAGTGAGGATAGCGGAGTCAAGGACGGATTAGTGCGAGCCTTTGCCTCAAACCGATCTGTCTCTGGCTTCGTCCTGTGGCGAACTTTTCCTGTTCGACTTGCTCGGGTTCGATCGGTCATGTTCTTGTTTGATTGTTGACCGGTCAGCTCGACGGTCAGCGGAGAATGGGAAAGGGGCGTTACAAAAAGGTGGTATCAGAGCATGGTTCTGCGTGGGTTTCAAAGCTATTCATTTCTGAGTGTTTTCCGTGTTTTATCGAGTCAAAATTGTGTCTTACCCAAGCATCCATTAGGAAACCGAGCCGTGTCCGTAAATTCGGGGTTGGGATTAGATAGGAAATTGTGTTATTTGTACTGATGTTTATTTGTGTTTTTTATTGCAGACAGCAGCAGAGTGTCCCTGGACGGATTGTGTGTGGGTGTGTGCATCGTGTGAGAGATTGCAGCGAGCAGTATGATTCAGCGTCGGATGGCGGGAGCGGAGTATCGAGCTCTGTTAGAGCAGCATTAGGCAGGTTTGAGAGCAGCGCAGACGGGACAGTCACAGGGTTCCCGGATATCTGATTGACCACAAGTTGTTCCGCGAGTGCAGCAGGGAGCGAGAGCCGCCGTTGTAGATTGGAGTCCGTTGCCGGACCCGTTACCTCTATCTCTACAGGACAACACAGGTACCCCAGACCCGGTCGCAGGAGTGATGGGATATTTGGGATACGCAGATTATGGGTTGCCACCATTACCCCCACAGTTGGAGGCGCCTATTATGTCACCGGAGATTCCACCACCGATGTTAGAGGCCCATGACGTGTCGTTACCCTTCAGCTTACACGCATCAGATTTCGTTCCGCTCACCGGGGAGGAGTTTAGGGTGGACCCGTTCCATGCAGCAGTTGACATGGATATGGAGCCGATAGACCCAGAGCAGCGGTTACAGTGGGAGCAGCGTATAGATGAGCAGATGGCGATACTCGGGGACGTGCTAGAGCAGCGGATTGGACCGCACCATCAGCCAGGATCGCCTCAGAGGTCAGGATCATTATCACCCGGCTTCACCGAGCCACTCTCAGCGATGTAGTCAGCCACATGAGTTGAGCCGATGTCGACGGCAGGGTCGGATACACAGTTTGAGTCGGTGACATCACCAGAGGCACCACTGGCCGAGCCAGTCGCATCACCAGAGATGCCACCAGCAGACACACCAGATTCAGTGCCGCAGATGCCAGTATACCGGACATGTAGCACCTGCGGAGTTCGGGGTTTTCATTTGCGTTGGTGTCCACGACCAGTCGATCCCCGTTATCGAGAGACGTATCAGCCGGTGTCGAGCTCTTATTATTGTCAAGTGTGTGGTATGGACGGTCATCTTGCACCTATCTGTCCGATCACGGGGCCCAGACCACGTATGTCCGACGCCGAGCTATATCGTCCCCCAGTACCAGCGGACTACCGACCCGGACCGAGCCGCTGAGACACCGGGCTTATTCCATCGACAGTTATTCAGCAGCCAGTCGCGCAGTCACCCGTAGCGCAGCCACCACTAGTGCATCCACCGAGACCATCGAGGACGTGCAGCAGGTGTGGAGACGAGGGACATAGGACATCTGTTTGTTCCCGCAGATCTTGTTCCCGTAGGTCTCGCTCAGCGCCAGTAGTTTTCCAGACGTGTGGAGTGCAGGGACATCGAGCGTCCGAGTGTTTCCAGGAGCCATCTTCGGGGTCTGCTTCCTCTTGCCAGTTATGTGATGCGACAGATCATCAGGCACCAGCCTATTACCGTGGGCCACGCCCAGCGCCCGTTGTCGTTTGTCAGCTTTGCGGTCGCAGAGGTCATGAGGCGCAGTTATTTCCGATGGCAGAGCCGCTGCACGTTGGAGCGCCGACTAGAGATGCGCACCCACCACACCCTCCCGGCGCACCTGCCAGTGGCTACCACCGCGAGCTGCGATGCCGTTTTTGTTGGGAATTCCGGTCGTGTTGGGGCTTTTAGGACTAGGATAGTTAGGCCGGGTAAGTTGGGCACTAACTATGTTGCTTTTGTGTGTATCTAGATCGGTGATTTTCGCATGTTGTTTCAGACATCTCCAGGGTATGACGGTGCAGTTTGGGGGTTAGGGTGTTGACGACGGACGTCTCGTGGTTGTATTTCTGTGTTACTTATGTATTTAAAAACCTCGAAACATGTGTGTATTGTTGTTTTTGTGTATGTATGTGATGCAGAACTGTTCTACTTATCATTACGGCTTACGTAGTAATTGTTTGCATACGTGTGATGGTTTTGGATGCAAATGAATTACCATCTGAATTCTAATGATGAGCGGAACTGGCGGCCGTTCATCATGACCTAAACCCAGACTGACGACATATCCGGGGCGATCTAGTGATTGCTTGGTTGTGTGTGGTAATTGTTTGCTTTTGCGTTTATTGCTTGCGTGTTTTATCAAATCTTGAGTGGTGCATTGGATAGTTAGAGTTGTGTTTTATTCGTGGTATAGCATGTGAAGAGTGTGAATGGTAGCGGTAAGCCATTCGATTGATAGTTGTGTTGAGTTGGGTTGAGTAGTTTAAATTTTTATCGCAATCGTTAAGTTGTTAGAAGTAAAAGTATTAGCACCTTTTCGTTTAAGGTGTTGAGCTAACTTGAGAATGGTTGTATTGGACTGTCGATTCACGAGAGAGCGGAATTATAGACTATCGTTACTTAATCATGGGTAACCGTTGGGTACATGATTAATTAACTATATCTCTATGAGGAAGTGATATCGAATGATGAATTAGTTTGAATTCACCGCTCCAGTGAAAGTGGTTGTGCTGAATGTAGGACGGAATGGACGATGCGATACGAATATGAGACCGAACCCGAACCCGAAAGCAAGGTGAAATGTAACGAGACCGCAAGACAAGTTTACCCGGGAAGTGACGCAGTTGAGAAGGGATCGTCAGTGGAGAATTGTGTCAATGCAGGGCAACTAGAAGAGCGAAGCGGTTAGTATGATGAGTTATCAAAGAGATTTGAAGTAACGTCAGCGACAGTATGAGAATCAGAGTGAAGCAATGAAGTGTGAGTGGAATGGAGAGTTAGCAAAGTCAGATTCAGAAATCAAAGATGTATGGGAAGGAAGCGGCCGTATCAGAATCAGAGTGAAGTTAGCAGTACAGGTAAAGTTGGAGCCATAAGGTCGTCAGATTTGGAATGCAGATTCTTAAAGAGTGTCTCGGGGAGACAAACCAGTATCGGAAAGGACGGAGAAGTCGAAGCAAAGTGGGGAAGTTAAAAGTGGGAATCAGTGCAAGGATCAGTTAGATGGAAGGTTTGGAAAGAGCGTAGGAAGGCAAGAAGTCCGAGTTAGGCCGTGGTGTTCGAATAAAGAAGCGTTGGAATGGAGTGACGGAGCAACTTGCAAGGTTTGGGCCGATTCGAAGTCTAGTAGTGACGGAGAATTCGGAGACCGAATTCCTGTAAGTGGGGAAGAATGTGATACCCGTATCCAAAAAATATGGTCAACAGGCAGAAGAAAAGTCAACAGGGGCAAAAACCGTAATTTTGCCAAACCCAGGGGCAAAATTGTAATTTTGCCAAAGTTCGAGACGGAAGACGTGACGGGCCAAATGTTCTCTTTTTAAAACATAAAGAATATTTACAAGACCAGATTTGGAAGAAACGGAGCAGAAATGCATTTTTCGGTGTATCGGTCGGAAAACCGACTAAACCGGAAAACCTTCGGAAATTCATAACGGGAGCTAGGAAACTCCAAATGAGGTGATTCAAGTTGCTAAATTCATCTAAATGCAGGGAGAATAGGTTTATGGAAGTTTTGGGATTTATGGGAATCGTATGGTATCTTTTAAAACAATAATCGCAAAATCGACGAAACCGAGATAAAAGTGCAAGATGGGCTTCTCAATGAATTGGGCCGGTTCAGGAAGGAATTTTTGGCTAATTAGTCACATATGGAGACATGTTTCATCAGCCAGGGTCGTCACACCTCTTGGTTAGGTGTCAATGTATGGTCTTGATGCAAAAAATCCTTTTGCATGCACCAAAAACAATCACATTTCCTCCTTCTTTCACCAAAAATGATTCAAAGAACCTCACAAAAACTCTCTCAACTCTCTCCTCTCACTTCATCCACGAAATCCCTCTCTCTCTCTCTCTCTATCTTCAAGAGATTCTTTGAAGATCTTCATGTGTTCTTCATGAGTCTTCAAGTTCTCTCTCTATCTTCAAGAGATCCTTTGAAGATCTTCATGAACCTTCAAACCTTCTTAGTTTCTTGGACTCCAAGTTAACTCTCTCACTCAAGATCAAGGTTTCATTTAACCAAGTTGATTAAAGATCTGAGATCCTCTCATCCTTCTCATCAGCTGCCGGTCTCTAGCCACCGCCGTCGCCGGAGAGTTGCCGGAGAGTCGCCGGAGAAGCCGCCGCCGGTTGCCTCTGCCGCTTCTCTCTCATGTTCCGCTCGGTCGCTCTCTCTCTCTAGCTGGTTGTTTGCCTCGCATCAGTCTCTTATCTCACCGGAGATGCCTCTACTCTCCGGTCAACCACCGTGGTCAACGGCTTGTCAACGCCGGAAACCACCGTGGTCACCGCCGGAGAAGGGCTCTTTCAGCCACGGTCAGTTGTGATGCGGTTTAGTGGATCATCGGTTCAGAGTTGGGTCAGTCGGTTCAAACTGGGTCAAAGGAGTCAAAGTCAACCATCGGTCAGCTTCGGTCAACGCCGGTCAACGGCCGGTCAACGCTGTGGTCAACGTCGGTCAACGCGTTGACTCTGGCCGGTTTTGGGTATTGCGGTTCGTGTACGGGTGTTCGTGACGCTTCGTAGTTCGTGTTCATGTGTTCGGGAGGTTCAGGTTTAGTTCAGGGTCTCGGGAATCTGTATCCACATCCGTGTCGTTCGTTCCGTCATAAATCACTGTAAGTCGGCTCAAACACTGTAGCTTATGCATATAGATCGGGAAATGAGAAACCGTAGAACTAGGACAGCATACCCGAATGTATATTGATCGTGTTTGAGAATTGAATATTTGAATTATCGATAAACCGGTTAGGTTTAAGACGCATGTTAGGATTATAAGAATTAAACGGATTAAACCTGATTGTGTGCCGCTAGGTTGGTAGTATCGTTGTGTGATGCATTCATATAGTAGTGCATGCTAGGGCCGTATATGCACATATATGTAAGTAATGGACGGTATTGAATGAACCTATATACGGGAATTACGACGAGTTAAAATATGGAAGTAAACTTAACAAGCGTATAGCGTATGGAATAGTATCGGGGTTTCCCAAGAATAAATGAATTAAGTTAATGAAAGATGAGACGTCGGGGATTTTAGTAATCCACTAGCACTAATCCGACGGATCGGGGAGTTGATAAAAGATATTAGGGTTTGATAAGAAAAGAGAAGTGTTGTGGTTAGTGAGCCGTCTACGGATTAGCAACCCGCTAATCCAAGGTAGCGGACGTGAAATGGTTAAAAAACGCTAGAAATCTTAATAGGCATGTCTGTGTGTTGATTGCGTGATGATTGTGTGATTGTGTTGTTGTGTGTTTGTTACTGAGCTTTTTGTGCAGGCCTGTTAGATTGTCTCGGTGTTGGGCCGAGCAATCCGCGTGGATACTTAATCTGGTCATGGGACCGGTTAAGTCAGAACCGCTGACTCGGTACGGTGCTGAGTCAGGGGGTGGTATTGGTGTGTGTGAGTGGACTTGCGGGATGCGGTGTTGAGTTGTTTGTTGTTGATTGAGATTGATTGATAGAGTCCAAGCGAGTCTGCGTGTTTACATTTCTGCACTAGGACTCTAGGGTGCGTTAGATCCCGCAAGTCTAGGAGTTGGATACGTTCCGGTACTTCCGACCCGATTGGATCCTTGGGTTGTTGCCTAACCAGGTCGTGGTGATTCTGGTTATGGTGTTAACCTACTGGGTGACTCCGGTAGGTGTGTGGTCCGGAGAATACGGGGTCATGTCCTAGGGCCGGACTGCATGAACACTTGGGTTATCTAGGGGTAGCCTGAGTCACCGCGTATCGATGGACGGAGAACTGGCCGTCGGACATATGCCGTCGTCTAGGAGCCGTGGGTTAGTTACCATATCGGTAACGGTGGAAACCCGTAGAAGTTACCGAGATCATAGGGCCCAGTGATGTGTTTGGTGTAGTTGGTGGTGCGCGGTAGATAGATCGAGTCTCAATCGGGAACATGTGCCGCAGTGCTCCCGATTTCCTCTAATCGTTTTCTTGTTCTTTTGGCAATTGATTGTGTGTGGGCTCGACACGACGTGGTAGTGCGTGATCGGCTATTTGTTATGATTGCTTGTTATTTTGGGGTTTTGGGCGGGAATCTATAGATGATAGATAGATTAGCAGCCGTAGTGGGGAGCCGACTCGCTGGGTGATCTTAGATCACTCATTAGACTCTTTTTGTGTTTTTCAGGTTTAACAGCGACGGACGCGGGAGGTCCTCGGTGTAGTTTCGGGATTGCTTGTGGCGGGGTTTTGATTCGATGATTTCGGGGTTTTCTTTCGGTTTAGCTTGTCGACAATTTTATATTGAGCTTTGTTTATTGCTAGTTGATTAATGAAATGATTTGTAAAAATGACGATTAAACGTTGTGCTGAACGTTTGGTTACTCAGAAATGAATATGCTTTCCTGATATTGTGTTTAGTCCGAACCAACACAACTCACTGAAATGGTACAAGGTGTACAACTTGTATTATGGAAGTGAGGATAGCGAAGTCAAGGACGGATTAGTGCGAGCCTTTGCCTCAAACCGATATGTCTCTGGGTTCGTCCTGTGGCGAACTTTTCCTGTTCGACTTGCTCGGGTTTGATCGGTCATGTTCTTGTTTGATTGTTGACCGGTCAGCTCGACGGTCAGCGGAGAATGGGAAAGGGGCGTTCAGAAAGGTGGTATCAGAGCATGGTTCTGCATGGGTTTCAAAGCTATTCATTTCTGAGTGTTTTCCGTGTTTTATCGAGTCAAAATTGTGTCTTACCCAAGCATCCATTAGGAAACCGAGCCGTGTTCGTAAATCCGGGGTTGGGATGAGATAGGAAATTGTGTTATTTGTACTGATGTTTATTTGTGTTTTTGATTGCAGACAGCAGCAGAGTGTCCCTGGACGGATTGTGTGTGGGTGTGTGCATCGTGTGAGAGATTGCAGCGAGCAGTATGAGTCAGCATCGGATGACGAGAGCGGAGTATCGAGCTCTGTTAGAGCAGCCTTAGGCAGGTTTGAGAGCAGCGCAGACGGGACAGTCACAGGGTTCCCGGATATCTGATCGACCACCAGTTGTTCCGCGAGTGCAGCAGGGAGCGAGAGCCGCCGTTGTAGATTGGAGTCTGTTGCCGGACCCGTTACCTCTATCTCTACAGGACGACGCAGGTACCCCAGACCTGGTCGCAGGAGTGATGGGATATTTGGGATACGCAGATTATGGGTTGCCACCATTACCACCACAGTTGGAGGCGCCTATTATGTCACCGGAGATTCCACCACCGATGTTAGAGGCCCATGACGTGTCGTTACCCTTCAGCTTACACGCATCAGATTTCGTTCCGCTCACCGGGGAGGAGTTTAGGGTGGACCCGTTCCATGCAGCAGTTGACATGGATATGGAGCCGATAGACCCAGAGCAGCGGTTACAGTGGGAGCAGCGTATAGATGAGCAGATGGCGATACTCGGGGACGTGCTAGAGCAGCGGATTGGACTGCACCATCAGCCAGGATCGCCTCAGAGGTCAGGATCATTATCACCCGGCTTCACCGAGCCACTCTCTGTGATGGAGTCAGCCACATGAGTTGAGCCGATGTCGACGGCAGGGTCGGATACACAGTTTGAGTCGGTGACATCACCAGAGGCACCACCGGCCGAGCCAGTCGCATCACCAGAGATGCCACCAGCAGACACACCAGATTCAGTGCCGCAGATGCCAGTATACTGGACGTGTAGCACCTGCGGAGTTCGGGGTTTTCATTTGCATTGGTGTCCACGACCAGTCGATCCCCGTTATCGAGAGACGTATCAGCCGGTGTCGAGCTCTTATTATTGTCAAGTGTGTGGTATGGACGGTCATCTTGCACCTATCTGTCCGATCGCGGGGCCCGGACCACGTATGTCCGACGCCGAGCTATATCGTCCCCCAGTACCAGCGGACTACCGACCCGGACCGAGCCGCTGAGACACCGGGCTTATTCCATCGACAGTTATTCAGCAGCCAGTCGCGCAGTCACCTGTAGTGCAGCCACCACTAGTGCATCCACCGAGACCATCGAGGACGTGCAGCAGGTGTGGAGATGAGGGACATAGGACATCTGTTTGTTCCCGCAGATCTTGTTCCCGTAGGTCTCGCTCAGCGCCAGTAGTTTTCCAGACGTGTGGAGTGCAGGGACATCGAGCGTCCGAGTGTTTCCAGGAGCCATCTTCGGGGTCTCCTTCCTCTTGCCAGTTATGTGATGCGACAGATCATCAGGCACCAGCCTATTACCGTGGGCCACGCCCAGCGCCCGTTGTCGTTTGTCAGCTTTGCGGTCGCAGAGGTCATGAGGCGCAGTTATTTCCGATGGCAGAGCCGCTGCACGTTGGAGCGCCGAATAGAGATGCGCACCCACCACACCCTCCCGGCGCACCTGCCAGTGGCTACCACCGCGAGCTGCGATGCCGTTTTTGTTGGGAATTCCGGTCGTGTTGGGGCTGTTAGGACTAGGATAGTTAGGCCGGGTAAGTTGGGCACTAACTATGTTGCTTTTGTGTGTATCTAGATCGGTGATTTTCGCATGTTGTTTCAGACATCTCCAGGGTATGACGGTGCAGTTTGGGGGTTAGGGTGTTGACGACGGACGTCTTGTGGTTGTATTTCTGTGTTACTTATGTATTTAAAAACCTCGAAACATGTGTGTATTGTTGTTTTTGTGTATGTATGTGATGCTGAACTGTTCTACTTATCATTACGGCTTACGTAGTAATTGTTTACATACGTGTGATGGTTTTGGATGCAAATGAATTACCATCTGAATTCTAATGATGAGCGGAACTGGCGGCCGTTCATCATGACCTAAACCCAGACTGACGACATATCCGGGGCGATCTAGTGATTGCTTGGTTGTGTGTGGTAATTGTTTGCTTTTGCGTTTATTGCTTGCGTGTTTTATCAAATGCTTGAGTGGTGCATTGGATAGTTAGAGTTGTGTTTTATTCGTGGTATAGCATGTGAAGAGTGTGAATGGTAGCGGTAAGCCATTCGATTGATAGTTGTGTTGAGTTGGGTTGAGTAGTTTAAATTTTTATCGCAATCGTTAAGTTGTTAGAAGTAAAAGTATTAGCACCTTTTCGTTTAAGGTGTTGAGCTAACTTGAGAATGGTTGTATTCGACTGTCGATTCACGAGAGAGCGGAATTATAGACTATCGTTACTTAATCATGGGTAACCGTTGGGTACATGATTAATTAACTATATCTCTATGAGGAAGTGATATCGAAGGATGAATTAGTTTGAATTCACCGCTCCAGTGAAAGTGGTTGTGCTGAATGTAGGACGGAATGGACGATGCGATATGAATATGAGACCGAACCCGAACCCGAAAGCAAGGTGAAATGTAACGAGACCGCAAGAGAAGTTGACCCGGGAAGTGACGCAGTTGAGAAGGGATCGTCAGTGGAGAATTGTGTCAATGCAGGGCAACTAGAAGAGCGAAGCGGTTAGTATGATGAGTTATCAAAGAGATTTGAAGTAACGTCAGCGACAGTATGAGAATCAGAGTGAAGCAATGAAGTGTGAGTGGAATGGAGAGTTAGCAAAGTCAGATTCAGAAATCAAAGATGTATGGGAAGGAAGCGGCCGTATCAGAATCAGAGTGAAGTTAGCAGTACAGGTAAAGTTGGAGCCATAAGGTCGTCAGATTTGGAATGCAGATTCTTAAAGAGTGTCTCGGGGAGACAAACCAGTATCGGAAAGGACGGAGAAGTCGAAGCAAAGTGGGGAAGTTAAAAGTAGTAATCATTGCAAGGATCAGTTAGATGGAAGGTTTGGAAAGAGCGTAGGAAGGCAAGAAGTCCGAGTTAGGCCGTGGTGTTCGAATAAAGAAGCGTTGGAATAGAGTGACGGAGCAACTTGCAAGGTTTGGGCCGATTCGAAGTCTAGTAGTGACGGAGAATTCGGAGACCGAATTCCTGTAAGTGGGGAAGAATGTGATACCCCGTATCCAAAAAATATGGTCAACGGGCAGAAGAAAAGTCAACAGGGGCAAAAACCGTAATTTTGCCAAACCCAGGGGCAAAATTGTAATTTTGCCAAAGTTCGAGACGGAAGACGTGACGGGCCAAATGTTCTCTTTTTAAAACATAAAGAATATTTACAAGACCATATTTGGAAGAAACGGAGCAGAAATGCATTTTTCGGTGTATCGGTCGGAAAACCGACTAAACCGGAAAAACTTCGGAAATTCATAACGGGAGCTAGGAAACTCCAAATGAGGTGATTCAAGTTGCTAAATTCATCTAAATGCAGGGAGAATTGGTTTATGGAAGGTTTGGGATTTATGGGAATCGTCTGGTATCTTTTAAAACAATAATCGCAAAATTGACGAAACCGAGATAAAAGTGCAAGATGGGCTTCTCAATGAATTGGGCCGGTTCAGGAAGGGATTTTTGGCTACTTAGTCACATATGGAGACATGTTTCATCATCCAGGGTCGCCACACCTCTTGGTTAGGTGTCAATGTATGGTCTTGATGCAAAAAATCCTTTTGCATGCACCAAAAACAATCACATTTCCTTCTTCTTTCACCAAAAATGATTCAAAGAACCTCACAAAAACTCTCTCAACTCTCTCCTCTCACTTCATCCACGAAATCTCCTCTCTCTCTCTCTCTCTCTCTCTATCTTCAAGAGATTCTTTTAAGATCTTCATGTGTTCTTCATGAGTCTTCAAGTTCTCTCTCTATCTTCAAGAGATTCTTTGAAGATCTTCATGTGTTCTTCATGAGTCTTCAAGTTCTCTCTCTATCTTCAAGAGATCCTTTGAAGATCTTCATGAACCTTCAAACCTTCTTAGTTTCTTGGACTCCAAGTTAACTCTCTCACTCAAGATCAAGGTTTCATTTCACCAAGTTGATTAAAGATCTGAGATCCTCTCATCCTTCTCATCAGCCGCCGGTCTCTAGCCACCGCCATCGCCGAAGAGTTTCCAGAGAGTCGCCGGAGAAGCCGCCGTCGGTTGCCTCCGCCGCTTCTCTCTCATTATTCGCTCGGTCGCTCTCTCTCTAGCTGGTTGTTTGCCTCGCATCAGTCTCTTATCTCACCGGAGATGCCTCTCCTCTCCGGTCAACCACCGTGGTCAATGGCTGGTCAACACCGGAAACCACCGTGGTCACCGCCGGAGAAGGGCTCTTTCAGCCACAGTCAGTTGTGATGCGGTTTAGTGGATCATCGGTTCAGAGTTGGGTCAATCGGTTCAAATCGGGTCAAAGGAGTCAAAGTCAAACCATCGGTCAGCTTGGGTCAACGCCGGTCAAGGCCGTGGTCAACGCCGGTCAACGCATTGACTCCGGCCGGTTCTGGGTGTTGTGGTTTGTGTACGGGTGTTCGTGACGCTTTGTAGTTCGTGTTCGTGTGTTCAGGAGGTTCGGGTTTAGTTCGGGGTCTCGGGAATCCGTATCCGCATCCGTGCCATTCGTTCCGTCATAAATCATTGTGAGTCGGCTCAAACACCGTAGCTTATGCATATAGATCGGGAAATGAGAAACCGTAGAACTAGGACTGCATACCCGAATGTGATTGATCGTGTTTGAGAATTGAATAATTGAATTATCGAAAAATCGGTTAGGTTTAAGACGCTTGTTAGGATTATAAGAATTAGACGTATTAAACCTGATTGTGTGCCGCTAGGTTGGTAGTATCGTTGTGTGATGCATTCATATAGTGGTGCATGCTAGGGCCGTATATGCATATATATGTAAGTAATGGACGGTATTGAATGAACCTATATACGGGAATTACGACGAGTTAAAATATGGAAGTAAACTTAACAAGCGTATAGCGTATGGAATAGTATCGGGGTTTCCCGACAATAAATGAATTAAGTTAATGAAAGATGAGACATCGGGGAGTTTAGTAATCCACTAGCTCTAATGCGACGGATCCGGAGTTGATAAAAGATATTAGGGTTTGATAAGAAAAGAGAAGTGTTGTGGTTAGTGAGCCATCTACGGATTAGCAACCCGCTAATCCAAGGTAGCGGACGTGAAATGGTTAAAAACGCTAGAAACCCTAATAGGCATGTCTGTGTGTTGATTGCGTGATGATTGTGTGATTGTGTTGTTGTGTGTTTGTTACTAAGCTTTCTGTGCAGGCCTGTTAGATTGTCTCGGTGTTGGGCCGAGCAATCCGCATGGATACTTAATCTGGTCATGGGACCGGTTAAGTCGGAACCTCTGACTCGGTACGGTGCTGAGTCAGGGGGCGGTATTGGTGTGTGTGAGTGGACTTGTGGGATGCGGTGTTGAGTTGTTTGTTGTTGATTGAGATTGATTGATAGAGTCCAAGCGAGTCTGCGTGTTTACATTTCTGCACTAGGACTCTAGGGTGCGTTAGATCCCGCAAGTCTAGGAGTTGGATACGTTCCGGTACTTCCGACCTGATTGGATCCTCAGGTTGTTGCCTAACCAGGTCGTGGTGATTCTGGTTATGGTGTTAACCTACTGGGTGACGTCGGTAGGTGTGTGGTCCGGAGAATACGGGGTCATGTCCTAGGGCCGGACTGCATGGAAACTTGGATTATCTAGGGGTAGCGTGAGTCACCGCGTATCGATGGACGGAGAACGGTGTCCTGGCCGTCGGACTTGTGCCGCCGTCTAGGAGTTGTGGGTTAGTTACCATATCGGTAACGGTGGAAACCCGTGGAAGTTACCGAGATCGTAGGGCCCAATGATTTGTTTGGTGTAGTTGGTGGTGCGCGGTAGATAGATCGAGTCTCAATCGGGAACATGTGCCGCAGTGCTCCCGATTTCCTCTAATCGTTTTCTTGTTCTTTTGGCAATTGATTGTGTGTGGACTCGACACGACGTGGTAGTGCGTGATCGGCTATTTGTTATGACTGCTTGTTATTTTGGGGTTTTGGGCGGGAATCTATAGATGATAGATAGATTAGCAGCCGTAGTGGGGAGCCGACTCGCTGGGTGATCTTAGATCACTCATTAGACTCTTTTGTGTTTTCAGGTTTAGCAGCGACGGACGCGGGAGGTCCTCGGTGTAGTTTCGGGATTGCTTGTGGCGGGGTTTTGATTCGATGATTTTGGGGTTTTCTTTCGGTTCGGCTTGTCGACAATTTTATATTGATCTTTGTTTATTGCTTGTTGATTAATGATATGATTTGTAAAGATGACGATTAAACGTTGTGCTGAACGTTTGGTTACTCAGAAATGAATATGCTTTCCTGATATTGTGTTTAGTCCGAACCGACACAACTCACTGAAATGGTACAAGGTGTACAACTTGTATTATGTAAGCGAGGATAGCGGAGTCAAGGACGGATTAGTGCGAGCCTTTGTCTTAAACCGATCTGTCTCTGGCTTCGTCTTGTGGCGAACTTTTCCTGTTCGACTTGCTTGGGTTCGATCGGTCATGTTCTTGTTTGATTGTTGACCGGTCAGCTCGACGGTCAGCGGAGAATGAGAAAGGGGCGTTATAGAAACTCTCCCATGTCTCCCTAATTCTGTTGCAGAAGCTTTATCTCACTCGGGTTGGAAAGAGGCCATGCTTGAAGAACTAAGGTCGCTCTATTAAAATCACACATGGTTTTGGTTCAAGCAACATAAAGGATGAATATACTTGGTTGCGCTGGGTGTTCACAGTTAAACTAAATGCCAATGGTTCATTGGATAAATTCAAGGCGAGGTTAGTTGCCAAGGCCTTTAACCAAGAAGAAGGAGTTGATTTTGTTGAAACTTTCAGCCCAAAGGTTAGAACTTCAACCATCTGGATATTCCTTGTTGTTGCAACATCAAAAGAATGGGAAATCACTCAGCTGGATGTCAAGAATGCTTTCCTCCATGGTGATTTACAAGAGCAAGTGTTCATGGTTCAATCACCAGGATTTGAATACATCACCAAGCCAACTCATGTTTTCTCACTTAAAGAAGGCTATATATGGTCTTAAACAAGCCCCTAGAGCATGGTTTGACAAGTTCAGTCACTTTCTATTGGAGTTTGGCTTCCTGTGTTGTAAGGCAAACCCTTCTCTTTTTATTTATCATCATCATGGTGACACATTGATACTCTTGTTATATGTTGATTACATATTTCTCACTGGTTCTAATTCTTCTTTGTTCAAGAACCTGATCACAGAGCTCAGCAATCGTTTTGCAATGAAAGACTTGGGAAATCTACTCTATTTTCTGGGGGTTCAAGCTCAGTCTCACTCCCAAGGTTTCTTAGCCAAACGAAGTATGTGGAAGAGATACTTCATACAGCTAATATGTCAAACTGTAACCCGATTCACACGACCATGCATTTGCGTCTGGATCAAGTCTTTAAGGATAACAGACCCTTCTCTGCTCCGAGTTACTTTCGAAGTCTAGCCGGAAATCTGCAGTACTTAACGATCACACGACTAGATATATAGTTTGTGGTTAACTTCATTTGTCAACGAATGCCTGAACAGGATGCCAAGATACAAGGAGGTCAACAACCGGGTTCTGTGTTCAACTCGACTCTAATCTTGTATCATGGTCGGCCAAAAGACAACCAACGGTGTCACGGTCATCGACCAAAGCGGAGTTTAGAGCTCTTGCAACAACAGCCTCTGAGATGACATGGATCTCCACAATATTGTGTGAGCTTCACATCTCTCAGTCAAAGCTTGCTCTTCTAAGGTGTGATAACTTGTCTGTTGTTCACCTATCCGCCAATCCAGTGTTTACAGTCGATCAAAACACATTGAAGTCGGCTATAATTATGTTCGAGAATGAGTTCCTCTTTGAGTTCTAGAGATTCAACACATCCCGTTCTAGAGATTCAACACATCCCGGCAGCTTTGCAGCTAGCTGACATTTTTACAAAATCCTTGCCATGTCAACCGTTTCAACATTTGCGATCGAAACTGAATGTTGGCAAGCTTACCACCATCAGTTTGAGGGAGGCTGATAATCAAGTGGGTTACCGAAAGATTCAAGGCCCATTTCAGAACAACAGCACAAGCTATTCAAATCAGTCAACAACGGCATCTTCTACACCTGCACTCCACGACAAAACCGTACAAGGCACAAAACAGAGTATGGAACCAAAAATGAGCTATCAAATGGTACTGCATAACAAATATGATTCGCTCTTATCATTAGGCTAAGGATAGACGTTAAGCACGTGTGTAATCGAGATGTAGGGTTTTGGAGGATTCACTCCGATATATGTACCTTGAATGTAATCGTTGTAAGGCAAGCAATAAGATATTATTCAGAGAAAAACTCTTGTGTCTGTTTATTATCACTTCTCACTTTGGGTGCTCCTCGTTCACATATGCTAAAAAAATTTGATCAGAAGAGAATAGCAACATCTTACGACTCTCGCTTATTGAGAGATATGATCATATGCTTTCTCACATCCAGCTATTTCATCTTTACAATCAATGAGATAAGTGAGGTAATGAAACAAAAGGGTAATGAAACAAAAGGGTAATGAAGATCTTATGAAGAAATATCTTTCAAAAGAATATTGGTCCTTAATTTAACGCTTAGAACAATAACATGCTCATAGATATCCCTTGAAGGTTTCCGAGCTTACACAACTTAGATAATCCTCCAAAACAATGATGAATATGAGAGGTGTAAAGGATGGGGGAAATGTCATATCCAATGTTCCAGGGGATGTTTAGTGGGTATAAACCAGATAGATTCACATAGTAGACAATCATTGATGTTTAGTGGGTATAAACCAGATAGATTCACGTAGTAGACAATCATTGATGTCAAATCCAAAATAGATTCACATAATAGACAAGCATTGATGTCAAATCCAAAATAGAAACATAAACTTACTAGCAATTGTCAATATGTGAGTTGCATTGGGGGTATTCTCAATCTCAAACAAAGGTGGAAGGCCTGAACAACAACAATAACACACCAAATCTTAATCAAATTGGTTCAAATTATATACTAATCCTCAAAACCCATACTGTTTCAAACAAAAAAATCTTATAATCCAGGTTTATTGATAGATCCAAACCAATTTTAGCATTTTTTTCAAAATCAACCGGAGCGAAACATGTTTAAACCAAAGAAGGGAGTTAAGGGTTAACAAATAAAAACTTTGAGTTGGGAGAAGAGATTAGTACTATTATCTTTAGGAAGAAAATCTATGTATTTAGGATGACTCTATACACATTTAGGAAAAGAAAGGAAATATTTAGGTAGATGCTCTGTTCAAAAACGCGTCGCCTAGGGCCGCATAATCGCCGGATAGGCGCTCGTCGGTGGGAAACCGCCGCGATTTGGCCTTCCTCGGCCAGAAAATCGTTGCTTTGTAATTTTTTTTTTTTAGTTTTTGGTTCGAAATCACAAATTTTATGTTAAATCTACTATATTAGAGTAATAGCAACAACAAAAACTAGTTAAAACTGCAAAAATCCGTCAAAAAAAACAAGAAAACGAAGATTTGATGAGAAATATCAATGGCGGCTACTGTTTTTAGGGTTCAGAATCGCAAGGAGCAAGAAGATAGTAAAATTATCGATTTGCCCTTAATGAAAAAAAAAACAGAAAAGAGAAAAGAAAAAAAAAAAGAGAAAAACGGTGGATAATGAACTCGAACCTGGGGTACTCAACGAATTTACCAGACATTATCCAAATGAGCTAGTGTAAATCTTTGTTATATTTACGCAAAATTAATATTTATAGATGTACATGAATAAAAACTCAACCTTACCGTCCGACTAGCGCCTAACGATTTTTCGAACATTGGGTAGATGGAATATTTCTTATGGGATGGAATATCATTTTAGGTTTAGGTTAAATCAATGACCTATATATCATAATATATTCCTCATAACTTGATAACATTTTGTAGACTTATTCTCTCTACATTCTCTTTAATCTCTCTCTTTAATTCTTTTAATACTTAGTCTAATACTTAAATTTTATCATATGGTATCAGAGCAAAGGTCTTGTTTCTACCACTCTCTTTGACTCTCTCTTGTTCCTCTTTTAAAATTCTTCAAAATTCTCAATTTCTCACTATTTCTTAAAAATGTTCACCAAATGTTCAACAAAATTCTTAAACGAAATTTCAAGTTACAAGCTATGAGTTCTTGTGTTATTACCACCGAGGGCTCAAAAACTTTAGTTGTTCCTATCATTCTCAAAGAAAACAACTATCCTTTGTGGTCTAGAACCATTAAAACCGCTATAAGTGGAAGAAGACTTTGAAAGTATATCATTTCAACAAAATGCCCAAATAAATCTCTTAAGGGCAAAGGAAAAGACCAAGAGACTCTAACCAAGGAGAAAAAAAGTAGAAGCCCTCAAATAATAAGAGGATAAATGAGAATAAGATCAACAAGAGGTTCTTAGCCTTCTCCAATAATCACTAGATCCGGCCATATTTGAAGTCTACTCATATTGTGAGACTCCAAAGGATCTATGGGAAACTCTCAAAGTTGTGTATTGGAACACATCCAATCTAAGCCGAATCTTTGAAATCAAGAAGGCTATCAATGATCTTCACCAAGATGATATGGAGTTCACCAAGCATCTTGGAAATTTTCAAACCCTATGGTCTGAACTTGAGATGCTTAGGCCCTTGAGTGTGGATCCCAAGGTGCTCAATGAAATGCGTGAAAAATATCAAGTATTTGGTCTTCTACTCACTTTGAATCCGGGTTATAATCACCTCACTAAACACATCCTTAGAGATGACAAGCTACCAAACCTTGAAGAGGTGTGTGCCCGAATTAAAAATGAGCAAGGCTCTATTGGTCTCTTTGGTGGAAAGTCTGAGCCGGTGACCGCTAACAAAGGTGTCTGCAAGAAATACAAGAGAAGATCAAAGGTGTGTGATAATTTCAAGATACAAGAATACTCTAAATACAAGTGTTGGCATCTCCACCCACACTTAAAGCCCGATTTCACATCAAGGAGGAAACCTAGAGCCAATGTCTCTCAAGGTGATGAATTAAAACAATTGAATGCATCCACATATTAAGGAGAAGTATCTATGGAAGCCTCCGTTGAGTATGTGAATAAAAGTGACTTCGAGACCCTAATCAAGGTTTTGCCTCACACAACGCCGATATCACTCTTTATTCTCATAAACCTAGTTGTAAAGTTGTTGTATATCCGGGTACTTCTCATCATATGATTAGTAATCCTAAGTTTCTAGACAAAGTTGAACCGGCTATTGGTAGGGTAGAGATTTCTAATGGTGATGGAATCCTATAGAAGAAAAAGGAAATTTAAAGTTATTTAATAAGAAAAGTGAAGCATTTTATGTTCTTATATTTAAATCCAATTTAATATCGGTTAGAAGAACTGCTAAAGACCTTATTTTCTATGCTATTTTTGGTCCTAATGATGTTTATTTTCAGGATATTGAAAGTGATAAGTTACTTGGAAAAGGTGGATCCAAATATGAGCTTTATATTCTAGAAGAGCCACCACAAAATTCAGATGCTTTATCTTTTAATTCTTGTTAATGTATATGCAATGTGGCATGATAGGCTATGTCATCCTCGTTGAAAAGCACTTGAATTAATGTTGCCTAATTTATCTTTTGATCACTCTAGTTGTCAAGTATGTATTCTTGGCAAACATTGCAAAGTCGTCTTTCCTAAATCTTTTACTATCTATGAGCATTGTTTTTATTTGGTGCATTCGGGTGTGTGGACCTCTCCTTGCATGTATAGGGATAGAAACAAGTATTTTTGACCTTTATAGATGATAAATCAAAGGATACTTGAGTCACATTACTACCATATAAGGATAGAGTGTTTAAGGCATTCATCAACTTTCAAACTTATGTGACTAACCAATACAATGCCAAGATAAAAATGTTTAGGTCCGACAATGGAGGAGTATACAAGTACTAGATTCACAGAGCACTTAGCTAAGCATGAAATATTACACCAAACAATTTGCCTTCACACACAACAACAAAATGGAGTGCCAGAGAGAAAGAGTAGGCACCTTATGGTTCTTGTGTATCTGGATAGCCTAATCATCACCGGTGATGATAAATAGGATATCCAATTCCCTAAGGCCTTCCTCAACACCACATTTGATATCAAGGATCTTGAAGAGTTAAAGTAATTCTTTGGACTTGAAGTGTGTAGATCACATGATGGCTTGTTCCTTTCTCAAAGGAAGTACACACTTGATCTCTTGAGTGAAACTGGAAAACTTGGATCAAAACCAGCCAAGATATCACTTGAAGATGGCTACAAGGTCAATAGAAAGGGGGAGAAATCGGATGAGAACTTTAAGGATGTCTCTTAATATAGAAGACTTATCAAAAAATTGATATATATATCACCCTTACAAGGTCGGATCTATGTTTTGCAGTCAACCAAGTGAGTCAACACATGCAAGAATCATTTATCATTGGTCTATGTTGGAAAGGATACTTAGATATCTCAAAAGGAGCCCTCGCCAAGGCATATGGATGGGAAAGAATGGTAACACCGAGATTTTTGGGTATTGTGATGCGGATTATGTTGGTGATAGGATAGATAAAAAGTCCACAACCATTTATTGTAACTTCATTGGAGGAAATTTGTTTACTTGGAAGACATATAATCAAGAAGTTGTATCTTTCTCAAGTGAGGAAGCGGAATGTAGAGCTATGAGGAAGCTAACTAGTGAATAGACTTAGCTCAAAGCTCTTCTTAAAGACTTTGGTCTTGAGCTTTAAGGACCAGTCAACATGCATTGTGATAACCAAGTCGTGATCCACAGTGTCACTGACTCGGTGTTCCATAAGAACCAAGCATATTGAAATTGATTGCCACAAGGTTTGTGAGAAAATTGAAGAATGAGCTATCTTGCCATGTTACACAAAAAGTGAAGACCAATTGGCGGATATTTCACAAAGGCTGCAAGTATAAACGTTTGCAACAACATCTATGACAAACTTGAAGAGGTATTTTATGTGTCAGTCACGGCGTAGTACAAGTGGTAGTACAAGACGTGACTCAGGACGTTGATATGTTCGATTGATGAGATATGAACGAATCTTTATGATGTGATTCGGTTTATGGGTTGGGTGCTGAGCTGGATGAAGATCTTGGAGTGAAGATTACAGCTTGGAGTTGTTTACTTATTCTTTGAATAAGTTTCAAGAAAAAAGGAAAAGTTTCAAAAAGGTGGAATAGGAAATATCAAAACAAAAAGGATATTTGATATATCTTTATTTAGGTAAACTTGAGGAGCAAGTTTAGCCTATATAAAGAGGAGAGGCGTGGCCTTATGAAGATGCAAGAGCTGAGAGAATAAAAACTCAAGAGGGCTTTTGTATCTTTGGGAAAAGTCTAGGTTCTAGGGGGAGCTTAGCTCAGGTGTTTGATCCTGAAGAATTCTTGTATTGGGTAGAGCGATAGATCAATAGGGTTTGTTCTATTCGTCTGTAATTGGTGGGATTACTTTCTATTCAAGTGAATTCGAAGTCTGGACGAGGTCCCGGGGAGTAGGAAAAACCGAACCCCGTTAACAAACTTTGTGTGTCTTACTTTCTGCTTTTTATACTGCCTCACCTGCACTTTCAATTGGTATCAGAGCGGGTGCTTGATAGAGATTTAGTCTTGTTTCGGGCAGATCTAAGGTGAGGATCAGAAGGTAGCTCTGGAAGTAGCACAGAGTTCGGTTCGATAGAGTCTCACAAAGAAGGAACGTCTATGACCAGACCACCACGGCTTGATTCTTTAAATTATGGATATTGGAAGGTTCGTATGCAAGCTTTCATTAGTGGTCTTGATGAGGATTGTTGGAATTCGATTGATAATGGTTGGAACCCCCCTATGATGGTTAATGATAAAGGAGTTGAAGTTCTTAAGCCTAGAGATCAATGGAATGCTGAAGAGAAGAAGGCATCAAGTTGCAATTCTAAGACCAAGACTGCAATTTATAATGCAATTGATGCAAGTTACTTCAAGTTGATTTCTCAATGTGTGTCAGCTCAAAAGGCATGGAAAACATTGGAGAACATGTTTGAAGGTACCACAAGTGTCAAGAGGACTAAGTTGGATATGTTAGCATCTAAATTTGAGAATCTAAGGATGGATGAAGGAGAAACCGTGGCTCAATTTAGTGCTAAGTTATGTGACATATCTAATGAGTCATTCGCTCTTGGAAAGCATTACAAGGACAAGAAGCTTGTGAAGAAGCTGAAGAGATCTCTTCCATCAAAGTTTGAGTCAAAGATCTCTGCTGTTGAAGAAGCTCATAATCTGGATGAGATGGCGTTTGATGAGTTTGTTGGGATCCTTCAAGCTTTTGAGTTGAATAAAGCGTATGAAGAACTAGCTCAAAAGAAGGATGTTGATGTTGGAGTTGCTCTACAAGTTTCATCTTCTGAAGATTCTATGGCGATGCTGTCAAGACAGTTTTCTAAGTATTTTAAGATGAAGGAAGACAAGAAAAGTAAAAGAGAGAAGTTGGACAGCTCATCATCGAAGATACAATGCTATCAATGTCATGGATTTGGTCATGTTAGCCGTGATTGTGCAAATTTACATCATAATAAGAAGAAGAGGAACATCAAGGATGATTCTGGAAGTGATTCAGATGATGGTGAAGAAATAAAGAACTTTGTGGCATTCACAACCTTTGAGCCTAGTTCAGCTACGAAATCTGCAACAGGGTATGCATCAACGTCTGCGACGGAACGTGCGTCAGCGTCTGCAACAAGGTGTACAACTGATAGTGACAAGGATGAAAGTGATGATGATTCTGTAAGTGATGATGATGATTTCGCTGAGAATTACAAAGCCTTGTATGACCATTGGTGTAAGATGGTTGAGGAAAATGCATCATTGACTAAAGAGAAAGTTAAGCTAGAAGCTGAAGTTGCTGAAGTACGAAAGTATGCAACAGAGAAAGAAGAAGAAGCACAGCTAGCCAGAGTTGAACTTGAAGAGACTCAAAAAGGTGTGAGGATGCTGAATAATAGCACAAAGAAGTTGGATCATCTTCTCATCATTGGCAAAAGTGATCGATGTGGTCTTGGATTCAATGGAGAACCTTCAAAAGCTGACTGTGTTTTTGTGTCTGGTGGAAAGATGGATGTTGCATCAACAGCTGTTACAAAGACTGTAACTGTTATGAAGTCTGCAACTGGTACGGCGACTGGTATGGCAACTGGTACGGGAGCTGGTACAAGAACTGCTACAGCTTCTGCAACAAGAAAAATCCCAGAAGTGAAGAGTGCACCTAAACGAATTTGGCGTCCTGTCTGTCATCATTGTGGAGTTGTTGGGCATATTAGGCCAAGATGCTTCAAGTTATTGAAGGAGAAGAAACGAATGGAGCAAGCTCATGTAGTGAGATTTCATGGTCCGATGTGTTATCATTGTGAAGGTAGAGGACATGTTCAGAGAGCTACTCATGGAGGGACAAAGGTCAAGAAGATTTGGAGACAGAAAGTTAATCACTTCGGAGATGGTGCAATGGGATTTCATCCTCAATATGGAGGAGGACGGTTCATGTGTTAGTTTTTTACCTTGATGTGACTCAAGTAGGAGGAGATTGGTGTTGCTAGTATTGATGATGTTGCTAGTGACGAAGCCTTTGATCTAGGGTTGTTGAGATCACATACATAGTCAAAAAGGGGGAGATTGAAGAGGTATTTTATGTGTCAGTCACGGCGTAGTACAAGTGGTAGTACAAGACGTGACTCAGGACGTTGATATGTTCGATTGATGAGATATGAACGAATCTTTATGATGTGATTCGGTTTATGGGTTGTGTGCTGAGCTGGATGAAGATCTTGGAGTGAAGATTACAGCTTGGAGTTGTTTACTTATTATTTGAATAAGTTTCAAGAAAAAAGGAAAATTTCCAAAAAGGTGGAATAGGAAATATCAAAACAAAAAGGATATTTGCTATATCTTTATTTAGGTAAACTTGAGGAGCAAGTTTAGCCTATATAAAGAGGAGAGGTGTGGCCTTATGAAGATGCAAGAGCTGAGAGAATAAAAACTCAAGAGGGATTTTGTATCTTTGGGAAAAGTCTAGGTTCTAGGGGGAGCTTAGCTCAGGTGTTTGATCCTGAAGAATTCTTGTATTGGGTAGAGCGATAGATCAATAGGGTTTGTTCTATTTGTCTGTAATTGGTGGGATTACTTTCTATTCAAGTGAATTCGAAGTCTGGACGAGGTCCCGGGGAGTAGGAAAAACCGAACCCCGTTAACAAACTTTGTGTGTCTTACTTTCTGCTTTTTATACTGCCTCACCTGCACTTTCAAAACTTGTGGACCTTATACATCCTTTATTTCATATTCCTTAATCCATGAACTTCACACTCTTTTTTCTTTAACATAGTTTTGTCTCATGTGGTTTTCTATATTGAGGTTCTTAATGAGGTGATGTTATTAAGTTTCCAAACTTAACTTTTTTGGACGACTCCAACGATTAAGCTTGAGGGAAAGTTAATATTTATAAAGAACATCTATATTTAGGATGACTATATACGAATTCAGGAAGATGGAATATTTATGGTGAGATGGAATATCCTTTTAAGTTTAGGTTAAACCAATGGCCTATATTATAATCTCTTTCTTATAATTGAATGACATTTTGGAGATTTATTCTCTCTATATTCTTTCTAATCTCTCTCTCTGATTCTCTTAATATTATGCTTAAATTCTATCAAGTACAAAGTATCAAAATCCTTTCTTATAAACGCCGCCTTGAACCTCTCGAACTGCTTCTAAATCATACAAAGTATCAAAATCCTTTCTTATAAACACCGCCTTGAACCTCTCGAACTGCTTCTAAATCTCTATTAGTTGAAATCCATCTCTCTCTTATTCTTTTTTTTGCCAACTTGTTAATTATATTTGAGAGAAAGTACATAATATAATACAAAGTTAAGTAATCCAAGATATCATTATGGGTTTGTTGTGCAATCGAGTTTTCTTAATCAGTTGGTCTGCTAAACATTAGCTCCGCTCAATCTTTTGGAAACGGTACATGTCTCATGCCAAATGCACAATGTCTTGAAGGAGGCCTTGAAGATCTTAATGAATATCTCCCAATCCATCCGGAACATGATAAGCTTGTCCAAGATTATCAAAGAGCTATGTTTGTTGGAACATATTTTTGGAATAATAAAGCTTGGGCTTTATTAAATATGTGTGTGTGAATGAGAAATACATTATGGGCTTTGGGCTCATAAAATGCCATAATTTGTTGGCACATGTTAATGAGGAAGGAAGTTAAAATGTCCCACATTGGTTAGATGGGAAAACTTTCCCTTGTATAAATAAGGACACTCTCATGTCATTGTCCAATAGCTTGGGTTACACTATGGAGTGTGAGAGAGAGGATGCAAAGACCACGCGCCGCCGCCGCCGAGCCGGGCCGGGCTTGGGCTTGGGCTTGGGTCTTGGGTCTTGGGTCTTGGGTCTTGGGTCTTGGGTCTTGGGTCTTGGTAATAGGCCCCGGAGGGGCCTCCGCGCGCGTATTATTTTTTGGAGAAAATTTTGCTAACCCAAAATCAATTGGTTAATGGTCTGGTGGTTTAATTATAATTATTTTGGTTTGGTTGAACCAAAAGTTCGAACGAAAGATGCTCTTCACATCATCGTCCCCACCTTGACCGAAAGCAGCTCCACTTACCGTAATTTCCGCGCGTCCTCAACGGCTCATGTCCCTCCTTGTCTGCTCACGAGATCATTCTTCTTCCTCCATAAAAACAGAGCTTCAGCTCTCTGCTCTCAACACTCACGCTCATATACACATACACGCAAACTCTGTTCCTTCATCTCCTTCTTGCAACGTAAGTCTCGAGAGTATACGTAGTACTTTCGTTCGTTGGAAACGTTCTCGAGTGTTTGTGAAATCGTTTCGATATCGGTTTTATCCTGGGATTCGATTATCACACAGAAACCGTCACACTACGGGTGATAATTCGAGTTAAGGAAAGAGACGTCATCGTCTCGACTCCGTTCGTCTTTCCTTAACGTCTACACAAACCGCGATTCATTCACCGTTCGTATACGATCCATATTTGAGGGTCTACAGTCTTAACTCGAATTACAAGTCCGTTCTCTGTTTCATAACATTGGCCGGACTTGGTGAATTGCGTTTTGTGTTCCCGGTTAAAGGAACGTATCTGCGAATCGTTTTTACGGTTACACGGATTGAAAACTCGAACTCGCGAATCGTTACTTGCGATTACATGAGTTGTGTTACGGTTCGCGATTAGCTCATAAGCTTCTCCGCGATTGTATATCGTTTAAAGACGTAACGTTTTTAACTCGAAGATTAGCGTTTCCGCTTCACCGCGTTTCAAACGCTAATTGTTTCAGTGATTCTAAAAACGTTTACGGTTTTCTAAAACGCATGCCAAACGTTTACGGCTTTGTTCGTGAATTGCTTATAAGCTTTACCGCGATTGTACAACGTTTTTAATCAAAGATTAGCGTTTCCGCTTCACCGCGTTTATAACGCTAATCGTGTTAACGATTATAAAACGTCTTTTGGTTTTGTGAATTGCTTAAACGCTTTTACAAGAATCCCTTGTTGTGAATCGTTTTAATACGGTGCGACGAAACGGTTGGTTAATCGCTCAAAATAGCGATAGTGTTTTACAAACGGTTTTGTAAAAGCTTTAAATAGCATTTCGTTTATCATTTAAATCGTTTATTTGTAAACGTAAAAACTGATACATCTTGTTTATTTGTGTCAGGAAAATGACAAACGAAACTGAAAATGTGGTTGGTTCGGGTTCGACACCAAACTCTCCTCCGGATGTAAGCGCCGAAGAAACAGCACGCAGGGCTTTGTTTCAAGCTGATACCGAGAGAATGGAAAGAGAGAAAGCTGAAAAAGCAAGGGCTGAAAAAGAGAAAGCTGAGAAGAACGTGGTGTATCACGCTCCTCCTCCTCCACCAGCGTTTGCTTCTCTTCAAGCATCGTGCCAAGGCTTATTGCCTGACAAGTTCAACGGCAAAAGCTGGATGATGTGGTCGAACCAGATGAAGTTCTATCTCCATGCGATGCATCTATCGCGGTACCTCGAGGAGGATCAACCTGAAATTGGAGAGGGAGTCGGCGATGTGTACACCGTCGGAACTCTGGATGCATGGAATCAAGGAGATTACATGACGAAAGGATGGATTCTTGGCCGTCTCGTTGAGCCGCTATATGCGATATACTGCGAGCAAAAGACCGCCAAATCCCTATGGGCCGCCTTGGTAAAAAAGTACAAGGTCGATGATGCTGGATGCCAGAAGCACGCAACGGCAAAGTTCTTGGAGTTCCAGATGGTGGACGACAAACCCATCATGGAACAGGTGGAGAAGTTCCAGCGAATCTGTCAGGAAGTTGCTTCAGAGGGAATGTCAATCTGTGAAATCTTCACAGTGAATAGTTTCATCGAGAAGCTTCCTCCAAGTTGGCTGACGTTCAAGAACTACCTCAAGCACAAGAGGAAGGCCATCACACTGGAGGATTTGATCCAGAGGTTGAACACGGAGGATCGGAACCGTCAAGCAAACGGTGTCCAAGTTCGTGAACACAGTGTGAATGTGGCCACCTACAACAAGGAAAAAGGTAACATGGACAAGGGAAAGGGCAAGGCAGTTGCTAAGTCACCCTTGAAGACTAACGGGAAGAACTTCAAGAAGTTTGGCTCCTCGTCCAGCCATCCCCCCACTGAGGACAAAAAGAAGTTCTTCAAAGGTAAATGCCATGCTTGTGGAAAGATGGGTCACAAGTCCAGTGAGTGCCGCACCAAGGAGAAAGCGGCAAAGTATCAGGCAAACCTGACCGAGGAGGACCTTTGTGCTGTGGTAACAGAGGTTAACATGGTGGACGAGAAGACCAATGAGTGGTGGTATGACACTGGTGCCACAACCCACATCTGCAATGATAGGTCCATGTTCAGTACCTATCAGAAGAACAAGTCTGAGGAGGCGCTCTTCATGGGTAATAAGGCTGTCTCCAAAATCGAAGGAAAGGGGTCGGTGGTGCTGAGAATGACCTCAGGAAAGGAGATCACGTTGAAGAACGTGAAACATGTGTCCGACATGAGGAAGAATCTGATTTCCGGCACGCTGTTGAGCAAGGCCGGTTTCTCGGTGATCTTCGAAGGTGACAACCTTACCCTCAAGAAGTGGGGCATGTACCTGGGAAGAGGATTCGTGAAGAATGGACTTGTCAAGATGTGTGTCATGACTGTCCTCAAGAAAGAAGAAGCAAGTACCTCCAAAACCAAGAATGAGATTGTTGTTAAGGATAATGTTGCAAATGTTTCAGCTGTTGTAACTGATTCCCCAATGAATAAGAATAAGTCCGTTGCTTACTTGCTTGAGTCTTTTAATATTTGGCATGAAAGATTAGGACATGTGAATTATAAATCAATTAACCGATTAATGAATTCAAACCTAATCCCGAAATGCAAAATGAGTAAAGAAAAATGTGAAGTGTGCGTACAAGCTAAGCTCACAAAAACACCATCGCCCAAAGTCGAAAGGACTAACGCACCTCTAGATTTAATTCACACGGATTTATGTGACTTAAAGTATGCTCCTACTAGAGGCGGGAAAAAGTATTTCGTGACTTTCATCGATGATCACACGAAATATTGTTATGTATATCTGTTGCATAGCAAAGATGAGGCGTTGGATAAATTTAAAGAATATAAGCTGGAAGTTGAAAATCAACTTAGTAAGACTATTAAAATAGTCAGAAGTGATAGAGGAGGGGAATATGATGGCCGATTCAATACTTTCTGCATGGAACATGGGATTATCCATCAGACGACCGCTCCTTACTCACCGGAATCTAACGGAGTTGCGGAACGAAAGAACCGAACTCTGAAAGAGATGATGAATGCAATGCTTCAAGATTCTGGGTTAGCCCAGAATATGTGGGGGGAAGCGTTGCTTACATCAAATTATATCCTTAATAAAATTCCGCACAAGGTTACCGGCAAGACACCCTATGAACTTTGGAAAGGTGTTGTACCTTCGTACAAATACCTAAAAGTGTGGGGGTGCCTAGCAAAAGTGGCAGTGCCGCCTCCGAAAAAGGTCACGATAGGACCGAAATCTGTGGACTGTATTTTCATCGGATATGCGCACAACAGTAGTGCTTATCGGTTTTTGGTTCATAAATCGGACATACCGGATATCCATGTAAATACCGTAATGGAATCTCGTAATGCATCCTTCTTTGAAACGGTGTTCCCGTGTAAAGATAAATCTAATCCTAAGCGGACACGTGAGCAAAGAGATGACAGTGAAGCTAGTACTTCGGGTACTTCAGCTCCTGAAGTTGAAGAAGTTGAACCTAGACGAAGCAAGAGAGCTCGTAAGGAAAAAGACTTTGGAGAGGATTTCCTGATGGTCTTTCTTTTAGAGAATGAACCAAAGACGTTCACAGAAGCCATGACTACACCTAACGCACCTTTTTGGAAGGAAGCCGTTAATAGTGAAATTGATTCTATTATGCAGAATCACACTTGGGAGATAACCGATCTACCTCAAGGGTTTAAGCCACTAGGGTGTAAATGGATTTTCAAAACCAAGTTGAAAACTGATGGCTCAGTAGATAAGTACAAGGCTAGGCTTGTGGTTCAAGGATTTCGCCAAAAAGAAGGTTTGGATTTCTTTGACACTTATTCTCCAGTAACGAGAATAACCTCAATAAGAATGCTGATCGGCATAGCAGCATTAAGAGATCTAGAAATCCATCAAATGGATGTTAAAACTGCTTTTCTAAATGGAGAATTAGAAGAGGAGATTTATATGAAGCAACCTGAAGGGTTTGTTGTCCCTGGACAAGAACACAAGGTATGTAGACTTGTGAAGTCATTGTATGGACTTAAACAAGCTCCAAAACAGTGGCATGAAAAGTTTGACAACGTAATGATGTCGAACGGTTTCAGCATAAACGAGTGTGACAAGTGTATCTATGTAAGAAGTACTCCACAAGGGTATGTCTTGCTATGTTTATACGTAGATGACATGCTCATCATTGGCAGTACCAAAGATATGATCAATCAGACTAAGAACATGCTTAGCCAGAGATTTGATATGAAAGATATGGGACTTGCGGATGTAGTTTTAGGGATTAAGATCATTAGAACTACAGAAGGTATAACCTTATCCCAAGCACATTATGCTGAAAATATACTTGAGAGGTTTAAGGCTTACTCAAAAGGGACATCAAAAACTCTTGTTGATACTCAACTGCACCTGAAGAAAAATTCAGGTGAAGCAGTTTCACAATTAGAGTACGCAAGAGTGATCGGTAGTCTGATGTACTTAACAAATTGTACTAGACCAGATTTAGCGCACGCAGTAAATGTACTGAGTCGCTATACCAGTAATCCAGGACATAAACATTGGAAAGGTATAACTAGAGTATTGAATTACTTACGTCATACCAAAGATTATGGTCTGCACTATGGTAAAGAGCCGGCTATTTTGGAGGGATATAGCGATGCAAATTGGATATCTGACTCTCAAAACTCGAAATCCACAAGTGGATATGTATTTACACTTGCGGGTGCAGCAGTGTCCTGGAGATCTTCCAAGCAAACAATTCAAGCCAGATCCACGATGGAGTCAGAGCTCGTAGCTCTAGATACCGCGGCAGCTGAAGCAGAATGGCTTCGGAATTGGCTGGAAGATATCCCAGAGTGGGATAAACCTGTATCCGCTATCCGTATGCATTGTGATAGCCAATCAGCGATACTGCGGTCGAAAAGTACCTTGTATAATGGAAAGAACCGTCACATTAGAAGACGTCATAAATCCATTAGGAACTTTATAACCACTGGTATAATCCATGTAGATTATATCAGAACGAATGACAATCTAGCAGATCCTTTCACAAAAGGATTGCCGCGAGATAAAGTTCTAAAATCATCAAGAGGAATGGGTTTAAAGCCTACGAATTAAGAGGAAATTTGATGGAAACCCTACTTACGTGACTGGAGATCCCAGGATGTAGGTTCAAAGGGAAAACTAATTCAAATGAAATCGAGCACTGTAAGACTTATGTCTTTACCCAATTCCTTGAATGATAACAGTGCTACATGTATGTGGAAAAGGATAAGCATTGGCTTTTAATGATTCCATAGTTTCACAATAGTGGAGTATGACAGGATACTTCTGAAAAGAAACTAATGGCAGATCACCTAGTGAGTGTGAAATGGGGCCGTTTCTAGGAGAATGAAAGATAGGCTATATTCTCCAAGTTCACTCATGAAACCAGGAATGTTCAAGGCCAAAATGAACAAAAACAGAGAACAAAGTTCTACGAGAAAATGTCGCTGCGCGATACCTGTTGTCTCGGTTTACATAAAACTCCGGTTGGTTCAAGACATCATGTTCACCTCCCGGCCAGTAAACCCGACAGATATTAAAAATGATTGGTTCAAAGCTGAAAAATGCTACCTATCAGACACAGTTACATTTTCGCATATACTCTCGAAAGTTTGTCTAGTCTAGTCAAGTCAGTGTCTAGTCTAGTCAAGTCTAGTATAGGTCTTTCGAGTCTGTCGAGTCTTCGTATGTTTAGAGTAATTTCTATTCATGTGGGGGATTGTTGGAACATATTTTTGGAATAATAAAGCTTGGGCTTTATTAAATATGTGTGTGTGAATGAGAAATACATTATGGGCTTTGGGCTCATTAAATGCCATAATTTGTTGGCACATGTTAATGAGGAAGGAAGTTAAAATGTCCCACATTGGTTAGATGGGAAAACTTTCCCTTGTATAAATAAGGACACTCTCATGTCATTGTCCAATAGCTTGGGTTACACTATGGAGTGTGAGAGAGAGGATGCAAAGACCAAAATCAATTGGTTAATGGTCTGGTGGTTTAATTAAACGATTTGGTTTAATTATTTTGGTTTGGTTGAACCAAAAGTTCGAACGAAAGATGCTCTTCACATCATCGTCCCCACCTTGACCGAAAGCAGCTCCACTTACCGTAATTTCCGCGCGTCCTCAACGGCTCATGTCCCTCCTTGTCTGCTCACGAGATCATTCTTCTTCCTCCATAAAAACAGAGCTTCAGCTCTCTGCTCTCAACACTCACGCTCATATACACATACACGCAAACTCTGTTCCTTCATCTCCTTCTTGCAACGTAAGTCTCGAGAGTATACGTAGTACTTTCGTTCGTTGGAAACGTTCTCGAGTGTTTGCGAAATCGTTTCGATATCGGTTTTATCCTGGGATTCGATTATCACACAGAAACCGTCACACTACGGGTGATAATTCGAGTTAAGGAAAGAGACGTCATCGTCTCGACTCCGTTCGTCTTTCCTTAACGTCTACACAAACCGCGATTCATTCACCGTTCGTATACGATCCATATTTAAGGGTCTACAATGTTGAATCTCCACAAAAAGTTACATTCTTAAAATCAAGCCTTCTAAGATGCAGAATAGCTTCCCGAAGAGCTGGACCTTTTGTTCATGTGCACAATTAACTGGATCAATTGATGCAAATCCTTTCAGAATGAAGCGGCCACAAGAAGCATGAAGGGTCCAGTCGATGCTTGTCCTACTCGTAGCATTGATCTCTCTCTTATTCTCCGCATTGGCAATGTGAATTTTAATTTCAGCGACAATAGTCTTTTTTCCAAAAAATAATAGAGGAATATAGGAAGAAAAAATATTGCCTTTTTCTCTAGGCCTGATAAATGGATCTCATTATTATCAACAACCCCGTAAAAGTCCAAAACAAAATTAATGGACGTTAACATATTAAAAGAAGCCCAACAGAAGCTTCCAGGTACAACTGATACGTGTTCAAACTTGATGCTGCTGACACAGTCACTCTCCATCCCTTCTCGTCAACGCGTTTTTGTAAAGACTTTTTGGTTGTTGTCGTCTGGTCCACAAAGCCTTAGTCTCTAAGACAAATCAAACCCACTTTTTGTTGAATTTGTAGAAGAAAAAAAAGAATAATACGTTTTTACAAATATTGACAAAAAAATATCAGAGTTTCATCTCTCTCCTCTCCGTCATCTGCCACGTAAATTGCCAGTTGTTTCTTCTAGACCGCGTCTCCGCTACCTCCGCCCGCCGTTGCGACGTCACTCGTTCAAAATTTCTAAATTTATACCCCTTCAATCGATTAGTTTTTTTCTTCCCAAATTATTTTGCTTTTTTGGCATCGGTTTTAATTATTTTACTTTATTTTCTTAATCCACTTTGTCAGATTCACACGCAACCTTGGTGGGAAAATAAAAAAGAAATAATAAAAGTGGTTTGTCACTTTCCTAGAAATTTCTACTCGATGGAAATGGGATGAATGTAATAAGATGTCACACTCCCACCAATTAAAAACGTACAAATCTTTTTTATTATTTATATTTCTCACCAATCTTTCACCAATTTTCTCTACTTAAACAACCCTAAACCCAAATCTCACCAATTCATTCACATATTTTCCCTCAGATCGCAAAAACAAAACAAAAAACTGTACTTTCCCAGATCACAAAAACAATATCATTTCAAGAACAAGGAGGAAATGGATAATAATAATAATCAGCAATCGTTTTGGCAGTTCAGCGACCAACTGAGAGTCCAGACGCCGCACAATCTGGCGAATCTGTCGCTAAATGATTCCATCTGGAGCACAAACTCCGTCTACAAACGCACAGACGACCGTAGAAACTTCGACATCGCCGCCGACAAAAACCATAACGATTATCTGAATCAGAACAACATCAACAAGACATCTTCCGACATCAACAACACCAGCAGCTGGAACAATTGGAAATCCAGCTCCAACGGTTTCGGACCCGTGGGCTCCAAGTCGACATCCACCAAGGTCAATATAAACCCGGCCGACAAATTCAGCAACCCTTTCAACGACACGTGGAAATTCAACTCCGACGTCAACGGCGATTTCAAAAAGGGAATATATTCGTCGCCGGCGGCCAAGAGCTATGGCTTCAACGTCAATCTGAAAAACAAAGGGATCATCGATGAAGATCATCAGATCCCGAAAGCAGGAGGAGGGAAGAAGAACAGGAAGAATCAGAATCATCAGAAGAACAACAACGCAGAGGACAAGAACAACAACAACAACGGTGGTTTGGACAAGAGGTTTAAGACACTTCCTCCGGCGGAGGCTCTTCCGAGGAACGAGACCATTGGTGGTTACATCTTCGTCTGCAACAACGACACCATGGAGGAGAATCTGAAGCGCCAGCTTTTCGGATTGCCGCCGAGATACAGGGACTCGGTCAGAGCCATCACTCCGGGACTTCCTCTCTTCCTCTACAACTACTCCACTCACCAACTTCACGGAATTTACCAGGCGGCAAGCTTTGGAGGAACAAACATTGAGCTGAGTGCTTTCGAAGACAAGAAATGTCCAGGCGAGTCTCGATTCCCTGCTCAGGTGAGGGCCATAACGAGGAAAGTGTGTCTGCCACTAGAAGAAGATTCTTTCAGACCCATTCTGCATCACTACGACGGTCCTAAGTTCCGCCTCGAGCTCAGTGTCCCTGAGGTATGTTAAAACTTCGTCTTCTTTTTTTTTTTAAATGTAAAATCATTGATCAATATCATTTGTTAATATGATGTGTAACTCACACAACACAAGATTCTTTCTTTGTTATTCATGATTGATAACCGGTTTTCTGATAAATCTTCATTGTCTTGGCAGGTGCTTTCTCTATTGGACATTTTTGCTGAGCAAAACCCTTGAATTACTTGGGGTAATATCAACATGAAAGAGACACACAAAAAAACAGTGGTTGGCGCAAGAGATATATATATATACATAAGGAGTATTAGTAATTGTCTCAAGAAAAATGGTAGTAGTTTATGCAGTTTTTGGAAAATATGTTTGTAAACTATTTTCCAAGAGGATATGTGAAATTAGATAGAAGATGATGGGCTATTTTGTATGGATAAACAAAAACAATCATCTTTCACTTGGTTTGTTTGTTTGTTTGTGTAAAGTAAAATAAAGTTTCATGTGTACACCCAAAATTGGATCAAGGTAAATGAGAGTGAAGACGATCCATTTATGTAATAATAATATTACTACATCTCTCCTCTCTTCATTGATCTTTCATTCATATTTTGTTATTTGCTTTATGTCTTGAAACAAACATTTCACTGAATCGAATTTGTCGTTCTTTTATTACATTTTTGGACTCTTTTCTTCATTCGAATCCCACTTCATGGAAGACTTGTTTCAAATAATAGAATTTTCCGCAAAAGCGATCAATTAGAGGAAAAAAATCCACTACTTTGTAAAGAAAGAAATTTTTTTCACTACTAGATTTTCATTTTATCACAAAATAGGGATACGTTCTCTAAAGCTATGTTCTGAACAAAACAAACACAGAAATATTGGAAAAATTAGTGTGAAACACAGCAAATTGACAAGTTAAGTCTGGAGAACGACAGACGCGTTTAGGAAATTGATAATGAAAAGTAAAACATACAACCACTTATGGAGAAAATGTCATCAAGAATACGGCAACGTGGCGTAGGGAAGTGGATCGATTAGATAATGTTGTTGTTGTCGGTCGGAAAAGAAGACCCATGTGTTTGGGTTCGTTCGTCGTTTTTCCGACTCAGTGTTGATGAGAGATTCGTTCACACTTTAACTTGAACGCGTCGATTCGTCTCTTGTAAGTGCACGTGTGTGTGTTTGTTGTCCGCCATGTCTACTCTTTTTAATGCGTTTGGGCTTGGGCCTTTGAGCTTTACAAATTATGCAATCCACAATCATCCTTTTCTTATATGTTGAAAGTTTAGTGAAGGCAAAATATATTACCAACACTATTTTCAACCCAAATAACAAAATTACATATGACAAAAAGGTCTTTCTTGGTTTGCACTTGAGACTTTTTGAACTGTTTCTATTGTTGAACTTGCTACGCCTTTAGCTTGATTTGGCTTCAAAAAGAAAAGAAAAAGAAATCTGGATATGTTAAAATGCAGTTTAATTTCATTTTTTGATTATATTGTATAAATAATACCTTAGCTAGTATCGGTGGCGCTTGTGGATGATTTAGAGTCTCCACCACGACCAAAGGCAACCTCGTCCATGCTCTGTCCTATGCGGCGGTATCTACCTCCGGCCTCGACAAACGCGGGACAAGGCCGGTAAGCCTTAATGGGCCACCAACCGAAACCAGGGACAGTAGCAATGCCTCCTTGAATCCGCCCATCGCCGTTACAACCACTCTCTTTCTCCTCCTTCCCGCACCCTCGGCAACCACTGTTCAACACATTCACATTCATGAGGTTAGTCTATTGTAGACAGAGACCAAAAGATGCATTATTCACAATCTCCACCATAATCATGGCGGATTTGTCTCGAGCTGGAAGAAAACCGGTTGGTTTTCTGTTTAAGCCGTGAATCTAGAGACTAAAGACTAAAGAGTTATTTGCATTTATTTTTACAATTAGTCTACAACAATCAAATTGATATTCATCTTTGGCAGACCACAATTTCCAAAAGAGATATATAAGAGCTTTGCACAATTAGCCCTCCGAAGCATTGAAATTTTTCATTTAGATAGGAAAGCTGTAATATTTCCAATGGAATCGATCAAGAGAGGCAAAAGGGTACCTGAAGTTGAGGTCGTTGTCGTCCTCACCAGTTTCTATGACGGAAACTGGCGAAGAAGATAGTGGACGATGATGGTGATTCTTTGAAGAGTTGTTGAGGATGAAACTGCTAGAGCTCAGCGATGATTGACTTAGCCATCGGTTTGATTTGTGAGTACCACTGTAGGAGGTGAAACTTCGTGGTAGAGAGATTGAAGAAATGGAACTCGCCATCATTTCTTTCTGTCTTTGAGCTGCGGGCAGAGAATCTGAAGATGATGATAATGAATGGGCCACAAGATCAGAAAACGCAAACCAAAAATAAAAACGCATTGCAATCGAAAACCCACCAATTCATATTCGGTTTGGCTTGGTGCTTGGATCTGGTTCGGTATGAATAACTAGGAAAGAAAAATAGAGAAGCTAAGCTATTTTGAACAAGTAAATGTTGATAAGTAGCAGTATTAGCGGATTAATTATGTTTCTCATTCATGTTAACCAAGAATTCAAGATGTACAGTGTTTATATACACAACCGGTTTAGCTAAAGGAAACTAAACCAATACAATAAATCAACTAAATCAACATAACCAAGAACGCATTGGAAAATACTTAGGTTCACCCCTAGAGGTGAACCCATTTGTTCACCCCCTCTTTATTAACCAATAAAAATATGTCATGTAATATTATTTTTAAATAAAATTATAAAATTAAAACTAAGGTTTAGGGATTAGAGTTTATGGTATAGGGTTTAAGCTCTTTGGAATTAGGTTTTAGGGATTAGGGTTTAAGCTTTTTGGGTTAGGGTTTAGGGTTTAGGGATTAGGGTTTAGTTTTTATTTTTTTAAATTTACATATTGGGTTTAGGGATTAGGGTTTATGGTATAGGGTTTAAACTCTTTGGGTTTATGGTTTATGGATTAGGGTTTAAGCTCTTTGGGTTAGGGTTTAGGGTTTAGGGATTAGGGTTTAGTTTTTTATTTTGTAAGATTTACATATTGGATTTAGGGATTATGATTTAGTTTTAATTTTAATATTTTATGTTCAAATTATCGTTTAGGGTTTAGGGTTTAGAATTTAGGGTTTAGAGATTAAGATTTAGGTTTTAGTATTTTTTTATAAAAAAAATTATTTTTAAGTTTTGTTTGAAATAAAACATATTTTCTTTTCTTTTATTTTCGTTTTTTATTTTCTTATTTTTAAAACATTTTTAAAATTTTATTTATTTTTAATATTAAATTATGTAGAATTATTTGATTGATTAGAAAATGTGGAGGTGAACAAAAAGGTTCACCTCTAGGGGTGAACCCAAGTATTACTCATATCCAATATGGAAAATACTTAGGTTCACCCCTAAAGGTGAGCACATTTGTCCACCTTCTCTTTTTTAACCAATAAAAATATGCCATGTAATATTATTTTTAAATAAAATTATAAAATTAAAATTAAGAAATTAAAGACATTCAAATATTTTAAGGACCCTTGAATGTAAACCTTTGAGGTTTAAGGTTTAGGGATTAGGATTTATGGTATAGGGTTTAAGTTTTTTGGGTTTAGGGTTTAAGCTCTTTGGATTAGGGTTTACGGTTTAGGGATTAGGGTTTAGTTTTTTTTTTTAATTTACATGTTGAGTTTAGGGATTAGGGTTTATGGTATAGGGTTTAAGCTCTTTGGGTTTAGGATTTATGGATTAGGGTTTAAGCTCTTTGGATTAGGGTTTAGGGTTTAGGGATTAGGATTTAGTTTTTTATTTTTTAAGATTTACATATTGGGTTTAGGGATTAGGATTTAGTTTTAATTTTAATATTTTAGGTTCAAATTATCGTTTAGAGTTTAGGGTTTAGAATTTAGGGTTTAGAGATTAAGATTTAGGTTTTAGTATTTTTTATAAAAAAATTTATTTTGAAGTTTTGTCCGAAATAATATATATTTTCTTTTCTTTTATTTTCGTTTTTTATTTTTTTATTCTTAAAACATTTTTAAAATTTTAGTTATTTTTAATATTAGATTATGTGGAATTATTTGATTGGTTAATATTTTATTTTTATTTTTTCTAAAAATATTAACAATATCAAATTTAAGTTTTTATCTTAAAATTGTTGTATTTTGATTAATTAGTTTTTTTTTGGAAAAGGTCTTTCATAATTTAAATGCAGAAAAAAATATATTTACAAGCCAACATGTTTTGGTGTTTTGATTAGTTAGTTACCACGTTTATCAAACAAATTATCTATATGTTAAATATGTTATGAAACATTTTTTACTATTTGTACAAAATTGTTACAGTGAAATTTACAAATAAGTTAATATTATTAAGGAAAAAATAATTATAAAGGTTTAGAGTTTTGTAACAGTAAATAAAAATCTAGAGTTAAAACTTTGCAAGTTTTATACTTATGAAGAAAAAAACAAAATGTTAAATTAAGTAAGTCATTTAGACATCTTAAACTCATGTACACCCATTTACTGATTACATATTAAATTTATAAATACATAAATGATTTTAGTAGAAAATTAATTAAATCACTTTACTTAAATTCAATTATATAAAAAGAAAATAAAACTAATCAAATAAAGTAACAGAACAAAAAAAAGTAGTGGGGGCAAATTTTTTATTTGGCAATTATTTTTATCTTTAATAAGTTACATCCAATATATCCCCTCAGAAATTTGTGGATAGAAGGAAAATATTTAAAAAGGACATACATTGAAGTTTAAAATCAACATACGTTGAAGGATTGAATGAAATGGTCCGGGATGAAAAGAAGTGGTTAAGATATATGCATGTGGTTTGAACTAGTCACATGAAACAACTTCATGAATTTAGTTTGACTTGCTCTCGAATTTAATGACAATCGATTTCTATATGTTTAATCCTCTTATAAAAAACCGGATTCGTTATTATGTCGATTGTCGAGTTATTATCACAAAACAGTTTAACAGGAAATTGTACCTTGATATGCAAGTTGTGAGAAGTTGATGAAGCCATAATAACTCACAAGTAACAAGAGCCATGTTCCTATATTCTTCTTCAATGCTACACGATTTATAGTTTGTTATTTCTTTGATTTCCAAATTATCAAAGAGTTGCTAAGATAAACACAAAACCAGTCGGCATCTGCAAAGATATTGAAACAAACTTTTGAATTTGCTGTATAAAACAATCTGTCATAGTAATAATCAAGATGGGTCGACGACAAAAAAATGATTAATAATAATATTTGTCATGGATTACACTATATTGCAATATACGATGTGCAGCTTCAAGGTGTGCATGTGTCGGACAAGAAAGAAATTGACTTAGATTATTGATTGAAACAAATAATATCCGGACGTGTAATGATAAGATATAGAAGTTCATATGTTTGACTGATTGCCACTATATTGGATCGCATCCCTGACCAACCACCTCTTGTTGTTCACGACCTCGATAGGAAGCCATCCTTTGTTCTTCTCTAACCACTTTGTTATAAATTTCACAGAGAAGGAAGATGTTCATTCCCTATAACTGTCGCACAAATCCCCAAAACTGTAAATCATCCAGCTCTATTATGAACCGGTGTATCTTCTCTGCTTCTTTTTCTTTGGCTATTGTATCAGCCGCTCCACAGAAGCACACATGTATTGATTGGTTCATACATATGCAATTTTTCCCGCAAGGAAGAAAGTTTCCCAAAATAGTCCAACACGGACTACCCTTCTTGTCTACTCGAGACGAGACAAATTATACCAATCAACACTCGGATACCATTTCCTTCCTACCCAAACACTTATTAGTACTAACCCCAATTCTGTCTAACCAGTTTGAACCGAGACTAGTAAAATGATTTCTGGCCAATAATAAAGGATTTAATAACACCAAAAGATCTCTACATAACAAGCAAATATAGTCGATATGTCAAGAGGTCAGGCATATCGGTTGATGGCCAAATACGAACACAACATAAAAGGAAGCAGAGCAAACATTGTAATGTAGTAATAAAACGACACGGCATGGTATCGTCTTCCAGGGAAGATCATATAAAAATTACACAACCTATATATCTCCTTCGGGTCTGAACCGAGTAAAACAGACGGCATGTCATGCCCATTTCACTTGGACCAAGCAACTGCGTCGATCTCTGATTGAGCAGCTCGGTACAACTCCAACCGCTTAGATATGGCGCTGCGTCTCTCCATGATCGCTGGATCTTCGTTCAAAAGAGACGACAGCCTCTTCATCTGTTTGAAATGGGCAGCTTTGTTTCAGTCATTTGTTTACCCGGATGATACATTTAAGACAAAAGGCAAGAGAGAACTTACGTCCATGGTACCGAGCTCGGCAAAGAAATGGTCAAGGAGGCTGCGCTTGGCTTCTCGGACTTGGCAGTAGACGATGGACTTTGGGATTGAGTTCCGCAGGCCAGCACAGACCATGTTCACGTAAGACAGAACATTGGATCCTGTTGCCAAATGCGAAAGGTGTGTGAGTAGAAAATATATAGGTACCCCACCAGAATTTACTACACATAAAGGATACGCTTTAACTTACCGATTCGTCTGAGATATGAATCGTTGTAGCGGTCGAAAATGGAGTGCGTGGGGTTACCACCCTTCTCAACATCCTGGGGAAGCTTCCTGAAGAAATCAACAGTGAGGTAACTGCACTCCATGTCCACCAGCTGCAGTGTTGCTTTCTTACTTCCCTCCCGCATTTTGTCCAACGACTCTACGGCCGCGTTTGTCACCTCCACTCTCAGAGCTGGGTATTGCTTTAGTTCCTGCACATGTTCAAGCCGTCTATAAGTCGAAGGATATATATATATTATATTTACATATTACTAAAAGAAGAAGAAGAGAACGTACCACCGTCTCGTTCACAGACTTGTGAACCAGATCCTTCAAGATCGCATGAACCTAGTAATATTAAAACAACTAAAAATAAACACAAGAGAGAAACTTCTTGCTTCGTTTTGTTTTAGAGATGCAAGTAAGAGTTGGTACAGTGTCAACAGATGCTTCAGCAGGGCCTCGGATGGAGACAATAGAAGATTCAATGAGACGACGGTAACCTTGCTCAGGAGCAATCAAATGAGGCTGGTAACCGTCAGCCTCAGTGACCAGCTTGCGGATGTTGTCCATTGCCAGCTGCTTATCAAACTGAAGTCTCTTTAGAGCCGCTGGAAGCTGGTTATCAAAAACGTTATACACCTTTTCACCACCGGCACGCCTGTGTCATCATCAACCATAGGCTCACAATTATATATATTTGTTTTTAATGCAATTTTCAAATTGGTTAAGAGTCATATCAACTCAGACACGATAACAACTCATGGTCTAGTTTTATAACATTAGAACGTACACTCCATCGAGATGCTCCTTGAATATTTGATCGAAAAGCCGACATATCTCCATTATTGAGTACAACTTGCCCTGTACCAAGACAGTAATTAAAATATTGATAACTAATTAAAAAAAAAAATGATACAGATCACAAATTTAAGACGAAAGAATACAAATTACCCCTGCATCAGCTGCGATAGGCTTTCCAAGGCGACTAAGTTCAGATTCCAGCTCTAATACTGTTTTGTTAATAAGCGACTGGATGCCTGGAATTCTTGACTTGATCACATGTTCTAGATGCTGTCCAAACAACAACAAAAGGTGTTACTATATTAGACTATGTTTCAACAGCAACAGCTGAGGGTTGTAATAGAGCAACGAGTTGAGTATTGCCACAAAAATCCTAGTTTCCTAGTAGGTTCCTGTGTTACTTATATCTCTTTTCCATTGTGTTCGCTTCCAGATAAATCTAGCACCAATCTTTGTGAAACAGTTACTTTGGATCCTTACTGTATGGAAACTCCTCTTTACAGGTCCTAACAAATTTCAGAATGTGCTTATTATTCTAATCTCAACAGACCCTGGTGAAGAAAACCTAAATCAATCCTAGCGAAAGCACTTACCTTGGAGAGCATCTTTGCCAAATGCTCGGAACCCATCTTATGTGCAAGGTGCCTATACTCTGTAGTATTGGAAAAGTACTCCCTCTCTCTTCTCCGAGCAGCAATCATGTCGACATTCTTGTTAATATCTGCTTGGGAGCGGTTAACAACACCAACCCATGGATATTTGAGTTTAAAAGATTTCCCTTCCAGGATCTGAGCAAAAACAGTATTTCGTAAGTAGCAGTGGCGCCATTGCAAACCGTTAGTGAGGAAAAATATGTATTATGTTACTACAAGGATTTGCATGATGTAGCTCGAACATCATATCATAAGTCTATTTACAAAATACATTCTGCATTTCCAACGCGCTTCATCCACAATAATCGTGGCTTATAAAACAGTTTTCTTTTTATTATTAAGGCAACTTACTTCCACTGCATCGGTCCCCTTGTCCATAAGATCAATCTTTGTCAAGACACCAAATGTTCTCTCCCCTGTAAAGATCACAAAGAATATTAGAGGCATAAGGTGACAGCATAACGTGTTGGGTCTCTTTGGTAGCAAAACGAATGGTTTGCAAATTGGTTACCAGATGGATCAACTTCACGGGAAATTTTAATTGCATCAGAGGTAGCAAGATCTTGGTTTGCAGGTGAAATTGCCAAAATGATGCAGTTGGGCTATACGGAAATTAGATTAAACATAAAACAGATTAATGTCAACTCGTTTGCTCCACAGAAAAAAGAAAAAAAGGAATGTAGGGCGAATAGATATGCATTACCCAACCTAAAATTAAACTAGCGATAAGCTGTCGATAAAACATTAAAGGGTCTGCGACAAAGGATTTCCTTTTACCTTTTCAATGTAGGACCGGACCATGTTTTCAATGTCCTTCACTATACTTTCAGATTGTCCCTCTGCATCAACCAAAAAAAAATGTCGTGTCATGCGAAACTGTCTATGGTAGAGAATAAAGTCTATTGCCTCATGCTCCATTGCTAGAGAAATAGAACTAAACTCCTTGCTCTATTGTTCCAGCATGGAGTGCAGTTAATGTAACTTACCAACGGCAACTTTTGTAAGCCCTGGAAGATCAATCAGTGTCAAGTTGACAACTGCACACATAGCAAAGAGGATAAGAATTTAGAAAGTGACATTCCTGAAAGAAAAAAGAAACAGATAAAATTAGAAAGGGATTTTGAGATCTATCCTAACCATTTGGAGAGTATATGCTAAGGTGAATGGGAACGCTAGAAATTGCCTTGCTGCGTCCCGTCTCTCTGTCAGTCTCATCTTGAATCTCCTTCCTCACAGCAGCTATAGAGGTGATTAATGTATGAATAAACAATAAAATAACCAATATAGGAGAATGTGAAGCTAGAAGTACAAATGTGACACCGAACCCACCAAAATCGGTGAACTTTTTCCTCGGGAGATGAAGAAACTCTGCATACTCCCGGATTCCATCATCAATCTTTTGCAACTGTAAGACAAGGGGCCTTCGAGTAACGATACCTACAAAAAGTTTCCGCAAATGCATTTTTTAAATTACACACGTGATAAATTTTAAAACTAGGCAAGAACTGTTAACACTGTGATTACCAGATCCACGGGGTAAAAAGTCCTTTCCGACGATGCTCTCTAAGACTGAAGACTTCCCAGAGCTCTGTCAATGCAACAAAGATAGTAAAATAAACTTAGGGCCGCCTTAATTTGTTGAACAGAGAGGAACAAGACGCCGAAAGCAAATTGAATGGTTGATTACAAAATACACTTTCTAAAACCAAATCAATGCAACCATATGGAAACTCCCCTCCACAATCGGGAACTAAATCCTAAATGGTTTAAGACCGCTTCGTGACTACAAAATCGAAGTCAAAGCAAAATCAAACCCAAGTCCACATTCCACAATATCAATCGCTTGCAAAGCTAACACATAGTATAGGGTATTCAACTCTAGTTTAGGACAACAGAATCGTAGTTTCCCTACTCATATCAATTCGGAGTGATAGAAAACGAACAAATGTCACAAATCGTGAGATGGATCTTAAAGCATATATACGAACATAGGGGATTTGAAGGGGATCGAGATTTAAACCTGACCACCAACGACAGCAATCGCAGGCAAGGAATCCCATAGGGTTGGTAGGGCGCTAGAGTCTCCATGGTCTCCGAGAGCTGTGCAAGCTCTCTGTATCTTGTTAACCAGAGAGATCAGATTCTCCATCGTCCTCGACTGCTCCTTTCTCCAAGATCAAAATAGAGACCTAAAAGGCTGCGGTGAGAATACAGTAGCAACTAGAGCAGATCGGAAAGATCTGATACTCCTCCGGGAAAAGAATACACCGGCAAGAATAGATCTGCGATGGTGAGTTATGGAACCAGAGAGAGAGAGTTTTTGAATTTGAGTCGAGGAAAAGAATTTGGGAGTGTTTGGGTCTAAGGATAAAAATTAGCAAATGGAAGAAGTTTATTTAATAAGCAGCAAAGAGGACCAAGGGGTTTTTTTCTGCCAAACGGAGTTTGCAAATGAAACTAGCTAAACGGCGTTGCGTTTACTTCAATTCGTCAAAGACGACACCTAGGACTATAGGAAGCCATGAGATAAAAGTAAAACAAGTGAAAACGCCATGGTGTTTACTTCGATTCTTCCAAGACGACGTGGTGGTGTCTCTTTATTCTTCATTCGTATTAGATTTCTCCTTTTTTGTGGACCAGGAACATCCTCATTTTTCTATCCAACGGTCCAAACTCCAAAGATTTGAGAATTCAAAAATGGAAAGGTGAAGGATTGTGATTTTTAATTCCGAAAAATAAAAAGTAACTAGAAACAACAAAACAACAAACAAAAAGGTAAAATTTTGAAAATTTGAAATTTGTCTATTTTGTCTTTTCTAGTGATAGAAAATGTAACGGCAGTTGGAATTCATTTTTTCATGGTATATAACAAAAGAATCTCTAAAAACAGAGACAAATTACAAACTAGTGTGGCCTGTTATGACAAATTCAAGAAAAAGGTTACCTTACATTCTAAAAATTTAACACTTGATTGTAAAAAAATTCACATATCTCATCTAAAGTTTCACAGATACATGCAAATTTGCACCAAAAACTACTCTTTTTAGTGAATAAAAAACTATTTTACAATAAGTAGTTCCACTTTAAACTTTAAAATATAACCAAATTTATTGTAATATCAAGAAGATTTAAAAGCTCTCCATTTCTTTAACCTTACACCGACATTGTCATCTCTTCTAACTGATTATAGTGTCTCTCTTAGCAATAGAGTCGGGATTCTCTTGTTGTTCTTCGTTTTCTTTGTTTGTCTCCATTCTAGATTTATGTAGTGTGAGATCTGAGATTCACTATAAGAATTTGTAATCGTGGATTTGGACTTTTGGATATAGAAATGGAATAGATTTACTATGAATCAAAGACTTTATTGAGATTGATCGCCGAGATAGAACAAACACAATCGAATAGAGAGTACAAAGTATGATAATCGAGCTATCTAGTCGAAGTGTTCTTGATTAGGGTTGGAATGTCTTGAATGAATCGCCACTTCTTCTTTAAATAGTCTCGACTTTGATCTTCTTGTTCCGATATTTCGGCCTTGCCATGATAACAATCTCCTAGATTTACGGGAGTCAGTTGAACTGACGAAGACCAGGTCGCTCTATCTCCGCATCGTCTCCTGTCGAGCTCGAGCTCGATCGCCTCTTACTTCGGCGTTGCTTGGGCCTTGTCAAGATGTCAATCGTATGGGCCCAACAAAGGATAATGGTCGATCTCTCTGTCCTGATTATGGAGCGGGCTCATGATTATGAACCTTTGTTTTATTTGTTAATGGGCCGGATTTCTTAGAGGGAAATCCAGTACCAACAATAGCCCCCAGCCCATTAATTTCGACAAGTCGAGGTTTATGGGCGGTGGACGTTCCTGAGAAGACGCGCGTGCGCCGGGCGTGATAGACCTAATGATTACTCTCGCCCCATCCGTAGATCTTGTTTCGATCCATTGGTCAAGGATGGGCGCGTGGGTCGAACTGACCTGTTTGGAAGGATAATTTCATATCACTTGATTAGAAGGGGCCATTTCAGGTCGCTTAAGTTTAAAAAGATAATTTCATATCGTTTGATTTTGGGAGAGGCCATTTCAGGTCGCTTGGAAGGGATAACTTAATATCGTTTGTTTCTGAAGAGATAATTTCATATCGCTTTAATTTTTGAAGAGACAATTTCATATCACTTGGTAAAATGTAATGGCGAAGTATTTCGCAACGACTCTAACTTTTACAATGGAAAGAGACATTGATTGTGGGACTTATTTTGATTTCACAAAGATAAGTTAGTATGACTTCGTTCGAAGTCGTCGAGCTCGGTAAGAGCTTTGTGTTTGGGGGGCGGCTGCGCTCGAGGTCGAGCTGCCTACGTACCCACTTAAGGGGATCAAGCCGTTTCATAGTTCGATTATGTTGCGTACTTTCAGTGAAAGTACTTTTTGAGGTTGATGATGTTCCAGGGTCATAGTTCAGGTTTCTGGGTTTCCACCGACTTGAGTCGGTAGACCCCGTCCTTCACAACATCAGTGACCTGGTAAGGGGCTTCCCACTTTGCTCCTAACTTTCCAGCGTGTTCTTCCTTTTTATGGTAGAACACTTTCCGTAAGACGAGCTCCCCTACTTGAAACCTTCGAGTTTTAATTCTGGAATCATAGTAGCGAGCTGCGGCTTGTTGGTAGTTCTGGATTCGAGCTAGTGCGAGATTCCTCCTTTCGTCGACGAGATCGATCTCGTCCGTTATCATCTTGTTGTTAAGTTCCTCATATCGTGGGCATTCTTCTTTGTGGATGCTTGACACGAGGATTTCGGCTGGTACTACTGCCTCGATTCCATAAGCTAGCGAGAAGGGAGTCTCGCCAGTGGATTTGCGGGGGTTAGTCCGATAAGCCCAGAGTACGGCTGGGAGCTCATCGCTCCAGCTTTTTTTGCACTCATTGAGTCTTTTCTTAAGGTTGTTCATGATCGCTTTATTAGCTGCTTCCGCCAGTCCGTTTCCTTGAGGATAACGGGGCGTTGAGTAGGTCAGCTTTATGTTCCAGGTTCTACAGAACTCTTTGAACATGTTTGTGTAGGATTATGTTTGTTCATAGGTTTAATTATCAGATTACAACCTAACATAATCAACTAGGATCTAGGTGATTTGCAGATGAATCATAAACAGATCAGGATCATTACCTTATGATTGCAGCGGATTGATCAAGGGAATATCGAGATCTGCAAGAGCTGATGATTACCGGCTCCTCCTAGGTATCCACACGCTTACAAGCTACTGGATCAGGCTGCTAGACCAAGCTGGAACAACAGAGAGAGAGGAGGACGGCCAGACCTAAAAATCGCAGAACTATATGGCTTACTGGCGCCTCCTCTTCCTTATATGGACCCAAGTAATTAAACTAATGGCTTATTAGGCTTTTGGGCCCAAGACCCAAATCAGACAAAAAGACTGTATTTTGTCTGGGCCCAATTCTCTGTACAAATACAGTAAATGTCTTGCATCTTACTGTATTAATTCCTTGTTAACTTTCCCGTTAGCTATGGTGTGTGACCCTTAGGGATCATACAATACTGGTAATAAGTACTTAACTTATAGATCAAGAGCGGGCTCTAGCAAGTCATCATGACCTCCCAGTATTTTATGACTTATGTCTGATCTCGACACTTATCATACTTTCTAGAGATAGCACAGTAGATTTCAGGACATTCCCAACAATCTCCCACTTGTACTGGAATCCTACATTCCCTAATCCTTTTGTCTCAATATCTCGATCTGGCATAAGGCAAGATGCGTGTCATCCTTATATAGCCAGACCATGTTCATCGGACCAGATTTGATACTGACAATTCAAACGACTTGGGCAAGTCCGTTTGGGAGTGGCCACTCTCTTACCAGCTATCAAGTCTCCGATTGGCCTAGAGATATTACCTCCGTTAAACGGCAGGGACAAATCCCATCTTGTTCCATCACTATGAACTACACACTTTACAATACACCCAACCAAGGTCCTTATAGCTCCCAGTTACGAAACAGCGTTAGACAATGATCAAAGCGCATCAATCCATGTGCAGCCACATGCATGCGAACTCAGGTCTAAGGACTATACTCTATAGTCGTAAATGAGAACCTTTTATGACAAAGATATCAATATCTTGTAGAGTTCTCATCAGCGGGCCATGTCCGGCCATATGCTCCCCTACATATACCTATGTGTTGACTTTGATGCCGCGCATCCATGACCCATGAAACTTGGTCATAAGTCTCAACACACTCTAGTCTCAAGTGGTTGTTGGTGTTCCAATTTCAACAACCTTCGACTATGGACACTATGATTTATGTCATTTCGTTAAATATGGGGTTTCATGATCAAGTCTTTCTCATGTACTTCGATGGCCCATATATAATGACATGAATCATTTTGGAACGATTATTTTATATCACAGTTAAAAATAATCCAGAAATAAAATTTCATTAACATTAAAATGTTTACATGAACCAATCAAAATAACTAAAATAAAGCCCTCACAACTCCCACTCAAAAAGAGATTACATTTGAAAATCTCTAATTCCTACAGCAGCAGTATGCAACTCGTGCTTAGGTCTCGGGAGTGGCTTTGTCAACGGGTCAGCCACGTTCTCATCAGTGGGAACTCTGCTGACCATCACTTCACCTCTATTCACTATATCACGAATCAGGTGATACCTTCTCATAATATGTTTTGATTTCTGATGATGTCTCGGTTCCTTAGCTTGAGCAATTGCACCATTGTTGTCACAATACAGTGTTAAAGGCTCAGTGGCATTTGGGAATACACCGAGTTCAATCATGAAGTTCCTTATCCAAACTCCTTCCTTCGCAGCTTCTGAAGCAGCGATGTATTCAGCTTCAGTTGTGGAATCTGCCACGGTGCTCTGCTTGGAGCTCTTCCAACTTACTGCACCGCCATTCAGACAGAAGATGTAACCAGACTGTGACCGGAAATCATCTTTATCTGTCTGAAAACTTGCATCCGTGAATCCACTCATTTCAAGCACTTCACTTCCTCCGTAAACCAAGAACTTATCCTTAGTATTCCTCAAATACTTCAGGATATTCTTTACGGCAATCCAGTGATTCTCACATGGATTAGACTGGTACCTACTCGTCATGCTTAGTGCATAAGCAACATCAGGACGAGTACAGATCATGGCATACATGATAGATCCTATAGCTGAAGCATAAGGTATCCTACTCATGCGCTTAAGCTCATCAGGTGTTTTAGGACACTGAGTCTTGCTTAGTGTAGCACCATGTATCATTGGCGTGAATCCCTTCTTGGATTTATCCATTCCGAATCGATGCAGGACTTTGTCTATATAAGAATCTTGACAAAGTCCAATCATCCTTTTAGATCTGTCTCTAAAGATTCGAATTCCAAGAACATACGCGGCTTCACCCATGTCCTTCATGGAAAAACAACTTCCCAGCCAGTTTTTAACAGACTTCAGCATTGGAATATCATTTCCAAGAAGCAATATGTCATCGACATATAGGATAAGAAACACCACTTTGCTCCCACTAGTTTTCTTATACACACATTGTTCTTCCTTGTTTCTGATGAAGTCAAAATTCTTTATTGCCTCATCAAAACGAAGATTCCAACTCCTCGATGCTTGCTTCAATCCATAAATGGATTTGTGAAGCTTGCATACTTTCCCAGCATTCTTAGGATCAATGTGTCATATACACATCCTCCTCCAAGATTCCATTCAGGAAGGCGGTTTTCACATCCATCTGCCAAATCTCATAATCATAATAAGCGGCAGTTGCTAGGAGAATCCGAATTGATTTCATCATGGCCACTGGTGAATAGGTTTGATCATAGTCTATACCATGAATTTGCTTGAAACCTTTTGCCACCAACCTGGCCTTGTAAATCTGGACATTTCCATCCATGTCAATCTTCTTCTTGAAGATCCATTTACACTCGATGGCTTTAGCACCAGCGGGTAAGTCAACCAGTGAGAACACTCGGTTGACAGACATGGAGTCCATCTCGGATTCAGTGGCTTCACGCCACTTTGAGGAGTCAGGGCCTATCATGGCTTCTTCAAAGTTCGAGGGTTCATCACCGTCAATGATCAAAAGATCATGGCAATTAGTCACGAGGAATCCCTGATATCTATCGGGTTCGTGACGGATCCTTCCGGATCTTCGAACTTCAGGTACTTCAGGTTCAGGTTCTATTACAACTTCATGTAATTCATCCTGCTGTTCTCCCTCATTAGGTTGAACAGGTTCCTGTCCTTCTTGAATTTCATCAAGTTGTACCTTACTCCCACTATCTTTCTTAGAGAGAAATTCCCTCTCAAGAAAAGTACAATCCCGAGCAACAAAGATCTTGTTCTCGGATCGCAGATAGAAGTAATAAGCCTTGGTATCCTTAGGATAACCAATGAAGTAGCACTTGTCAGATTTTGGTGTAAGCTTGTCTGAGATTAATCTTTTGACATAGGCTTCACAACCCCAAATTCTGAGAAAAGACATTACTGGAGCCTTTCCAGTCCATAACTCATATGGTGTCTTTGCTACTGCTTTTGATGGCACTCTGTTCAGTGTGAACGTTGCGGTCAGCAAAGCATATCCCCAAAGGGATATAGGAAGGTCTGTGTGACTCATCATGGATCGGACCATATCTAACAATGTCCGATTCCTTCTCTCAGACACACCATTCCACTGAGGTGTTCCAGGAGGTGTGAGTTGGGAGATGATCCCACACTCACTCAGATGATCACAGAATTCCTGGCTCAAGTATTCTCCTCCTCGGTCCGACCGAAGAGCCTTAATACTTTTACCAAGCTGGTTCTGTACTTCATTATGGAATTCTTTGAACTTCTCAAAGGTTTCCGACTTATGTTTCATCAAGTAGACATATCCATATCTACTGAAATCATCAGTGAATGTAATGAAGTACTGATAGTTTCCTCTAGCATTTGTGGACATTGGGCCACACACGTCAGTATGTATCAGGCCCAATAGTTCACTGGCCCTTTCTGTGGGTTTATTAAAAGGGGCCCGTGTCATTTTGCCCATTAGGCAAGATTCGCATTGCTCACAAGACTCAAAGTCAAATGAGCCCAAGAGTCCATTTGAATGGAGCCTCTTGACGCGTTTCTCACTAATGTGCCCCAAACGACAATGCCAGAGAAACGTTTCATTTTCTTCGTTAGATTTGAACCGTTTTGTATTAATGTTATATACTGGAGTAGATTGATCCAGCATGTACAGCCCATTAATAAGAGGGGCACAACCATAGAACATATCATTGAGATTAAAGGAACACAATTTATTCTTAATAGAAAAATCAAATCCTTGTAAATCCAATAATGAAACTGAAATGATATTTCTGCTTATAGCAGGTACAAAATAACAATTCTCAAGTTCTAAAATTAATCCAGAAGGTAAAGATAACAAGTAAGTGCCAACGGCCAGTGCTGGAACCTTCGCTCCATTGCCAACCCGCAACTCTACTTGCCCTTGCTTCAACCTTCTACTGTTGCTGAGCGCCTGCACATTAGTACAAATATGAGCCCCACATCCAGTATCTAATACCCAAGTGGTATTATCAGAAGTAGTAGTATTTACTTCAATAACAAAAATACCTGAAGAAGTAGTCGCGAAGGACTTCTTCTTCTCCTTTAGACTTTCCTGGTATTTCTTACAGTCCCTGCGATAATGCCCTGCTGCCTCTTTGCAAAAGTGGCAGATATCAGAAGGCCCAGCTTTAGACACGGGCTTGGGCTTGGCCTTTTCTTTGTTGACTGCCTTGCCCTTTCCTTTGTCTGCAACAGATTTCTTGAAACCCTTGCCCTTCTGCACCATGAGTACAGACGGGTCCTTGGCCTTCTTCAGATTAGGTTCCGCAGTCTTGAGCATACCATGTAGCTCAGGCAAAGTCTTTGTCAACCCATGCATATTATAGTTCAAGACGAACTGGTCATATGCAGGAGTAAGAGACTGCAGAACGATATCACAAGCAAGCTCTTGGCTTATAGGACAGTCGAGTCTTGTCAAATGATCGAGATAACCCATCATTTTCAGAACATGTGGACTCACTGCTGCATCCTTAGCCATTTTACAGTCCAAGAGATTCTTTACAGTTTGGAATCTCTCTGTACGAGCCTGCTCCTGAAACAACGCTTTCAGGTTTGCCATCAGTTCCATGGGACAAGTCAGGCCTTCCCACTGAATCTGCAGATCGGGAACCATTGTCGCCAACATTAGGCAAACCACGTCATTAGCATCTGAAGAATGCGTATCCCAAGCATTCTTCACAGCTTGTGCGGCATTATTTGCAGGTCTAGGGGGGAGAACTCTTTCAAGGACATAAGCCTTCTTCTCCTGCCTGAGCACAAGTCTCAGATTCCTGGACCAGTTCAGGAAGTTTGATCCGTTCAGTTTGTCCTTCTCAAGGGCAGACCGGATCGAGAAAGTGTTTTGTGTTGTTGTGCTTGACATAGCTGAAATTATGAGACAATAGAGTTTTAGTTATTTAGTTCATTAAAAGAGTAATCTTAATAACTTATAAGAAAACTCGCATTGCATTCAAAATTTCTTTGTTTAACCTCATAAGAATGCAATGATTCCGAGACCCATGTTCAACTAAAACCAAAGTGGGCCACTGGCCGTCACCCGGAATTAGCTTTACTTGGTAAGCATGCACACAGCTAGTTATATCCATATAACTCTCGGTTGTGGATTGGGCCCAAGGCCCAATTCACCAGATGTCTCAAGGCTCGGGACTCCCGATGGCCCAGTCAAGGAAACCAATCTCTTACAGCCAAATAATCACTAAAGTCTGGGACTCCCAATGAAATTAGTGACTATATACTACTTTACTTACGCAAAAACAGACACCTCACACTGTAAGCCATATCTTTAATTGAATAAGCGTTAAGTAGCTGACAAGATTGGGCAAGACATCCAAGCTTGATATTGGTTTTGAGGATTTTAGGTTTTTCTTTCCAAAAATAGAAGATTACTATTTTGGGAAACTTACTTATTTTAGAAACTTTCTAAATATAGAAACATGCTAAAAATAGAAATTTCTAATTTAATATTTTATTAAAGTTTTCGGTTGGGTCACAAATTATAGGCCCAATTCTTGGCCCAAGACCACAGAATTCCAATTGGCCCAATAATTTGACATAACCGAGTCGGTTCATTAATTCTGGTCCAAAACCAAATTAACTACTAAATCCAACTGGTTATTTACTAAACCAGACCAGCTCTAAATTATTTGGTCCAACCAAATCAAACTTAGACCAGCCTTCGGTTTAGGTTAAAATTCAATTTTTGAATTTAAATCCGGTTTAACCAGAAATTAAATAATACCAATTGTATTAAATAATTTCTAACAAACCGCGATTTGGTTAACCGCTTGAACCACCAATTAAATTGGATCGGTTCGGTTAAGTCCAAAATCAGGAAGAAATAGATTGGTCTAACCAATCAATTATAGCTGATTTTGACCTAACTTGCGGGTTAAGCTTAAGCTAACAATGAAACACAATCGGATTGATCGGTTCATTGTCGCGGGTTAGGGATGGACGAACCGCGAAGCTCGGCTGAACCGATTGGCTACTCGCGGAACGTATGCCTCGCCAGCATATCGATCGATATGACGCTCTCTCGTCGATCGATACTCGCGTGCATCAGCTCGTTGCGATCGGGTCATCGGGACAGCGAGAAGCAATCGATCCGATTGATATCGATCGATATCACGCTCCCTCATCGATCGATACGGGCGTCCACTTCGCATACCGATGGGTTTCAATCGGATCATGCGATTTACATATTAGGTTTTTCAAGTTTTCTAATCAAATTTCTTAACACAAATTCGATTCTAAACATTTAAAACAACCTAAATATGATCCAAACAGCAAAAACCTAACGACCTAGGCTCTGATACCACTGTAGGATTATGTTTGTTCATAGGTTTAATTATCAGATTACAACCTAACATAATCAACTAGGATCTAGGTGATTTGCAGATGAATCATAAACAGATCAGGATCATTACCTTATGATTGCAGCGGATTGATCAAGGGAATATCGAGATCTGCAAGAGCTGATGATTACCGGCTCCTCCTAGGTATCCACACGCTTACAAGCTACTGGATCAGGCTGCTAGACCAAGCTGGAACAACAGAGAGAGAGGAGGACGGCCAGACCTAAAAATCGCAGAACTATATGGCTTACTGGCGCCTCCTCTTCCTTATATGGGCCCAAGTAATTAAACTAATGGCTTATTAGGCTTTTGGGCCCAAGACCCAAATCAGACAAAAAGACTGTATTTTGTCTGGGCCCAATTCTCTGTACAAATACAGTAAATGTCTTGCATCTTACTGTATTAATTCCTTGTTAACTTTCCCGTTAGCTATGGTGTGTGACCCTTAGGGATCATACAATACTGGTAATAAGTACTTAACTTATAGATCAATAGCGGGCTCTAGCAAGTCATCATGACCTCCCAGTATTTTATGACTTATGTCTGATCTCGACACTTATCATACTTTCTAGAGATAGCACAGTAGATTTCAGGACATTCCCAACAGTTTGATATGAATAGTGGTCCGTTATCGGTGACGATCTCGTGGGGTAGTCCATGTCGGCACACGATGTTTCGCCAGACGAACTCCTTAACGTGAACGTCTTTAACCTTTTGGTACGATTCCGTTTCAATCCACTTAGTGAAGTAGTCTGTCATCACTAATAAGTGTGTAGCTTTCTTTTTGCCGGATGCGACTAAAGTTCCCACGATGTCCATTCCCTATCAAATGAATGGGTATGGCGATGAGATAGAGGAGAGTTTCTCCGATGCTTGGTGGATAATCGGGGCATGCTTTTGGCATTTGTCGCATTTGCTGGAAAAAGATTCGCATTCGGTGGCCATTGTTGGCCAGAAATAGCCTTGCCTTTTGATTCGTATGGCCAAAGCTCGTCCTCCGGAATGGCTTCCACAGGATCCGTCATGGGCTTGTGTGATCACGGCTAGGGCTTGCTTCTTATCGAGGCATTTGAGGTAAGGTCCAGAGAGACTTCTTTTAAAAATCTCTCCTTGCGTGACACAGTACCTTGCACTATGCGTCTTGAGTTTTCGCGCTTCCCATTTGTCGTCAGGGACTTCGCCGTTTGTTATGTATCGGATGATCGGAGTTCTCCAATCTTCTTCATTGTTGGGCTCGGGTCCCTGACTAGTGGATGCGGTTTGGATTGGTCCATCGGGAACGTTCGCGACGTACACGGCATTTCTTGGGTCGAGATCATCATCGATCTCAATGATGTCGCGACTAGTATCCTTGGGATGTTCCTTGTGTTCGACGTCCTCCTTTCTGGTGGGCTCGTCCTCTTTCAAGGATAGAGCTTTTAGGGCTATTTCGATACTTGGTTTTTCGATCCCCTCGACTGGTATGATCCTTTTGAGGTTAGGATCTGATGTCGATGTCAACGCGGGTAAGGCGTCGACTGCGGTGTTTTCCCCTCGCGGGATCCGTGTTAGATCAAAGAATTCGATCTGGTCGGCGAGGGTGTGGACTACCCGCATGTATGCGTTCATCTTTGGCCTCGTAGTCGCCATGGTATTGGCTCGTGACCAATTGAGAATCACTGAAAGCGTCTACTTCCCGGGCTCCTATTGTTATTGCTAGTCTGAGCCCGGCTATTAACGCTTCGTATTCTGCTTTGTTATTTGATGCGGCGAAGCCTAGCTTGAATGACTGTTCTAATACTTCTCCCGTGGGGGAGACCAGTTTTACTCCGACCCCGGATCCTTGCCTGGAGGAAGCTCCATCGACGTGGAGTTTCCATCTCTTAGCGGAAGTTTGGTCGAGTTCGATGGTTGAAGGGAGTTCAATTATGAAATCAGCCAGTACTTGCGCTTTTAAGCACGTCCGAGCCTTGAACTCGATGTCGTACTCGCTGATTTCGATTGCCCATTTGACCAGTGGACCTGACTGGGTTGGACTGTGAAGTATGGTTCTCAGTGGTTGAGAAGTCATCACTATGATTGAGTGTGATTGAAAGTATGGTCGGAGTTTCCGAGCTGATGTCACCAATGCCAAAGCGAATTTTCCATGGCGGGGTATCTGGTTTCAGCATCGATTAAGGTCTTACTTATGTAATACACTGGCCGATGTTCGTTTTGTTCTTCGCGAACCATGACTCCACTTATTGCTGCCGTAGAAACAGCTAGGTAGAGGTAGAGGGGTTCCCCTTCTACTGGTTTCGCCAGTATACGTGGTTCGCTTAGATAAGACTTGAGCTGGGCGAACGCTTCTTGGCACTTTTCGTCCCAGAAGAACTTCTTATTCGCTTTGAGCAAGTGATAGAAGGGTAGACATTTATCAGTCGACCTCGAGATGAAGCGGTTCAAAGCAGCTATTTTGCCAGTGAGGCGCTGGACTTCTCGCGTTGTTTTGGGAGATTTCATCTCCATAAATGTCGCGATCTGTTTAAGATTCGCTTCGATCCCTCTTTCGGTTACTAAGTAACCAAGGAATTCTCCTGATGGGACCCCGAATGTGCACTTCGCTGGGTTGAGTTTCATCCCGTATCTATTGAGAATGATAAAACATTCTTTTAGTTGGGGGATATGATCATCATACCTAGAAGATTTGACCAGCATATCGTCGATGTAGACTTCCATATTTTTACCCAGGAGTCCTCAAAACATCTTGTTGACGAGGCGTTGGTAAGTTGCACCTGCATTTTTTAGTCCGAAAGGCATGACTTTGTAGCAGTACGTGCCCCAATCATTTATGAACGAAGTCTTTTCTTGGTCCTCGGGATTCATTAGTATTTGGTTGTACCCCGAGAAGGCATCCATGAAGGAGAGTAGTTGGTGTCCGGCGGTGGCTTTGACCAGCCGGTCGATGTGTGGGAGTGGGAAGTTGTCCTTTGGACATGCTTTGTTGAGGTCTGTAAAATCTACACAGACTCTCCACTTCCCGTTCTTTTTCTTGACCACTACGGGGTTCACAAGCCAGTCGGGGTATTTGACTTCTATGATCGATCCGATTTTCAGTAATCGATCGACCTCGTCGTTGACGGCTTGAGCTCTTTCCGGGCCAAGTTTTCGACGTTTTTGTCTTACCGGTTTGTAAGTTGGGTTGATATTCAGCTCGTGGCTGGTTACGTCGATGTTGATCCCTTTCATGTCTGCTGAAGACCAGGCAAAGGAGTCGACGTTCTGTTTAAGGAAAGAGACCAGTTCATTTTTAACTGGCTCCGATAGGTCAATTCCGATGCCGACAAGTCTTTCGGGATGAGCGTCGTCTATGCAAACTTGGGTTGTGAGGTCCTTTGGAGGTCCTTTTTGGCTTGGGTCGTTCGACCTTTTGGTTTGCATAGTAGCGAGCTCTTCCTCTTTCTGTAATTTCTACGCGTGGGATTTCTCGATCTGCTTGTACCCGTTCATATAGCAATTATGGGAAATCTTTGACTTCCGTAAATGGTTTTTACTCCTTTTGGAGTTGGAAATTTCACGCATTGATGGTAGGTCGATGGTACCGCTTTCATGTCGTATATCCACGGTCGACCTAGAATTGCGTTGTAGGGAGCTGGTCGATCTACTACGACGAACTCTGTCATTCTTCGAACTCCTCCAGCTATTACTGGGGCGAAGACAGAGCCCATTGAATATGTTGTTTCGCCAGCGAACCCTACCATTGGTGTCTTTTCCTCGACGATCTCGGAGTCGTTGAACTCCATCTTTTTGAATGCGTCGTAAAGGAGGACATCCACCGAACTTCCTGTGTTGATCATTATCCTCGAGAGTTCGACATCTCCGACTACTAGACAAACGAGGAGAGCATCGTCGTGAGGTTTGTCAAGATTGTTTGTCTCGATCTCGTGGAAAGTGATTTCATGGTCAGGACCTAACATTGGGATTTTCTCTCCTTTGTCGGTCTCGACTCTTCTTTGAAGAGCTTTGATTGAATTGACCGAGTCTCGGCATAGCTTGGAGCCACTGAAGATGAAGTTGACTCGTTTAGGGGGTATGGCCCGTACACCCCCCCCCCCCCGGCAGAGACGAGGGAGATTGATTCGTGAGCTTAAACTCTTCGTAGGGGCTGGAGGCGGAGATAGCGCCGAGCCTCCTGGGGTGCCACACAAGCTGAGTTTGCCGAGAATGACCTCGACTCGCTTTCGTGACCCCTGAGGGAGGGTTTCGGGAGATTCCGGCTCCTTAGACCGTTCTCGTTTGTTCTGAGAAGGCTTTTTGGTGTTTGACTCTTTGGTCTGCTTACTTTCCTTTTTGTCGGATGGAGTTTCCTCCTCGACTTCTGATTCTTGTTTGTTTTCGGACTCTCGCTTTTGAGCCTCGGCTTTAGCTCGAGTATAGCACTCTTCAGTCGAATGTCCTCTTTTGTTGTGAAAATCACATAATTTTTCCTTGTCGAACTCAAATTTCTTCGAGCTCTTCGGGATCTCGACCGCATTAACGTTTCCTGATTTACGGGAATCCTTTTTTTAGTTCGAGTTCTGTGGGCCCGACTAGTTCTTTTCTTTTCGGTGCTTTTCTTTGAGGGTCGTGGTTTCGTCCTCGAGACGAGCAAAGACCGATGCGCGATGAAGGGCGTCATCGAGTGTTTGACGTTCGTGGACTGTTATTTCCTCGCGGAATCTGGTAGAGTACCACAGTCCACGTCTCAGCGCTTCTATAGCTACTTCGTCTCGTGGGTTCGCGATTTTAAACTTTATTTCCTTGAATCGGTCAATGTACGAGCGAAGTGTCTCGTCGGGTTTTTGAGAGACGCCAAATAAAGCTGACTATGTGGTCCTTTCCTCGATAAAGATGGAGTATTGTTTGAGGAAAGCCGTCATGAACTGGGTGAAATTATCGATGGATCTCTCTTCTAGTCTGGCGAACCATTCTAGGGCGGAGCTCGATAGGTTTTCGGCGAAGAATCTGCAGAAAGCCGGCTCTCTTTCCTCGTCAGTAAGGTATACCCTTACCATTGCTAGCCGGAATGCCCTGATGTGGGCTTTCGGGTCCGATTTCACAGAGAATTCTGGAAATATCGTTTTCTTGATTTCCCGGATTCTCGCGAAGGCGATCCGGTCCGTGAATGGCGTTTGTCGCGTTTCTTCGATCACTCGATCGATGTCGAGTGCCGTGCTCGTTTCCTTGTAAACTTTCGAGCTTAGACTGACGAATTGGGCTTTAGCCTGCTCGATGTATTGTCTTAGCATATCATGTTCATTGCCTGCTGTAGGTGTGAACTGTACTTGTGCCTGATTCGACGTTTGTTCCGGGAAAACCGGGTCGAGAAGATCGATCGTTGGAATCGGTCTTGTCTGGTCGATCTGTGGCGTTTGGAACTGTATTGTATTCGATCCGTTAAGATGTCCCGAGCTCAAGGCGAAAGCAAAGCCTTCTAGTTGCCTCGGCCGAATATTGGAGTTACCCGGGAAAGGTGGCGGTCCGGGTAATGGTCGGTTTCCCGATCCAGTCGGATCTGTGACCATAGAACTCGAACCGAATGTAGTCGGTATCACAATAGGGGTCATTATAGGGCGGAAGCCGCTATTTGACGTACTAGCGAAATTTCCCGACGTTCCCAGGGGTGTTACCACATGGGAGAAATCCAAGCGTGTTCGCGGTGGAGGACTCATGGGGGTTCGCGGATCGCGCGTTGACTTACCCCCCCCCCCCCCCCCCCCGGGTTTTGGCTAGCGAGCTCTTCAAGACAGGCGTTAATGCGCCGTTCCTATTCATCGAGCTATGCGGCCAGAGAACGATTTGCAATCTCTTGGGCCCGTGCGTTTGCCTCGTTGCTTCTCGTTCGGTTTACCAAGAGGTTCAACATCGAGCGGATTTCAGCGAGGTCGTCTGGGCTTTATCGCTGTGGAGCAGAAGGCAGTGGTGAGTTAGGCCTGAGCGTTCCAGATCCGCCTACAGAAGCAGGGGGAAGTCGAATCGTTTCTCATCCATACTCAGTTCCTGCTCGGATCGTTAGTTCCTGACAAAACATTTGTCAGAGTCTGGCTCGTCGCGTTTGTTTGAGCGACTGAGCCGGCTGGTGCCGAAGTCGTGGAGACTGAGGCAGAGCTCGTCAACACGCCATCGGTATTACCTATGGTTCTTACCCCGGTGGTGTTCTGAGGAACGTTGTCGACCGTTTGAGGGTGGTCGACTGGTGGTGTGGCGCTGAGAGAGCCAGATTGGTCGGGATTCATCTCGATCTATCGGATCTAGGATCTGATTCTTAAGACAGGAAAAACTATAGATAGTCCCCACAGTCGGCGCCAAATGTGAGATCTGAGATTCATACTAAGAATTTGTAATCGTGGATTTGGACTTTTGGATATAGAAATGGAACCTATGAATCAAAGACTTTATTGAGATTGATCGCCGAGATAGAACAAACACAATCGAATAGAGAGTACAAAGTATGATAATCGAGCTATCTAGTCGAAGTGTTCTTGATTAGGGTTGGAATGTCTTGAATGAATCGCCACTTCTTCTTTAAATAGTCTCGACTTTGATCTTCTTGTTCCGATATTTCGGCCTTGCCATGATAACAATCTCCTAGATTTACGGGAGTCAGTTGAACTGACGAAGACCAGGTCGCTCTATCTCCGCATCGTCTCCTGTCGAGCTCGAGCTCGATCGCCTCTTACTTCGGCATTGCTTGGGCCTTGTCAAGATGTCAATCGTATGGGCCCAACAAAGGATAACGGTCGATCTCTCTGTCCTGATGTAGGATCGATGATTTTCATATTTGAGTGTTCGTATATTTGGAAGCTTTTGCTCCTTTCTCTTTGATTCTTTGTCGACATGAGAATCTCGTGTGCAGGTTTGAGGCTCTGTGATTTTTTCAGTTCACTGTAGATGGTTAAGTTCAAACTCTCTCCTTGCGAGAGTATTGAAAGGACGATATTATAGAAAATCGGACACCTTAAAAGACCGTAGAGTACATTCACCGTCGTAGGGTTGGCAAAGTATTATGGCAGTCAGAGATGTCCTGAAACTTGGTCTAAGGAAGATGATTAGGTCCGGGTGCAGTGCCAGCGTATGAAATGAAAGATGGGTACCAAAACTACGGCCTGTGCGCCAAGGGCGGCAAACCCTTTGAACCAAGGAACCATGATCTCCTTGTGCATCATCTTATACTCTGTGGATCTGGGGAATGGAACGAACCCATGTTCCTAAAATTCTTGGGTTGCGACCTAGTCACGGTCCCACTTTAGACGGATATGCATGGAATCATCTTCATTTATGAATTATACGGTGAAAGCCGGATATGAGCTTCTATGGAAGACCAATCTCGCACTAACAAATCAAGGGATGATGGAACCAAGCATTACTCATTTCCAAAGTCATGTTTGGACTATTAGGACCCTTGTAAATCGTCAACACTTCATGTGGCAAGCGTTATGTGGATGCGCAGCAACATGCAAATGACTCTATATCGTCATTTGGGTACCAATAAGAGTTGCCCTAGGTGTGGATCTCCAGAAAAAACGATCAACTATTTATTATTTGAGTGTCCCCATGCGTTGCATTGCAGGTGTGGGATTTATCGAACTTTGCGTCCCTTCCGGATTGCTTCCCGAGTAAATCTATATACCGAAACATGGATTTCTTGTTTTGTAGAACCAAATAAATGAGCCTTCTTGAGCCACAGAGGGATAACTATCCTTGGATCATATGGTATATATGAAAAACAAGGAATGACAAGGTTTTTAATTAAATCGAGAGATCCCCAAGAGATACTCTCCAACACGCCACTCTTGAAGCGGAAAGTTGGAGGATAACGAATAAGAAGGAAAGCCAGGTGAATGTGGATTTCTTTCCACAACAGCCTTCGATGGCACAACCTCTTGGGACTCTACTCTTCCCTAAATTCTTGATATATGCCTTTTGGGTAGATCATGGTTCTATTAGTGGATTTGGACTGTGTTTAAGGGATGACACGGGTTGGGCTTTAGCAGGTGAGAAAGGGTTTAGGAGCAGCCTATCACCGCTCCATGCAGAAGTAGAAAGTCTCATTATGGCCATGGAAATTTCTTGTTATAGGGGCTTCCTTAGCGTCATCATTGAAACTGATTGCGTGAACCTTTTAAAGATGCTTGAAGATCCGACAAATTGACTGGCTTTTATCTCAGATCTGGATATCATTGCTTATCTTATTTTTGTCTATTGCTTATAATCGGATGGATAATGTAGTTGCTGACACCCTTGCTAAAAGGACTATAGCAAAATACAGTATTTTTGCTTATAAGCTATAACCTGTTGGATTTCGGAATCCCGCAAAAAAAAACGAAATGTCCGACTTAATTTGGCTTAGATTTTGAAACACTGTTGAGAAAAAAAAAAGACAAATTACAAACTAGTGTGGCCTGTCATAATCAGAGTGTAAATCTTTATATTAATTTAGAAGTGTTTTGGCTTTATATTCACTCTCTAAATGATTGATTATTAATTTGTCATTTATGAAATTAGGTTAATACATTGTTAACCTTAATTTATATTGGTAATTTTATTATGTTTTAAATTTTATATGAAGATATACATAAACTTGAATTAAAAAAAATGAGATGATAAATATGAAAGGGGGACGAAGGATGTAGACGAAGATATACACAAGGATGTAGACGAAGCCTATCACCGCTACACGCCGAGCTCGACGGATTACTTTGGGCAATGTCATGCATCCTGGAAGGGGAAATCGTATCGGTGGTAATCGAGACAGACTGCTCAAACTTGTTAGCTATGACAGAGGATCCACAGGAATGGCCGGGTTTTAAGACGGAGTTAGAATTTTTCAATTCCTTTCATTTCACTTTCTTTGTTATAATTTTAATTTCTAGGAAATTAAATGTCCGTGCTGACTCTGTTTCAAAAGGGGCGAGAGCACAAGGTACTATTTTTTGCCATGTAAGTCACGACGAGTCGGATCGATTTACTCTCTTGAGTGATAACCCGAACCGAGCAACAGTGATTTAATATATGGTGTTTGTGTTGAAAAAAAAATGAAATATTTGTGAAGATTTTTTAAATTTTATTTTGGAGATATACATAACATTGAGTAAAAAATAAAAAGGTAAGGTGATAAATATGAAAATATTTATAAAAATTAATTTTATTTTAGAGATATACATAAACTTCAATAAAAATAAATTAAAAATAAGATGATAAATATGAAAATATTTATGAATATTGTAAATATTAATAAATATTTTTTTGAATTTTATATAGTAACTTATATTATTTATATAAATTTTGAATATATATATATATATGTATATATATGATAAAATATTTAAATAAGATATTTATGTATTTATTTTTATACATAAAATATATAATTACTATTTATTTTATTACTATAATTTTTTTTTTTTTTTGACAACAATGATAATGAAAGAACCTAATTATCTATTTCCCATGATGGTGGCTCCGGTCCAACATGAAAACTCCATGACTGCCTGAGACGTGCTTTTCGTGCTAGTCCATCTGCTGTCGTATTTTTTGCTCGAGGTATGTGCTTGATATTGAATGGTGAGAAGTAGTCCTTCCTTTGATCAAACTCTTCGATGTGTCCTACGAAGGCTGGCCATTCTTCTGGTTCCGACACAATCTTAACCAGGTCTGAACAGTCCGTTGCAAATGTGATATGAGGTTGCTGTAAAATCTTCATCCATTCCATAGCCCAAATTAGAGCTTCGAACTCTGCATGAAGAGGTGTCCGACTTTGTCTGACATTCCGTGCTCCCATCATACCATTTACTCCACCTTCATGACAACTATACCATCCCTGGCCTATTGACATCGCCCCCTCTTTCCACGAGGCATCCACAAAACACCATTTACCCGAATATACCAACTCATTTCCAACTGATCTTAAACCAATAGGCTCTATCTCTGACTCCTTGACTGCATGCAACTGAGCTTCTTCCCATAAATTTGATTCTGTTTCGGCCATGTTGACCGTGTCCGGGGGGCTTTGATCAATCTGACTATATACCATATCATTCCTGCTTTTCCAAATATACCAAAGAATCCATGGATAGCTTTCTTTATGTTGATCCGTTGGGATCCTCCAGAAGAGACAATCCATATTTGTGAACAAAGACTCCGAAGGGAATGTGTTCGGGTTTGTTGGAAAATATTTGAACTATAAATAGTCTCATATAGATTTTTATAATATTATTATTGTTTTTAAATTAATTTGATATTTTTTTTTATTTTTAGAAAATTTATGTTTAATAATATTTGTGTTTGCACATGGTACGGACAAATCAGACTAGTTTATTAAATAAACACCCCAAATACAAACCCACTAAAGATAAATATTTTCTAGAAAAAGGTTACCTTATGATATATATAGAAAGTAAGATAGAATAGAATAAATAGAATGATCAATTTTAATTGTAAGAAAATTCATATATCTCTTGTAAAGTTTCACAGATACATGCAAATTTGCACACAAAAAACTCTTTTAAATGAATAGAAAAACTATTTTACAATAAGTACATGTTCCATATTAAACTTTAAACTATAGCCAAATTTATTATAATATCTAGGAGACTTAAAAGCTCTCAATTTTCTCTAACCTTAAACCGCCATTGTCATCTCTTCTAACTGATTATGTGTCTCTCTTAACACTGGAGTCGAGATTCTCTTGTTGTCCTTCGTTTTTCTTTGTTTGCCTCTAGATTTATGTTGGATCGATGATTTTCATATTTGAGTGCTCGTAGATATGGAAGCTTTGGCTCCTTTCTCTTTGATTCTCCGTCGACATAAGAATCTCTTTTGCAGGTCTGAGGCTCTGTGATTTTTCCGGTTCACTGTAGATGGTTAAGTTCACCGGAAAGTATCTAGTTTTTGTGGTTTCTCATCTTGTTATCGCCCCTTTTCTTTTCTTTGTTGTGGTGGTTTGTGTGCAATCCGGTTTGGATTTGGACTCACTTCATATTTTGTGTCGGATCTTGATTCTGATAACACGGTGTGTGCTGGTTTATATTGAATTGTGTCGACTTCAGCTCATTGTTCCTCCTTTTTTTTATTGTTGATCTGTCTTTTGATAGTTTTCTTGAGTTTCGATGGAATCTCTTTTCCTTAGCTTTGGTAAGGCGCTGACGGTGTGGAGTGTTGACAGATCCCTATTTTGTAGAAGAGTTGTTTCGAACTAGATTTTTATTGTCTCTCTTCCATGATTTTAATGGCTCTATCATGCAGCTTGATGGTTCTGGTCCTTTCTTTTGTTTGAGGATTCATAAACTTTGGTGTCTTTGGGTTCACTTGGAAAATTCATTTTCTATATGGACTTCAAAGAAATAGGTGGGATCGGAAGGGACAAATAGTGCTATATAGATGACTCATGTAAAGAATGTGACTTGTACACATGTCAAGGTTGGTATAGCTGCTATGAAGAATGTGTTAATGTAATGATGTGGACAGTAAATATAATGATATTAATTGGACCATGGAATGCATGAAATTCTTTTATCAAGAAAAAGTTGCTTTAACTACAAACTTTCTGAATTTGTGAAAATTGTGTATGAACCAAAGAAGTGACCTTCGAATTTATTGGTCTCACAAATAAATAAAAAACACAAAATGGATAGGTTAGCAAATAGTGCTCATGTGATTCACTGATATGGATGGTTATGGATGATTGAATCATTTTTAGAATTTTAGGTTTAAATTTGTTGCAAAACAAAGATTTTGTTTTTAACGTTTTTATTAAATATATAATGAATAATACCATTATTTATAATGTATAAGTTCTTTTATATTATTTTTAAACATTAACATTTACTTATTTTATTCACAAATAAAGAAATTTAAAAATCAAAAAATTATTTTACAAATAAAATAAGTTCAACTCTTGTTTTACTCGAAGGATTTTCGTTTCATGACCGAGGACAAATAAAAAGGTAGAATACATATATCAAAATCTAAAGTCGGCTATCACAAACAAATATCAGAACCAAAAATCAGCGGATAAACGATAATCCCTGGAGCCAAAATATAAACAAAACACTAAAAACGAGTGACCAACACATCAACTAATATCATGACATATCGATCTGAACCTAAACAGAGACACCTTAGCACGGAGATCCATCAAGATCCAAGAGAGAAGATAATTGAGGCAATCAAATCCTAACGTTATTAGAACTTGGCCACTTGAACTCATTATATTGCTCAAACCTTGTTGAAGTCACGGGATACCATATGCAGAAAGACCAAGAAAGTCGAGGGAACACATATGTTACCACACGACGACTAGAAGCTAAAAGAGCCAAAGCTCCAAATCCTGACGATTAAGTCGGAGAACTCAAAACAAGAAGCAGAGAATCTGCAAGAATAATATTGTCACAAACAAACGTAGGATGAACAAACTCTCTACCAGGCTTTTCCACCACCATAAAGAAACGAACAAGCGCACAAACAATCCAAAGGAGGAGGAGCACCGAAACCACTAGGACCTGATAAACCCGGCCAAAATCACCAATTGAACCATACATACCCACAAGAACCAAGACCCCACCACATTGAGAAGGAAAATGAGTTCAAGAATCGACATAAATTAATTGGAGTTGATGCGCAAGAACATATCTAAATCACATACCAACCTAATCGAGAAAGACACATAAACCAAAAGTACTAAAACACCAACCAGACGCAAATCCCAAATCCAAAGATCTATGATAACAAAATCGATGGCCAAGTCTAACTCAAGCAGAGGACACATAGAGAGCAGAAAAACCACAAACACAAACAAACCTCAAGCTGGTCCTCACCGGACCTTTTAAGAATGGAGGCCAAAAAGCCACACACTGACCACGACCATCGGGAAAAGGCAGCTGAGACCAAAGACGCCGAGGGACAGATCTTTGCGGGAAACCAGATCTGAAGCCACAATTAACACCAGAGATCGAGCGCATAGCAGGAAGAACGAAAGGTTGCCAAAAAGCTATAAACACGAAGACGAAGACTTCTCCCCGGCACTGACAAAGTAGCATGGTTACCGGGTAGAAAAGGTGACGATGGCGGCTCCTCAAAACATGTGCTCCGGAGACTTTGAAAGATCGAGAGATTTTATGTTATGAAAAAAAAATCAACTTTATTTTAAAGGGAAAATAATTTTTTTCTAAATATAGTGGTAAAAAGAAATTTTGTTTTAAAAATTAAAATTGAGATTGGTTAAAGCACATTTGTTATAAAACTAGATTTTGACTCACACTGCAACCTGATTAACATTTTGTTTAAGTTCTTTGACAAAAAAAACATTTTGTTTAAGTTGAAATGATTTGATTTGATTTTTTTTATATTGAAAGTTGTCATATTTGAAGCAATATTGTTTTTTTTGGTATTAATATATATGATGCATATTTAAGGAATATTGTATTAATTAAAACTTACGATGCATATATAACATACACATGTAGGTTATTCGTTTAGTTACTGTTTAGATATTCTAAAGGCAAAAATAAAATGTGAAGCAACTGTGGTCTAGTGGTCAAGTGATTAAAGTTTTACACCGGCAGGTACTGGGTTCGAATCTCTGAAGACGCAGTTTTACAAGATTAATGGAGGCAAGCTTATAAGGAAGTTTTCAGGAGCAGGTGGAGCCGTTGATCGTGACCGTTGATGGATTCTCGTAGAACGGAGGTAGTATTATCAGTAAAATTGTTCTTGTAATAGTTCTCATAATCTGTATCAGCGTTAAAAAAAAAAGCAAAAATAAAACATGACATGTTAATTATATATATATATATATATATATATATGAAAATACTTAGCTAATAATTTAGTATATAAATAACTCATAGAATAGTATATTGAGTAGTATAATTGGATAAAAAACGATAGAAAATCAATGTAAATAATAAAAGTACTGAAATGGTCGGAAAAGAAAAAGTACATCAGAATTATCAATTGCAAATTCGAGATATTCACTTATATTCATCACATGTCTGCATGAATATAATACCTTAACATGAATACATTATTTTGTCTCTCATGTTAACTTCATTGATGAAAGCAAGAGACATTTAAAAAGCCATACAAGAAAGAAAAAAAAAAATTGAAATATAAAGCTTTAGAATGTTTGTTTGGTGTGTTGAAAATATGTATAATGATAATGTATATGTAGTGTTTTAAATGTTGAGGCCGATGAAAATATATAGGATCTACAAATATTTTTAAGTTTCTTAAGAAATTGAATACAATATTTGTTTATATAAGTAATTATATTTTAGTAAACTTGTTGTGTAAAAAGTAAAATTATAAATAACAAATAAATAGTTACTAATGTGTTACTGGGAAAATGATATTTACTGTTAATAATTATATTTTTTATTTGAGTTATAAAATGCCTAAAGAGATAATTTGTAAGTAATAGAGTAAGAACATTTAAAATATTATAGTTTTTTTAAATATAGATAAAATATTTTTTGGTTATGAAATAAATTGTATATTAAATGAATCATACTCACAAAAATTTGTATTTAAAATAGTATCTAAATGAATATATAAAAACAAGTGTAATTTACTTTCATAATATCTAAATATTAAATAAATGGATATTTGTTAGTAAATAACAGTACAATTGAGTTGGAAGTAATATATAAATTTTATATTTATTAAAAAGTCCAAAAATTAAAATTATTGATTATAAAGTTAAATATAAAATCACAAAGGATGTTTTTTTGGTAAACTCTTAGGGGTGTTATTGGTTTGTGTATTTTCATGTATTTTAGAATCCAAATCAAATTAATTGTTATTGGTTATATGATTTTGAAATCCATATATAAATACAGTGTTATTAGTTTATGATTTGAAATTTATATTTAAATCGAGTGTTATTCGTTTTATGATGTTGAAATAGATTTTAAAATCATGTGTTATTTAATAGCAAAAATTTGTGTAAGGATTTTATTTGTAATTAGATTTTTGTAGAGTTGTAAGTGTTTTAAAGATCAAAATTCAAATGAACAAATGTTGAGTCAAAACCAAGTATCTTTATTGGATTTGTAAACAAATATGCATATTTTAAAATTATAACACAACTGGTTGAGTCAAATGAAACAACCTATATCCATATGTTAACAACCTATTATGCTAAATCGTAGAGTCCAATGAAACAACCTATATGCATTATGTTAACAATCCATTTAATTTTGTTTTGAAATCTACTTGTCTGATTTTCAAATCAATGGATTTATAAATTCAAGAAGAATTTTTAAATCCATTAAAATACAAAAATCGATAACTTCTACTTAAAATATTTTGCAGGAGCAACAACAAATATACCTAGTAAAGGGTTGTTGATTTTTTGCATGAGCAAGAGATATAGCTACTAAATGGTGGTTGATTTTTTTTTTTTTTTTATATAAAATTATCTCTAATGATTTTAATAATTAGTTATAAATTTTAGCAGTATTCTAAATTAATAATATTAAAATAAATTTAAAGATAGAAATAAAAAGTAATATATATATATATATATATATATATATATATTTTAACACTGATTTATTATATCTGGTTTTACAAAATTACAACAATGAAGAAGCTCGATGTATGAAATATCATCGGGAGCTATTGATCTTCCCCACCAGCATATTGGTGAAAAAAACATAACCATGATACAATAGTGATACCATATATAAGGATTTTCTAAAACAAATTAAAATAGGATATTTCCGATCCTACACTAGCAGGCGGCCTTCCAATATTTTACTTCCAATACCTTTATCAACGAGACTGCTCGTAAATGAGATAGATCTTCTTCAGTAGCCTCTATCAGCTTCGTCTGGCTAGCTTGTCAAAAGCTATCACTAGAGAAGCTAGCATAATAGATGAAACCAGATACAATGACTCGTAGGAAATCCAACTATGAAGACGAAACACTTCAAACACCAACTGTAGGAATTTCTAGCAGTTCTAATCAGGATTAGCAACCCTAGTCTGAATTCCGAGCCTAGGATCTAAGGTTCATATAATTGAATCTATGAGATCTCAGATTTACCTGTTGAATATGCAGCAGAAGTGTTAGCAGATAATCGAGATCACGAAGCGCCTCAAATGCTGCGCCTCTACTGGTATCCACACGCACACAAACTGGACCGCAGGGATGCTAGTGCCTTACAGAGATCTAATCTCCAGAGAGGTTTCTATCTGTGTTCTGGTGGCTATGATTAGGTTAGGGACGAGTTTAGGTCAACCATATATCTTATATATGTCGGCTTAAACCATGACGGAATTAACTAACGATTAAACCGTATTAATCTGGTTAATCCGCGAGTGCATCGATCGATGCACTAACTGCATCGATCGACACTCCCCAGAACATTGATATCGAATGCATATCAAATATGCATTCATTGGACCATTACATTAATGATCAACCTCGTCTTTGACGCCCAGTTTGCTTAGGTGTGTGACCCTGTAGGATCATATAACACTAGCAATGAGTTCTCAACTCATTGATCATAAGTGGCTTCTAGCAAAGCGTTATGACTACCTAGTGTTATGTGATTGTCTCATCTCGACTATACGACTTTCACTTAGAGCATGTACAATAGATTTCAGGACATTCCCAACAATCTCCCACTTGTACTGGAATCATCTATTCCTTTAATCCCTTTGTAGCTATATCTCAATCTAGCATAAGGCAAGCACTGTGTCATCCTTATTCAACCAGATTATGTTTATCGAATCCTGATTTGTACTGATGAAAAACAAACGACTGACAATCACCTCGTTTGAGCGCGGCCACGCATTTCCAGTATCAAATCTTCGATAGGCCCAGAGATATTTAACTCCTGTTATATAGGAGGTACAAATCCCATCTTGTTCCATCCATGTCTCTTTTATATCTCATGATCCACCTAATCAGTGTCTTTATGATCACCAGTTACGGCTGACGTTTGACAAAGTCAAGACGAACCAATCCATATAAGAGAGGACATGATGAACTCAGGTCTAAGGACTACTCTCTTTAGTCGTAATGAGAAACTCTTATGACACTAATATAACATCTTGTAGAGTTCTCATTAACGGGTCAAGTCCGATCATGTGTTCTCTAACACATATCTATGTGAATGAATTTAATACACTTATTAATGACTCCATGAAACATGGTCATCAGTCACCTCACATACTAGTCTCACGTGGTTGTTAATGTCCCACGTTAACAACCTCGACCAGGGACCATTATAATTTATGTCATTTATTGCTTATAGGGTTTCATGATCAAGTCACATACTTGATGGCCTATAAAATGTCATAAATTACTTTGAGACTTTATATATATTTAATTAACACAATTAAATAATGCTGAAACAATTTTATTAAAATAACATAACTATTATGTCTTTGTGAACATCATGTCATAACTAAAACAAATACAACTCCCACTGAGATCAAGATCATATCTTAAGAAATCTAATGCCTACAGCAGTTGTATGAAACTCATGCTTAGGCCTTGGGAGGGGCTTGGTCAGTGGATCAGCAACATTCTCATCCGTAGGGACTCTGCTGATATTCACATCTCCTCTATTCACAATATCACGGATAAGGTGATATCGCCTTTCTATGTGTTTGGATTTCTGGTGTGATCTAGGTTCCTTTGCTTGCGCAATGGCTCCATTGTTGTCACAATACAAAGCCACTGGCTCAGAAATGCTAGGAATCACACCAAGTTCAGTAATGAACTTCTTGATCCAAACAGCCTCCTTTGCCGCTTCAGAAGCAGCGAGGTACTCAGCTTCAGTTGTGGAATCTGCTACAGTGTCCTGCTTAGAACTCTTCCAGCTTACTGCACCGCCATTCAGGCAGAAGATGTAACCAGATTGCGATCGGAAATCATCTTGGTCTGTCTGAAAACTTGCGTCTGTGTAACCACTTACTACCAGCTCATCACTTCCTCCATATACCAAGAATTTATCCTTAGTATTTCTCAAATACTTCAGAATATTCTTGACTGCTGTCCAGTGACTTTCACCTGGATCCGATTGGTATCTACTCGTCATGCTTAAAGCACAAGCAACATCTGGACGAGTACAGAGTATGGCATACATGATGGATCCCAACGCCGAGGCATAGGGAATCCGACTCATGTGATCTCGCTCAGCAGGTGTCTCAGGACACTGCTTCTTGCTGAGACTTATGCCATAAGACATTGGTATGAAGCCCTTCTTGGAATCTTGCATTCTGAACCTGTGTAAGACCTTATCGATATAAGTGTCTTGACACAGTCCAATTAACTTTTAATCTATCTCTATAGATTCTTATTCCAAGAATGTACGCGGCTTCACCCATGTCTTTCATTGAAAAACAACTTCCGAGCCAAGTCTTAACAGACTGTAACAACGGAACGTCATTTCCGAGAAGAAGTATGTCATCTACATACAACACGAGAAATGCAACTGCGCTCCCACTAGTCTTCTTGTAAACACACGGTTCTTCTTCGTTTCTGATGAAATCAAACTTTTTGATTGCTTCATCAAAACGAAGATTCCAACTCCGTGATGCTTGCTTCAATCCATAAATGGATCGATGAAGTTTGCATACTTTCCTAGCTGCATTTGGATCGATGAAACCTTCGGGTTGTGTCATGTACACATCCTCTTCCAGAATTCCATTAAGGAAAGCTGTTTTCACGTCCATCTGCCAGATCTCATAATCATAATGAGCAGCTGTTGCTAGGAGAATCCGAATGGATTTAAGCATGGCGACATGTGAATAGGTTTCTTCATAGTCAATACCATGAATTTGTTTGAAACCTTTTGCCACTAGCCTTGCTTTATATATCTGAATATTTCCATCCACATCAATTTTCTTCTTAAAAATCCATTTACACTCAATGGGTCTTGCACCATCGGGTAAATCAACCAAAGTCCATACTTGGTTCTGTGACATGGATCCCATTTCGGATTCAGCGGCTTTCAGCCACTTTGCGGAGTCAGGGCTCATCATTGCTTCTTCGAAATTCGCTGGCTCGTCACTGTCAATGATTAACAAATCATGACAATTGGTTACGAGAAATCCATATCTCTCGGGTTCGTGACGGATCCTTTCGGATCGGCGAATTTCAGGCTCCACAGGCGCGGGTTCTACAACTCTTTGTAGATCCAACTGTTGCTCTTCCTCTACAGGTTGAGCATTTTCCTGCGGTTCTCGAACTTCTTCGAGTTGTACTTTACTCCCACTGTTTCTCTTGGAAAGAAACTCTCTCTCAAGAAAAACGCAGTTCCGAGCAACAAACACTTTGTTCTCGGATTGGTTGTAAAAGTAGTATGCCTTGGTTTCCTTAGGATAACCAACGAAGTAGCACTTGTCTGATTTAGGTTCGAGCTTATCTGTAATTAATCGCTTAACATAAGCTTCACAACCCCAAATCTTCAGGAAAGACACACTCGGAACATTTCCAGTCCACATCTCATGTGGTGTCTTTGCAACTGATTTTGACGGAACCCTATTAAGTGTAAACGCAGACGTTTCTAGAGCGTATCCCCAAAAGGATAATGGAAGAGTAGAGAGACTCATAATTGATCGAACCATATCTAATAAAGTCCGATTCCTCCTTTCAGACACGCCATTCCATTGTGGTGTTCCAGGAGGAGTGAGTTGTGAAACAATTCCACAATCTCTCAAATGATCACTGAATTCTTGGCTTAAGTATTCTCCTCCACGATCTGATCGAAGAGCCTTAATACTTTTGCCAAGTTTATTTTGTACTTCATTTTGGAATTCTTTGAACCTTTCAAAAGATTCCGACTTATGTCTCATTAGATAGACATAGCCATACCTGCTGAAATCATCAGTGAAGGTAATGAAGTATCGAAAATTTCCTCTGGCACTTGTGCTCATTGGACCGCATACATCTGTATGTATAAGGCCCAACAGGTCACTGGCCCTTTCGTTTGTTTTGTTGAAAGGGGCCTTAGTCATTTTGCCTAGTAAACAAGATTCACATTTCTCACATGATTCATAATCAAATGAGCCCAGAAGCCCATCACTATGGAGCTTTTGGATCCGTTTCTCGTTTATGTGGCCCAAACGACAATGCCAAAGAAAAGTCTGATTCGTGTCATTTGATTTGAATCTCTTGGTGTTAATGTTATAGATTGGTGCGGTTTGGTTTAAAACATAAAGCCCATTCTCTAATGGGCTGCTACCATAAAATATATCATTGTAATCAAAAGAACAACATTTATTCTTAATTGAAAACTGATATCCTTCCACATCCAAAATAGGAATGGAAATAATATTTCTGCTTATAGCAGGTACATAGTAGCAATTATTAAGCTTTAAAACCAAACCAGAAGGTAAAGACAAGTTATATGTTCCTACGGCTAATGCAGCAACTCTTGCTCCATTCCCCACGCGCAGGTCCACTTGTCCCCTTTCCAACTTCCTACTGTTGCTTAGGCCCTGCATATTTGTACAAATATGAGCACCACAGCCGGTATCCAATACCCAAGAAGTAGAACCAGAAGTAGTAACATTTACTTCTATAACATAAATACCTGAAGATGAAGTCTCGAAAGTCTTCTTCTTCTTCTTTTCTTCCAAGAATTTGTTGCAATTTCTCTTCCAATGCCCAAGCTCTTTACAGTAATGGCACTTATCAGTCTCAGATGGGCCCGGCTTGGGCTTTGGGGCTGGCGCCGGCGTGTCCTGGTTCTCAACCGGGACTGCCTTGCCCTTTCCCTTACCTTTGCCAAGTTTCTTAAACTTCTTACCCCCTAATGTACCATAAGTACATTAGGAGTGCCCTTCCTGATATTAGGCTCAGCTGTCTTGAGCATGCCATGCAGTTCAGTCAACGTCTTCGTCAAGTTGTTCATGTTATAGTTCATAACAAACTGATCATAACTTGACGGCAGTGACTGCAGAATGATGTCAGTAGCCAACTCTTGGCTAATGGGACAATCCAGTCTCCCCAGGTTATCAATATAACCCATCATCTTAATGACATGAGGACTGACCGGACTGTCCTTTGGTAGCTTGCATTCAATGAGAGATTTAACCGTCTGGTATCTCTCAGTTCGTGCTTGCTCCTGAAACATGCTTTTCAGGCTAGTAATCATCTCCACTGGCGACTCCACGTTCTCATATTGCTTCTGCAAGTCCGAGTTCATGGTAGCCAACATGAGACAATTAACATCGACCACATCATTGGAATGCTTGTCCCAAGCACTCCTTTCTGCATGTGCAGCATTGGATCTCGGTTTTTCAGGGAGAACATTTTCAAGGACATAGTCCCGCTTCTCCTGCTTGAGAACAATTCTCAAGTTCCGAAACCATTCGAGAAAATTCGATCCATTTAACTTGTCCTTCTCAAGGACGGATCGCAAGGAGAAAGAATTATTATGAGTAGTAGTCATAGCTGAGAACATAGAAAAGAAAAAGTTTAGTTATGATGTTCAAGAAATGAGAAATCTTAACTTTTAAGAAAACTCGCATTATATTCAATCAATGCTTCCTCAGATGAATATAATGATCCAAGACCCATATTTTACTAAATTCAAGTGAGCCACTGGCTATCACTCAACTTTAGCTATTTAGGTAAGCAACAACCTTGCTAGTTATATCTAATATAACTCTTGGTTGTGGATCGACATCTTATGTCCAATCCACCTGATGTCTCTGAGCCCAAAACGATTTTGATGGCCCAGTCAAGTAAACCAATCTCTCCAGTCATGTAATTGTCGATGTCTTGCACTGCAAGTCCATCAACACGATTACCTCTGCCTTACTCATGAAATTGTGGACATCTTGCACTGCAAGTCTATCACACAACTAAATGGGTCTTGACAGTTGACAAGATTGGAAAGACATCAAGTACACTTGATATTTGGTTGAGGAACGGAAACATTTAAACGTTCAGTTTTACTATGTTTCAATTCTTATAATTAATTAATCCGCGATGACCGATCAATCCAATTGATCCGGTTTTGAATACCGGTCAGCGTCGATCGATGCTACATTAGCATCGGTCGATGCCAGCCTAATCAAAACAATCGCATTTAAACCATTCACAGTGTTCGACCATTATTAACCAAGCTCGATAACCGGTCCAATCCAATTGAACCGATCTAATAATCTCGCGAGGCTGTGTCGATCGATGCAACGCTTGAGTCGATCGTCACTAGGCGAAAACTAAGGTTTATTCGGGTTTTCGCCCTGCATCGATCGATGCCGGATTGGCATCGATCGACACCATGCGAAAAACCCTAAATTTTATTCGGATTTTCGCCTTGCATCGATCGATGCCGGATTGGCATCGATCGACACCATGCGAGAAAACCCTTAAACGTTTTCGATCAGAACCCTAAACTAGGTTTTCAGGAAAACGAATTTTAGCATGCTTGTATCAATCATACAAAGATCTAGATTCAACTAATCTAATCATCATGCTACAGATTCAATGGAACCCTAATGCTCTGTTACCACTGTAGGAATTTCTAGCAGTTCTAATCAGGATTAGCAACCCTAGTCTGAATTCCGAGCCTAGGATCTAAGGTTCATATAATTGAATCTATGAGATCTCAGATTTACCTGTTGAATATGTAGCGGAAGTGTTAGCAGATAATCGAGATCACGAAGCGCCTCAAATGCTGCGCCTCTACTGGTATCCACACGCACACAAACTGGACCGCAGGGATGCTAGTGCCTTACAGAGATCTAATCTCCAGAGAGGTTTCTATCTGTGTTCTGGTGGCTATGATTAGGTTAGGGACGAGTTTAGGTCGACCATATATCTTATATATGTCGGCTTAAACCATGACGGAATTAACTAACGATTAAACCGTATTAATCTGGTTAATCCGCGAGTGCATCGATCGATGCACTAACTGCATCGATCGACACTCCCCAGAACATTGATATCGAATGCATATCAAATATGCATTCATTGGACCATTACATTAATGATCAACCTCGTCTTTGACGCCCAGTTTGCTTAGGTGTGTGACCCTGTAGGATCATATAACACTAGCAATGAGTTCTCAACTCATTGATCATAAGTGGCTTCTAGCAAAGCGTTATGACTACCTAGTGTTATGTGATTGTCTCATCTCGACTATACGACTTTCACTTAGAGCATGTACAATAGATTTCAGGACATTCCCAACACCAACTTGAAACGACATTAGAACCAGGAAAACTAGGAAAGATTATGAACAAACCATACCGAAGATCGGAGAGATCCGGACTTTCCAATGGTTAAATCAAACTGAATGATCGGTAAGACACTCACTAGACGGTTGGTCATGAAATCTGGAAAATGAACGCCGAGATTCTAACTGGATGAAAAGCAGTACAGAGGAGCAAATCATCCAAAAAACCCCAAAAACGCCACTCAAACACCTAGCGCTTTTGTCGGGAGACTTCACCACCGTAGATCTAGCTCTCAGAGCCGGAGAGACCGGCGGGCCAGATGTAGATCCACCCGATCTAGACACGAGATCCGATCAGAACCACAAATCCTCGTACATCAATCAAAAACCAAAACCGATACAGTCAAACCCAAAGATTCATGAGACTTATTCAGTGTGGCAACAAACACCACAGCCTCAGACATAGACTCACACGAGACTCACACACGTAGAACTCAAAACACTCGCAATGAAAATCAACACTGCAAAGGTAAATAACCATAAACCAGACTAACGCTAAACCGTCTAACCGGTATACCAGAGCCGAGCAAACCATGACAAATCCGAGATGAGGATGAGAGAAGGCTGATACAGCTTTTGTCAGATTTACCGTTGAATCAGCGAAGACCAGCCGATCTACAAAGCCAAGACGAGTCCCTTCGCATCCCCAACCGCGACGTCACATGAGCGACGCCACGGATCCACAGCTTTACGGATCTGCACATCCCAGATCTGAAACTCATCCTCTCCACCTCTGAGCGAATTACGAACCAATGGTGCCGGCGACAGGAGAGCACACGGGACAAGAACGCGCCACCAGAAACACAGCCGCACAAACCGCCAGTGATGGCAGAGGAAGGAGGTGGAGAACGGAGAAATCGCCAGAAAGGATAAGCAGTCAATCGGCCTTTATTTAGTAGAGCAAACGAAAGCAGAAGAGGTGAGCCGTCGATACGCGCCGGCGGTGACGCCAACGGCCGACGACGGCTCACCTCAGATGGTGGCAATGAAACAAACAGTTAGAGGTGCAGAGAAAAGGTGAGTTGTATGTTGTGGTTTAAGTGCCAATTCTCCTCTTCTTCTAAATGTTTTTAAACAAATGAAAGTAATAGATATCTTGATATCCAATATACCAATCCTAATCCGGATATCCAAATGTGCATGTATTGAATTTGACTATTTGATTTATCAATGAACAAAAAAAATACTAATTAATTTGGTAATTCAACCGTTTTCGGCGGAAGCTAAAAAAATTGGGGGATTGGTCTAATTGGGATCGCTCTTTGTGAATTGGATCTAAGATCTCTCTTTTCGCTTCTTTCTGTGAGTTGAAACAAACGAACCCTAAGCAATCCCTCTTCCTCCATGGATCTCTCTTCTCGCTTCTCGTCGATCCTTGTCGTTCTTGTCTTTGTCTCCATCTCTGTAGCCTTTGCTGAGATCCGCAAATCCGAGATCCGATCCGATGACCGACCCATCATCCCCTTGGATGAATTCGGATTCACTCACTCAGGTCGCCTCGAACTCGACGGCTCCAAGATCTCGCTCTCCAACAACAATCCCGATCTCGATCTCTCCAAGGTTGGCTTCTTCCTCTGCACAAGAGACGCTTGGGTCCACGTGATCCAACAACTCGAGGAAGAAGAGATCACCTGCGCCCTCCAGTCGGATCTGGTCAAGCATGTATTCACCTTCAACAATCTCAACAAAAAGACGAGCTTCTCCACCGTCTTTACCGAGACCGACGCAGATCAGTACTCGCTCGTCTTCGCCAACTGTCTCCAGCAGGTCAAAGTCACCATGGACGTCAGATCCGCCATGTACAACCTCGAAGGTAAGAAGGGCGGCCGCGACTACCTCTCCGCCGGAAGAACCGTTCTTCCTAAGGTCTATTTCCTCTTCTCTATCATATATTTCTCTCTCGCTGCCACATGGATCTACGTTCTCTACAAGAAACGCCTCACCGTTTTTGCCATCCATTTCTTCATGCTGGGCGTTGTTGTCTTGAAAGCTTTGAACCTTCTCTGTGAGGCTGAGGATAAGTCGTACATCAAGAAAACGGGAAACGCTCATGGCTGGGATGTCTTGTTTTACATCTTCAATTTCCTCAAGGGTATCACTCTTTTCACCCTGATCGTCCTGATTGGAACGGGTTGGTCCTTCTTGAAGCCCTACTTGCAGGACAAGGAAAAGAAAGTGTTGATGATCGTCATTCCCCTCCAGGTTGTCGCTAACTTCGCTCAGGTGGTCATCGATGAGACAGGGCCATATGGCCAAGACTGGGTCACATGGAAACAAATCTTCTTGCTTGTTGATGTGGTCTGTTGCTGCGCTGTTCTGTTTCCCATTGTCTGGTCTATCAAAAACTTGCGTGAGGCGGCCAAGACTGATGGGAAGGCTGCTGTGAACCTGGTTAAGTTAACTCTGTTTAGGCACTACTACATTGTGGTTATCTGCTATATCTACTTTACCCGCGTTGTCGTGTATGCACTGGAGACCATTACCTCTTACAAGTATATGTGGACTAGTGTTGTTGCCAGCGAGTTAGCCACCCTTGCATTCTATCTGTTTACTGGCTACAAGTTCAGGCCAGAGGTGCATAACCCATACTTTGTTGTTGATGATGATGAAGAAGAGGCTGCTGCTGAGGCGCTGAAGCTTGAAGACGAGTTTGAATTGTAAGGCATCAGTGGGAAATTCAGCAAAGAAACATACTCTTGTAAACGGGTTCATTGTCAGGACTTTTCTGGTAAACCGGCTTCTCTTATCTGGTTCTTTTGCTTCTTAAATTTTATATTTTTATTAGAATTCAATACCTGTTTTGTTTACTTGAGGACACTTATATAGACGCCGATGAATGTCTTATCCATTGCATAGTATTATTGTGTATTAATAATAACAGAAAACGCTTGGTGCTTTATACTTGCACTGAGTCTCTGCTTTTCATATGATCGACAAAATACCTGATTAGAAAAGTAGGGTAAGCAAGCAAGCAGCTTGAAAGTAGCCAAACTTTGTGTACAAAAATGCTGTACTACCTTTGTTGGATCTGTATTTTATCCAAAGTGACAGCTCAATGAATTGGTATAGTGTATGGTTGGTTTGAGAATTGAGATGGAAGAAATTACATTGAATGGTTGGTGGACCATATTGATTGATTGGTCACATAAGCATTAAAAGTTTGAGGAAATGAGGTGGGGAGGTGATTTATTGAAGGGCATAAACTAGTATTCCCTTTAAAAAGAAAAATATCTCTTGCTGCTAATGCGACGATTCTGTCTGCCACCCTCATTGTCTCAAATGTCTTGCAAGTTATGATCGTGGAAGGTCATTCATCTCTAAAATTTTTAATCAACTAAGCTTTCATTATTTTAATATCTATGCTTAAACAAGGATGAAAAGGAGATAACCTCTCTTGTTAAAGGGTGGTAGGCACAACAAAGATGGTGAATTTCTTAAATACGACCAAACATATAGAAGAGAGAATTTCTTAAATACGACCAAACATATAGAAGAGAGACCTCCGACCAAACATAACAAACTAATTAAATGAAATTTGGGGCTATTTCACGTCATCATGCGATTAAAGGTACAAAGCCCAGATCTAGTGGGTGGAGCTTTTACAGCCGATGGTTGATGATGCAAAGCAAGAGGAAGAAGAAGACACACTCAACGAATCTGCCTTTTCCCTGCAAGCCAAAAACAAGCTGCCGATTATGTCACGCCCACAAGGTCAACAAGTCAAAAAGAGAGGCACTCAATCTCAATTATAATATTTTCAGACAAAAGTGACCAAACAAGAGTCATCTCCACGTGATAGACAGCCAGTACAAAAACACATTGTCACCGAGTTGGACCTTTTTCACACAGTCACAGTTTGTCAAAGAGATTCCAACTTTAACCGAAAGTCTCAAACTTTACCGCAATAGAAGAGATTTACATGTAAATCCAATCTTCAAAAATTCTTTAGCTCTTAATTTATGTACTCTTTTAGTAATCAATCTAGCTGTAATCACCCACTAACCTAAAATATTTGGAGTAAAAAATGGAGTAGCTCATTGAAGATGGCTCTAAGAGAATGGCAGAAACAAAATTGGGAAAGTAAAACAACAAATCAAGTGTAAAGTTGGAACCTTTACCCTAGCGGAGGAATCAATGGACATGTAATCCGGTGAAGGATTCTCCGTGATCCCAGGCGTGTAGATCCCGCCACCTCCGCCGCCGGTTGAACCACCGCCACTGCTGCTACTACCTCCACCGGTAGAGTTTTTGCTACTACTACTACTACCGCCAGAGGATGTCTTGATCCCGAGGGAGTAAACCGGAGTTCCGTCCGGGTTGAAGAGGCCGTAGTTCCTCTCGGATGTGGGCCCAGGCTTCATGTTCTCGTTGAAGAGAGCGAAGACGAATATAGTCAGATCGCAGTCGGGTCGAATGGGTGTCCTCATCTTCTTGCTCATCATCATCTTTATCAGATTCCCGTTGTACTTGCGAGCATTGTCGCAGGTGGCCCCAACTTCCTGCGGGTCGCCGTTGGAGGGCCATCCGGTCTCGGAGACGACAATGGGTACTTTCTTGTAGCTGATGCCGACGGCGTCAAGGGCGTGGTAGACGGCGTCGACCTGGGCGAAGAGCATGTTGTCGTAGTGGAAATTGGAGCCAGGATCGGTGAAGCCCTGGTTTGGTTGGAAGAGGACGAAGTCGAGAGAGATGTGTTTGGGGTTCACCTCGTAGGCGAAGAAAGGGTAGGCGTTGATGAGGATGGGGGAGCCAGTCTTGACGTGGAAGTCCAGGATGGGAGTGAGGGATCCCAGGAGGTCGCTGCGGAAGGAAGTGGCGGAGGGAGGGTAGGAGACGTCCAGGATGGCCAGCGAGTGCGCCGTCGTCACGAAGATCTGCTTGTTCAGGCCGCAATCCACAAGAGCGCCGTGGATGCTCTGCATCGCAGGGAACAGCGCAGCGGAAAGGGCTGACTGATTGGAGGTGAGAACTTCGTTTCCGACAACGATGGCGACGATCTTGGTGCCCGGGAGGTAAGCCTGGACGTTCTGTTTAACCCAATCCCGGGCTTTGTCGGAGTCTTTCATCTGGGCAAGGTACTCGTTGCCGAGGGAGACAGTGAGGTCGAAGCCGGAGCCGGAGAAGGCACGGAGGGCTTGTGGATCGGCGTCATAGAGCTTGACTTTGGTGGCTCCTACGGACTTGAGGAGAGGGATGACGTTCTTGGGGGGAGGAAGGTTGTTGGCAACTTGGCCGTAGTTGATACCAATGGAGGAAACGATGCTAGGAAGAGAGAAGAAGAAGAAGAGAGTAAGGCACAGCGGAGAGAAGAGGATCTGGGAAGAAGCCATGGATGGAAGTGAAGGAAGAGAGAGAGAGAGAGAGTAGTGAGTGGTTGTAGGGAGATGATAGAGGAGGCAGGGATGGGGCCAGTGAGCGTTAGGATTCACTAGATTTCAAACAAATAGTGTAATAAAGAAATAATGAAAAGGAAGAAAGAGAGAGAGTAATGTTGGTTTGGATGAGCTGGAAGTCAGTGTCTCTGGAGCAGTGAGAGAGAGAGCATCTTTCTTGTTTTAATTGCCTTTTGCTTCCTCTCGGATTCTTACCCTTCATGACAGATCACTCTTGTCTTCTTCTTCTTCATATTTTCTTGATTACTCTTATTACAAAACACACTTGCGGGGCATTTGGGACAGCTACATACATGGTGAAAGACAACCTGACGACTCTCGACTCTCTGTCTTTCAACATGCCTGATTGAATGTCAAACTCAACTAAACATATACAATATGGCAATCTTCCCACTCTATTGCTTCAACTAGTATTTCCATTACAATCCTCCTTGGGTATAATTGGACTTTTTACACATACTAGTAACAAATCTACACACCAAATCAGTGCCATCATCATATACATGTTTGGCTCTTACAACTAAATGGAAACCAAAAATATGCAACCGGCAATAGATAAATCAATATGAAACAGTAAAATTGAATGGCAGCAGAGTCGATTGCTCTCAATTTAGCATATATCCCTTGAATAAAGTAACAAGGAATGTTACAATTCTCTCTCAATACAAATGTTCAATTGTAAAAGAAGATAACAAGACAACGAGAAGATCCCAAGTGACAGCACTCACGCTTTGTGTCAAAGCTTTTGCAGCACTCGGCCCAAAGATAATGAATCTATCTATCTGTGTGCTGTGACCAGCGTCTCTATGAACCTCAACCCGTCAAACCTCGGCTCCAATTTCTCCGACCCAATCGTCTTCCTCGATTCCCAGCCCTGCTTCAATTCAATATATGATACAATTATTTTGACACGACCAGATCTGTAAAAAGAAAAGAGGAAACCTTGGGGGACAATGGAGGATTAGCTGAGGAAGAAGAGAGAGCAACGGTGGACAAGGCAATGACTGAAGCGACCACGCCGCTTGGAATCTTCACCATCATCATCATTATCGGTGGAGGAGGAAGAAATCCAACGACGCCGGATCTCGACCACCACCAACTATGGAGCTGCGTACCCAACGCCTTGTTTGGCCCTTTTTTAATTTTGTCGACCGAGAAAAGAAAATACAAGTAAATGTTTGTTTTTCCTTTTTATATTAATGAAAGCATTAAAAAAGAGAGTATTGACGTTGGAATGTGGTGTCTCGTAACGGTGCATTCGATTCGAATTGTTCGATGATACTTTTTCATTTTTTAAATGAAAGATATTTTCTTTTGTTGATTCATCAAATAGGTCAAAATTCATTGCACTGAATTCATTCATTTATTCCCCTTAAAGGAATTTAATGGTTTCATGTCCAAACCACATTATTATGTTGTCTATCTAGCTCCACTTCCAATCAACAAAGAAACATTCCATGTTTTGTTATGAAAGTCCATCAATTAAATCTACTTTTAAGGCCCGTCCCAGAAGTTATTTTTGGACCAAAACACTGATTTTGGGCCTCTTTGATATAATAACTTGAACAAATGTTTGATGGGGTTAGTGGAAATAAGCTTCAAACTAGACAAGCGGAGAAAAGGAAAAAGTTGGGAATCACTTTGTAATCCAAAAGAAAGTGATGCTGATAAATCTGACACTAGTTTAGCTTAGCTTATGTTTGCTACAAGAAGACATTTTTTAGATTTTTAGATGATTTTTTTCTGGTCATGTAATTAGGATTTTACTCGCGCCTGATGCATGAGGTTATGGTTTTTCTTCGTTATATCATTTTCATTTGTAATTTTAGTTGGCTTGTCCATTTTATAGCTTGAATCTAATTGACACAAATACATATATAAACATAGTAGTTAGAAGAGTTTTATAGGCTTATAAAACTGGCTCCATCTATTACATATTAAAAAATATCAAATTGAAATGTGGACACAAAATCCTAAACCTAAACGAAGACCTTAAACTAGGGGTGGAACTATTATACGGGATCCGAGATCCGCTCCGATCCGATCCGAAAATCCGGATATCCGGAGAAACCGGATCCGGATAGTAAAATCTTAGATCCGTCCAAATCGGATTCGGATCCGGATATCTTAAGTTTGAGGTCCGGATATCCGGATCCGGATCCGGACCATTAAAATATATTAAAAATATTTTAAAAAATATATTTGTACATATAATATAGTATTTCTTATATAAAAATTAATTTTAATTATGTTTTATATTATATTAGATTTTTTCAAAAATTTTATATAAAATACTAATTTTATAATTAAATTTAGATTTTTTAACATTTTATTTTAATTTTTTAATTTGTTTTTTAATTATTTTGTCGATCCGGATCCGGATCCAGATATCCGCGGATATCTTAATTTTTAGACGGATATCCGAAGCCCGAATATCCGGACGCCACGAATCCGGATCCAGATAGTGTTATCACGGATCCTGATCCGGATAGTGTTATCACGGATCCGGATAGAGTTATCACGGATCCGGATAGTGTTATCACGGATCCAGATATCTCAAAATTCCCGGATATCCGGATCCGTCCCACCCCTACCTTTAACACAACAACTGCATTAAAATATAGGATATGATCTAGGACTCTAGGGTTAATTTATGACTTTTAAAGTAAAGATAATCACGATAGCAAAAAATATTCACTTGGTTATAATCTATTTTAACTTTCTTCTGAATATCATTAAATATATAAGTAAAATTAAATTTTGTAACCTGTCAGTTTTAAATTTTAAGATTTGAAATATTTTTATTGGATAATTACACAATATAGAAGTTTTATATTTTTTAAAACATAGATTTTTTCATATTAAATTATAGCCGATATTATAAGAGCATTTTTTATATTAAATTATAACCGATATTATAAGAGCATATTGAAAAGTCATAACATTAATCATTATTTTTTACATGACTATTGGTTTTGAACCGTTGCCCTACAAAAGACAGATTAATCAGTTGGACACTTCAAATCGACAGTAGATGTGTTCTATGCAACTCAACCCAATCTAAAGACTATTTATTGTTTGCTTGTGATTATACTTTGTCAATCTGGTTTTATCTTGTTGGAAAACTGAAATTTTCTCTAGAACAGGACTTGATAAATCTTCCACCGCAGCTAACGAACCTTCAAGGTAGTCGACTGCGTAGGCGGTTGCTTCTTCTATGTTGGCATGCTACTATCCAATGGTACTGGTCTGAACGCAATTCTCGTATCCATAGATTCACTTTTTGTACCTCTGATGTGATTCGAGTGTTGGTGGAGTGGCAGATTAAAGACAAGATTATATCTTTTTGAGCTTCAAATCCGACCCTCTTGTTGATAGAATATACCCATATATTATGTTATCTAGTCAAGATATTATGTAGATATCATAGTTGTAATCCCTGTAATATATGAACACCTTTGTAAACTCATTGGCTATTTATGCCCATCGATTGTGATCAATAAACATAAAAGATATTCAACCACTTTCATGGTATCAAAGCCTTATAACATTTGAACCTTTCTTCCGCTTTTCTCTTTGCTTCTTATCATCTCGATCTTCTTTAATGGTTGCTCCTCTTTCGCCTGCTGAGAGATGTTTCGGTGTTACCAACATCAAGTCTTACATACGGCTAATACTTGATCTCAATGATCACAATTATGATGCGTGGCCTGAATTACTTCTAACGCATTGTTTAGCGTTTGATGTGCTTGGAAACATCGATGGAACCGAGCCTCTAACTGATGCTAATGACGCGGGTTGGTCAAATTGTGGCTTTACAGAACACTTGCACCTCCTCTCTCCCGTTCTTCCTTCAAGCTTGGCGGATCAGCTCGTGATGTATGGATCCATATCGAAAATAAGTTCCAGAACAATAAGGAAGCAAGGGCAATTCAATTGGACAATGAACAACGTACAACGGAGATTGGTGACCAGACAATCCAAGAATATTATCAGAAGATGAAGTCCATGGCCGATCTCCTTTCATGAGCGTACTTTGGTGATGTCCATTTTCAACGGTCTTAACGATAAGTACGTCAATATGATCAACGTGATCAAGTATAAGGAGCCATTCCCAAATTTTGACACAGCAAAATCAATGTTGGAAATGGAAGAATCACGACTGAAGAAGACTCATCGTGCTACTGCGACTCACACTGACAACTCGTCTTCTTCAATTGCATTGGCGGTTTCTTCTTCATCGAATTCAACTGCTCAATCCTTTACACAAAACCCACATCGTCGCAACAAAAATTCTGGGGGTAATCGACGATACAATCGCAACCGTGGTGGACAAATCAACAACAACTTCAGTCCGTATTCGGCTTGGGTTCCTCCAAGTTGGAAAGGTCAGCATCAAGTCTTCCGCCCCAATTTGGAAACTGGTATTCATACCCAAACATGAATGCTTATCCACGTCCGCAATCCTCTCCGGCAACAGCAACAAACAACACAACATGCAAATCTGATTGAACTACAACCTGCTGCTCAATTCGCTCAAGCATACTCGAGCGATGTTATAGCTAAATAAAATGTTTCGGATTGGTATATGGACTCGGGAGCCTCAGCTCATCTCTCTGCATCAGCAGGTAATATCTAGTATACTTTTAATCATAATATCAAACACTTAGTCATCGTTGAAAACAGTCTTCAATTATGGTAACTTCAATTGATTCTTCCACCATTCAAACACCTTTCAAAACTCTTTCTCTTCAAAATGTCCTTGTAGGACCTAAAATCGTTAAAAATCTAATTTTGGTTCGTAACTTTACGACATATAACTGGTGTTCTATTGAGTTTAACCCTTTTGGCTTTTCTATGAAAGACATTCCAACTCGGACAACTCTTCTCTGATGTGACAGTTCCAAAGACCTTTAGTCTCTTCCAGCTTCCATGAATAAATCGTTTGTTCACCCTACCGCTCTTTGGCTTCATCCCCGACTCTTTGGCATAAAAGGCTCGCGCACACGAGCAACCATGTTCTTCGCTCATTTCTTTCATAAATTTCTGATTTATGTAATAAGGATTCTTTTCCAAATTCTTGTGAACCTTGTTACTTGGGCAAACAAAGAAAACTTCCATTTCATTTTTCCGAATCTATTGTTTCTTCCCCATTTCAAATTGTGCATTCTGATGTATGGACATATCCAATGTTGAGCTTAAGTGGAATACATTTCTATGTACTATTCCTAGTGTTGGAATAGTGTCCTGAAATCACACTTGTACTCACTCCTGATGATAGTTGTGTGTCGAGATCAGACATTCGTATAATACTGGGCGGTTGCAATGTTTTGCTAGAAGCCTCTTGCAATCTGTAAGTTGTGGACTTACTGCCAGTATTATATGATCCTATAGGGTCACACACCTAAGCAAACTGGAAGCTACGACATGGGAATGATCATTATGGTAATGACCACATTAATGTGTATTGGATACACATTATTATCGATAAAATGGTGTTGTGTCGATCGACACAGCTTGTGTGTCGATCGACACAATTCGGGTTTTCGGAAAGGCTTTTCGAAATATGACTTAATTAAGTCTGGCCCGTTAATTGTGTTTTAGGTCGAATAAAACACTTGAAAGTGTCGACCTAAACAGTGAGCCGTCGAGTTTTTCTTGGTAAGAAAAGCAGAAACACCAGAAACAGTTGATTCCCATTTGATCTGGTACTAGCATCCCGTTTCCAGCTTGTGTGCGTGTGTATCTGGTAGAGGCAAGGAATCTGCATTGCTCAAATGATCTCGTTCGCCAACTCATTCCGCTGCCAGTTCCAGGTAAGAACGAGGTTGGTTGTTTTCAATATATCAAACCCTAGATCCTAGGAGATCCAACAGTGGTATCAGAGCGTGTTAGGGTTTAGAATATTGAATATGATGCAATTAATTCGAAACTTGATGTTGTTGAATTAAAAATTGCCTGCTAAAATCGTTTTTCTTATGTTAATCTAGGATGGTATGCATGTTGAAAATCGATGAACTGTTGAAATCGCACTGTGTCGATCGACACAAAGCGTGTGTCGGTCGACACGCCGCGAAATATCGCGTAAAATATTTAGGGTTTGTCGCAGAGTGTCGATCGACACAAAGCGTGTGTCGGTCGATACAGAGCGAAAACTCGCAAATAATTTTAGGGTTTCGATCTGAGATCGAGTACCCGTATTCCAGCCGTGTCGATCGATACACTGGGTGTGTCGGTCGACACAGGCAAAGCGATTAGATAGATCGGTTTAATTGGATTGAACCGGTTATCTCGCTCGGTTAATTTTAATTAACCAATTTGGTTCTGGTTTGGTAATGTCGATCGACACAGAGTTGTGTGACGATCGACATGGACCGTTAAACCGAACCGGTTCAATTAGATTGAATCGGTTAAGGAAATTCGATCCGGTTTTACCGGTTATCGAAGACCGGTTTAAATTGGGTTGTGTCGACCGATGCCAATGGTTGGCGTCGATCGACACACCATTCGCAGAATTACTGGTTGGACCATAAATTTGCATATACCAGACCAAATTTAATCCTAAAGTTCTAGATGAACCTAAACTTAATAAAACTGAAAGTTTTAATTAAATTAATAACTTCTTGGATGTATATTGGATATACATCAAGATCAAATAGTTCTTTTCCTCAACTAAATATCAAGTGATCTTGATGTCTTGTCCGATCTTGTCTACTGTCAAGACTCGTTTTGTTTGTTGGATAGCCTTGGAGTCCTTGGTATCCACAGCAACATGAGTAAGGCAGGTGGTCATTGATAGACTTGCAGTGCGACTGTCAGTGATCACAAGACAGAAGAGATTGATTTCACTTGACTGGGCTATCAGAAGTTCTGGGCCTAGATACATCAGAGTGGATTAGACATAGTTTGTCTCATCTGCGACCAAGAGTTGTACTGGGTACAATTAGCAATGATTTGCTTACCTAGATAACTAAAGTTTGGGTAATGGCGAGTCGCCCACTCAGATTTTGGTGAAGTATGGGATCTTGGTTCATTGTATTCATCTGAGGAAACATAGTTTTGAATACAATGCGAGTTTTTCTTATTAGATAAGAATTCTCATTCCTTGAGCATTATAACTAAACCTCTACCTCTTTTAATTACAGCTATGTCTGTCTCAACTCACATCAACACTTTCTCACTAAGATCCGTCCTTGAGAAGGACAAGTTAAATGGATCTAATTTCTTGGAATGGTATCGGAACCTGAGAATAGTTCTCAGGCAGGAGAACAAAGAATATGTCCTTGAAAGAGTTCTCACCGAGAGGCCACGTTCCAATGCCCCGCAGACATAAAAAAATGCTTGGGATAAGCATTCAGCTGATGTCAAAGATGTTAATTGTCTAATGCTGGTGACTATGAACTCTAAGCTGCAGAAGCAATATGAGAACGTGATGTCACCCATTGAGATGATTAACAGCCTGAAAGCTTTGTTTCAGGAGCAAGCTCGCACAGAGAGATACCAGACGGTTAAATCTCTCATGGATTGCAAGCTGGCTAAGGATAGTCCAGTAAGTCCTCATGTCCTTAAAATGATGGGTTACATTGATAACCTGGGGAAACTGGACTGTGCCATTAGCCAGGAGCTAGCCACTGACATGATTCTGCAGTCTTTGCCGTCGTGTTTTGATCAGTTCATCATGAAATACAACATGCAAAACATGACTAAGACATTGACTGAGTTGCACAACATGCTGAAGACAGCAGTGCCGAATCTCAAGAAGGCAACTCCCAGTGTACTGATGGTACAAGGGGGTAAAAGGTTTAAGAAACCTAAGAAGGATAAGGGAAAGGCCCAAGTTGTCCAGACTGAGAGTCAGGACAAGCCCAAGCCGAAGCCCAAATCCGGGCCTTCTCCTGAGGATAAGTGCAACTACTGCAAGCAGTTAGGGCATTGGAAGAGAGACTGCAAGAAGTTCATGGAAGATTACAAGAAGCTGAAGAAGACGTATGATGCGTCTGACTCAGGTATTTATGTTATCGAACTTAATGTTATGTCTTCTAGTACTACTTCGTGGGTATTGGATACCGGCTGCGGTGCTCATATTTGTACTGATGTGCAGTCACTAAGAAACAGTAGAACGCTGGAGAAAGGACAAGTGGAGTTACGGGTCAGGAATGGAGCTAAGGTTGCTGCACTGGCTGTAGGCACTTACGATTTGTCCTTACCTTCGAGCATGGTTTTAGCTTTGAATAATTGCTACTTTGTACCTGCGATTAGCAGAAACATAATTTCAGTTTCCGTTTTGGATTTGGAAGGTTTTGATTTTACTGTTAAGAATAAAGTTTGTTCATTTAATCGTGATGGTACGTATTATGGTAGCGCCCCATTAGATAATGGGTTATATGTTTTAAACCAAGAAATGCCTGTCTTTAACATAAATACAAAGCGGTTTAAGTCCAATGACGGAAACCCGACTTTCTTATGGCATTGTCGTTTGAGCCATATCAATGAGAAACACATCCAAAGGCTCCATAGAAATGAGCTTCTGGGCACATTTGATTTTGAATCATGTGAGAAATGTGAATCTTGTTTGATGGGAAAAATGGCTAGAGCCCCTTTCAACAAACCAAATGAAAGGGCCAATGATTTATTGGGCCTTGTTCATACTGATGTATGTGGGCCAATGAGTACTGTTGCCAGAGGAAATTACAAGTACTTCATTACCTTCACTGATGATTTCAGTAGGTATGGCTATGTCTATTTGATGAGACACAAGTCAGAATCCTTTGATAGATTCAAGGAATTCAAGAATGAAGTACAGAACCAACTTGGCAAAAGTATTAAAGCTCCGCGATCGGATCACGGAGGAGAATACTTGAGTCAAGAGTTCAGCGACCATCTGAGCGAGTGTGGAATTATTTCACAACTCACTCCTCCTGGAACACCCCAATGGAATGGAGTGTTAGAGAGGAGGAATCGAACCTTATTGGATATGGTTCGGTCTATGATGAGTCATTCAAATCTTCCATTATCCTTTTGGGGATACGCTTTAGAAACGTCTGCGTTTACACTAAATAGGGTACCATCTAAATCAGTGGAAAAGACACCACAAGAATTGTGGACTGGGAACATTCCTAGCCTGTCTTTCCTGAGGATTTGGGGATGTGAGGCTTATGTCAAACGTTTAATCTCTGACAAGATTGCACCCAAATCAGATAAATGCTACTTCGTTGGTTATCCTAAAGAAACCAAGGCATACTACTTTTACAACCAATCTGAGAACAAAGTATTTGTTGCTCGGGACTGTTCTTTTCTTGAGAGGGAGTTTCTCTCTAAGAAAAACAGTGGGAGTAAAGTACATCTTGAAGAAATTCGAGATGCACAGGAGACTGCTCAACCTGCTGAGAAAGAGCAGCAGTTGGATCCACGAAGTTCTGTGGAACCGGCGCCTGTGGAGCCTGAAGTTCGCAGATCCGGAAGGATCCGTCACGAACCCGAGAGATACTATGGATTTCTCGTAACCAATTCTAATGATCTGATGATCATTGATAGTGACGAACCAGCGACCTTCGCGGAAGCAATGATGGGCCCAGACTCCGAAAAGTGGCATGGAGCCTCTAAATCCAAAATGGGATCCATGTCAGAAAACCAAGTATGGTCCTTGGTCGATTTACCTAATGGTGTAAAAGCCATTGAGTGTAAATGGATCTTCAAAAAGAAGATCGACGTGGATGGCAATGTACAGATTTACAAAGCGAGGTTGGTGGCTAAAGGTTTCAAGCAAATTCATGGTATTGACTATGATGAAACCTATTCCCCAGTCGCTATGCTTAAATCCATTCGGATTCTTCTAGCGATTGCAGCTCATTATGACTACGAGATTTGGCAGATGGATGTCAAAACCGCTTTCCTGAATGGTATTCTGGAAGAGGATGTGTATATGACACAGCCTGAAGGTTTTGTTGATCCTAAGAACGCTGGAAATGTATGCAAGATTCATAAATCCATTTATGGATTGAAGCAAGCATCACATAGTTGGAATCTTCGTTTTGATGAAGCAGTAAAACAATTTGGATTCATCAAGAACGAAGAGGAACCATGTGTTTACAAGAAGACTAGTGGGAGCAGAATTGCGTTTCTTGTACTGTATGTCGATGACATACTCCTCCTCGGTAATGACGTTCCGTTGCTTCAGTCTGTGAAGACTTGGCTCGGAAGTTGTTTTTCCATGAAAGATATGGGAGAAGCCGCGTACATTCTTGGAATCAGAATCTACAGAGATAGAGTGAATAGGCTGATTGGATTGTGCCAGGACACTTATATTGATAAGGTATTGCACAGATTCACGATGCATGATTCCAAGAAGGGATTCATACCGATGTCTCATGGCATTAGTCTCAGCAAGAAGCAGTGTCCGGTGAAACATGCTGAGCGGGAGCGCATGAATAAGATTCTTTATGCTTCTGCAATAGGATCTATTATGTATGCCATGCTCTGCACTCGTCCAGATGTAGCTTACGCATTAAGCATGACGAGTAGATACCAATCTGATCCAGGTGAAGTTCACTGGACAGCTGTCAAGAATATTCTCAAGTATTTGAGACATACTAAGGATAAATTCCTGGTGTATGGAGGAAGTGACGAACTTGTTGAAGGAAATTTCTAGCAATTCTAATCAGGAATAGCAACCTAGTCTGAATTCCGAGCCTAGGATCTAAGGTTCATATGATTGAATCTATGGGATCTCAGATTTACCTGTTGATTTGCAGCGGAAGTATTAGCATATAATCGAGATCACGAAGCGCCTCAAATGCTGCGCCTCTACTAGTATCCACACGCACACAAACTGGACCGCAGGGATGCTAGTGCCTTACAGTTATCCAATCTCCAGAGAGGTTTGTTTCTATGTTCTGGTGGCTGTGAATTAGGTTAGCCTCGAGTTTAGGTCGACCATATATCTTATATATGTCGGCTTAAACCACAACGGAATTAACCAACGATTAAACCGTATTAATCTGGTTAATCCGCGAGTTGCATCGATCGATGCACTAACTGCAACGATCGACACTGCCCCAGAATATTGATATCGAATGCACATCAAATATGCATTCGTTGGATCATTACATTAATGATCAACCTCGTCTTTAACGCCCAGTTTGCTTAGGTGTGTGACCCTGTAGGATCATATAACACTAGCAATGAGTTCTTAACTCATTGAACATAAGTGGCTTCTAGCAAAGCGTTATGACTGCCTAGTGTTATGTGATTATCTCATCTCGACTATACGACTTTCACTTAGAGCAAGTACAATAGATCCCAGGACATTCCCAACAATCTCCCACTTGTACTGGAATCATCTATTCCTTTAATCCCTTTGTAGCTATATTTCAATCTAGCATAAGGCAAGAACTGTGTCATCCTTATTAAGCCAGATCATGTTTATCGAATCCCGATTTGTACTGATAAAACAAACGACTGACAATCACCTCGTTTGAGCGTGGCCACGCATTTCCAGTATCAAATCTTCGATAGGCCCAAAGATATTTAACTCCTGTTATATAGGAGGTACAAAACCCATCTTGTTCCATCCATGTCTCTTTTATATCTCATGATCCGCCTAATCAGTGTCTTTATGATCACCAGTTACGGCTGACGTTTGACAAAGTCAAGACGAACCAATCCATATAAGAGAGGACATGATGAACTCAGGTCTAAGGACTACACTCTTTAGTCGTAATGAGAAACTCTTATGACACTCATATAACATCTTGTAGAGTTCTCGTTAACGGGTCATGTCCGATCATGTGTTCTCTAACACATATCTATGTGACTGACTTTAATACTCTTATTAAATGACTCCATGAAACATAGTCATCAGTCACCTCACATACTAGTCTCACGTGGTTGTTAATGTCCCACGTTAACAACCTCGACCAGGGACCATTATAATTTATGTCATTTTTGCTCATAGGGTTTCATGATCAAGTCACGTACTTGATGACCTATAAGATGTCATAAATCACTTTTGGGACTGTTATTTAATAACACAATTAAATAATGCTGAAACAAATTTCATTAAAATAACATAACCAAATTATGTTTTACGAACATCAAGTCATAACTAAAACCAAATATAACTCCCACTGAAAACAAGATCATATCTTAAGAAATCTAATGCCTACGGCAGCAGTGTGAAACTCATGCTTAGGCCTTGGGAGAGGCTTGGTCAGTGGATCAGCTACATTCTCGTCCGTCGGGACTCTGCTGATCTTCACATCTCCTCTATTCACAATATCACGGATAAGGTGATATCTCCTTTCTATGTGTTTGGATTTCTGGTGTGATCTAGGTTCCTTTGCTTGCGCAATGGCTCCATTGTTGTCACAATACAAAGCCACTGGCTCAGAAATGCTAGGAATCACACCAAGTTCAGTGATGAACTACTTGATCCTAACAGCCTCCTTTGCCGCTTTAGAAGCAGCGAGGTACTCAGCTTCAGTTGTGGAATCTGCTACAGTGTCCTGCTTGGAACTCTTCCAGCTGACTGCACCGCCATTCAGGCAGAAGATGTAACCAGATTGTGATCGGAAATCATCTTTGTCTGTCTGAAAACTTGCGTCTGTGTAACCACTTACTACCAGCTCATCACTTCCTCCATACACCAAGAATTTATCCTTAGTATTTCTCAAATACTTCAGAATATTCTTGACTGCTGTCCAGTGACTTTCACCTGGATCCGATTGGTATCTACTCGTCATGCTTAAAGCACAAGCAACATCTGGACGAGTACAGAGCATGGCATACATGATGGATCCCAACGCCGAGGCATAGGGAATCCGACTCATGCGATCTCGCTCATCAGGTGTTTCAGGACACTGCTTCTTGCTGAGACTTATGCCATAAGACATTGGTATGAAGCCCTTTTTGGAATCTTGCATTCTGAACCTGTGTAAGACTTTATCTATATAAGTGTCTTGACACATTCCAATCAACTTGTTTAATCTATCTCTATAGATTCTTATTCCAAGAATATACGCGGCTTCTCCCATGTCTTTCATTGAAAAACAACTTCCGAGCCAAGTCTTAACAGACTGTAACAACGGAACGTCATTTCCGAGAAGAAGTATGTCATCTACATACAACACGAGAAATGCAACTGCGCTCCCACTAGTCTTCTTGTAAACACATGTTTCTTCTTCGCTTCTGATGAAATCAAACTTTTTGATTGCTTCATCAAAACGAAGATTCCAACTCCGAGATGCTTGCTTCAATCCATAAATGGATCGATGAAGTTTGCATACTTTCCTAGCTGCATTTGGATCGATGAAACCTTCGGGTTGTGTCATGTACACATCCTCTTCCAGAATTCCATTAAGGAAAGTTGTTTTCACGTCCATCTGCCAGATCTCATAATCATAATGAGCAGCTGTTGCTAGGAAAATCCGAATGGATTTAAGCATGGCGACATGTGAATAGGTTTCTTCATAGTCAATACCATGAATTTGTTTGAAACCTTTTGCCACTAGCCTTGCTTTATATATCTGAATATTTCCATCCACATCAATTTTCTTCTTGAAAATCCATTTACACTCAATGGGTCTTGCACCATCGGGTAAATCAACCAAAGTCCATACTTGGTTTTGTGACATGGATCCCATTTCGGATTCAGCGGCTTTCAGCCACTTTTCGGAGTCAAGGCTCATCATCGCTTCTTCAAAATTCGCTGGCTCGTCACTGTCAATGATCAACAAATCATGACAATTGGTTACGAGAAATCCATATCTCTCGGGTTCGTGACGGATCATTTCGGATCGGCGAATTTCAGGCTCCACAGGCGCCGTCTCTACAACTCTTTGTAGATCCAACTGTTGCTCTTCCTCTACGGATTGAGCATTTTCCTGCGGTTCTCGAACTTCTTCGAGTTGTACTTTACTCCCACTATTTCTCTTGGAAAGAAATTCTCTCTCAAGAAAGACGCAGTTCCGAGCAACAAACACTTTGTTCTCGGATTGGTTGTAAAAGTAGTATGCCTTGGTTTCCTTAGGATAACCAACGAAGCAGCATTTATCAGATTTGGGCTCGAGCTTATCTGTAATTAATCTCTTAACATAAGCTTCACAACCCCAAATCTTCAGGAAAGACACATTCAGAACATTTCCAGTCCACATCTCATGTGGTGTCTATGCAACTGATTTTGACGGAACCCTATTAAGTGTAAACGCAGACGTTTCTAGAGCGTATCCCCAAAAGGATAATGGAAGAGTTGAGAGACTCATCAGTGATCGAACCATATCTAATAAAGTCCGATTCCTCCTCTCAGACACGCCATTCCATTGTGGTGTTCCAGGAGGAGTGAGTTGTGAAACAATTCCACAATCTCTCAAATGATCACTAAATTCTTGGCTTAAGTATTCTCCTCCACGATCTGATCGAAGAGCCTTAATACTTTTGCCAAGTTGATTCTGTACTTCATTTTGGAACTCTTTGAACTTTTCAAAGGATTCCGACTTGTGTCTCATTAAATAGACATAGCCATACCTGCTGAAATCATCAGTGAAGGTAATGAAGTATCGAAAATTTCCTCTGGCACTTGTGCTCATTGGGCCGCATACATCTGTATGTATAAGGCCCAATAGGTCACTGGCCCTTTCATTTTGTTTGTTGAAAGGGGCCTTCGCCATTTTTCCCAGTAAACAAGATTCACATTTCTCACATGATTCATAATCAAATGAGCCCAAAAGCCCATCACTATGGAGCTTTTGAATCCGTTTCTCGTTTATGTGGCCCAAACGACAATGCCATAGAAAAGTCTGATTCGTGTCATTTGATTTGAATCTCTTGGTGTTAATGTTATAGATTGGTGTGCTTTGGTTTAAAACATAAAGCCCATTCTCTAATGGGCTGCTACCATAAAATATATCATTGTAATCAAAAGAACAACATTTATTCTTTATTGAAAACTGATATCAACTCTTGCTCCATTTCCCACGCGCAGGTCCACTTGTCCCCTTTCCAACGTCCTACTGTTGCTTAGGCCCTGCATATTTGTACAAATATGAGCACCACAGCCGGTATCCAATACCCAAGAAGTAGAACCAGAAGTAGTAACATTTACTTCTATAACATAAATACCTGAAGATGAAGTCTCGAAAGTCTTCTTCTTCTTTTTCTTCTCTTCCAAGAATTTGTTGCAATTTCTCTTCCAATTCCCAGACTCTTTACAGTAATGGCACTTATCAGTCTCAGATGGGCCCGGCTTGGGCTTCGGGGCTGGCGCAGGCGTGTCCTGGTTCTCAACTTGGATGGCCTTGCCCTTTCCCTTACCCTTGCCAAGTTTCTTAAACTTCTTGCCTCCTTATACCATAAGTACGTTTGGAGTGCCCTTCTTGATATTTGGCTCAGCTGTATTGAGCATGCCATGCAGCTCAGTCAACGTCTTCGTCAAGTTGTTCATGTTGTAGTTCATAACAAACTGATCATAGCTTGACGGCAGTGACTGCAGAATGATGTCAGTAGCCAACTTTTGGCTAATGGGACAATCCAGCTTCCCCAGGTTATCAATATAACCCATCATCTTTATGACATGAGGACTTACGTGACCGTCCTTTGGTAGCTTGCATTCTATGAGAGACTTAACCGTCTGGTACCTCTCAGTTCGTGCATGCTCCTGAAACATACTTTTCAGGCTAGTGATCATCTCCATGGGCGACTCCACGTTCTCGTATTGCTTCTGCAAATCCGAGTTCATGGTAGCCAACATGAGACAAGTCACATCGACCACATCATTAGAATGCTTATCCCAAGCACTCCTTTCTGCATGTGGAGCATTGGCTCTCGGTTTTTCAGGGAGAACATTTTCCAGGACATAGTCCCTCTTCTCCTGCTTGAGAACAATTCTCAAGTTCCGATACCATTCGAGAAAATTCGATCCATTTAACTTGTCCTTCTCAAGGACGGATCGCAGGGAGAAAGAGTTATTATGAGTGTTAGTCATAGCTGAGAACAAAGAAAATAAAAGGTTTAGTTATGATGTTCAAGAAATGAGAAATCTTAACTTTTAAGAAAACTCGCATTATATTCAAAACAATGTTTCCTCAGATGAATATAATGATCCAAGACCCATACTTCACTAAACTTGAGTGAGCCACTGGCTATCACCCAAATTTAGCTATCTAGGTAAGCAACAACTTTGCTAGTTATATCCAATATAACTCTTGGTTGTGGATCGACATCTCATGTCCAATCCACCTGATGTCTCTGGGCCCAAAACGATTTTGATAGCCTAGTCAAGCAAACCAATCTCTTCACTCAAGTAATTGTTGATGCCTTGCACTGCAAGCCCATTAACACGATTACTTACTGCCTTACTCATGTAATTGTTGATACCTTGCACTGCAAGCCTATCGTACAATGAAATGAGTCTTGACAGTTGACAAGATTGGAAAGACATCAAGTATCACTTGATATTTGGTTGAGGAACGGAACCATTTAAAACGTTCAGTTTTATTATGTTTTAATTCTTATAATTAATTGATTTGTCTTGCTTCGGTTCTGTGATTTCAGGTTCAATAACCCAATCATCAGACCTGATGTCGACCGACACTACTATAGTGTCGATCAATGCAGGATAACCAAAAGCAATCCGCGATAACCGATCAATCCAATTGATCCGGTTTTGAATACCGGTCAGTGTCGATCGATGCTACATTAGCATCGGTCGATGCCAACCTAATCAAAACAATCGCAATTAAACCATTCACAGTGTTTAACCATCATTAACCAAGCTCGATAACCGGTCCAATCCAATTGAACCGATTCATCAATCTCGCGAGGTTTGTGTCGATCGATGCAACATTTGTGTCGATCGACTCTAGGCGAAAACTGAGTTTTATTCGGGTTTTCGCCATGTGTTGATCGATGCCGGATTGGCAACGATCGACACCATGCGAAAAACCCTGAATTTTATTCGGGTTTTCGCCCTGTGTCGATCGATGCCGGATTGGCATCGATCGACACCATGCGAAAATACCCTTAAACGTTTTCGAACAGAACCCTAAACTAGGTTTTTATGAAAACGAATTTTAGCAAGTTTGTATCAACCATACACAGATTCAGATTCAACCAATCTAATCAACATGCTACAGATTCAATGGAATCCTAAAGCTCTGATACCACTGAAGGAAATTTCTAGCAATTCTAATCAGGATTAGCAACCCTAGTCTGAATTCCGAGCCTAGGATCTAAGGTTCATATGATTGAATCTATGGGATCTCAGATTTACCTGTTGATTTGCAGAGGAAGTATTAGCAGATAATCGAGATCACGAAGCGCCTCAAATGCTGCGCCTCTACTGGTATCCACACGCACACAAACTGGACCGCAGGGATGCTAGTGCCTTACAGAGATCCAATCTCCAGAGAGGTTTGTTTCTATGTTCTGGTGGCTGTGAATTAGGTTAGCCTCGAGTTTAGGTCGACCATATATCTTATATATGTCGGCTTAAACCACAACGGAATTAACCAACGATTAAACCGTATTAATCTGGTTAATCCGCGAGTTGCATCGATCGATGCACTAACTGCAACGATTGACACTGCCTCAGAATATTGATATCGAATGCACATCAAATATGCATTCGCTGGATCATTACATTAATGATCAACCTCATCTTTAACGCCCAGTTTGCTTAGGTGTGTGACCCTGTAGGATCATATAACACTAGCAATGAGTTCTTAACTCATTGATCATAAGTGGCTTCTAGCAAATCGTTATGACTGCCTAGTGTTATGTGATTGTCTCATCTCGACTATACGACTTTTCACTTAGAGCAAGTACAATAGATCCCAGGACATTCCCAACACTTGTGGTGAATGGATTCACCGATGCGAGTTTTTAGACGGACAGAGACGATTTCTGATCACAATCTGGATATGTCTTCTGTCTAAATGGCGGTGCAGTGAGCTGGAAGAGCTCTAAGCAGAATACCGTAGCTGATTCCACGACGGAAGCTGAATATGTTGCTGCTTCAGAAGCGGCAAAGGAAGCTGTTTGGATCAAGAAGTTCATGACTGAACTTGGTGTGGTTTCAAGTATCTTGGAGCCAGTGGCTTTGTTTTGTGACAACAACGGAGCCATTTCTCAGGCGAAAGAACCCAGGTCACACCAGAAGTCCAAACACGTAGAGAGGAGATATCACCTGATTCGTGATATCGTCAATATAGGTGATGTGAAGATCAGCCGAGTTCCGACGAACGAGAATGTCGCTGATCCTCTGACTAAGTCACTCCCAAGGCCTAAGCATGAGTTTCATACGACTGCTGTAGGCATTAAAGATCTTAAGATGTAATCTTGATTCTAGTGGGAGTTTTAGTTTTTATTTTAGTTATAATAAGACACTCTTGTAAACATTCTTTTGGAAATGTTTAATGAAATTTGATTTCAGCATTATTTATTGTGATCTAAATAATGGTCCCAAAATAACTTTATGACATATTATAGGTCATCAAGTTGACGACTTGATCATGAAACCCTATAAGTTAAATATGAAATAAATTATGTTTTGTCCCTGGTCGAGGCTGTCAAAGTGGGACACTGACAACCGCGAGAGACTAGATTGTGACTGTTGGCTAAGTTTCATGGAGCCAATGATATTATTATCGCAGTCAGTCACATAGATATATGTTGGTGAACATATGATCGGACATGACCCGCTGATGAGAAGTCTACAAGATAGTTATATCTGTGTCATAAGAGGTTCTCATTACGACTATAGAGTATAGTCCTTAGACCTGAGTTCATCATGCTTTCTTGCATATGAATTGGTACACTTTGACTTTGTCAAACGTCGACCCGTAACTGGCGACTATAACGGCACTGTTCAAGTATATCATGAAGTGTGCGTTGAAATAGGGATGGAACAAGATGGGATTTGTCCCTCCTGATTAACGGGAGATAAATATCTCAGGGCCTATCGAAGATTTAATACTGAGAAAAATGTGTGGCCGCACTCAAACGAATTGTAGTTCAGTTGTTTGTAATGTTCAATATGAGATAAGGAGTTCGATAAACACGATGTTGGCTTAATAAGGATGACACCAATCTTGCCTTATGCCAAATCGAGATATAGAGACGAAAGGATTATAGGAATTGATGATTCCAGTACAAGTGGGAGATTGTTGGAATAGTGTCCTGAAATCACACTTGTACTCACTCCTGATGATAGTTGTGTGTCGAGATCAGACATTCGTATAATACTGGGCGGTTGCAATGTTTTGCTGGAAGCCTCTTGAAATCTGTAAGTTGTGGACTTACTGCCAGTATTATATGATCCTATAGGGTCACACACTTAAGCAAACTGGAAGCTACGACATGGGAATGATCATTATGGTAATGACCACATTAATGTGTATTGGATACACATTATTATCGATAAAATGGTGTTGTGTCGATCGACACAGCTTGTGTGTCGATCGACACAGTTCGAGTTTTCGGAAAGGCTTTTCGAAATATGACTTAATTAAGTCTGGCCCGTTAATTGTGTTTTAGGTCGAATAAAACACTTGAAAGTGTCGACCTAAACAGTGAGCCGTCAAATTTTTCTTGGTAAGAAAAGCAGAAACACCAGAAACAGTTGATTCCCATTTGATCCGGTACTAGCATCCCGTTTTCAGCTTGTGTGCGTGTGTATCTGGTAGAGGCAAGACATCTGCGTTGCTCAACTGATCTCGTTCACTAACTCATTCCGCTGCCAGTTCCAGGTAAGAACGAGGTTGGTTGTTTTCAATATATCAAACCCTAGATCCTAGGAGATCCAACACCTAAATGAATTCACTCACTTCTTATGGGTGTATCCGATTCATCGTAAAAGCGAGGTGTTCTCGAAATTCCTTCATTTCACAGTCTATATCAAAAATCAGTTTAATGCTCAAATCAAATCTTTTCAATGTGACAATGGGGGGGGGGGGCAATACAAAAACGAAAGCTTTCAAGCTCACTTTAATAAGAATGGCATCCAAGTTCGTTATTCTTGTTCTCATACGTCCCAACAAAATGGGAAATCCGAATGTATGTTAAAAACAGTAAACAACGCCATTCGATTACTCATTTTTCAGGATCGACTGTCGCCCACTTATTGGGTTGAGGCGTTTCATGTTGCGGTCCATCTCCTTAGCATTATTCCTTCCACCACAATGAAAAAAATCTTTTCCAACTCTTGTTTCGCAAAAGCCTCCGTATGAACATCTAAGAGTCTTCAAATGTTTATGCTTTCCAAATTTGAACCATTCCAATCTTCGTAAACTCTCACCAAGAACTACTCCTTGCTTATTACTTGGTTATCCCTAAAATCACAAAGGCTACCACTGTCTTGACCTTGAGACAAATCAGATTATTATCTCTCGTCATGTGTACTTTGATGAAGATAAATTCCCAGCAGTGGATATTCTTAAGAACAAAGTCGCATCCTACTCATTTCTTGAAAACAAGGATGAAAATCCTTCAGCTCTTTTTCGACAAGTTATTGAATCACCATTTTCGGCTAGTGCACCAGCCCTGATTGTTCTTACCATTGCGCCTCCTCTCCCTACGCAGCCCACTACTGCTATAGACTCAAACCGCACTGTCCACACTCGTTCACAATCATGTATCAAAAGCCTAAAAATATCTTCTCCCTTCTCAGTAAAACAAAAACTAATCTTCCAAAAGTCCATAACCAAGCTTTATCGGATCCTAACTGGAAACCGCCAATGACTGATGAGATTGATGCTATGCTTAAAATTAAGACATGTAAATTAGTGCCTCAACCACTTAACATAATATTGTGCGTTCAATGTGGATTTTCAAACATAAGTTTGATGCATATGGTGTTCTTACATGCAATAAAGCGTGACTTGTTGCAAACGGGAACTCACATGAACAAGGAGTTGATTTTACGGAAACTTTCACTCCAGTGGTCAAACCGACGACGATAAGGACCGTCTTAAGCATTGGGTTCTCACTCAATTGGCCAATACACCAACTCGACGTTTTTTTTTGGCCGAACCACCAACTCAACGTTAAAAATTCTTTCTTGCAGGGCGATATTGAGGAAAAAGTATACATGCATCAACCGCCCAGATTCATTGATAAACGGTTCCCAACAATGTGTGAAAATCACATAAAGCAATCTACGGACTTAAACATGCACCTCGCGCTTGGATTTCTGACACTGATTGGCTTCAAAACAAGCAGAGCCGACAACTCTTTATACATCTATAAGAAAAGCAAAGATCTGGCTTACACTCTCCTATAGGTCGATGACATGTTGCTGACTGCGTCGTCCACTGCTCTTCTCCAAGGGTTATATCACATTTGAAGTGTGAATTTTCGATGACAGACATGGAAAAAATCTCTCATTTTCCTGGCATTAAGGCTGAATTCAACAACAAAGGATTGTTCTTAAGTCGGTCTTTATATGCCTAAGAAATCTTGGATCGTGTTGATATGAGTGACTGCAAACCGTGTGCCACACCTATCGACTTGAAGTCTAAACTCTCAGCAAATGATGGAGATCCGGTAACAGACCCGACAGCATACAAGAACCTCACCGGTGCCTTGCATCGGTGAAGCGTATTTTGAGATATCTTAAAATCATGGACTTCAGGTGTTCCAAGGAGAAACAAAAAGCTTAAAAACCTACTCAGATGCAGACTGGACGGGCTGTCCGAATATTATACGTTCAACATCAGGCTATGGCATGTTCCTTGGGCCAATCCTGGTGTCCTGGTCTGCTAAACGACAAGCTACGATGTCACATTCAAGCTCCGAAGCAGAGTACAAGGGCGTGGCTAATGGTGTCGCAGAGCTAAGTTGGATACGTAATCTGATGATTGAGATGCATTTTCCCATTGCAAAGGCATCATTTGTTTTCTATGATAATATAAGTCAGGTTACTTGGCTACAAACCCGGTGAAGCACCCACGGACCAAGCATATCGAGCTTGGCATACACTTTGTGCGTGAAAAGTTGCTATCGGCGAAGTTCGGGTTCCTCATGTACCATCTACTCTGCAATACACAGACATATTCACAAAAGGATTACCAACTTCACTCTTCAACGAGTTCAGGTCCAGCTTACCCGTCAGGACACTAGACACTTAAACTACAGGAAGGTGATAAAATATACCCATATATTATGTTACCTAGTCAAGATATTGTGTATATATCATAGTGCAATCCATGTAATATAGGAACATTTTTGTAAACTCATTGGCTAATTGGCTATTTATGCCCATCGATTGTGATCAATAAACATAACAGAGATTCAACCGCTTTCACTTGTCAGCTCTGATGGAGTACTGGCTCCACTAAAGAGCAAATCCGTCACTTGAACTGTTTCTTCTCTTCCCTATCCATCGTGTCTCTACCCTTTTTCATTGGTGTGAATCACTCATCTCCCTCAAACGAACTCACCCTCACCTTCTGAAGGAATTTCTAGCAGATCCTAATCCAATTAGGCAATCCTGGTCTGAATTCCAAGCCTATGATCTAAGGTTCATATAATTGAATCTATCAGATCTCGAGATTACCTGGTGATTTGCAGCGGAAGTTTTGCAAGTAGTCGAGATCACGAAGCACCTCAAACGCTGTGCCTCTACTGGTATCCACACGCACACAAACTGAACAGGAGGGATGCTAGTGCCTATGGAGATCAAATCTCTTGAGAGGTTTCTATTCTAGTTCTGGTGGCTGTGTAATTAGGTTAGGTTCGAGTTTAGGTCGACCATATATCTTATATATATCGACTTAAACCACAACGGAATTAACCAACGATTAAACCGAATTAATCTGGTAATCCGCGAGTTGTGTCGACCGACACACTCTTTGTGTCGATCGACACTGCCCCAAAATATTGATATCGAATGCATATCAAATATGCATTCACTAGATCATTACATTAATGATCAACCTCGTCTTTAACGTCCAGTTTTCTTAAGTGTGTGACCCTGTAGGATCATATAACACTAGCAATGAGTTCTCAACTCATTGATCATAAGTGGCTTCTAGCAAAGCGTTATGACTGCCTAGTGTCATATGATTGTCTCATCTCGACAATACGACTTACACTCAGAGTAAGTACAATAGATTTCAGGACATTCCCAACAATCTCCCACTTGTACTGGAATCATCTATTCCTTTAATCCCTTTGTAGCTATATCTCAATCTAGCATAAGGCAAGAACTGTGTCATCCTTATTAAGCTAGATCACGTTTATCGAATCCCGATTTGTACTGATAAAACAAACGACTGACAATCAACTCGTTTGAGCGCGGCCACGCATTTCCAGTATCAAATCTTCGATAGGCCCAGATATATTTAACTCCTGTTATATAGGAGGTACAAATCCCATCTTGTTCCATCCATGCCTCTTTTATATCTCATGATACGCCTAATCAGTGTCTTTATAATCACCAGTTATGGCTGACGTTTGACAAAGTCAAGACGAACCAATCCATATGCAAGAAAACACGATGAACTCAGGTCTAAGGACTATACTCTATAGTCGTAATGAGGAACTCTTATGACACTCATGTAACATCTTGTAGAGTTCTCATTAATGGGTCAAATCCGATCATGTGTTCTCCAACACATATCTATGTGATTGACTTTAATACTCTTATTAATGACTCCATGAAACTCAGTCATCAGTCACCTCACATACTAGTCTCACGCGGTTGTTAAAGTCCCATTTTAACCACCTCGACCAGGGATCAACATAATTTATGACAATTAATGCTTATAGGGTTTCATGATCAAGTCACATACTTGATGACCTATAACCTTGCCATAAATTATTTCGGGACTGTTATTTAATAACACAATTAAATAATGATGAAACAAATTTCATTAAAATAACATAACTATTATGTTTTGTGAACATCATGACATAACTAAAACAAATATAACTCCCACTGAAATCAAGATCACATCTTAAGAAATCTAATGTCTACAGCAGCAATATAAAACTCATGCTTAAGCCTTGGGAGAGGCTTGGTCAGTGGATCAGCAACATTCTCATTCGTCGGGACTCTGCTGATCTTCACATCTCCTATATTAACAATATCACGGATAAGGTGATATCTCCTTTCTATGTGTTTGGACTTCTGGTGTGATCTAGGTTCCTTTGCTTGCGCAATGGCTCCATTGTTGTCACAATACAAAGCAACTGGCTCAGAAATACTAGGGACCACACCAAGTTCAGTGACGAACTTCTTGATCCAAACAGCCTCCTTTGCCGCTTCAGAAGCAGCGAGGTACTCAACTTCAGTCGTGGAATCTACTACAGTGTCCTGCTTGGAACTCTTCCAGCTGACTGCACCGCCATTCATGCAAAAGATGTAACTAGATTGCGATCGGAAATCATCTTTGTCTGTTTGAAAACTTGCGTCTGTGTAACCACTTACTACCAGCTCATCACTTCCTCCGTACACCAAGAATTTATCCTTAGTATTTCTCAAATACTTCAGAATATTCTTGACGGCTGTCCAGTGACTTTCACCTGGATCAGATTGGTATCTACTCGTCATGCTTAAAGCACAAGCAACATCTGGACGAGTACAGAGCATGGCATACATGATGGATCCCAATGCCGAAGCATAAGGGATCCGACCCATGCGTTCTCGCTCAGCAGGTGTCGCAGGACACTGCTTCTTGCTGAGACTTATGCCATAAGACATTGGTATGAAGCCCTTCTTGGAATCATGCATACTGAATCTGTGCAAGACCTTATCGATATAAGTATCTTGACACAATCCAATTAACTTGTTTAATCTATCTCTATAGATTCTTATTCCAAGAATGTACGCGGCTTCTCCCATGTCTTTCATTGAAAAACAACTTCCGAGCCAAGTCTTGATAGACTGTAACAACGGAACGTCATTTCCGAGAAGAAGTATGTCATCTACATACAATACGAGAAATGCAACTGCACTCCCACTAGTCTTCTTGTAAACACACGGTTCTTCTTCGTTTCTGATGAAATTAAACTTTTTGATTGCTTCATCAAAACGAAGATTCCAACTCCGTGATGCTTGCTTCAACCCGTAAATGGATCGATGAAGCTTGCATACCTTCCTAGCAGCATTATGATCAATGAAACCTTCGGGTTGTGTCATGTACACATCCTCTTCCAGAATTCCATTAAGGAAAGCTGTTTTCACATCCATCTGCCAGATCTCATAGTCATAATGAGCGGCTGTTGCTAGAAGAATCCGAATGGACTTAAGCATAGCGACAGGGGAATAGGTTTCATCATAGTCAATACCATGAATTTGTTTGAAACCTTTTGCCACCAACCTTGCTTTATATATCTGAATATTTCCATCCACATCAATTTTCTTCTTGAAAATCCATTTACACTCAATGGCTTTTGCACCATTGGGTAAATCGACCAAAGTCCATACTTTATTCTGTGACATGGATCCCATTTCGGATTCAGCGGCTTTCAGCCACTTTTCGGAGTCAGGGCTCATCATTGCTTCTTCAAAATTCGCGGGCTTGTCACTGTCAATGATCAACAAGTCATGATAATTGGTTACGAGAAATCCATATCTCTCAGGCTCGTGACGGATCCTTTCGGATCTGCGAATTTCAGGCTCCACAGGCGTTGGTTCTACAACTCTTTGTAGATCCAACTGTTGCTCCTCCTCAACGGGCTGAGCGGTTTCCTGTGGCTCTCGAACTTCTTCGAGTTGTACTTTACTCCCACTGTTTCTCTTGGAAAGAAACTCTCTCTCAAGAAAAACGCAGTTCCGAGCAACAAACACTTTGTTCTCGGTCTGGTTGTAAAAGTAGTAAGCCTTGGTTTCCTTAGGATAACCAACGAAGTAGCATTTATCTGATTTGGGTTCGAGCTTATCTGTAATTAACCGCTTAACATAAGCTTCACAACCCCAAATCTTCAGGAAAGACAGACTCGGAACATTTCCAGTCCACATCTCATGTGGTGTCTTTGCAACTGATTTTGACGGAACCCTATTAAGTGTAAACGCATACGTTTCTAGAGCGTTTCCCCAAAAGGATAATGGAAGAGAAGAGTGACTCATCATTGATCGAACCATATCTAATAAGGTCCGATTCCTCCTCTCGGACACTCCATTCCATTGAGGTGTTCCAGGAGGAGTGAGTTGTGAAACAATTCCACAATCTCTTAGATGATCACTGAATTCTTGGCTTAAGTATTCTCCTCCACGATATGATCGAAGGGCCTTAATACTTTTGCCAAGTTGGTTATGTACTTCATTTTGGAATTCTTTGAACCTTTCAAAAGAATCCGACTTGTGTCTAATCAAATAGACATAGCCATACCTGCTGAAATCATCAGTAAAGGTGATGAAGTATCGAAAATTTCCTCTGGCACTTGTGCTCATTGGGCCACACACATCGGTATGTATAATACCCAATAGGTCACTCGCCCTTTCTTTTTGTTTGTTGAAAGGGGCCTTAGCCATTTTGCCCATTAAACAAGATTCGCATTTCTCACATGATTCATAATCAAATGAGCCCAGAATTCCATCCCTATGGAGCTTCTGAATCCGTTTCTCATTTATATGGCCCAAACGACAATGCCATAGAAAGGTTTGATTCGTGTCATTTGACTTGAATCTCTTGGTGTTAATGTTATAGACTGGTGTGCTTTGGTTTAGAACATAAAGCCCATTCTCTAATGGGCTGCTACCATAAAATATATCATTGTAATCAAAAGAACAACATTTATTCTTAATTGAAAACTGATATCCTTCTATATCCAAAACAGGAATAGAAATAATATTTCTGCTAATAGCAGGTACATAGTAGCAATTATTAAGTTCTAAAACCAAACCAGAAGGTAAAGACAAATTAAATGTTCTGTTGGATTATTGTGTTTTTCATGGTTTAATTCTCAATTACAACCTAACACAAATCCTTAAACAGATCTAGGTTCTTGCAAAACGAATCATAAAACACAAACCTGGACATTACCTTTTGCAGCGGAATGATGGTGATGTCGAGATCAATGAGAACAGATGGCTGCACCTATTCCTCCTAGAGTATCCACACTCTTACAAGCAAGGGACGGCTGCTAGACCAAAGAGATGGATGATCAGAGAGAGAGGTTAGAGAGAGAGAATGGGCGCGGCCACCAAGAAGAAATCGCAGGGGCTCCTTCTTCCTTAGGGTTTTTCGACTTTTTATCTCTCTCATTAATGGGCCCAAGTCATTAGACTAATGGCTCATTAATCTTTTGGGCCCAAGACACAAATCAGACAAAAGTCTGTATTTTGTCTGGCCCAATTCTCTGATCTAATACAGTAAATGCCATTGCATCTTACCGTATTAATTCCATTTAACTTTCCCGTTAGCTATGGTGTGTGACCCTTCGGGATCATACAATACTGGTAATAAGTCCTAAACTTATAGATCATGAGCGGACTCTAGCAAGCCATCATGATCACCCAGTATTTATGACTTATGTCTGATCTCGACACTTATCATACTTTCTAGAGATAGTACGGTAGATTTCAGGACATTCCCAACAATCTCCCACTTGTACTGGAATCCTACACAGGACATTCCCAACAATCTTCCGATTGTACTGGAATCCTACATTCCCTAGTCCTTTTGTCTTAATATCTCGATCTGGCATAAGGCAAGATGCGTGTCATCCTTATATAGCCAGACCATGTTTATCGGACCAGATTTGATACTGACAATTCAAACGACTTGGGCAAGTCCGTTTGGGAATGGCCATTCTCTTACCAGCTATCAAATCTCCGATTGGCCTAGAGATATTACCTCCGTTAAACGGCAGGGACAAATCCCATCTTGTTCCATCACTATGAACTACACAATTCATAATACACCCAACCAAGGTCCGTATAGCTCCCAGTTACGAAACAGCGTTAGACAATGATCAAAGCGCATTACTCCATGTGTAGCCACATGCATGCGAACTCAGGTCTAAGGACTATACTCTATAGTCGTATATGAGAACTTCTTATGACACAGATATTAATATCTTGCAGAGTTCTCATCAGCGGGCCATGTCCGGTCATATGCTCCCCTACATATACCTATGTGTCGACTTTGATGCCGTGCATCTATGACCCCTCGAAACTTGGTCATAAGTCTCAACACAATCTAGTCTCAACAGGTTGTTGGTGTTCCAATTTCAACAACCTTCGACTATGGACACTATGATTTATGTCACTTCGTTAAATATGGGGTTTCAGGATCAAGTCTACTCATGTACTTCGATGGCCCATATATAATGACATGAATCATTTTGGAACGATTATTTTATATCACAGTTAAAAATAATCCAGAAATCATAGATTTCATAAACATAAAATATTATGTTTACATGAACCTTTCAAAACAACTAAGTAAAGCCCTTTACAAACTCCCACTGAAATTAAGACTACAACTTAATTTCACTCATCCTACAGCTACAGTCCGCGACTCGTGCTTAGGAATAAGGAGTGGCTTCGTTAATAGATTAGCAACGTTTTCATTTGATGAAACTTGCTTATCTACTTAACACCTCTGTCATTTATCTCACGGAATAGGTTATACCTACCCTCAAGGTGTTTGGACCTCTGATGTGCAGCTAGCCTCATCTATGCTGTGAATCACATCAAGTTCAGTGATGAACTCTTCTATCCAAACATCCTCTTTCGCCGCTTCTCAAGCTGCGAAATGTTCAGCTTAAGTCATGGAGTCAGCAACAGTGCCTTGCACTGCCAGTTAGACACAAGATATAGCCGGACTGTGACCAGGAATTATCTTTGTCTATTGGAAACTTGCCTTTCAGACTCTATCGACTTGTAGCACCTCACTTTCTCCGTAAATCAAGAACTTATCCTAAGTATTCCTCAAATACTTCAGAATATTCTTTACGGCAATCCAGTGATTCTTTGCTGGATTTGACTGGTCTTTACTAGTCTTGCTTAGCATTAAAGCAACATCAAAACAAGTATGTGTCATGGCATACATGATAGATCCAATTGCCGTCGCATATGGAATCCTATCCATGCATTAAAGCTCAGCAGTTATCGCAGGACACTGTATCTTGCTTAATGAATTGCCATGTGACATTGGCATAAAGCCCTTCTTGGATTGCTGATTACGTGTAGGACTTTGTCAATTTAAGAATCCTGACTTTGTCCTACCAGCTCTTTTAGATCTTTATCTTTAGATCCAAAATCCAAGAACTACGTGGCTTTACCCATGTCAATCATAAAACCAACTCCCAAGCCAGTCCTTTACCGACTGCAGCATTGGAACGTTATTTTCGAGAATCAGTATGTCATCGACATACACTATGAGAAATGCAATATTGCTCCCACTTATCTTTTAGTAAACGCACAGTTCCACTTCGTTCCTGTTCAAGTCAAAACCTTTGACTACTTCAACAGAACGAAGATTCCAACTCCGATGTGTTTGCTTCCATCCATGAATGGATCAATGAAGCTAACTTACACATAGTGTAATTTTTCGGAGTCCTGGCTTACTTTCGCTTCTTTGAATTTCGCAGGTTGGTCGCTTTCAATGATCATCAGATCATGCGAACTTTCAATGAATATCAGGTTCAACTAATGACGAGAAATCACTCTCGGATTAGTAACTGATTCATTCATATCTGCGAACTTCAGGCTCCACAGGTGTAGATTCTACAGAAATCTGTAAATCCATCCGTTGCTCTCCCTCAACAGGTTGAGCAGCCTCCTGTATTTCTCGAATTTCTTCGAGTTATACTTTTACTCCCACTGTTCTTATTGGAAAGTAACTTCCCTTCTTAGAAAACAGAATGGACGTAAAAGTAACAAGCCTTGGTTTCCCTAGGATAATCAGCGAAGTAGCTCAACTACAAATACTCAGTAAAGACGAATTTGGATCGATTCCAATCCACATTTACGTGGTGTCTTTCAACTGATATTGGTGGAACTATTTCAGCGTAAACTTAGATATTTCTAGAGCGTTATTCTTAAAGAATATCATGGAAGATTCGTGTGACTCATCTTTAATCAAATTGAGCTGTGAAACGACTTCACACTCATTCAGATGATCACACCATTAATGACTCAAGTATTCTCACTCGTGATCTAATCCAGAGTCTTAATACTTCTGTCATTCAGATTCTATACTTCATTCTGGAACTCTTTCGACAATGAAGTACAGGTAATTTTCTCTGGCATTACTGCTCATCGGACCACATACATGAGTATGTCCAATGTCTAATAAACCTTTGGGCTTTTCTCTAGCTCGGCTAAGATGGGCCCTTGGTGTTTTGGTCCAGTAAGCAGAATTCAAGTCTCATAAGATATCCATTCAAATGAGCCCAAAAGTCCATAACTATGGGGTTTCTGAATCTGACTTACTCTTTGACCAAAACATTTATGCCAAGAAAAATCAGGTTTAATTCATCAGATTTAAACCAATTCGGTATTTATGTTACATTTAGGCACTCTTTGGTTTAATATATAAAACCCATTCCTTGAATAGGGTGCTACAATTAACATTTCATTAAGATCAAAAGAACAAAACTTGTCTTTATCAAAATGAAAAACATTCAAATTCTTTACAAGAAAATGAAAGACAACACTGCTTAAAGCAGGTACATTGTAGCAATTATTAATACAAAACCAAGCCTCAAAGGCATCTACAAGTGAAAACCCTACGGCTGAGGCAGCATCCCAAGCTCCTTCCAGACTCGCAGTTCCACTTGCCCTTCCTTCAACGTTCTACTGTTGTTCAGGCTCTGCATATTATAACAAATATCAGTGCCACAATCAGTATCCAATACCTACAAGGTATAACTTGAAGTAATAACATGAATACCTGAGGAAGTAGTTTCATACATCAACTTCAACTCCTCATAATCTTCCATGAATTTAATGCAATCTCTCTTCCAATGCCCAGTCTCTTTACAGTAGCAGCACTTACCAACGTAAGAGGTATCTGACTCGGGCTCAGAAGACACACGCTTGCCATGATTCAAAATCTGGACAACTTTGTCTTCACCCTTGTCAGCATTAGGTTTAGTAAACCTACCCTTCTCATTCATGAGATTGTACAGGGTACTCTTCACATTTGGCTCAACTGTCTTGAGCATATCATGCAGTTCAGTCAACGTCTTCGTTAAGCCTTTCTTTATATAGTTCCTTACGAACTTATCATAGATTGACGGCAGTGACTGCAGAATGATCTCAGTTGCCAATTCCTGGCTAACTGGATAATCCAGTTTCCTCAGGTTATCAATGTAACCCATCATTTTACTGATATGAGGACTTACTGGATGATCCATCGGTAGCTTGCAGCTAGTGAGAGATTTAACCAACTGGTATCTCTCCACTCTTACCTGCTCCTGAAATTTCAATTTCAGGCTACTGATCATCTCTATTGGCGACTCCATGTTCTCATATTGCTTCCGCAAATCTGAGTCCATGGTAGCCAATATCAGACCACGCACATCTACCGCATCATTATAATGCTTATTCCAAGCATCATATACTGCATGAGAGGCATTGGACCCGATCCTCACGGGGAGAGCTTTCTCAAGGACATAGTCCTTTCTCTCATGCCTGAGAACTAGTCTCAGGTTCCGCGACCAAGTCAAGAAATTTGATCCGTTCAGTTTGTCCATCTCAAGGACATACCGGATCGAGAAAGTGTTTTGATTGTTTGTGCTTGTCATAGCTGAAATTTAGAGATAAATAGAGTTTTAGTTATTAGTTGTTAAGATTACTCTTTTATGAACTAAATATGTTCCTACGGCTAATCCAGCAACTCTTGCTCCATTCCCCACGCGCAGGTCTACTTGTCCTTTCTCCAACGTCCTACTGTTGCTTAGCCCCTGCATATTTGTACAAATATGAGCACCACAACCGGTATCTAATACCCAAGAAGTAGAACCTGAAGTAGTAACATTTACTTCTATAACATAAATACCTGAAGACGAAGTCTCGAAAGTCTTCTTCTTCTTCTTCTTCTTCTCTTCCAGGAATTTGTTGCAATTTCTCTTCCAATGCCCAAGCTCATTACAGTAATGGCACTTATCAGTCTCAGATGGGCCGGGCTTGTACTGGTTCTCAACTTGGATGGCCTTGCCCTTTCCCTTACCCTTGCCAAGTTTCTTAAACTTCTTGCCTCCTTGTACCATAAGTACGTTTGGAGTGCCCTTCTTGATATTTGGCTCAGCTATATTGAGCATGCCATGCAGCTCAGTCAACGTCTTCGTCAAGTTGTTCATGTTGTAGTTCATAACAAACTGATCATAGCTTGACGGCAGTGACTGCAGAATGATGTCAGTAGCCAACTCTTGGCTAATGGGACAATCCAGCTTCCCCAGGTTATCAATATAACCCATCATCTTTATGACATGAGGACTTACGTGACCGTCCTTTGGTAGCTTGCATTCTATGAGAGACTTAACCGTCTGGTACCTCTCAGTTCGTGCATGCTCCTGAAACATACTTTTCAGGCTAGTGATCATCTCCATGGGCGACTCCACGTTCTCGTATTGCTTCTGCAAATCCGAGTTCATGGTAGCCAACATGAGACAAGTCACATCGACCACATCATTAGAATGCTTATCCCAAGCACTCATTTCTGCATGTGGAGCATTGGCTCTCGGTTTTTCAGGGAGAACATTTTCCAGGACATAGTCCCTCTTCTCCTGCTTGAGAACAATTCTCAAGTTCCGATACCATTCGAGAAAATTCGATCCATTTAACTTGTCCTTCACAAGGAAGGATCGCAGGGAGAAAGTGTTGTGATGAGTGTTAGTCATAGCTGAGATCAAAGAAAGGAAAAGATTTAGTTATGATGTTCAAGAAATGAGAAATCTTAACTATTAAGAAAACTCGCATTATATTCAAACAATGTTTCCTCAAATGAATATAATGATCCAAGACCCATACTTCACTAAATTCGAGTGAGCCACTGGCTATCACCAAACTTTAGCTATCTAGGTATGCAACTAATTTGCTAGTTATTGTTGGATTATGTGTGTTCATGGTGTAATTGTCAGGTTACATCCTAGCACATAATAAACAAGGATCTAGGTGATTGCAGTTGAATCATAAACATATCAGGATCATTACCTTATGATTGCAGCGGATTAATCAATGGAATATCGAGATCTGCAAGAGCTGATGATTACCGGCTCCTCCTCAGGTATCCACACGCTTACAAGCTTCGGATCAGGCTGCTAGACCAAGTCGGAACAACAGAGAGAGAGAGAGGAAGAGTGGCTGTGAAAATCGCAGAGGCATAAGCCTTAGGGCTTCCTGCGCCTCTTTTCTTCCTTATATGGGCCCAAGTAATTAAACTAATGGCTCATAAGGCTTTTGGGCCCAAGGCCCAAATCAGACAAAAGACTGTCTTTTGTCTGGCCCCATTCTCTGTACAAATACAGTAAATGCCTTGCATCTTACTGTATTAATTCCATGTTAACTTTCCCGTTAGCTATGGTGTGTGACCCTTAGGGATCATACAATACTGGTAATAAGTCCTAAACTTATAGATCATGAGCGGGCTCTAGCAAGTCATCATGATCACCCAGTATTTATGACTTATGTCTGATCTCGACACTTATCATACTTTCTAGAGATAGTACGGTAGATTTCAGGACATTCCCAACAATCTCCCACTTGTACTGGAATCCTACACAGGACATTCCCAACAATCTCCCGATTGTACTGGAATCCTACATTCCCTAATCCTTTTGTCTCAATATCTCGATCTGGCATAAGGCAAGATGCGTGTCATCCTTATATAGCCAGACCATGTTTATCGGAACAGATTTGATACTGACAATGCAAACGACTTGGGCAAGTCCGTTTGGGAGTGGCCACTCTCTTACCAGCTATCAAGTCTCCGATTGGCCTAGAGATATTACCTCCGTTATACGGCAGGGACAAATCCCATCTTGTTCCATCACTATGAACTACACACTTCATAATACACCCAACCAAGGTCCTTATAGCTCCCAGTTACGAAACATCGTTAGACAATGATCAAAGTGCATCAATCCATGTGCAGCCACATGCATGCGAACTCAGGTCTAAGGACTATACTCTATAGTCGTATATGAGAACCTCTCATGACACAGATATTAATATCTTGTAGAGTTCTCATCAGCGGGCCATGTCCGGTCATATGCTCCCCTACATATACCTATGTGTCGACTTTGATGCCGCACATCTATGACCCCTCGAAACTTGGTCATAAGTCTCAACACAATCTAGTCTCAAGTGGTTGTTGGTGTTCCAATTTCAACAACCTTTGACTATGGACACTATGATTTATGTCATTTCGTTAAATATGGGGTTTCAGGATCAAGTCTTACTCATGTACTTCGATGGCCCATATATAATGACATGAATCATTTTTGGAACGATTATTTATATCACAGTTAAAATACTTAAGTCATTGATGGTGTGATCATCTGAATGAGTGTGAAGTCGCTTCACAGCTCATTTCTCTTGAAAACCTTGAGGTGTTTCTGTGAGAAAGAATCAGATCTTATTAGAAATGATTAAAGATGAGTCACACGAATCTTCCATGATATTCTTTAAGAATAACGCTCTAGAAATATCTAAGTTTACGCTGAAATAGTTCCACCAATATCAGTTGAAAGACACCACGTAAATGTGGATTGGAAATGATCCAAATTCGTCTTTACTGAGTATTTGTAGTTGTGCTACTTCGCTGGTTGTCCTAGGGAAACCAAGGCTTGTTACTTTTACGTCCATTCTGTTTTCTAAGAAGGGAAGTTACTTTCCAAGAAGAACAGTGGGAGTAAAAGTGTAACTCGAAGAAATTCGAGAAATACAGGAGGCTGCTCAACCTGTTGAGGAAGAGCAGCGGATGGATTTACAGATTTCTGTAGAATCTACACCTGTAGAGCCTGAAGTTCGCAGATCTAAATGAATCAGTCACTAATTCGAGAGTGATTTCTCGTCATTAGTTGAACCTGATGATCATTGAAAGTTGCCATGATCTGATGATCATTGAAAGTGACGAACCTGCGAAATTCACAAAAGCTAAAGTGAGCCCGGACTCCGAAAAATTACACTATGTGTAAGTTAGCTTCATTGATCCATTCATGGATGGAAGCAAACATATCGGAGTTGGAATCTTCGTTCTGTTGAAGTAGTCAAGGTTATCGCTGCAATCATAAAACCAGTGAGTCGGAATCTTCAGTGGTGTTTTTCAAGGTTTAATTCCCAAATTACAACCTAACACATAATCTTAAACAGATCTAGGTTCTTGCAAAACGAATCATAAAACCAACCTGATCTTTACCTTTTGGATTGCAGCGGATGATGGATGGTAATGATGAGATCAGCTAGAACAGATGGTAACACCTATTCCTCCTCGAGTATCCACACTCTTACAAGCAAGGGACGGCTGCTAGACCAAAGAGATGGATGAATCAGAGAGAGAGATTAGAGAGAGAGCCAAAAACTCGCAGCCACAAACCCAAAATCGTGTGGGATCATAATCCCTTAGGGTTTTCGAAAACCTTAACCTCTCATTAATGGGCCCAAGTCATTTGACTGATGGCTCATTAATCATTTGGGCCCAAGACACAAATCAGGCAAAAGCCTGCATTTTGTCTGGCCCAATTCTCTGATCCAATACAGTAAATGCCACTGCATCTTAGCGTATTTATTCCATTTAACTTTCCCGTTAGCTATGGTGTGTGACCCTTAGGGATCATACAATACTGGTAATAAGTCCTAAACTTATAGATCATGAGCGGACTCTAGCAAGCCATCATGATCACCCAGTATTTATGACTTATGTCTGATCTCGACACTTATCATACTTTCTAGAGATAGTACGGTAGATTTCAGGACATTCCCAACAATCTCCCACTTGTACTGGAATCCTACACAGGACATTCCCAACAATCTTCCGATTGTACTGGAATCCTACATTCCCTAATCCTTTTGTCTCAATATCTCGATCTGGCATAAGGCAAGATGCGTGTCATCCTTATATAGCCAGACCATGTTTATCGGACCAGATTTGATACTGACAATGCAAACGACTTGGGCAAGTCCGTTTGGGAATGGCCATTCTCTTACCAGCTATCAAATCTCCGATTGGCCTAGAGATATTACCTCCGTTAAACGGCAGGGACAAATCCCATCTTGTTCCATCACTATGAACTACACAATTCATAATACACCCAACCAAGGTCCGTATAGCTCCCAATTACGAAACAGCGTTAGACAATGATCAAAGCGCATTACTCCATGTGCAGCCACATGCATGCGAACTCAGGTCTAAGGACTATACTCTATAGTCGTATATGAGAACTTCTTATGACACAGATATTAATATCTTGCAGAGTTCTCATCTTGCGGGCCATGTCCGGTCATATGCTCCCCTACATATACCTATGTGTCGACTTTGATGCCGCGCATCTATGACCCCTCGAAACTTGGTCATAAGTCTCAACACAATCTAGTCTCAACAGGTTGTTGGTGTTCCAAATTCAACAACCTTCGACTATGGACACTATGATTTATGTCACTTCGTTAAATATGGAGTTTCAGGATCAAGTCTACTCATGTACTTCGATGGCCCATATAAAGTGACATGAATCATTTTGGAACGATTATTTATATCACAGTTAAAAATAATCCAGAAATCATTAGATTTCATAAACATAAAATATTATGTTTACATGAACCTTTCAAAACAACTAAGTAAAGTCCTTTACAAACTCCCACTGAAATTAAGACTACATCTTAATTTCACTCATCCTACAGCTACAGTCCGCGACTCGTGCTTAGGCATAAGGAGTGGCTTCGTTAATAGATTAGCAACGTTTTCATTCGATGAAACTTGCTTATCTACTTAACACCTCTGTCATTTATCTCACGGAATAGGTTATACCTATCCTCAAGGTGTTTGGACCTATGATGTGCAGCTAGTCTCATCTATGCTGGGAATCACATCAAGTTCAGTGATGAACTTTTCTATCCAAACAACCTCTTTCGCCGCTTCTCAAGCTGCGAAATGTTCAGCTTAATTCATGGAGTCAGCAACAGTGCCTTGCACCGCCAGATAGACACAAGATATAGCCGGACTGTGACCAGGAATTATCTTTGTCTATTGGAAACTTGCCTTTCAGACTCTATCGACTTGTAGCACCTCACTTTCTCCGTAAATCAAGAACTTATCCTAAGTATTCCTCAAATACTTCAGAATATTCTTTACGGCAATCCAGTGATTCTTTGCTGGATTTGACTGGTCTTTACTTGTCTTGCTTAGCATTAAAGCAACATCAAAACAAGTACGTGTCATGGCATACATGATAGATCCAATTGCCGTCGCATATGGAATCCTATCCATGCATTCAAGCTCAGCAGTTATCGTAGGACACTGTATCTTGCTTAACGTAATGCCATGTGACATTGGCATAAAATCCTTCTTGGATTGCTGATTACGTGTAGGACTTTGTCAATTTAAGAATCCTGACTTTGTCCTACCAGCTCTTTTGGATCTATATCTTTAGATCCAAAATCCAAGAACTATGTGGCTTTATCTATGTCATCCATTAAACCAACTCCCAAGCCAGTCCTTTACCGACTGCAGCATTGGAACGTTATTTTCGAGAATCAGTATGTCATGGACATACACTATGAGAAATGCAATATTGCTCCCACTTATCTTTTAGTAAACGCACAGTTCCTCTTCGTTCATGTTCAAGTCAAAACCTTGACTACTTTAACTGAACGAAGATTCCAACTCCAATATGTTTGCTTCCATCCATGAATGGATCGACGAAGCCAACTTACACAAAATGTAATTTTTCGGAGTCCGGGCTCACTTTCGCTTCTTTGAATTTCGCAGATTCGTCGCTTTCAATGATCGTCAGATCATGCGAACTTTTAATGATCATCAGGTTCAACTAATGACGAGAAATCACTCTCGGATTAGTGACTGATTCATTCATATCTGCGAACTTCAGGCTCTACAGGTGTAGATTCTACAGAAATCTGTAAATCCATCCGCTGCTCTTTCTTAACAGGTTGAGCAGCCTCCTGTATTTCTCGAATTTCTTCGAGTTGTACTTTTACTCCCACTGTTCTTCTTGGAAAGTAACTTCCCTTCTTAGAAAACAGAATGGACGTAAAAGTAACAAGCCTTGGTTTCCCTAGGACAACCAGCGAAGTAGCACAACTACAAATACTCAGTAAAGACGAATTTGGATCGATTCCAATCCACATTTACGTGGTGTCTTTCTACTGATATTGGTAGAACTATTTCAGCGTAAACTTAGATATTTTTAGAGCGTTATTCTTAGAGAATATCATGGAAGATTCGTGTGACTCATCTTTAATCATTTCTAATAAGATCTAATTCATTCTCACAGAAACACCTCTAGGTTTTCAGGAGAAGTGAGCTGTGAAACGACTTCACACTCATTCAGATGATCACACAATCAATGACTTAAGTATTCTCACTCGTGATCTAATCCAGAGTCTTAATACTTCTGTCATTCAGATTCTATACTTCATTCTGGAACTCTTTCGACCATGTCAAAGAATTCCGACTTGTGTCTCATCAAATGAACACAGTCACACTCACTGAAGTAATCAGTAGAGACAATGAAGTACAAGAAATTTTCTCTGGCATTACTGCTCATCGGACCACATACATGAGTATGTTCAATCTCCAATAAGCCTTTGGGCCTTTCTCTAGCTCGGCTAAGATGGGCCCTTTGTCTTTTGGTCTAGTAAGCAGAATTCAAGTCTCATAAGATATCCATTCAAATGAGCCCAAAAGTCCATAACTATGGGGTTTCTGAATCTGACTTACTCTATGTGACCAAAACATTTATGCCAAGAAAAATCAGGTTTAATTCATCAGATTTAAACCAATTCGGTATTTATGTTACATTTAGGCACTCTTTGGTTTAAGACATAAAACCCATTCCTTAAATAGGGTGCTACAATTAATATTTCATTAAGATCAAAAGAACAAAACTAGTCTTTTATCAAAATGAAAAACATTCAAATTCTTACAAGAAAATGAAAGACAACTCTGCTTAAAGCAGGTACATTGTAGCAATTACTTAATGAAACCAAGCCTCAAAGGCATCTACAAGTGAAAACCCTACGGCTGAGGAAGCATCCCAAGCTCCTTTCAGACACGCAGTTCCACTTGCCCTTCCTTCAACGTTCTACTGTTGCTCAGGCTCTGCATATTATAACAAATATCAGTGCCACAACCAGTATCCAATACCTACAAGGTATAACTTGAAGTAATAACATGAATACCTGAGGAAGTAGTCTCATACATCAACTTTAACTCCTCATAATCTTCCATGAATTTAATGCAATCTCTTTTCCAATGCCCAGTCTCTTTACAGTAGCAGCACTTACCAACGTAAGAGGTATCTGACTCGGGCTCAGAAGACACACGCTTGCCATGATTCAAAATCTGGACAACTTTGTCTTCACCCTTGTCAGCATTAGGTTTAGTAAACCTACCCTTCTCATTCATGAGATTGTACAGGGTACTCTTCACGTTTGGCTCAACTGTCTTGAGCATATCATGCAGTTCAGTCAACGTCTTCGTTAAGCCTTTCTTGATATAGTTCCTTACGAACTTATCATAGCTTGACGGCAGTGACTGCAGAATGATCTCAGTTGCCAATTCCTGGCTAACTGGATAATCCAGTTTCCTCAGGTTATCAATGTAACCCATCATTTTACTGACATGAGGACTTACTGGATGATCATTTGGTAGCTTGCAGCTAGTGAGAGATTTAACCAACTGGTATCTCTCCACTCTTACCTGCTCCTGAAATTTCAATTTCAGGCTGCTGATCATCTCTATTGGCGACTCCATGTTCTCATATTGCTTCAGCAAATCTGAGTCCATGGTAGCCAACATCAGACCACGCACATCTACCGCATCATTATAATGCTTATTCCAGGCATTATATACTGCATGAGAGGCATTGGACCCGATCCTCACGGGGAGAGCTCTCTCAAGGACATAGTCCTTTCTCTCCTTCCTGAGGACTAGCCTCATGTTCCGCGACCAAGTCAAGAAATTTGATCCGTTCAGTTTGTCCATCTCAAGGACAGACCGGATCGAGAAAGTGTTTTGATTGTTTGTGCTTGTCATAGCTGAAATTTAGAGATAAATAGAGTTTTAGTTATTAAGTTCATAAAAGAGTAATCTTAACAACTTATAAGAAAACTCGCATTGTATTCAAAATTTCTTCGTTTAACCTCATAAGAATACAATGATTCTGAGACCCATGTTTAGCTAAATCCAAAGTGGGCCACTGGCCGTCACCCAGAATTAGCTTTACTTGGTAAGCATACACACAGCTAGTTATAACCAATAACTCTCGGTTGTGAATTGGACCCGAGGCCCAAATTCACCAGATGTCTCAAGGCCCGGGACTCCCGATGGCCCAGTCAAGGAAACCAATCTCTTACAGCCAAATAATCACTAAAATCTGGGACTCCCAATGAAATTAGTGACTATATACTACTTTACTTACGCGAAAACAGACACCTCACACTGTAAGCCATATCTGTAATCAAATAAGCGTTAAGTAGCTGACAAGATTGGAAAGACATCCAAGCTTGATATTGTTTTTGAGGATTTTTAAGTTTTATTTCCAAAAATAGAAGATTACTATTTTGGGAAACTTACTTCTTTTAGAAACTTTCTAAATTTAGTAACTTACTAAAAATAGAAATTTCTAATTTAAACATTTTATTAAATATCTTGGGTTGGGTCACAAATTATAGGCCCAATTCTTGGCCCAAGACCATAGAATTCCAGCTGGCCCAATAATTTGACATAACCGATCCGGTTTATTAATTCTGGTCCAAGACCAAATTAACTATCAAAACCATCGGTTATTTACTAAACCAGACCAGCTCTAAATTATTTGGTCCAACCAAATCAAACTTAGACCAGCCTTCGGTTTAGGTTAAAATTCAATTTTTGAATTTCAATCCGGTTTAACCAGAAATTAAATAATACCAAGTATTAAATTATTTCCAGCAAACCGCGATTTGGGTTAACCGCTTGAACCACCAATTAAATTGGATCGGTTCAGTTAAATCCAAAACCGGGAAAAAACACCTAGTGTTTTAGCCAATTTGATTTAACTTGCGGTTTAAGGCTTTAAACACACAATTAACCGCCAATTAAATGGACCGGTTTAATTGGTGTGGTTTTGGGCAACGAACCGCGAAGCTCGGTTTAACCGATTGACTATTCGCGGGACGTAAAATTTTAACGGGTCAAACGATCGTATCCTTGATCGGATCATGGACCCACGATCCAACCCTAGGCCCATCACGATCCGATCGTCACGTTCCCATTAACGCATCACGCGGCTTGATCAAACATAATTCAAGCGATCACTTTAAGACAACAAAGGCCTAGGGTTGTCTAATGTTGACTTTTAACATGAAACAAATCTAATGTTGACTTTTAAATCGTGATCTTTGTTATGATACGATTTATAAAAGATTGCTTTGTATGAATTAATTAATTATTTAATTAATTGTGGTTCAAGCGGTTAACCCAAATCGCGGTTTGCTGGAAATTATTTAATACAATTGGTATTATTTAATTTCTGGTTAAACCGGATTTAAATTCAAAATTGAATTTTAACCTAAACCGAAGGCTGGTCTAAGTTTGATTTGGTTGGACCAAATAATTTAGAGCTGGTCTGGTTTAGTAAATAACCAGTTGGATTTAGTAGTTAATTTGGTCTTGGACCAGAATTAATGAACCGACTCGGTTATGTCAAATTATTGGGCCAGTTGGAATTCTGTGGTCTTGGGCCAAGAATTGGGCCTATAATTTGTGACCCATCCGAAAACTTTAACTGAAGGATTATGAGTTTTTCCATGGTTCAATTCTCAGATTGCAACCTAGCACATAATCTTAAACAGATCTAGGTTCTTGTAAATGAATCATAAACACAAACCTGGACATTACCTTTTGCAGCGGAATGATTGTAATGTCGAGATCAACGAACAGATGAATACCTGTTCCTCCTCGGTATCCACACGCTTACAAGCACGGATGGCTGCTAGACCGGATGGATGATCAACAGAGAGAGAGATTGGAGAGGGAGAGGCCCTGCGGCCACCAGCCCCAAATCTCCAAAGATGGCTTAGGGTTTCTAAAACCCTTGTTGCAATCTTATTTATTCACTAATGGGCCCAAGTTTAATTAATTAAACTAATGGTCCATTAGACTTTTGGGCAACCAGTGAAGTAGCACAACTACAAATACTCAGTAAAGACGAATTTGATCGATTCCAATCCACATTTACGTGGTGTCTTTCAACTGATATTGGTGGAACTATTTCAGCGTAAACTTAGATATTTCTAGGGCGTTATTCTTAAAGAATATCATGGAAGATTCGTGTGACTCATCTTTAATCATTTCTAATAAGATCTGATTCTTTCTCACAGAAATACCTCAAGGTTTTCAGGACATTTCTAAATTTAGAAAGTTTCTAAAATAAGTAAGTTTCCCAAAATAGTAATCTTCTATTTTTGGAAATAAAACCTAAAATCCTCAAAAACAATATCAAGCTTGGATGTCTTGCCCAATCTTGTCAGCTACTTAACGCTTATTCAATTACAGATATGGCTTACAGTGTGAGGTGTCTGTTTTTGCGTAAGTAAAGTAGTATATAGTCACTAACTTCATTGGGAGTCCCAGATTTTAGTGATTATTTGGCTGTAAGAGATTGGTTTCCTTGACTGGGCCATCGGGAGTCCCGGGCCTTGAGACATCTGGTGTATTGGGCCTTGGGCCCAATCCACAACCGAGAGTTATATGGATATAACTAGCTGTGTGCATGCTTACCAAGTAAAGCTAATTCCGGGTGACGGCCAGTGGCCCACTTTGGTTTTAGTTGAACATGGGTCTCGGAATCATTGCATTCTTATGAGGTTAAACAAAGAAATTTTGAATGCAATGCGAGTTTTCTTATAAGTTATTAAGATTACTCTTTATGAACTAAATAACTAAAACTCTATTTATCTCTAAATTTCAGTTATGACTAGCACAAACAATCAAAACACTTTCTCGATCCGGTCTGTCCTTGAAATGGACAAACTGAACGGATCAAATTTCTTGACTTGGTCGCGGAACCAGAGGCTAGTCCTCAGGCAGGAGAGAAAGGAATATGTCCTTGAGAGAGCTCTCCCCATGAGGATCGGGTCCAATGCCTCTCATGCAGTATATGATGCTTGGAATAAGCATTATAATGATGCGGTAGATGTGCGTGGTCTGATATTGGCTACTATGGACTCAGACTTGCAGAAGCAATATGAGAACATGGAGTCGCCAATAGAGATGATCAGCAGCCTGAAATTGAGATTTCAGGAGCAGGTAAGAGTGGAGAGATACCAGTTGGTTAAATCTCTCACTAGCTGCAAGCTACCAAATGATCATCCAGTAAGTCCTCATGTCAGTAAAATGATGGGTTACATTGATAACCTGAGGAAACTGGATTATCAAGTTAGCTAAGAATTGGCAACTGAGATCATTCTGCAGTCACTGCCGTCAAGCTATGATAAGTTCAGAAGGAACTATATCAACAAAGGCTTAACGAAGACGTTGACTGAACTGCATGATATGCTCAAAACAGTTGAGCCAAACGTGAAGAGTACCCTGTACAATCTCATGAAGGAGAAGGGTAGGTTTACAAAACCTAGTGCTGACAAGGGTGAAGACAAAGTTGTCCAGATTTTGAATCATGGCAAGCGTGTGTCTTCTGAGCCCGAGTCAGATACCTCTTACGTTGGTAAGTGCTGCTACTGTAAAGAGACTGGGCATTGGAAGAGAAATTGCATTAAATTCATGGAAGATTATGAGGAGTTAAAGTCGATGTATGAGACTACTTCCTCAGGTATTCATGTTATTACTTCAAGTTATACCTTATAGGTATTGAATACTGGTTGTGGCACTGATATTTGTTATAATATGCAGAGCCTGAGCAACAGTAAAACGTTGAAGGAAGGGCAAGTGGAACTGCGTGTCTGGAAGGAGCTATTGATGCTGCCTCAGCCGTAGGATTTTCACTTGTAGATGCCTTTGAGGCTTGATTTTGTATTAAGTAATTGCTACAATGTACCTGCTTTAAGCAGAGTTGTTTTTCATTTTCTTGTGAAGAATTTGAATGTTTTTCATTTTGATAAAGACAAGTTTTGTTCTTTTGATCTTAATGAAATGTTAATTGTAGCACCCTATTCAAGGAATGGGTTTTATATCTTAAACCAAAGAGTGCCTAAATGTAACATAAATACCGAATTGGTTTAAATCTGATGAATTAAACCTGATTTTTCTTGGCATAAATGTTTTGGTCAAATAGAGTAAATCGGATTCAGAAACCCCATAGTTATGGACTTTTGGGCTCATTTGAATGGATATCTTATGAGACTTGAATTCTGCTTACTGGACCAAAAGACAAAGGGCCCATCTTAGCCGAGCTAGAGAAAGGCCCAAAGGCTTATTGGAGATTGAACATACTCATGTATGTGGTCCGATGAGCAGTAATGCCAGAGAAAATTTCCTGTACTTCATTGTCTCTACTGATTACTTCAGTGAGTAAGACTGTGTTCATTTGATGAGACACAAGTCGGAATTCTTTGACATGGTCGAAAGAGTTCCAGAATGAGGTATAGAATCTGAGTGACAGAAGTATTAAGACTCTGGATTAGATCACGAGTGAGAATACTTGAGTCATTAATGGTGTGATCATCTGAATGAGTGTGAAGTTGTTTCACAGCTCAATTCTCCTGAAAACCTTGAGGTATTTCTGTGAGAAAGAATCAGATCTTATTAGAAATGATTAAAGATGAGTCACACGAATCTTCCATGATATTCTTTAAGAATAACGCTCTAGAAATATCTAAGTTTACGCTGAAATAGTTCCACCAATATCAGTCGAAGACACCACGTAAATGTGGATTGGAAATGATCCAAATTCGTCTTTACTGAGTATTTGTAGTTGTGCTACTTCCGCTGGTTGTCCTAGGGAAACCAAGGCTTGTTACTTTTACGTCCATTCTGTTTTCTAAGAAGGGAAGTTACTTTCCAAGAAGAACAGTGGGAGTAAAAGTATAACTCGAAGAAATTCGAGAAATACAGGAGGCTGCTCAACCTGTTGAGGGAGAGCAACGGATGGATTTACAGATTTCTGTAGAATCTACACCTGTAGAGCCTGAAGTTCGCAGATATGAATGAATCAGTCACTAATCCGAGAGTGATTTCTCGTCATTAGTTGAACCTGATGATCATTGAAAGTTCGCATGATCTGATGATCATTGAAAGCGACGAATCTGCGAAATTCAAAGAAGCGAAAGTGAGCCCGGACTCCAAAAATTACACTATGTGTAAGTTAGCTTCATTGATCCATTCATGGATGGAAGCAAACATATCGGAGTTGGAATCTTCGTTCTGTTGAAGTAGTCAAGGTTTTGACTTGAACAGGAACGAAGTGGAACTGTGCGTTTACTAATAGATAAGTGGGAGCGATGTTGCATTTCTCATATTGTATGTCGATGACATACTGATTCTCGGAAATAACGTCCCAATGCTGCAGTCGGTAAAGGACTGGCTTGGGAGTTGGTTTTATGATTGACATGGGTAAAGCCACGTAGTTCTTGGATTTTGGATCTAAAGATAGAGATCCAAAAGAGCTGGTAGGACAAAGTCAGGATTCTTAAATTGACAAAGTCCTACACGTTTTCAGCATTCCAAGAAGGGTTTTATGCCAATGTCACATGGCATTACGTTAAGCAAGACACAGTGTCCTACGATAACTGATGAGCTTAAATACATGGATGAGATTCCATATGCGTCGGCAATTGGATCTATCATGTATGCCATGAAACGTACTTGTTTGATGTTGTTTTAATGTTAAGCAAGACAAGTAAAGACCAGTCAAATCCAGTAAAGAATCACTGGATTGCCGTAAAGAATATCCTAAAGTATTTGAGGAATACTAAGGATGAATTCTTGATTTACGGAGAAAGTGAGGTGCTACAAGTCGATAGAGTCTGAAAGGCAAGTTTCCAATAGACAAAGATAATTCCCGGTCACAGTTCGGCTATATCTTGTGTCTGACTGGCGGTGCAAGGCACTGTTGCTGACTCCATGACTTAAGCTGAACATTTCGCAGCTTGAGAAGCGGCGAAAGAGGTTGTTTGGAAAGAAGAGTTCATCACTGAACTTGATGTGATTCCCAGCATAGATGAGACTAGCTGCACATCAGAGGTCCAAACACCTTGAGGGTAGGTATAACCTATTCCGTGTGATAAATGAAAGAGGTGTTAAGTAGATAAGCAAGTTTCATCGAATGAGAATGTTGCTAATCTATTAACGAAGCCACTCCTTATGCCTAAGCACGAGTCACGGACTGTAGCTGTAGGATGAGTGAAATTAAGATGTAGTCTTAATTTCTGTGGGAGTTTGTGAAGGGCTTTACTTAGTTGTTTTGAAAGGTTCATGTAAACATAATATTTTATGTTTATGAAATCTATGATTTCTGGATTATTTTAACTGTGATATAAATAATCGTTCCAAAATGATTCATGTCATTATATATGGGCCATCGAAGTACATGAGTAAGACTTGATCCTGAAACCCCATATTTAACGAAATGACATAAATCATAGTGTCCATAGTCGAAGGTTGTTGAATTGGAACACCAACAACCACTTGAGACTAGATTGTGTTGAGACTTATGACCAAGTTTCGAGGGGTCATAGATGCACGGCATCAAAGTCGACACATAGGTATATGTAGGGGAGCATATGACCGGACATGGCCCGCTGATGAGAACTCTACAAGATATTAATATCTGTGTCATGAGAGGTTCTCATATACGACTATAGAGTATAGTCCTTAGACCTGAGTTCGCATGCATGTGGCTGCACATGGAGTGATGCGCTTTGATCATTGTCTAACGCTGTTTCGTAACTGAGAGCTATAAGGACCTTGGTTGGGTGTATTATAAAGTGTGTAGTTCATAGTGATGGAACAAGATGGGATTTGTCCCTGCCGTTTAACGGAGGTAATATCTCTAGGCCAATCGGAGACTTGATAGCTGGTAAGAGAGTGGCCACTCCCAAACGGACTTGCCCAAGTCGTTTGCATTGTCAGTATCAAATCTGGTCCGATGAACATGGTCTGGCTATATAAGGATGACACGCATCTTGCCTTATGCCAGATCGAGATATTGAGACGAAAGGACTAGGGAATGTAGGATTCCAGTACAAGTGGGAGATTGTTGGGAATGTCCTGAAATCTACTGTACTATCTCTAGAAAGTTTGATAAATGTCGAGATCAGACATAAGTCATAAATACTGGGTGATCATGATGACTTGCTAGAGCCCGCTCATGATCTATAAGTTTAGGACTTATTACCAGTATTGTATGATCCCGAAGGGTCACACACCATAGCTAACGGGAAAGTTAAGATGGAATTAATACGGTAAGATGCTAAGGCATTTACTGTATTTGTACAGAGAGTTGGGCAGACAACAAATGGGCTTTTGTCTGATTTGTGTCTTGGGCCCAAAAGTCTAATGGACCATTAGTTTAATTAATTAAACTTGGGCCCATTAGTGAATAAATAAGATTGCAACAAGGGTTTTAAACAGATCTAGGTTCTTGAAAAACGAATCATAAAACCAACCTGATCATTAATTCATACAAAGCAATCTTTTATAAATCGTATCATAACAAAGATCACGATTTAAAAGTCAACATTAGATTATGAAATGCGAGCGTGATAATTAATTGAACAAACATTAGATCACGAACATAAGCGAACCAATTCGATTATTCAATTCAACAATGGACATTCACCATTAACTCATTCACCATTTACAGAGCAGCGATCACCTCCTTCTCTCGGCAGTGGACGGATCACGGCTCAACGCCACTCAGACCCGCCATGGCCTGCTGGCTCGTACCCATCTGATACCACTGAAGGATTATGAGTTTTTCCATGGTTCAATTCTCAGATTGCAACCTAGCACATAATCTTAAACAGATCTAGGTTCTTGTAACTGAATCATAAACACAAACCTGGACATTACCTTTTGCAGCGGAATGATTGTAATGTCGAGATCAACGAACAGATGAATACCTGTTCCTCCTCGGTATCCACACGCTTACAAGCACGGATGGCTGCTAGACCGGATGGATGATCAACAGAGAGAGAGATTGGAGAGGGAGAGGCCCTGCGGCCACACCCACAAATCGCCAAAAAATGGCTTAGGGTTTCTAAAACCCTTTGTTGCAATCTTATTGATTCACTAATGGGCCCAAGTTTAATTAATTAAACTAATGGTCCATTAGACTTTTGGGCCCAAGACACAAATCAGACAAAAGCCCATTTGTTGTCTGCCCAACTCTCTGTACAAATACAGTAAATGCCTTAGCATCTTACCGTATTAATTCCATCTTAACTTTCCCGTTAGCTATGGTGTGTGACCCTTCGGGATCATACAATACTGGTAATAAGTCCTAAACTTATAGATCATGAGCGGGCTCTAGCAAGTCATCATGATCACCCAGTATTTATGACTTATGTCTGATCTCGACACTTATCATACTTTCTAGAGATAGTACGGTAGATTTCAGGACATTCCCAACAATCTCCCACTTGTACTGGAATCCTACACAGGACATTCCCAACAATCTCCCGATTGTACTGGAATCCTACATTCCCTAATCCTTTTGTCTCAATATCTCGATCTGGCATAAGGCAAGATGCGTGTCATCCTTATATAGCCAGACCATGTTCATCGGACCAGATTTGATACTGACAATGCAAACGACTTGGGCAAGTCCGTTTGGGAGTGGCCACTCTCTTACCAGCTATCAAGTCTCCGATTGGCCTAGAGATATTACCTCCGTTATACGGCAAGGACAAATCCCATCTTGTTCCATCACTATGAACTACACGCTTCATAATACACCCAACCAAGGTCCTTATAGCTCCCAGTTACGAAACAGCGTTAGACAATGATCAAAGTGCATCAATCCATGTGCAGCCACATGCATGCGAATTCAGGTCTAAGGACTATACTCTATAGTCGTATATGAGAACATCTTATGACACAGATATTAATATCTTGTAGAGTTCTCATCAGCGGGCCATGTCCGGTCATATGCTCCCCTACATATACCTATGTGTCGACTTTGATGCCGCGCATCTATGACCCCCCGAAACTTGGTCATAAGTCTCAACACAATCTAGTCTCAAGTGGTTGTTGGTGTTCCAATTTCAACAACCTTCGACTATGGACACTATGATTTATGTCATTTCGTTAAATATGGGGTTTCAGGATCAAGTCTACTCATGTACTTCGATGGCCCATATATAATGACATGAATCATTTTGGAACGATTATTTATATCACAGTTAAAATAATCCAGAAATCATAGATTTCATAAACATAAAATATTATGTTTACATGAACCTTTCAAAACAATTAAGTAAAGCCCTTCACAAACTCCCACTGAAATTAAGACTACATCTTAATTTCACTCATCCTACAGCTACAGTCCGTGACTCGTGCTTAGGCATAAGGAGTGGCTTCGTTAATAGATTAGCAACGTTCTCATTCGATGAAACTTGCTTATCTACTTAACACCTCTGTCATTTATCTCACGGAATAGGTTATACCTACCCTCAAGGTGTTTGGACCTCTGATGTGCAGCTAGTCTCATCTATGCTGGGAATCACATCAAGTTCAGTGATGAACTCTTCTTTCCAAACAACCTCTTTCGCCGCTTCTCAAGCTGCGGAACATACTCATGTATGTGGCCCAATGAGCAGTAATGCCAGAGAAAATTTCCTGTACTTCATTGTCTCTACTGATTACTTCAGTGAGTGTGACTGTGTTCATTTGATGAGACACAAGTCGGAATTCTTTGACATGGTCGAAAGAGTTCCAGAATGAAGTATAGGATCTGAATGACAGAAGTATTAAGACTCTGGATTAGATCACGAGTGAGAATACTTAAGTCATTGATTGTGTGATCATCTGAATGAGTGTGAAATCGTTTCACAGCTCATTTCTCCTGAAAACCTGAAGGTGTTTCTGTGAGAAAGAATCAGATCTTATTAGAAATGATTAAAGATGAGTCACACGAATCTTCCATGATATTATTTAAGAATAACGCTCTAGAAATATCTAAGTTTACGCTGAAAAGGTTCCACCAATATCAGTTGAAAGACACCACGTAAATGTGGATTGGAATCGATCCAAATTCGTCTTTACTGAGTATTTGTAGTTGTGCTACTTCACTGGTTGTCCTAGGGAAACCAAGGCTTGTTACTTTTACGTCCATTCTGTTTTCTAAGAAGGGAAGTTACTTTCCAAGAAGAACAGTGGGAGTAAAAGTATAACTCGAAGAAATTCGAGACATACAGGAGGCTGCTCAACCTGTTGAGGGAGAGCAACGGATGGATTTACAGATTTCTGTAGAATCTACACCTGTGAAGCCTGAAGTTCGCAGATATGAATGAATCAGTTACTAATCCGAGAGTGATTTCTCGTCATTAGTTGAACCTGATAATCATTGAAAGTTCGCATGATCTGATGATCATTGAAAGCGACGAATCTGCGAAATTCAAAGAAGCGGAAGTGAGCCCGGACTCCGAATGATTACACTATGTGTAAGTTAGCTTTATTGATCCATTCATGGATGGAAGCAAACATATCGGAGTTGGAATCTTCGTTCTGTTGAAGTAGTCAAGGTTTTGACTTGAACAGGAACGAAATGGAACTGTGCGTTTACTAATAGATAAGTGGGAGCGATGTTGCATTTCTCATATTGTATGTCGATGACATACTGATTCTCGGAAATGACGTCCCAAAGCTACAGTCGGTAAAGGACTGGCTTGGGAGTTGGTTCTAATGATTGACATGGGTAAAGCCACGTATGTTCTTGGATTTTGGATCTAAAGATAGAGATCCGAAAGAGCTGGTAGGACAAAGTCAGGATTCTTATCCCGACAAAGTCCTACATGTTTTCAGCATTCCAAGAAGGGTTTTATGCCAATGTCACATGGCATTACGTTAAGCAAGACACAGTGTCCTACGATAACTGCTGAGCTTAAATGCATGGATAAGATTCCATATGCGTCGGCAATTGGATCTATCATGTATGTCATGAAACGTACTTGTTTGATGTTGCTTTAATGTTAAGCAAGACAAGTAAAGACCAGTCAAATCCAGCAAAGAATCACTGGATTGCCGTAAAGAATGTCCTAAAGTATTTGAGGAATACTAAAGATAAGTTCTTGATTTACGGAGAAAGTGAGGTGCTACAAGTCGATAGAGTCTGAAAGGCAAGTTTCCAACGGACAGAGATGATTTCCGGTCACAGTCCGGTTATATCTTGTGTCTGTCTGGCGGTGCAAGGCACTGTTGCTGACTCCATGACTTAAGCTGAACATTTCACAGTTTGAAAGCAGCGAAAGAGGTTGTTTGGAAAGAAGAGTTCGTCACTGAACTTGATGTGATTCCCAGCATAGATGAGACTAGCTGCACATCAGAGGTCCAAACAACTTGAGGGTAGGTATAACCTATTCCGTGAGATAAATGACAGAGATGTTAAGTAGATCAGCAAGTTTCAACAAATGAGAACGTTGCTAATCTATTAACGAAGCCACTCCTTAGGCCTAAGCACGAGTCGCGGACTGTTGCTGTAGGATAAGTGAAATTAAGATGTAGTCTTAATTTCAGTGGGAGTTAGTAAAGGGCTTTATTTAGTTATTTGATATGTTCTTGTAAAACATTTAAGATGTTTAATGAAATTATTATTTCAAGATTATTTTAACTGTGATGAAATAATCGTTCCAAAATGATATGAACCATTTTATAGGTCATCGAAGTAAGTGACTTGATCTTGAGTCATCAAAGTCATTTAGCTTGATCATGAGACCCTATATTTGATAGATGGCTTATATCATCCTGTCCCTAGTCGAAGGTTGTTGAAATTGGAACATCAACAACCGCGTGAGACTAGATTGGTATGTGACTTATGACAAAGTCTCAGTGTGTCATAGATGCGCGGCATCAAAGTCAGTACATAGGTGTATGTTGGGAACATACGACCGGACATGACCCGCTTAAGAGAACTCTTCAGGATATTTATATCTGTGTCATAAGAGATTCTCACTACGACTATAGAGTATAGTCCTTAGACCTGAGTTCGCATGCATGTGACCGCACATGGACTGATGCACTTTGATCATTGTCTAACGTTATCGTTCTGCGATAGTTATAAGGACCTTGTTTGGGTACATTATGAAATGAGTAGTTTGCAGTGATGGAACAAGACGGAATTTGTCCCTCCAATATAAATGGAGTGAATATCTCTAGGCCAATCGGAGATTTGAATACTGGAAAATGCATGGCCATGCTCAAACGGACTTTCCCGAGTCGTTTGGATTGTCAGTATCAAATCAGAGTCCGATAAACAAGATTAGGCTTTATAAGGATGACACTAATCTTGCCTTATGACTAATCGAGATATTGAGACAAAAGGATTATGAATACAGAGATTCCAGTACAAGTGGGAGATTGTTGGAATTGTGTCCAGTAATCTCGGTACTGTCTCTAGAAAGTAAGAGTATGTCAATGATCAGACATAAGTCATATAATACTGGGGGTCATGATGGCTTGCTAGAGTCCGCTCATGATCTATAAGTCTTGGACTTATTGCCTTTGTTATATGATCCCATATGGGTCACACGCCTAAGCTAACGGGAATATACGAAAGAACGGTTAAGCAGAAGTACGGTAAAAGTGCTAGGCATTTACTGTGCTTAGAGAGAGACTAAAGGGCCTGATTAAATCCCAGGGATTTAATCAGACAGGGAATTGGGCCTAAAAGCCCAATAGAGTTAAAGAAGGGTTTTATAAACTAAAACCAAGTCTTTCTCCTCTAACTCTTCCTCTTTTGCGCCGCAAACAGCCTCTCTCTGCGCCTCCTTCTTGCTCGGTCTAGCAGCCAATTTCCCGGTGTGCGTGTGTGAGCCTTTGGAGGATCCATCCCTTGGTGGTTCTGCTGATCTCTGACCCGTGCCTCCTCTTTCCGCTGCATAAAAAGGTAACAGGTGAGATCCATTAAGTTTCTAGCAAGAGAACCTAGATCTGGCATGTTTAGGATCTATTAATCTGATGAATTGAATCAGGATTAACACTATAAGATCCATCAAGATCTAGATTCTAATTGATCAGGTTAGAACTAGCTTTAAGCACAATTAAATTGAAGAACAGATATAGTTATGAATCCTTAACTGAATTTGAACAAGTCTAGCAAGTCATGAAATCCTATGTGAGAAACCCTAAACCTAACTATGGATCTACTCAGACATAGATAATGAAAACATAATCATAGAATGAATAAATTGCATAAAAGAATAAGAGTAAAAGGGGTTCGAAATCTTCTCCAAATACAGATGATGTAACAGGTTCAGATCAGCCCCAAAAAGCTCTAAAATCCTCTGCTCTTAATTATCAAAGTGTATTGTAAAAAGTATAAAGCGTATCTAATAAAAACACTAAAAACTCTATTATATAGGCATAATCTCGGCCAAGGGCTTCTTTGTAAATATCAGGAACTTCTGGATCAAAGTGCAAATTCTTCACTCTTCTAAACCGCCGAGTTTTTGGCCCATCTCGCTGGTGCATCGATCGATGCTAGAGTGCAACGATCGACACCTTCCTCTGTTTCGGACAGTGAACTCTATCTCTCGGCCAAACACTCCAAAAATCTCCAGAATGCTCCATTATCTCCAATTCAGCTCCCAACCTGATTATACCTGTAAAAGACTCTAAACAAAGACAAAAGACACTAAAAACACACTTATATCATGGTCTAAAACTAGTAAAAACCATGATATATCAGACACACATCTTGCCTTATGCCAGATCGAGATATTAAGACAAAAGGACTAGGGAATGTAGGATTCCAGTACAATCGGAAGATTGTTGGGAATGTCCTTTGTAGAATTCCAGTACAAGTGGGAGATTGTTGGGAATGTCCTGAAATCTACCGTACTATCTCTAGAAAGTATGATAAGTGTCGAGATCAGACATAAGTCATAAATACTGGGTGATCATGATGGCTTGCTAGAGTCCGCTCATGATCTATAAGTTTAGGACTTATTACCAGTATTGTATGATCCCGAAGGGTCACACACCATAGCTAACGGGAAAGTTAAATGGAAATAATACGGTAAGATGCAATGGCATTTACTGTATTGGATCAGAGTTTTGGGCCAGACAAAATACAGGCTTTTGTCTGATTTGTGTTTTGGGCCCAAAAGATTAATGAGCCATTAGTCTAATGACTTGGCTCATTTCCTCTAGCACTTTTGGACATTGGGCGTTTTCCATGGTTTAATTCTCAATTACAACCTAACACAAATCCTTAAACAGATCTAGGTTCTCGTCAAATGAATCATAAAGCAAACCTGATCACTACCTTTCAGATTGCAGCGGATGATGGATGGTAATGATGAGATCAGCTAGAACAGATGGTAACACCTATTCCTCCTCGAGTATCCACACTCTTACAAGCACGGGACGGCTGCTAGACCAAAGATGTGGAAGATCAGAGAGAGAGATTTGAGAGATAGAGAGCTCGCGGCCAAGGAGGAAAATCGCAAGAAGCTGGGCTTCCTTAGGGTTTTATGATTCTCTTATATCTCATTAATGGGCCCAAGTCATTAGACTAATGGCTCATTAATCTTTTGGGCCCAAAACACAAATCAGACAAAAGCCTGTATTTTGTCTGGCCCAAAACTCTGATCCAATACAGTAAATGCCATTGCATCTTACCGTATTATTTCCATTTAAATTTCCCGTTAGCTATGGTGTGTGACCCTTCGGGATCATACAATACTGGTAATAAGTCCTAAACTTATAGATCATGAGCGGACTCTAGCAAGCCATCATGATCACCCAGTATTTATGACTTATGTCTGATCTCGACACTTATCATACTTTCTAGAGATAGTACGGTAGTTTTCAGGACATTCCCAACAATCTCCCACTTGTACTGGAATTCTACAAAGGACATTCCCAACAATCTTCCGATTGTACTGGAATCCTACATTCCCTAGTCCTTTTGTCTTAATATCTCGATCTGGCATAAGGCAAGATGTGTGTCATCCTTATATAGCCAGACCATGTTTATCGGACCAGATTTGATACTGACAATGCAAACGACTTGGGCAAGTCCGTTTGGGAATGGCCATTCTCTTACCAGCTATCAAATCTCCGATTGGCCTAGAGATATTACCTCCGTTAAACGGCAGGGACAAATCCCATCTTGTTCCATCACTATGAACTACACAATTCATAATACACCCAACCAAGGTCCGTATAGCTCCCAGTTACGAAACAGCGTTAGACAATGATCAAAGCGTATTACTCCATGTGCAGCCACATGCATGCGAACTCAGGTCTAAGGACTATACTCTATAGTCGTATATGAGAACCTCTTATGACACAGATATTAATATCTTGTAGAGTTCTCATCAGCGGGCCATGTCCGGTCATATGTTCCCCTACATATACCTATGTGTCGACTTTGATGCCGCGCATCTATGACCCCTCGAAACTTGGTCATAAGTCTCAACACAATCTAGTCTCAACAGGTTGTTGGTGTTCCAATTTCAACAACCTTCGACTATGGACACTATGATTTATGTCACTTCGTTAAATATGGGGTTTCAGGATCAAGTCAACTCATGTACTTCGATGACCCATATATAATGACATGAATCATTTTGGAACGATTATTTTATATCACAGTTAAAAATAATCCAGAAATAAAATTTCATTAACATTTAAAATGTTTACATGAACCAATCAAAATAACTAAAACAAAAGCCCTCACAACTCCCACTCAAAAAGAGATTACATATGAATATCTCTAATTCCTACAGCAGCAGTATGCAACTCGTGCTTAGGTCTCGGGAGTGGCTTTGTCAACGGGTCAGCCACGTTCTCATCAGTGGGAACTCTGCTGACCATCACTTCACCTCTATTCACTATATCACGAATCAGGTGATACCTTCTCATAATGTGTTTGGATTTCTGATGATGTCTCGGTTCCTTGGCTTGAGTAATTGCACCATTGTTGTCACAATACAGTGCTAGAGGCTCAGTGGCATTTGGGAATACACCGAGTTCAATCAAGAAGTTCCTTATCCAAACTCCTTCCTTCGCAGCTTCCGAAGCAGCGATGTATTCAGCTTCAGTTGTGGAATCTGCCACGGTGCTCTGCTTGGAACTCTTCCAACTTACTGCACCGCCATTCAGACAGAAGATGTAGCCAGACTGTGACCGGAAATCATCCTTATCTGTCTGAAAACTTGCATCCGTGAATCCACTAATTTCAAGCACTTCACTTCCTCCGTAAACCAAGAACTTATCCTTAGTATTCCTCAAATACTTCAGGATATTCTTTACGGCAATCCAGTGACTCTCACCTGGATTAGACTGGTACCTACTCGTCATGCTTAGTGCATAAGCAACATCAGGACGAGTACAGATCATGGCATACATGATAGATCCTATAGCCGAAGCATAAGGAATCCTACTCATGCGCTTAAGCTCATCAGGTGTTTTAGGACACTGATCCTTGCTTAGTGTAGCACCATGTATCATTGGCGTGAACCCCTTCTTGGATTTATCCATTCCGAATCGATGCAGGACTTTATCTATATAAGCATCTTGACAAAGTCCAATCAGCTTTTTAGATCTGTCTCTAAAGATTCGGATTCCAAGAACATACGCGGCTTCACCCATGTCCTTCATGGAAAAACAACTTCCCAGCCAGTCTTTAACAGACTTCAGCATTGGAATATCATTTCCAAGAAGCAATATGTCATCGACATATAAGATAAGAAACGCCACTTTGCTCCCACTAGTTTTCTTATACACACATTGTTCCTCTTGGTTTCTGATGAAGTCAAAGTTCTTTATTGCTTCATCAAAACGAAGATTCCAACTCCTCGATGCTTGCTTCAATCCATAAATGGATTTGTGAAGCTTGCATACTTTCCCAGCATTCTTAGGATCAATGTAACCGTCAGGTTGTGTCATATACACATCCTCCTCCAAGATTCCATTCAGGAAGGCGGTTTTCACATCCATCTGCCAAATCTCATAATCATAATAAGCGGCAGTTGCTAGGAGAATCCGAATTGATTTCATCATGGCCACTGGTGAATAGGTTTCATCATAGTCTATACCATGAATTTGCTTGAAACCTTTTGCCACCAACCTGGCCTTGTAAATCTGGACATTTCCATCCATGTCAATCTTCTTCTTGAAGATCCATTTACACTCGATGGCTTTTGCACCAGCAGGTAAATCAACCAGTGAAAACACTCGGTTTGTAGACATGGAGTCCATCTCGGATTCAGTGGCTTCACACCACTTTAAGGAGTCAGGGCCCATCATGGCTTCTGCAAAGTTCGAGGGTTCATCACCGTCAATGATCAAAAGATCATGGCAATTAGTCACAAGGAATCCCTGATATCTATCAGGTTCCTGACGGATCCTTCCGGATCTTCGAACTTCAGGTACTGCAGGTTCAGGTTCTATTACAACTTCATGTAATTCATCCTGCTGTTCTTCCTCATTAGGTTGAACAGGTTCCTGTCCTTCTTGAATTTCATCAAGTTGTACCTTACTCCCACTATCTTTTCTAGAGAGAAACTCCCTTTCAAGAAAAGTACAATCCCGAGCAACAAAGATTTTGTTCTCGGATCGCAGATAGAAGTAATAAGCCTTGGTATCCCTAGGATAACCAATGAAGGAGCATTTGTCAGATTTTGGTGTAAGCTTGTCTGAGATTAATCTTTTGACATAGGCTTCACAACCCCAAATTCTGAGAAAAGACATTGCTGGAGCTTTTCCAGTCCATATCTCATATGGTGTCTTTGCTACTGCCTTTGATGGCACTCTGTTCAGTGTGAACGTTGCGGTGAGCAAAGCATATCCCCAAAGGGATATAGGAAGGTCTGTGTGACTCATCATGGATCGGACCATATCTAACAATGTCCGATTCCTTCTCTCAGACACACCATTCCACTGAGGTGTTCCAGGAGGTGTGAGTTGGGAGATAATCCCACACTCACTCAGATGATCACGAAATTCCTGTCTCAAGTATTCTCCTCCTCGGTCCGACTGAAGAGCCTTAATACTTTTACCAAGCTGGTTCTGTACTTCATTCTGGAATTCTTTGAACTTTTCAAAGGTTTCCGACTTATGTTTCATCAAGTAGACATATCCATATCTACTGAAATCATCAGTGAATGTAATGAAGTACTGAAAGTTTCCTCTAGCACTTGTGGACATTGGGCCACACACGTCAGTATGTATCAGGCCCAATAGTTCACTGGCCCTTTCTGTGGGTTTATTGAAAGGCGCCCGTGTCATTTTGCCCATTAGGCAAGATTCGCATTGCTCACAAGACTCAAAGTCAAATGAGCCCAAGAGTCCATTTGAATGGAGCCTCTTGACGCGTTTCTCACTAATGTGCCCCAAACGACAATGCCAGAGAAACGTTTCATTTTCTTCGTTAGATTTGAACCGTTTCGTATTAATGTTATATACTGGAGCAGATTGATCCAGCATGTACAGCCCATTTATAAGAGGGGCACAGCCATAGAACATATCATTGAGATTAAAGGAACACAATTTATTCTTAATAGAAAAATCAAATCCTTGCAAATCCAACAATGAAACTGAAATGATATTTCTGCTTATAGCAGGTACAAAATAACAATTCTCAAGTTCTAAAATCAATCCAGAAGGTAAAGACAACAAGTAAGTGCCAACGGCCAGTGCTGGAACCTTCGCTCCATTGCCAACCCGCAACTCTACTTGCCCTTGCTTCAACCTTCTACTGTTGCTGAGCGCCTGTATATTAGTACAAATATGAGCCCCACATCCAGTATCTAATACCCAAGTGGTATTATCAGAAGTAGTAGTATTTACTTCAATAACAAAAATACCTGAAGATTTAGTCTCCAAGGACTTCTTCTTCTTCAGACTTTCCTGGTATTTCTTACAGTCCCTGCGGTAATGCCCTGCCTCTTTGCAAAAGTGGCAGATATCAGAAGGCCCAGCTTTAGACACGGGCTTGGGCTTGGCCTTTTCATTGCTGACTACCTTGCCCTTTCCCTTGTCTGCAGCGGATTTCTTGAAACCCTTGCCCTTCTGGACCATGAGTACAGACGACTCCTTGGTCTTCTTCAGATTTGGTTCTGCAGTCTTGAGCATACCATGTAGCTCAGGCAACGTCTTTATCAACCCATGCATATTATAGTTCAAAATGAACTGGTCATATGCAGGAGTAAGAGACTGCAGAACGATATCACAAGCAAGCTCTTGGCTTATAGGACAGTCGAGCCTAGTCAAATGATCGAGATAACCCATCATTTTCAGAACATGTGGACTCACTGCTGCATCCTTAGCCATTTTACAGTCCAAGAGATTCTTAACAGTTTGGAATCTCTCTGTACGAGCCTGCTCTTGAAACAACGCTTTCAGATTTGCCATCAGCTCCATGGGACAAGTCAGGCCTTCCCACTGCATCTGCAGTTCGGGAGCCATTGTCGCCAACATCAGGCAAATCACGTCATTAGCATCTGAAGAATGCGTATCCCAAGCATTCTTCACAGCTTGTGCGGCATTATTCGCAGGTCTAGGAGAGAGAGCTCTTTCAATGACATAAGCCTTCTTCTCCTGCCTGAGCACGAGTCTCAGGTTCCTGGACCAGTTCAGGAAGTTTGATCCGTTCAGTTTGTCCTTCTCAAGGGCAGACCGGATCGAGAAAGTGTTTTGAGTTGTTGTGCTTGACATAGCTGAAAATATGAGACAATAGAGATTTAGTTATTATGTTCATAAAAGAGCAATCTTAACAACTTATAAGAAAACTCGCATTGTATTCAAAATTTCTTTGTTTAACCTCATAAGAATACAATGATTCCGAGACTCATGTTTAGCTAAATCCAAAGTGGGCCACTGGCCGTCACCCAGAATTAGCTATACTTGGTAAGCATACACACAGCTAGTTATAACCAATAACTCTCGGTTGTGAATAGGACCCGAGGCCCAAATTCACCAGATGTCTCAAGGCCCGGGACTCCCGATGGCCCAGTCAAGGAAACCAATCTCTTACAGTCAAATAATCACTAAAGTCTGGGACTCCCAATGAAATTAGTGACTATATACTACTTTACTTACGCGAAAACAGACACCTCACACTGTAAGCCATATCTGTAATCGAATAAGCGTTAAGTAGCTGACAAGATTGGAAAGACATCCAAGCTTGATATTGTTTTTGAGGATTTTTAACTTTTATTTCCAAAAATAGAAGATTACTATTTTGGGAAACTTTCTTATTTTAGAAACTTTCTAAATTTAGTAACTTACTAAAAATAGAAATTTATAATTTAATATTTTATTAATATTTTGGGTTGGGTCACAAATTATAGGCCCAATTCTTGGCCCAAGACCATAGAATTCCAGCTGGCCCAATAATTTGACATAACCGATCCGGTTTATTAATTCTGGTCCAAGACCAAATTAACTCTCAAAACCATCGGTTATTTACTAAACCAGACCAGCTCTAAATTATTTGGTCCAACCAAATCAAACTTAGACCAGCCTTCGGTTTAGGTTAAAATTCAATTTTATGAATTTAAATCCGGTTTAACCAGAAATAAAATTATTTCCAGTAAACCGCGATTTGGGATAACCGCTTGAACCACCAATTAAATTGGATCGGTTCAGTTAAATCCAAAACCGGGAAGAAACACCTAGTGTTTTAGCCAATTTTGATTTAACTTGCGGTTTAAGGCTTTAAACACACAATTAACCGCCAATTAAATGGACCGGTTTAATCGGTGTGGTTTTGGGCAACGAACCGCGAAGCTCGGTTTAACCGATTGACTATTCGCGGGACGTAAAATTTTAATGGGCCAAACAATCGGATCCTAGATCCAACTCGGCCCATTAACGCAATTGTGGGCCCATGATTATCCAAGGCCCATGATCCAACTTGCGCATCATGCGCTTGCTCACGATCAATTATGATCGATCATCGCATGTGATCACCCTTGGTACATGGCACACACATCACGCATTGGCTCGCGCACGATCCCATGTTAGCCTCACAATCAAATGATTGGTCTCGGCATTACACGATCGGCACACGCACACAAGGAACGAAAGTGAGCTTAGGGTTTTATTAATAATCGGCTCACATGCCCTATTAATTATCGATCAACAACACTCGGCAAGTGTGTTACCGAGACCAATTAGGGTTTCATCTTGCAAAGCAAGAAATCGCAACCAAACACATGATCCGAGACCACTATTGATTTGCGATTAGGTTTTAATAACTTTAATCAATATTAATTCTCAATTGATTCAAAAAACTATTAAACAACCTATGATCCAATTTCACAAGAAACCTAAAACCTGGCTCTGATACCACTGAGGAACAAGATGGGTAATCATCAGCTCTTGCAGATCTCGATATTCCATTGATTAATCCGTTGCAATCATAAGGTAATGATCCTGATCTGTTTATGATTCAACTGCAACCTGGCTCTGATACCACTGTTGGATTATGTGTGTTCATGGTGTAATTGTCAGGTTACATCCTAGCACATAATAAACAAGGATCTAGGTGATTGCAGTTGAATCATAAACAGATTAGGATCATTACCTTATGATTGCAGCGGATTAATCAATGGAATATCGAGATCTGCAAGAGCTGATGATTACCGGCTCCTCCTCAGGTATCCACACGCTTACAAGCTTCGGATCAGGCTGCTAGACCAAGTCGGAACAACAGAGAGAGAGAGAGGAAGAGTGGCTGTGAAAATCGCAGAGGCATAAGCCTTAGGGCTTCCTGCGCCTCTTTTCTTCCTTATATGGGCCCAAGTAATTAAACTAATGGCTCATAAGGCTTTTGGGCCCAAGGCCCAAATCAGACAAAAGACTGTCTTTTGTCTGGCCCAATTCTCTGTACAAATACAGTAAATGCCTTGCATCTTACTGTATTAATTCCATGTTAACTTTCCCGTTAGCTATGGTGTGTGACCCTTAGGGATCATACAATACTGGTAATAAGTCCTAAACTTATAGATCATGAGCGGGCTCTAGCAAGTCATCATGATCACCCAGTATTTATGACTTATGTCTGATCTCGACACTTATCATACTTTCTAGAGATAGTACGGTAGATTTCAGGACATTCCCAACAGTTATATCCAATACAACTCTTGGTTGTGGATTGACATCTCATGTCCAATCCACCTGATGTCTATGGGCCCAAAACGATTTTGATGGCCCATTCAAGTAAACCAATCTTTTGAGTCATGTAATTATCGATGTCTTGCACTGCAATTCCATCAACACGATTACTTCCTGTTTTACTTATGTAATTGTGGACATCTTGCACTGCAAGTCTATCGCACAATGAAACAAGTCTTGTTAGTTGACAAGATTGGGAAGACATCAAGTGTTACTTGATATTTGGTTGAGGAACGGAACCATTTAAAACGTTTAGTTTTATTATGTTTTAATTCTTCTAATTAATTGATTTATCTTGCTTTGATTCTGTGATTTCAGGTTCCATAACCTAAACCATCGAATCTGATGTCGACCGACACTACTTTAGTGTCGATCGATGCAGAATAACCAAAAACAATCTGCGATAACCGATCAATCCAATTGATCCGGTTTTGAGTACCGGTCAGTGTCGATCGACGCTACATATGCATCGGTCGACATCAACCTAATCCAATCGCAATTAAACCATCCTTAGTGTTTAACCATTATTAACCAAGCTCGATAACCGGTCCAATCCAATTGAACCGATTCATCAATCTCGCGAGGTTTGTGTCGATCGACACAACTCTTGTGCATCGACACTAGGCGAAAACTAATTTTTGTTCGGGTTATCCTTATGTGTCGACCGACACCAGATTGGTGTCGATCGACACAGGGCGATAAACCCTAATCGTTTTTCAAGCAAAAAAAACCTAAAACTAGATTTTCATGAAAACGAATTTTAGCATGTTTGTATCAACAATACAGAGATCCAGATTCAACCAATCTAATCAACATGCTACAGATTCAATGGAAACCTAAGGCTTTGATACCACTGAAGGAATTTCTAGCAGATCCTAATCCAATTAGGCAATTCTGGTCTGAATTCCAAGCCTAGGATCTAAGGTTCATATAATTGAATCTATCAGATCTCGAGATTACCTGGTGATTTACAGCGGAAGTTTTGCAAGTAGTCGAGATCACGAAGCACCTCAAACGTTGTGCCTCTACTGGTATCCACACACACACAAACTGAACAGGAGGGATGCTAGTGCCTATGGAGATCAAATCTCTTGAGAGGTTTCTATTCTAGTTCTGGTGGCTGTGTAATTAGGTTAGGTTCGAGTTTAGGTCGACCATATATCTTATATATGTCGACTTAAACCACAACGGAATTAACCAACGATTAAACCGAATTAATCTGGTAATCCGCGAGTTGTGTCGACCGACACACTCTTTGTGTCGATCGACACTGCCCCAGAATATTGATATCGAATGCATATCAAATATGCATTCACTAGATCATTACATTAATGATCAACCTCGTCTTTAACGTCCAGTTTGCTTAGGTGTGTGACCCTGTAGGATCATATAACACTAGCAATGAGTTCTCAACTCATTGATCATAAGTGGCTTCTAGCAAAGCGTTATGACTGCCTAGTGTCATATGATTGTCTCATCTCGACAATACGACTTACACTCAGAGTAAGTACAATAGATTTCAGGACATTCCCAACACCTTCCTCTTTAGGGATTAAAAGGTTTGATCGCCCTTAATTGGTCATTATGCCTCTGATTGATTCTCGATCTGCTTACTTCTTCTCATCTTGGTTTGTGAAAGATACTCTGCATGTTGATCAGATTACAGATGGGACTATCTGTTTTGGAGTAACTGCAATAGTTAATGTCTTAGGCTTTGGTATTGTATCTGAATTTTTTTTTGGATCGGGTTAATTTCTTGTTGGGTCGGATATAAACTAAAACCCATAGGTTTGTATTTTTTTCCTTTCAAATTCAAAATGAAAGTCTTTTATGTTAGAAAAAGTTATAAAATTACATTAGATTGATACAACAATTACAAACTACAGCAATTGCATTAGTTTCCGAACTATCATTTCAATTGTGAATAGTTTTGTTCCCACAGTAGGTTATTTCGACTCTTGAGTAGGCCTGAGCAATTCGGATCGGGTATCCCAATCCGATTCTTTCTCGACCCGTATTATCCGACCCTTACCCTTATTTGACATTAAAATTATTTGTTTAGGTAATGATTTTTTTTAACGGGTAAGGATACGGGTCGAGTATTATCCGAAATACCCAAAATATCCGAAATACTCGTTTGAGTAATTAAAATTTTAACTTTTTATAAAATTTGTACAAATATAAATGGAATTATATAATAAATAAAATTTTAATAATGAAAATATGTAATAATTATATTGTTAAATATACAAGTTTATTTTTTGGTTACTATTGTTATTTCAATAATTTATTTGATTATGAATTTATATAAAAATTAAAAGAATTAGGGTATTCGAATTACCCGACCAACCTTTACCCGACCTTATCTATTTATTATCCGAACGGATAATAATTTTTCATATCCAAAATACCCTTATCCAATCCGTATCCGTTATTATCCAATCATTACCCACACACGAACATGCCTACTTTTTGTTTTTCCGGCACATTCAAACTTTATTAATATACAAAAAGTTACAAGGTAACAATGTCAAAGACATTTACAGAATTAGATCAACACATTTATTACATATACATATATATATATATATATATATATGTCATATACTGAGTAGATACAACAAAAGGGAGTTTGACGATGCTTTCTTGAGAGTAGGCTTACTCGCTAACCGATCATAGTATCGGTTATTGTCCAACTTCATATTTGATCTTTCTCTGATGTGATTTGAATGCCGCTTCTTTTGGCTGAACTTTTTTTTTTGAACAAAACACATTTTGAAATCTGATGTGTTGCAATGTAACTCTAAAGACAAGACATATTGATACTAACACTTCCGTATCAAGGTCTTATTGTTGAAAGTTGTCTCTAAATCTTGTTTTCTTGTGGAGATTAACATTAAAAAGGATCTGAGTATGTTTTTACGAGAGGGATTTTTCATAATAGAGAAATGATACCTTTTGTGTAGCCTTACATGTCGCAGATATCACTATCAATCATGAACCTCCCATGTAAAAATCTTAATGTAACCTCACTAATCGTTTGTTGATTTTGCCATAACATAACCATGGCCACTTCCCAAAATAAACATTGAATCTCTGTTCCAATAAGAACCCATTGTACGGATTCAAGTGGGATTATTTGGGATGGCTCATGACTGTCAACGTCTCCGGATCCGATCAACATATTCTTCCATGGTGGCTTCCACGGGATTTCTTTCCATAACAAAACACCGATGATGGTAACGTCTTTTTCACAGAGACATTACCATGGCGGACCGTTGACGAAATCCCAACAAAACGATGAACCAAAACCGTCAAAAAAGGACTTCAACGGACAGAGAACAACCTGAATTAACCCCATGAACCTTGGAAAATTAGGCAGATATTCACTTTCGACAGATTGACGAATACAGTTTCTATAACAGTTATTATCGTCATTGTTATCGTCTCTGACGAGAGACAACGATTTATAATTTCAGAAATTTCTGTATAATGAGATGTAAAAAAACTTGAATACAGAAGAAAAAAATGATTGACCGACACTGGAGTGACCAGCGCCGATCGGAGAAGAAGCACTCACGAACATGCCTACTCTTGAGTACAAAAGTGACATGGTAAACGAATCAAAGTAAGTGGTTTAGTAACTTGGGAACTTTTTTTCAAAAAAAAAAAAAAATTTGGAATTTTCATTAGCAGGAGTTGAACCCTCTGGCGGAGAAAGAGGTTTCGAGGTGTTGCCAAACCAAATGTGAAGTACGGCTTCGTTTTGATTCCAGAAACCGACAAATCTTATAAAAATGGCATCCTCGAGGGTCATTTGATCTCTCTCTCTTCACCAAATCACCTGAAACTCGCGAAGCCTCGAAAACCCTAAATCACAAGTCGAGATCGATGGCGTCCTTCGCTCGCCGAGCCATGAGCCTTGCTCAGATTCCATCTGCACGTGTACCCGCCTCTGTTTGCCAGCGTCGTGGTCTCGCCGGCGCCGCTGGTACTTTCTTCTCTCCCTTTCGACATTTGCTTAGATCTATGTTGTTTCTTTTGGGTTCGTAATTCCATTGCCATATTTCACCGTCGAATTGCTCTCTTTAGATCGTCGTCTCAAGAATTCCTGTTGAACCATCGATGAAGAAATGTTTGCGAAGAGTCTGAATTTCATTGATTGTTTGTTTTCCTGATTGTTAGTTGAATCAGTGCATCTAAAATAATGTTGCGTGCTTTGCAGATCACCATGGATCTACCAAGGTTGACTTCTGGAAACAGCCCATGAACCCAGGAAACTGGAAAGAGGAGCATGTACGTTTCATGTCTCCTGTTATTGTAGAAATTTTCATTTGAGGAATTGATTCCTTTCTTCTCTGACCAAAATAACCAATCTGCAGTTTGTGCTTATTTCGCTCTCTGGATGGGGCTTGGTTTTCTACGGTGGATACAAGCTCTTCACCGGCGGGAAAGAAGAGGTAATTGCTTTCTCGTCTTCCTTAACAAATCGGCTCTCTGTTCCTCTCCTCCCTTACATATGTTTCTGCATGTTTGATGATATTTGCAGAAGCCTGTGGAGTCTACACAATGAATTTCAATTATTATCACCGGAGAGAGCTCTCATTCTCGTGCATTTACTTTCCGTTTCAGCACCTTGTGACTGGTCTTGTATCAAAGCCAGCAATTAGTTCTGTCAATCTTTTCTTTTAAAATAATATGCAGCAATCACTTTGGAGATCCTAATCATGTCTGTCTGCAATGGATGATTTGGCAGTTTTGTGTTTCATAATTCACCTATGCTTTGAAACATATCAAGATTTATCATTGTGATATGCCTTGGATTCTTCGTCATTCTAGATTACATATAAATTCCTTGTTTGGCATTAGTCGCTACTTTGACTGATCCAAATGTTCCTAGTTGCCAATGCATCTTGAGAAGAGGAAGCATACTCTTAAGTCTTAACGTCACAGCTTGCTGTCTTGTTAGTTTTGTGTTGTCCATCTCTTGCCATGTGTGTATTTGGTAAGGTTAGAAAGTTGAAATTAGATTAGAGGCATGTTGTCCTAGTGTTCCTAAACTTGCTTTCCAAGCACAACTCTTTTCAGTTGTTTCTGATTCAGACACGGTCTCTCTAGTCACCACATAAAAAGCTCTTAATTTAAAGGAGATCCAGCATCCACAATACAACAATTAAATAGAAAGGAAGAATTTTAAGTACAAGTTGAAGAGAAATGAAGTCAAATGGGTTTGGAGTTGGTGGTGAAGTCTAGGCAAGTCTGGCAGTTACAATCAGAGAAACGGCAGAGGTTGCAACCGAAGCAGACGCATGCAGTGCAGCCATTGCAAGACGAAGAAGAACGAGTGCATCCTTTGTAAGCTTTCCTGCTCCCTCTCTCTTCCTCATCCTCGCATGTTATCCTGCACATCCACCACTCCACTTAATGGATTCAATTAATCATATGAAGTAGTACTAGAAACAACAATGGCTCACTTGTTGTATGGATAGTCGCAACACTTCCAATTGGGCTCAGCCAATGCATCATGGTACCTTCTGCATTCTCCACTGCTCCTCAACCTGAACCTCCTCTCCTTCCCGCAATTGCTGCACCCAACAAACTCATCCCGATGAATGGATTTGGATACGCTTGTGGATTTCTTCAATGTTTGGTTGTAGTATCTGAGCAGCACCGTCTTTGAAAGCGGAACCTTGTTTCCATCAATGAACACCCACACGTTGTACCTCCAGTTTCTAGAGCTTTCTCTCTCAGAATGCTTCTCAAAGGCAGCAGGTGATAGCTTGTCTACGATCATAGAATCAAATTTGCCAACATGGTCACTTTTTGGAAAGAAAATTGAAGCGGGAGATATACGGTATTAAAGAAAGTAATATATATGGCAGATCATCCTAGACGGCATCATCAAGAAACAAAACCAAAGGCAGATAAAAAGCAGGCCCTAGCTCACTAAGACATAGCAAGTAAAAGAAAAACGAAATTTCAACATGCCACTATCATGGACATATTTTATATACGTGAAGCAGACAAACACATTCACATGTAACATGCATTGATGTGAAAGCTAAAAACATGGAAAGAAGAGACCTTCCTTGCAAGCAGGAGTGCACTGGCAGGTGACTTGGAGGTCTCCATCGGGAAAAACCCTAAGCCTCGCGAGGGCGTCTCCCAAACGGTGGCTGGTGCAGCCACACATCACCTCTACGTAATCATCTCCCACAATGAGCCCACTTATCCCTTGCAGCTCCTCTTCGCTGAACAACGTCTTCTTCGACCCGCATTCACACTCCATCCCTCTCTCCTACTAAAAGTGTCGTTTGGTGTGACTTAAAGAAGAAGAATGATAGCACATTTATATAGGATATTAGAACCCTAAATCCCAAGGGACAATAAGGTAAATCGACATATGAGTAGAAGAGAGAAAAAAGGCCTAAAAAGAGAGCTCCAAATCTCCAAACGTTTTACAGCTTTTGGCTTTTAGAGTAAAACAAAAAGAAAAGCGAGTGACTTTGAAGTCTTTGTTAGGTTTTAGAGGGCTTTGAAAGAAGAGAAACTCTGATTGATGATGGGACTGAGTTGGCGGATGCGAATTAGGTGGCCAACGTAAAAAAAAAACAAGAGATGGGGGCATGGAAATTGTGTATCTTTTTAATTAATTATTGGGGAAAATGCCAAAAAAATATCCGAACTTTTTTTTTTTGGCCAAATAATACCCGAACTATCGAGTCGACCCAAAAATATTTCAATTTTTTGTTGACTGGCCAAATAATACCCACATTCTCGGTTGACTTAGCCAAAAAATGCATGCCGTTATTTAGCCGTTAGTTTCACCGTTTACACGAAACGATGTCGTTTTGTCCAATCTTTTGTTAAGACAATTTGGCCAAAACGACGTCGTTTCGTTTACATAAATGATTTAAAAACTGTGACTCCCTAGGTTCGAACTCAGGTTTGGTGGTATGGGGGGAAGGGTTTCTCGCCACTTTGCCAGTGACATATACCCATTATATCATCAACAAAACTTATACTTAAACGTGATTCTATCACACAAATGATATTTGGTAGGAGATTTTTATCAAATTGAAACATGAAAAATAAAATATCAAAAATAAAATTTCTAAAATACAACAAATCTATAATATGCATAAACTAATAATTTTATATCTATAGTTTTTATATATTACAGATTATTTAATTTTATACATTATTTATATACTATAGATATAAAATTACATAATTGGTAATCTATAGTATATAAATAATGTATAAAATTAAATAATATGTAATATATAAAAACTATAGATCTAAAATTATTAGTTTATGTATATTATAGATTTGTTCTATTTTACAAAATTTAGGTTTTTGATATTTTATTTTTTATGCTTCATTTGTGATAAAAATTTGTTAGGAGATTTTTGTCACAAATGAAACATAAAAAATAAAATATCAAAAACCTAAATTTTGTAAAATACAACAATTCTATAATATACATAAAATATAGATATAAAATTACATAATATGTAATATATAGTACAAATTATATAACATATAAAAATAAAATAATCTGTAATATATAAAAAATATAGATCTAAAATTATTAGTTTATGCATATTATAGATTTGTTGTATTTTAGAAATTTTATTTTTGATATTTTATTTTTCATGTTTCAATTTGATAAAAAAATTCTACCAAATATCATTTGTGTGATAGAATCACGTTTAAGTATAAGTTTTGTTGATGATATAACGGATATATGTCACTAGCAAAGTGGCGAGAAACCCTTCCCCCCATACCACCAAACCTGAGTTCGAACCTAAGGAGTCACAGTTTTTAAATCATTTATGTAGACGAAACGACGTCGTTTTGGCCAAATTGTTTTAACAAAAGATTGGACAAAACGACGTCGTTTCGTGTAAACGGTGAAACTAACGGCTAAATAACGGCATGTATTTTTTGGCTAAGTCAACCGAGAGTGTGGGTATTATTTGGCCAGTCAACAAAAAGTTGAGGTATTTTTGGGCCGACTCGATAGTTCGGGTATTATTTGGCCAAAACGAAAAAGTTCGGATATTTTTTGGCATTTTTCCCTTATTATATAAGTGTTATATTTCAGTTTTTCTGATTTAAATAATATATATACATACATAACGTAAATACTTACTTTTTTGGATGTTTACTTACAGCGGTAATGGCAAAACACTAAATTTAATGCTGGATGTTTTTAGCCCAATTACAAATATAACTGCAAAATTTTGTTTTTAATATTTTGTGAACAAAAATTAAAAAGAATAATAATGTTTTATTGTTAGTTTTATAGAGAAAAGAAATCAAAGACAATATTTAGATTAAAAGTATTAAAATTAAAAAGCTTTAAATTTAAAAATATAATAATAAATATTTTTAATGTAAAATTTAGTATTTAATTGAAATGAAAAACGAAAATAAAACACTATAACCTCAATTTTGAAGCAAATTTGAGTTTATTTCAACACGAAATATAATGTTAGAACTAGATAATTAACGGATTATGATTATGAAGATAATATTATGATTATGAAGGTAATTCATGGATTAAAGAACAAAAGATTTATACATAATGAGAATGTCATCTAGACCCACATATTATTATTATTAGGTATTTACCCGCGCTACGCCGCGGATTGATTTTATTAAAAATTTATTTTATCATATCAATTTATTATAGGTTTTACAATAAATAGATTGTTTTATGTATCTATTATATTGTATATTCAAAATGGTTGCAATTATATTATTTTTGTTTGTATTTATTTATAAATTTCTATATGAATATTGGTTATAAACTTGTTATTTGGGTCAAATTAAAATTAAACAATTAGATTCCAATATGAACATAACAAACCGCTAATAAATGTTTTTGTAAATGTAATGTATGAGAAACAAACCAAACGGTTGTTGTTAACCGTTTAATCTTAATTTGTCTACTATCACCTTGTCTAAAACTAACTATCATGTTTGCAATCTACATTTTTGCAGAAGCTAATACATGTTTCAATGACTTGAATTTCAACCATTGTTTTTTTGCTTTTGCAAATTTCCAAGTTTTTTCATATATTTTCCATCTCTACATTATAAATTATTGAGTAAAGAAAAACAGATTTCGATAAGATTTCTTATAAATTTCAATTACCATGTCCACTCTCAAATTATAATAGCTTCAATGAAAAAGATATATGAAAACATTTGTTTATGTAAATATTTATATTAAATGGTTTTTTGTTAGTTAATAGATTTTCTGAAAATAGAAAATTTAAATAGATTGTTAAAATTTATATTAGTAATTACAAGATCCAATTAAAAAGTTTTCTTTGATGATGGAGACACCTTAGATGGTAATTTAAAAATGTCATCCTATATAAGTAGGATGTTTTTGTTATTTTGGATCTTTGTAGAAAATGTTTTGACTAATAATGTTTTTTATTAAAAAAATTTATAATTTGGATTCATACATTTTGATGGCTTTTTGTTTGGGTCTTATCCTTATTCGTGTTGACTAATATTTTTTTTGTTAAACTTATACTTTTTTGGTTTCTCATTGATCTTCGATTCTCAGTTTTCATAATTTTAAATCTATTTTAAGTGTTGCTTATTATATTTCTAGACCAATTTGGATTGTCATTTAGATTATCATATTTTCATCTCATTTTCTAGTTCATCTCATAGTTGTCTACAAATGCAATTTTCATGTAAGTACTACATCCACCGGTTGGTACGTTGTCTATAACATTATTTTGAAATATTCTGGAGTTCAACTCTAAAGCAATATGGTCGATTCGTTTTGTCAGAGAGCCGTCGTTTTATAACTCACAGTAATATGAATCACAAGCAAAAACACACAAATTGACATCATTGCTGCTAAAAGCATTAAAACATTGACCTTTTTATATGAACATTTTCAGTCATATATACAAAACGTATTAAAAATTACCAAACAAAGTTGATTTTATTCATATTCCAAGTTCATTATGCTTCTCTTATTCTTCATGTTGTTTTTGTTTCTCAACTTTCTCTGCCTTTAACTTCCTCTGAGTAATCGAACTCATCTTATTTCCACTTGATCCATCTGAAACAATTCTCAGAACCTAGATCTGCAATAAAGCATGTCCAAGAAAAGAATAGTCCAAAGAAAGGAAAAGGGTTCGATGATTGGATATCTCAAAATGCATCATAAGATTAATAAGTATAAGCTGTTGGATGAAAGAGAGACAGGCCTTGAGTTGAGAAAGCCCTGTTTCTGCTCTTTTCTGTTAACTGAAAGAGGTGACTATTTGTCGCTAAATGCCTCAACTATACTTCATTTTCTGCAAAAGAAATAGAAGCAACAAAAGCATTCTTGATACATCTCAGTTCACCTTTTAAGACAAGTGATGCATGTCTTATAGATCTCGAGACTCTCAAGATCACGTGTTGAACATGTTCCCAAGATGCTTTGGTCTTTACCCTCTTTGTGTTATCTATTGCATCATCAACTCCAAGAAATGATTAGGAACCGTCGTCATCGTACTTGGATGGTCCGTATACCAAATTCTTGTACCATGGTCTTTCAGAGAGTCCGTATCGGTCTGTCGAAGCCCGTTCCGCCATCATTTACCTACCATTGAGCTCTCTCACTTTCAGAGCTCCTTTTATTCTCTGCAGTCCAGTCCAGCTATACTCTGAGTTACAAATTTAACCTCTCAATTTTGTCAAATGTAAAAGGTATTGCCATACCTCTTTATATATATTGATCCCTTGTGCAGACGTAGATAGATCTTGGATCGATTTGATTTATGGAGAGACATCTACGCTATGGCCTGGCAGCTAAGCCCTAGCTTCTCCTTCTCCAAATCTTCCACACTTTTCTGTGTAAACAGGAAGACAAATACTGTTACAGTAATCTATTCGCTCACTGAATGTTTTGAGCAGATGTTTATTTAAAAAAAACAAATAGTGACATTGTATCAGTGAGAAAGATACAATTACTATCGTGCAGAAAGCTCAGTAACACAGATCTCGACCAAATAAACTCCTAAAAACGTATTGCTAAGAACCTATGGAGGTCATCAACTGTATGGAACAAATTCAGAAGTGAATATAGTTACAATGAAGTGACAGCGTATTAGTTACATAGGCAGTCTCTTCCGCTTAAAAACTACCAAGAAACTATTTTCAGGGCCAATATCCAGAAATCCAAGATCCCCACCCATCACATAAGGTCCCATTCCCTGTTCAGCATACCCAAACCATTAACCCGCAAGACAAATAACTGATGTTGGATCTATTGCGTTCCTATTTATTACCTTTCCATTGAGTTTTACAAGCTGCCCTCCGACCCATTTTAGCTTTTTAAACCCAAAGTCTCCACATGCGACTCCCCTTCTCAATCCTTGCACGAAACGTCACCTACCAAGAAATTTGTGAACCTATATTAAGTTCTTTATCCCATTTCAAGTATTTGATAATATGAACATCAAAAGTATCAACATTAAAAAGATATATAGCCTGACCTCAAGGCCATTTGGGTCCCCTGTAAAGTTCACAGCCTCGACATATTCAAAGAACTCAATATCTGAGGCCATACCCATGCTTAAGTTGCACTATCTCGGTGCCATATGGTCCGAACTCACCGACATACATGCCTGCACTTCAAATTTAGAACATATCCTAAGTTGAATTGTACAAATACATTATGAACCCATATCAAAAGAAAGATGAACACATCATTCCTAAGAAGACGTGTAAGATCCAAGATACAAAACTAAGCATGATTACCATCAAAACGGTCTAGGTCGTTTTCAGGAATTCTGACTCTATTATCTGTTGTATAGTGAGAAAGCCTATTTCCTTTTCGGTGCCTGATTTTTAGCAAGCCTGACGATCTCACGGACATTTCTTAATACCTAGAGAAATGATCAAGCGAAGAAAAATGTAAAGGGGGATCGTGACGAAATCAAAAAGGGTAAGTCATCGATAGTATCATATCCCCTCTAGCAGGCTGTTCGTGGCGTATTCCCTTCGATTTCCTTTCCTCCATGCAATCCGCTCACAAAACTAAACCTGGGATTTCACAGAGAAGCTAAGTATGAGAACGCATAGGGAATTCAGGAACAGATAATCAGAATCTTGATTAGTGGCACTCAGATTATCAACACTAATAATATCCAGAAAGGTTTCTAAATCAGAAAGGATTGAGGAAGGTAAAATCACCTGATGGGCTTAGGTTTTGGGAAAGGTCCGGCGGTCAGAGACTAAGACGAAGCGTCGCGTGCGAATTTCGCAAAAAACACAATGACGGTAAAAGAGTATCTGTGAGATATTTGAGGAATAACAAAAATTTTGGGCTTAATGAGAATCGAAACGCTGGGATGTATTGGTTTGAATGCGTGGACGAAGGCGTAGTAATGGCAAGGAATGAGATATGATGGTGGAGCTCGGCAGTTCTCTGTAACAGAAACTCGAGACTGATGGGAGAGAGGGAAGGTCCTGGAAGAGGGAGGTGGCTGTGGAAGGAAGGAGGAGTTAGGGCATACTTGCAAAGAAGGCTTTATCTTATGGACGCGTAATAGACGCTTGATCTTACGCGAGTAATGGCAGGTGTACGATGACGTGGAAGAAGAATTTGATCTGATTGGTTTAGGCTTGTTTTCAGTAATCTGATGTGTCATCTCCAGAATGAATTTAAAAGCTGAGGTGTCAAGCTCCTGGAGAGACATCTTTCTATTATATATATAATTATTATTATTATTATACAAATTAAACGCTTCCCAATTAAATACTTCACTCACAGAAATAGAAATAGTAATAGTAAGTAATTACCAATTCTCTATCTATTTTTTTTTTTTTGTCTTTTAACCTCTTTATGGTTTCGTCGGGCACTTATCATTTATGTAAATGTTATCTTTCAATTTTTGATTATAAATAACATATATACAGATAAAACATATATATATTTATTTACATTATCTCCAACGTAACAACTAAACACTAAATTTAATATTGAATATTTTTTAACCCATCCGCAAACATGTAAATAATATTACACTATATTGTTCACAAAATATTATAAATAACAATATTTCATCGTTAGTTTTATAGAGATATGGAAGTTAGATTATAAAAATCTTTAAATTTACTAATATAATAATATATAATTTTTTTCTAATGTAGAGTATAATGTTTATGATTAAAGATAAAATGATAGTAGAATATTGTAACATCAAATTTAATATTATTTCAGCACAAAATATAATGTTAGGACTAGAGATAATCTTAGATGTCTTGTATTTTGTAATCTTATAACTGTGCATTGTAATTCATTGATTAAAGAACAAAAGTTATACATAATGAAGATGTTTTCTAAACCCACATACTATTATACAAATTAAACGCTTTATCAATTAATATTTCACCCACAGAAATAGAAATCAGAAGTAATTACCTCTTCTCTATCTTTTTTTTTTTTTTGTCAACACCTCTTCTCTATCTAGTTTTTGACTTTTGACCTCTTTATGGATTTATCGACCACTTACCATTTTTTTTTTTTCACTTAAAGATTTCCATTCATTATACAAAGAAGAGATACAGTTTTGGGATACAGAGATCGGATACGATTGTACCAAAGACTAAGCCGGCTATCACAAGACGATACCGGAGCCAGAAGCCCAAAACATGGGAACCACGAACAAACACACTCTTAAAACAAAAGATTACTAGGACTTACAAGCCAAATAGACCAAGACAAGAGACAAAGGGCAGATCCCAACCAAGCAGACAAGACATCGGAGAAGCGACGAGCACCAAGCATGAGAGAGAAAAGGAGCGAAACACCTGGAGCCGAGAATTATTGAGGCTGATCAACCGGCACTCTTTATATTGCTTCACTCTCTGAAGCCCCGAGCAAGCCAAAAGCAGACCACGCCGGAGGTAGACGAAGGACCATCAGTTTACCAATCGCCACCGATCGACTAGATGCAAGAAGGGCCGAAACCCCAATTCCTTAAAGTTGTGCCGGAGAACCCTTGCCAAAGGTAGAAGACCCAAGGCAGAAGATAAGGAAGAGAACCGCAGGCACTATACCGTTGCAACCAACTGAGAGGAAAAGCACACTCCCAAAACCTAACACCAACACCACACGAAGCCAATAAAAACTAACACCACAGCCACGATGAGGACCAAAGAACTCCGAGCTAAACAAACCGGGAGCAGGAACCCCACATCCAAGCAGCTGAAACTCTTAAAGGATCAACCCGAAACTCACTTGCAGCCATCACTAACCAGAAATCCTAGCAACCCATACTAAAACGACAAAGGCGACACCTACACGGGAACAAGCTACCAAGACAAAACAAGACCACTACAATCCCTAACCAAAACCCCCCATCCACGGACCGATCAAAAACCAGAGGCTCAAATAGCTTTACCCGACACCACAACCGGCGAGTGAGACACCGAGAGACGACGACCAACCTGCCACCGCGACACCACACACCTCGCGGGAAGCAGAGCTCCGGAGAAGACGCGTAGGGCTGACACGGCAGGAAGACAAAACGAGTCAAACCCATCGTCACTGGTAGATCTGAGGACCGGCTGACGAAAACCAAGCCTCTCTCCGGTAACGCCTTACCACCAAACCTTCGGCGCGAAACCAACACCACTGGAACCGGCCGACAACGGAGGAAATTGGGGAAGATCTACGCCGACAAACTAAAACGGAGACCCTCCCCGGCACCGTCGAGAAGACCGGCCACCGAGGAGGCAAAGAAACGGCAAGATTGGAACTGGGCGGCGCTTCCTAGGGAACTGAGCCCGAGAGGTTTTCTAGGTTTTTCGTCGATGACCACTTACCATTTATGTAAATATTATTATACAAATTAAACGCTTTATCAGTTAGTATTTCACCCATAGAAATAGAAATCATAAGTAATTACCTCTTCTCTATCTAGTTTTTGACTTTTGACCTTATTATGGATTTATCGACCACTTACCATTTATGTAAATATTATATTTTTATTTTTTGATTTAAATAACATATATACATACATAACGTTCATATATATTTGCAGTATCTCCAATGTAATAGTAAAACACTAAATTTAATACTAAATATTCTTTAACCCAACTTCAAATCTAACGGCAAAACTTTATTTATAATATTTTGTGAACAATATCATATTATATTTAATGTGATATTATTCACAAACTATAAAATATTAATATTTTATTGTTACTTTTATAGAGAAATGAAATTAAAAGCAATAATTAGATTAATAATATTAAAATGTAAATCTTTAAATTTAGTAATATAACAATAAATAATATTTTTCTAATGTGGAATTTTATGTTTATGATCAAAGATAAAAATGATAATAGAACATTGTAACATCAAAATTAATATTATTTCAACATCAAATATAATGTTAGGACTAGAGATATTCTTAGATGTGTTAGGTAATCAATACTATTAAAAAAATAGAGTGTTTTATAAACTAACCTTTGAGTTATGTGTTATTTACAAAGAATGCCATTGGAGATTTAAGGATATTTTAATATTCATTAAGGGTAATTAGGGAATATAACATTTTCTCTACTATCCAAGTTTCCAAACAAGACAATTACTAAACATGTATCCAAACAAGCTAAATATAATGGGTTCCACTTTCCTAATTAATTATATATGAAACTATTTAATCAATTGATTAATATAACTAAATAATTTAAACATCAACCATTTTGGTATATATAAGATAATTTTCATTAATTAATATCTTCTTTATTTTTGTTTCAAATATAAATATTAATTTTTATATTATAACAAAATCTTATAAAATATTTTAAATTTATTTATTTCGTAAGAAATTTTTTTTTTTTTTACGATTACATTTTTTACCGGGTTGTTCCATTATAAGAACGGGTTGAAAAATAAATTAACCAATTTCGATTTCTATAAATGAACTTTGCACAAGTTTAACTGATTCCAATTGATAAATTTTTAATTTAATAAAAATATTAAAATTATTCAATATTTATATTATTCAAATATATGATGCGTTCAAGTTATGGTTCATGTTTGAATGCAGTTTCTAACGGTTTGTTCCATCAAATTTTCAAATCATATAGACATATACCATTATAACACGTGTTGAAAAATAGATTAGCCAGTTTCGATTATAAATATTAGAATTTAAATTTCTTCACTGAAAAAGGTCATAAAGTTGAATTAATCAATTTCAATTATATAAATATTTAAATTGAAAAATATATGGTAGTTTATAAAAATATTATAAATAAATGCAATATATATTAAACGTATATCAAATAACTTTGAGAATGTTTGTTTTCATAAGAAAAAAATAAAAATTATTTCTAAATCGTGATCTTAAGATACAACGCAGGTTAAAACTTGAAATATGAAATCGTTATTTCTTTATGATATACCATTTTTCAAATAACACATAATTTTTTTTAAAATATGTAAATAATTAACTATGTCTTATAATGCGGGTTTAACAATTATAAACAAATTAGATTGTATAATTAAAAAATCTAAATTACTAATAATAAAAAATTAAAATTAAAATTTAAGCGCGGATCAAAATCTAGTTCATTGATTAAAACAACAAAGATACATAATGAGGATGTTTCTAAACCAACATATTATTAATTATTATTATAAAAATTAAACACTTTCCCAATTAATATTTCATCCATATAAATATAAACAGTTTTCGACAAAAAAAAAGAAAGAAATAGTAAGTAATTAACTATTTTCAATCTAATTTTTGACATTAGTACCTATCTATGGTTACATCCACCACTTACCATTTATGTAAATGTTATCTTTCGAATTTTTAGATTCTAATAACATATATATATATATATATATATATATATTTATATGTGTATATATATATATATATACACATAACATACATATTTATTTGTGGTATCTCTAACGTAACTGCAAAACACTAAATTTTATACTAAATATTTTCTAACCGAGATAATGACAAAATTTTATTCATATTGTTTTGTGAGCAATGTCACATTATATTTAATATGATATTGTTCACAAAACATTAAAAATATTTTATTATTTTTATTGAAAGAAGTGAATAAAAAACAATAATTACATGAATAAAGTTAGGAAAAAATAAATTTAATGACATAAGAGTAGATAATATTGTTTTTGACATAGAATTTGGTGTTTATGCTTGAAAATGAAAGAAATGTAAAATACTATAACATTAAATTTGATGTTATTTCAACATTAAATACAGTGTTAGGTTTAGAAATACTCTTAGGTATGTTATACTTTGTAATCCTTTCATTATGCAACTAATTTGTTTACAGAAGAAAGCACAAATTATTATCAATATGAGAGAACCCGCGCAAATACGCGGATTTTACTTAAATTTGTAGATATTTAATATATTTCAATATTTATTTCAAATCTCAATATTTTCTTTTTAATTTATAAATCTGTATTTTATTCTTCTTATCATTATAATGATTTGTAGGAGAAAATATGAGTTAACATACGATCATTAGTTTAATTAGTTGCATAATGTATCCAAACAAGCTAAACATATATCCAAACAAGCTAAATATAATGGGTTTCACTTTCCTAATTAATTATATATGAAACTATTAATTCAATTGATTGATATAACTAAATAATTTAAACATCAACCATTTTGGTATATATAAGATAATTTTCATTGATTAATATCTTCTTTATTTTTGTTTCAAATATAAATATTAATTTTTATATTATAACAAAATCTTATAAAATATTTTAAATTTATTTATTTCGTAAGAAAAATATTTTTTTTTACGATTACATTTTTTACCGGGTTGTTCCATTAGATTTCAGAATATTTAAACTATTATAAGAACGGGTTGAAAAATAAATTAACCAATTTCGATTTCTATAAATGAACTTTGCACAAGTTTAACTGATTCCAATTGATATATTTTTAATTTAATAAAATATTAAAATTATTCAATATTTATATTATTCAAATATATGATGCGTTCAAGTTATAATTCATGTTTGAATGCAGTTTCTAACGGTTTGTTCCATCATATTTTCAAATCATATAGACATATACCATTATAACACGTGTTGAAAAATAGATTAGCCAGTTTCGATTATAAATATTAGAATGTAACTTTCTTCACTGAAAAGGTCATAAAGTTGAATTAATCAATTTCAATTATATAAATATTTAAATTGAAAAATATATGTTAGTTTATAAAAATATTATAAATAAATGCAATATATATTAAACGTATATCAAATAACTTTGAGAATGTTTGTTTTCATAAGAAAAAAATAAAAATTATTTCTAAATCGTGATCTTACGAAACAACGCAGATTAAAACTTAAAATATGAAATCGTTATTTCTTTATGATATACCATTTTCCAAATAACACATATTTTTTTTAAAAAATATGTAAATTATTAACTATGTTTTATAATGCGGGTTTAACAATTATAAACAAATTAGATTGTATAATTAAAAAATCTAAATTACTAATAATAAAAGAAATAAAAATTAAAATTTGTAAAGAAAATAAATCTGCGTTTTTTTAAGCGCGGATCAAAATCTAGTTCATTGATTAAAACAACAAAGATACATAATGAGGATGTTTCTAAACCAACATATTATTAATTATTATTATAAAAATTAAACACTTTCCCAATTAATATTTCATCCATATAAATATAAACAGTTTTCGACAAAAAATAGAAATAGTAAGTAATTAACTATTTTCAATCTAATTTTTGACATTAGTACCTATCTATGGTTACATCCACCACTTACCATTTATGTAAATGTTATCTTTCGAATTTTTAGATTCTAATAACATATATATATATATATACACATAACATACATATTTATTTGTGGTATCTCTAACGTAACCGCAAAACACTAAATTTAATACTAAATATTTCTAACCGAGATAATGACAAAATTTTAATCATATTGTTTTGTGAGCAGTGTCACATTATATTTAATATGATATTGTTCACAAAACATTAAAAATATTTTATTATTTTTATTGAAAGAAGTGAAATAAAAAACAATAATTATATGAATAAAGTTAGGAATTTTTTTTTTAATGACATAAGAGTAGATAATATTGTTTTTGACATAGAATTTGGTGTTTATGCTTGGAAATGAAAGAAATGTAAAATACTATAACATTAAATTTGATGTTATTTCAACATTAAATACAGTGTTAGGTTTAGAAATACTCTTAGGTATGTTATACTTTGTAATCCTTTCATTGTGCAAATAATTTGTTTACAGAAGAAAGCACAGATTATTATCAATAGCAGAGAATCCGCGCAAATACGCGTATTTTACTTAAATTTGTAGATATTTAATATATTTCAATATTTATTTCAAATCTCAATATTTTCTTTTTAATTTATAAATCTGTATTTTATTCTTCTTATCATTATAATGATTTGTAGGAGAAAATATGAGTTAACATACGATCATTAGTTTAATTTGTTTTATAAATAAATATTTTAATCATCAATTTTTAATAAACTTTTTTCTAAAATTTTATCTCCTTCAAACTTTTATCATCTTTTTATTTTTTATAAAGTATTTAAAATATATACTTCTTTTCTACATTTTTATTTATTAAGACTCTTAAATTTTTAGTTTTCATTAATAATATTGTAATTTTTTGTTATCATTTAAATTTAATTAATTTTATATATATTTTATTGATTTTTTCCTTATGTTCTTATATTTTATATAAATTTTTTTTCTTATCATCATTTATCTCATTTTATAATCTTTTTTTCTATCCTAATAATTTATTTCTATATTTTAATATTTTAATTATCATTTTAGATATCTTTAATTTATATTTATATTTTATTGATTTTATTTCATTTCTTATGTTTTTATATTTTGTATATTTGTTTTATTTTTCATGGTCATTGTATCTCATTTTATAATATATTATTTCTATTCTTAATAATAATTATTTGTATTATTTATATTTCTTATTCTGTGATTCTTTGTTTTTAGTTTTCAATTATTTTAAATATTTTAATAATGTTATCTTAACTTTTAATCTTATAATTGAATATTTCACTTTTATTGTGATTTTTTATTTTTATTTATTTATTGGATAAAAATACGCAATATGTATTTAAAATTTATAATATATAATATTTATATATTTATGAGACTGTAAATTAAATTTAAATTTAGAATTTAGGTTTCAATAATTTTAACTAATTACATTTAAATTAAATGATCTTACATTAATAGTATATTTAATTTAATTTAAATGATGATGTTGAAATTTTTATTTGAAATTGACCAATCAAGAGGGGGCTGACGTGCCAGCATGAGAGAGTCCCCTTCTCTCATTATATATTACTAGGAGAGAACCTGCACAAATACGCAGATTTTTCTTAAATTTATAAATATTTAATTTTAAGTAACAATATTTTAGATGTTTTTAATTTACAAATTTGTATTTTTTTCTTTTTTTATGAGTATAATAATTTTTAGAAGAGAATATGCGTTAACATGCAATTATTAATTTAATTTATTTTAAAAATAAATATTTTTAAATTATCAGATTTAATGATTTTTTTATAAAATTTTATTTCTTTCAACCTTTTTTATCATCCTTTTAATTTTTTGCAAACTATTTTCAATATATATATATACTTGTTATTTATACATTTTCGTTCATCAAACTCTTAAATTTTTAGCTTTCATTCATAATATTTTAATAATTTTAGTTATCATTTTAAATTTTATTAATTTTATATATATTTTATTGGTTTTATTTTATTTTCTATCTTCTTATATTTTATATAATTTCTTCTTTTTATTATCATTTTATCTCATTTTGTAACATTTACTTTTTATTCTTAATAATAATTATTTCTATATTTTAATATTTTTAGTTATCATTTTAGATTTCTTTAATATATATATATATATATATATATATATATATATATATATATATATATATATATATATATATCATTGGTTTTATTTATTTCTTATGTTCTTATATTTTTATAAATTTTTTATTCTCATTGTATATCATTTTTATAATATTTTTTCTATTCTTAATCATAATTATTTCTATTATTTATATGTTTATGGTTCTTTGCTTCTAGTTTTTAATTATTGTAAACTTTTTTAGTAATGATATCTTTACTTTTAGTCTTATAATTTAATATTTCACTTTTATTGAGATTTATTTATTACATAAAAATATGGAAGATGTATTTAAATTTTATATAATTATGAGATTATAAATTAAATTCAAAATTTAGAATTTATGTTTCAATAGTTTTAACTAATTACATTTAAATTAAATAATATTAAATTAAATAGTATATATGTTTTAGTTTAATGATGATATGAAAAAGTTTTATTAAAATTGACTAATCAAGGGGAGCTGATGTGGCAGCTTGAGAGAGCCCCCTTTCTCTCATTATATATAGAATTATTATTATTATTATTATTATTATTATTATTATTATTATTATTATTATTATTATTATTAAATTTCCTGATTTTTGACCTCTATATGGTTTTTTTGTCAACAATTTCATTAAAAACCCAAATGGTCCAAAGTACAATGGACAAGTCGAAATACAAGGTTTGGAAAATAAACGAGCCAAAAATGGGCTGATCTCGGGTCTAGTCAGATCGAGGAGACATAGAGCAAGACACGCAAAGGTGAGAAAGGAGATGTGTCACCTCCAGAGTGTCCGCCATGCCGAAAAGTTTCGCCGACCACCAACTCCAGAGTTTGAACCCAGTATCGAGCTAATTCTGATGCCAATCATCATCCCAAAGAACAAATCGCAAGACAAAATCGCAGGAAAAATAGAACCGTGTATGAGCTTCGCTGAGAACTCAAGAGATCCATGGAGACCCATTGCCGGTCGGACTCAAAGGATGATCCATCTATTTCCACCGTTGCATCGCCGCGAACAAATTGCAAAGGGTTGGGGCAAACAAAGAATTTAATCCATCCAATCACCTAGAGTCACAACTAAATGCGAAATTAAATCGATTCTTTTTTCAAATCGAATTTGATATTAAATAAATTTTTGTATATTTAAAGATTTTTAGGTAAAAAGATTATATATGGTAAGTATATTGAAATGGACAATTATGTCATTTTACACCTCTTTAATACTAAGTTGGTAAATTTATGATTATAGATACTAAGTTAGTAATTAGTCTAAGGATTCATACTAGTTAGAGTAAATTTCACTATTATTTAATAGCGTGGTCTTTCTGCTATCTTTTACATTATATACAACGTTTTGGAATTGTTATTTTTAATATTACGATATCATTTCTATTAATGTAATTTTTATTAATATTATTTTTATATATATATTTATAATCGTGTATATACATGATTATGGGTTTAAAGACATCATAATATCAAACATAAGTTCTAGTGAAATTTACTCTAAGTAGTATGAATCTTTAGGGTAATTACTTACTTAGTATTCATAACCCTAAGTTTACTAACTTAGTGTTTAAGATATCCAAAATGACCAAAATACCCCTATCTAAACACTTACCATTTTTAATAACATTTTACCTAAACAAAATCTTTAAAATTAAAATTAATAGAAAATAAAAAATAAATTGATCCAAAAAAAAAGAAATGCGATGTCTTAAATAAGGAAACAATGATTTAATTGTTAAAAAAAAGGTAAAAATGAGCTAGCTAAAGGTAATTTATTAGGTTTGGGGTTTCACTCTTAGCTCATTCCGCCGTCTTCATACCAACTCCGACGAGGCTCGACCTCACTTCCGCCAACCACCATTAGTTCCGTCGCCGTCCTCACTTCTGCCGCCCTCCAATTGCTCTATCGCCGACCTCCGCCGATATCACCTCACTCGTTATTGTCGCCTCTTCAACCGGCGATATTCGCGAGGTAATTTTTTTTTCTGTTGTTCTTGGTCCGATTTGAATCTCTTCTTTGTAAATTGACATTGTTTTTGGCCCGATTTCTTATCATTGTTCTCATATTTTAAAACCGATTTGTCTATTGCTCTGTGTATCTTGTCTCGTGTTTGTCTCGTATTCTTGTCTCGTGTTCTTGTCTCGTGTTTGTCTCTCTTGTTATCGGTTTGATTTTGTTCTCTGTCACTGGGCTAATTTGATTACACGGGTTTGTTTCAAATTTTGGATGTTCTCGGTCATTAACTTGTTCATTCTACCCCTTTGGTATGATGAGATTGCACCTTCATTGTCCTTGTTATGGACTTTTTACTCCTTTGTCTCGGATTTACTACATGTTGTTGCGTCTTGGTGTACTCTTTGTCGCGGATTTATTTCAAAATTGTTGGCGATTTATTTCTGCTTGTTGGGGATTTATTTGCTCATTCTAACCCTCTCGTTTACTTGTTCATTTTATGGATTAGATTGCAGTTGCATTTGCCCTTGTTGCTTATTCATTTTCCATTGTTACGGTTTCACTTTTCCTTGCTGCGGATTTATTTGCATCTGTTGCAGATTTATTTGTCATTCAGTTTTGCATGTTGCGGATTTATTTGTTGGATATTTATTTGCTCATTCTAACCCTCTTATTTGATGATATCGCAGTTCTGTTTCTGTAGTCATGGAGAAATCGAAGAAGAAGAAATATCCGCAGCGCTTGTTTAAGGACGGGAATTATCCGTCTCTGCCGCGAAGTCTGAATCACGGTACTAGCTTAGAGCAGTTGAGACTGGCCAGAAAGACTCTCGGTGAAGATGCATGGGAGGTAATGAGAGAGTCCAGACTTGGGTGTATTGCTAAGCTTGCCGAGAATAATTTCATTTTCTGTGGAAGGACGTTGTTCTACTTTCTTACACGACAGTTGGAGATTAAGAAGTTGATGGAAATGTGGTGTTTGATTGGAGATGATCCACTGAGGTTTTCCTTCAACGAGTTTGCACATATAACATGTATGAATTGTGATCCATATGGTGTGGGAGTTGAAGTAGCTGTTGATCACACGGAGTTATGGGGAAAGATGGGGCTGGCGGTAGGCAATGACCTCATTGGAAAGACATGCGTCGGGTTCTGGATATATGCGCCGGCTGGACTTTACCACAAAGGACGACCGTTGGTTTGTTATGCCTCCTCCATGTAGGTGTATTTGGGTATCAGAGAGGTCAAAGGATCGACTTCAAGTACGCTAAAATGGCTTTAGATACCACTATTTTTGATAGTTTTCAGTGGGGTCGACTAGCCTTTGAGGTTCTGATGAAGTCCATCAAAGAAGCAAATCTAGCAGGTTCTTCGGTTACATTAAATGGTTTTGTTCAAGCTGTCTCTATATGGGCTCTGGAGTCTTATCCGAAGCTGGGAGAAATGTATGGCGGTAAGAAGAGAGATGATCAGCTTCCTTTACTTCTATGGAGTGGATCACGTCGTCATTATGACGTTGACGACGTGGTCTTTCAAACTAAGAGAGATAAGGCCGTGGTATGTCTGTGATTCATCTTCAAATTAATTTTGTAGTACATGTTACAGATCATTATGCCCACTGCGGATTTGTGTTCTGCTAGTGTAGCTGTTGAGTTTTGTATTTGATGCAAACTTTTAATCGTTAGCTAATCTTTTCGGATACTGCAGGTTCCTGTAATAAACATGGTAATGAAGCCATTGACTGACATTTATCCTGATTGGCCTGGAGAAGTGGACGATGATAGAGTGGATACACTGATCCAAGACATCATCAACCAGTGTTTAAGGAAGAATGAATGGACATGGGAATGGCACGGAAGAGTTTCTGTTGATCAGAAATTCATTAAGCCGGCTAAAAGAAAGCGTGCTAGTGTGGAGCCAATTTCAAATGAGGAGGGAGCAGCTACAGTTGGTTCGAAAAAGAAGAAATCAGCGGTGAAGGAAGGTGGTGAGGAAGTCGGTCAGAGTAGTGTCAATGAAGAAGTACTTACTGTGCTGAGATCTTTGACTGCAAAAATAGATGAGATTGGCAACCAAAATCAGAGGCAGTTGTCAGCTGTACATACAAGGATGGAAGACTTTGCAGACCAAATGGGGCTGATGATAGGAGCTATCAGTAGTTTACAAAATGCAGCAAAGGTTGAGGCGAAGAAACCAGTTTCACATGATGAAGAACAGAGAGAATCATGTTCTTCGAAAAATCCGGTACGTTTAAATATTGGTTTCTTGCTGATTTGTTCTACTTTATTGCGGATTAATCACCGTATTCAATCTACTGTTTATAATCATCCTTCTTTACTCATGCAGGTCAGAGTTGTTAACCATGGAGACGTTGAAGCTGTTCACAGCCTACCAGACACTATAGTATGCATCATTTTCCAAATCCTTGCTTGTTGTTTAAATCAATACTTTCTGTTTGAAGATTTGGATGTGATATTGAGGTTTATTTAATTTTGTAGGCTGCGACTGATTTAATTGAAGAAAAGGACAAGAAAGACAGTGTTTCTGAAAACTTGGTATGATATTTGTGTCATATTTTTCACTTGTTGTTTTTATATTTCTTCTGTTACATCACTGTTTCTCTAATGAGCTTCTATTTATTTTGCATTCATGGTTAGAAAGACCTACTCTCGAGAAAAAGAAACCGAAAGTAAAGAAAGCAAACAAAAAAGCTGTTGAGAAGAAGACTAGAAAACCGGAGAAGGCAGTGAAGGTAAAAGTAGAGCCTGTTGAGAAGTTTGTGACACCAAAGAACCGGGGAGATGGAATAAAAGGGGTGTGAAACAAGTAGATGAAGATGAAGCGGATGAGGATAACACAGATTTCGGCAATCATTTGGACTTTCTAGCCGCACAGATGCTCAAAAACAAAGGAGATGAAGAAGGTGGCCGGGTCAAACTCTTGGCGCAGACACAAATAAGCCCTTATATCCCTAGTTCCGTTGTGAAAAGAATCATGTCAACCAAGGCAGCATTTGGAAAATTCCCAAGTGACTTCGCGTATGATCCATTTGAAAAAGTGGAAGAGAGGAAACTCCTCAATCTTATGGAATTAATGCAACAGTATGAGTAAGTTTTTGTATTTGCTTGTTGTCATTGTTGCTTATGTCATTTTGTTTGTTTTTGTTCATTGTTGGTCATTGTCACTGCCATTGTCATTCTGGTTATTGTTGGTCATTGTCTTAATACGTGACATGTTGTGTTTTCTATTATTTGATAGGGAGGAGCCAATTAGCACATTCAACCATGAGGTTAACTTCTACAAAAAGCTAATGATGCCGAAGGAAGAATGGCCAGAAACTGATTATGGTTGGTTAGGTGCTCAGGTAAGCTCTTGGATCATTGACTTCAAGCTTCTGTCTTGTTCTGTGTTGCTTATTGTTATGTTATATTGATGCGGATTTTAATATGTCTTCACTGCGGATTTTTTTGTTCTGTGTTGCTGATTTATATGTTACTTACCGAGTTGCTAATCAATTTCAGCATATGTCAGCGGCCATGAGAATGTTCAGCAAGCGGTTATTACTGGATGAGAATCCTTACCGGACTGACCGTGTTGCTTTCATAGACCAAATGTTCATCAATTTTTGGTATCAGGAGACTAAAGAATTTGAGAAGAAAAAGGCGAAGTTCATATTCAAGTCCGGCTACAAGGATGTGTACTTTGGTGTTGGTCTTGGGGATGACATCAGTACTAACAAGAGATGGATCGACGATGTGGATGTTGTCTACTTTTGCCACAATTACAACAACAACCATTGGGTGGCATGTGAACTTTATTTGATTCAAAGAAAGATTGACATCTACGACAGCATCATCAGCGATGAGAGCGCGAAGTTCATCACTAACCAGGTGAAGAAGTATGCAAAGATGGTACCATATTGGATCAGAACAGAGACTTCAGAAGGTGATAAGGATCTAATTTTTTAGTGAAATCATCATATGATTTTTCCTTCCTTAATACTCTTGTTCTTTTCATTTTGTAGGTGGAACTAATAAATGGAATTGGCATCCATTCAAAGTTAACTTAATCAAGGACATACCACAAAACACTCAAGTGGGAGATTGTGGTGTTTATGCATTGAAGTTTGTCGAGTGCCTTGCTCTTGGTGTACAAATGGATGATCTGAGCGACGAGATCATTGGCGATATGCGCTTGAAGTTAGCAGCTGAAATATTTGATGAATGCCCAGAAAAGAAGCAGAAGATGTCTGACCCGGTCCGAGGTGCTGATATAGGCCATGAACCTCGGCCTGCCACACAAGCGTAGTCTGAATCTGAAACTTGGTGAACTTGTTTAAGTTCCATTTTGAATGCGCGTTGTTATGTATATGTTTGGTTCGTTTTTGTGATAGTCTCGACCAGTTTATTTCCCTTTGTAGCGGATTAATGAAGTTTTATAATGAAGTTTTAATTAAACTCTCTTTGTTTCCCTTTTCTCTGTTTACAGTGTACCATTGTGACTTGCGAGTAATATTGGTAGTGCTTAATTCTTCTTATTGTTTCAAAGACATAAGCACTACCCTGTATAATTCATAAAGGAGAAGAAGTGCTCTTACCTACAGGATTGTCTAAAGGAGAAGAAGGAAACTGTTGCAAACTAGTTAACTTGAACAACATATCCATGGACACAAAGAAATAGAAGTCACAGCCTGAACTAAGATCAAACCCCACTACGATGTAATCACAGTCACAGAAACTTCACAACAATCAATACTAACACTACAACAACTACACCGATTAACACAACTCTCAATGTGTTCTTCTTATGCATCTCTTCGATGATTGCACTCGCCTGCATCAACTTGTCGCTTAGCTTTACTTGTATGTCTTCATACAATTTCTTTTTCATCTCTTCTTCCACATTAGCTAATAGATTTTTCTGACTTGCCACAATGTTCACCATCTCATTCTCCAATTTCTTGACATCATCTTCAAGCCTCATAAGCTTTGTATCCACCATACAGGTCTCGTCGAGCAGATCTTCATCAATCCATTTAAATAGATGTTCTTCTGTTTTTCTCTACACAAATAATAGATACACTCATCAAAAATCATAACATAAAACTCCATATTACAGATTAAATATAATACTCACCTGCATTGCTATTTCACACCTGTAGAATCGCCTACAAGGATTCTCAACTGTCTGAGAACAAAAAATCTTCAGATTTCTCCTACACCAGCATTCCGACGGTATACCCCTGACTTGTCTCCGATGAGTTAATCGAGATGACGCAGAAGAGGAAGAGCTCATCCTTTGAAACACAGAAAATCGCAAGGATGAATTTGGGGAGTATGAAGAAGACGACCTAATCCAATACATCAACCGTTGATGGGTTAAATGAGTGTTGGTTTATGTCAGGTTGGTTTAATTGTATGGGTTTGGTTTAATTTTAGTCGGGTTTGGTAGAGTCGGGTTTAGTTTAATTAAATTTTAGTCGGGTTTGATTAAAGTACGAAATGTAAAACCAACCCTACTAAACATATTTCCCAACACGAAAAATATCTTGATTTAAAATGCAAAATGTATACCCTAAACCCTGAATTTCCCAAACCCTAAACCCTATACCGAAGACCTCAAATATTAATTTATGCTACTAAAACTTTATCGCAACGCACATACATATCTTGATTAATGTACAAAATGGAAAACCAACCCAAAATTTTCCAAACCCTAAATCAAATACCGAAAGCCTCAAAAATTAAGTTATGCTACTAAACATATTTCCCAACACGAAAAATATCTTGATTTAAAATAAAAAATGTATACCCTAAACCCTGAATTTCCCAAACCCTAAACCCTATACCGAAGACCTCAAATATTAATTTATGCTACTAAAACTTTATCCCAACGCACATAAATATCTTGATTAATGTACAAAATGGAAAACCAACCCTAAATTTTCCAAACCCTAAATCAAATACCGAAAGCCTCAAAAATTAAGTTATGCTACTAAACATATTTCCCAACACGCAAAATATCTTGATTTAAAATGCAAAATGTATACCCTAAACCCTGAATTTCCCAAACCCTAAACCCTATACCGAAGACCTCAAATATTAATTTATGCTACTAAAACTTTATCCAACGCACATAAATATCTTGATTAATGTACAAAATGTAAAACCAACCCTAAATTTTCCAAACCCTAAACCATATACCGAAAGCCTTACCAATTAAGTTATGCTACAATACATATATCCCAACGCACATAAATATCTTGATTAAAAGTGCAAAATGTATACCCTAAACCCTGAATTTCCCAAACCCTAAACCCTATACCAAAGACCTCAAATATTAATTTATGCTACTAAAACTTTATCCCAACGCACATAAATATCTTGATTAATGTACAAAATGTAAAACCAACCCTAAATTTTCCAAACCCTAAACCATATACCGAAAGCCTTACCAATTAAGTTATGCTACAATACATATATCCCAACGCACATAAATATCTTGATTAAAAGTGCAAAATGTATACCCTAAACCCTGAATTTCCCAAACCCTAAACCCTATACTGAAGACCTCAAATATTAATTTATGCTACTAAAACTTTAACCCGACGCTCATAAATATCTTGATTAATGTACAAAATGTAAAACCAACCCTAAATTTTCCAAACCCTAAACCATATACCGAAAGCCTTACCAATTAAGTTATGCTACAATACATATATCCCAACGCACATAAATATCTTAATTAAAAGTGCAAAATGTATACCCTAAACCCTGGATTTCCCAAACCCTAAACCCTATACTGAAGACCTCAAATATTAATTTATGCTACTAAAACTTTATCCCAACGCTCATAAATATCTTGATTAATGTACAAAATGTAAAACCAACCCTAAATTTTCCAAACCCTAAACCATATACCGAAAGCCTTACCAATTAAGTTATGCTACAATACATATATCCCAACGCACATTAATATCTTGATTAATGTACAAAATGTAAAGTACGAAATAAAAGCCTAAAAATTTGAATTAAAATATGTTTTAATTGCAAGTTATTCCAATTCTTTAATACAAAAAACAGATAAACACCAATTTAAAAGGGAAATTCAGCAATGTCTATTTTGGATGACGCCCACAAGTACGACTGTTATGCCCACTTTGGTTGCAGTTCAAGCAAATATGTTGCTTCCTTGGACGCTTTTTGAGCAAAGCTTTCTCTAAAGCAGACTTGTATCGACTCTTCTTAGGTCTTCCAGGAGGCTGTCGAGGTATAGGAGGTAGACATTGTTGTGCTGCGACGATTTCTGGAACCGGATGAGCTACATCTCTTGGCATTATAGACGCAGCGTAAGCATTGATAAGGTAGCTCTTAAAGTAATATGGGGACGAAAGATCAATCGCAGTAATGTTCTTAGGTACTCCAGCAGCGATAGCATGAACGCAAGGTAATTGAGAACATCGAACCTTTTTACAAGAACATTGTCGTTCTCGTACGTTGACAACATGTGACTGCCTCCCGTTGGTAACATGTACTTGATCAGCATCTATTTCATGCACTACCAACAGTCTGGCGGCTGTAACACAGGGCTGCATACAAGCAAACAATGTTCAATACTTTTAGTCTTTATTGATAACAATTGAAACCACTAACCTCGATCAGTTTTTCAGCACCATCAGTCAACCTAGTGCTCATTTTTTCTTCTGCTCGCCTCCTCTCCGAGAACCATCTTGTTAACATGGAACGAATGGCGTCTAAGAGCTTGACAACTGGCAACGTTCTTGCGTCTGATAGGACCCTGTTGATCGACTCAGCTATATTGGAAGTTAAGATATTGTATCTTCGACCTGGAAAGTGTGCTCGACTCCACACCTTAACATCCGCTTTTTCCAAATAAGCATGGAGGCTCGGTTTGAGGGTCTGGATCTCATTGAAGATGTAATTGAAATCAAATATTCTATAAGCATTTGCTGCCTTCTTCACCATCCGAAATTCTTCACCGCCTTTAAATCACACAAGTATGTTTTTGTACATATGATATGTACATATACCCCTAGTAGTCAGTGGATAGACGTTTCCAATCGATTTAGCTATCGATTTATGTATGTCGGAGATGATGGATAGACCAGCTTCGTCTGGAAATACACGGTTCAGTTGTCTGAAGAACCATTCCCAAGATTCATCATTCTCCGTGTCAAAAACCGCAAATGCTATAGGGAAAATCTGGAAGTTACCATCTTGACATGTTTTTCGACCAAGAGTGTCCCTTTATATTTCCCTTTCAGATATGTCCCATCGACAACAACCACTTTTCTCATGTATTGCAAGCCATTGATACTTGCACCGAAAGAGATAAATGCATACTTGAAACGGCCTTCTTCGTCCACTGCTAGACGGGTAAAAGTCCCCGGATTAGCCTTTCTAATCAAGTACAAATACGAAGGAAGTTCCGCATATCCACTCTCGTGGCTACCATTAGCCAACATACGTGCATATACAAGGGCCCGATGAGCTTTCCAGTAGTCAATCTGCCAAATATGTAACTTGTTTTAAATATATTATTCACAAAAAAAAATCCGCAACAAGTCGTGCGTAAGGCATCAAAAAATCTGCATCAAACGAATTAATAAAGAAAATCTGCAACCACGATAAAGACATTACCACATACCTTTATACCATATTTGAAGTTAAGAGCCACCGCAACATGATCTGGTATCACTTTTGGTCCAACACTACCCACCAAATCATAGTACATCTGTCCTAGGATATTTTTCGTAGCTTGACGACTCCGCCCACCTCGTTCTGTAACAGAGCAAGTATGATCTTTAATGTATACTTTGATATAAAAACAAGGCGAATCATCAACTGTTCCTGCCCGAACTCTCCATGTGCATCCTTCAACCCAACATTCAGCAACCAATAAGTCTGGCCTTGAATCTTTACGGTTGAAATCAAACTTTTGGGCAAGAGACAGAAGCTGCAACCTATTAACCAATGCATCTTTTCTATCGTATCTTTGCCCAACAGCAATATCTAAAGCTTGTAACTCTATGTTCCTGTAATTTTCATCATCAGCACTTGCGTGGACAGCTTTTCCAGAGGCCTTATTCTTCTTTGGCAAACTAGGTTCCTCTAACTCTATTGGAACTCTCCCGGACAAATCGTAATCCTCGTCACCAGAACTAGCACCATCCGAATCTTCACAGCAATCAAATATCAGTCCCTCTTCATCGCTCTCGTCATCTTCGACAGCCTCTTCCGTGTTACCTTTAGAATTTTCAGAATCAGCCGTCATCTTCTTAAATGTAACACATAATCTGCATGTCTTATCTTTGAACTGATCAAAGAAAGCTTGCATTTGTCTATCATTACCAATCTTCACAGGAGGTGTGCTCTTCGCTAAATAACCAAAACCTCCTTTGGAAGCATATAACTAAACTCACCGATGTAACTCTTGTTGTCAACTCCATAGTCCTTGTAAACTGATTCTATGATTCTGCTAAAACAAAGGTTATCCTCTACCAATATTGTTCTTGTTCCTCTTTCATCCACTACAAATTTTCATCTTGTTTCATCAAATATCCAGTCGCCACATAGAAGAACAATTTTAACCATGAATACGTACCAATCAAAATCGTGGGAGATGAAGGCTAAAAGATGTGATTTTCGCTGAGGAAAGTTGGAGTTTAGGCGATTTCTCAATCAAAATCGTGAGAGTAAGTTTCCAACATAGAACCAAAAAAAACAACTAATTCAAAAATTAATGACAATAATTATTACCTCCTTATATGGTAATACCGAATATTTCCGTTTTTTGAGAATAATTGAAGTTTCCTTTTTTAAACAAAATCGAATTATGTAATTGTCTAAAATAAATACTTTCGAAAATTGCCATAAAACAATAAAAAGATATTTTCTAAATTTTAGAAAAATTAATAAGAAACTTATAGACTTATTTCGGTATTTGCATAAAATTATTATTAATTATAAATACTAATATACTAAAATTTATTAGTTTATAACTTTTGGGAAATTATAATAGCAATTTTTCCAATATATTTTTAAACTATAAACCTAATTATTTTCTAGAGAGATTATATTTTAAAAGTTTAAGAAATCATTTTTTAAACATTGAAATAAAAATCAAAGTTTCAGAAATGATTTTTTAAACATTAATTTTTCTGCCTAGGTTTATTTTAAATTTAAAATTAGTGTTAAAGAGTAAATAAGGAAAGAACTAACAAATCTGCAAAAAAAATTAATAATTCAAAGTCAGTCAATTTGAAAAGTTGTAGAAATTTATTATAAATCTGTAACAAATAAAAAAATCTGTAACACTATAACACTGGTTTAATAATTTTTTTCACCCTTTCGTCTTTGTAACGGATTTTCTTAAGTATGCATCAAATGAAAAAAAAACACTAACACTGAAAAAAATCTGTAGTTTAAATCCGCAAATTCTTGAAAAAAACTGCAAACTAGTAAAAAAATCTTCAACACTAGCCGAAAAAGCGGGTAAATTGCACTCACTGTATCTTTTTGATTTTTTTACTTCAATTTTGTATCTTTCCAAATCTCTTTGCATTTATGTATCTTTTTTTGTAGGACCCACAGGTAAAAAGACAATTTTATCCCCACCGAAAATTAATCACTCCTTTTTTGTTTTTCTTTTTTTCTTTTCTTTTCCTTTCCATCCTCTCTCTTACTTTTACATTTTTTTCACCCTTTGTTTTTTGAATGGTGGATAGGATTCAATATATAAGATTTTCGGCCATTTAGATCACCGGAATGGAGAGAGAATCGATCGATCTACCGAAATTCCAAAAAAAAAAAATTGGACATAAAAAAAATTTACGAGTGGATAGTTATGAATAGATATCCACAATATTTATCCACGTGGATACTACCACATAACCCTATTGCCCATCATAAGTGTTTAACATGTGATATAGTCATTTTAGTGTCCACGAATAATCTAACCCAAATACTTTGTGTCCACGGATCACAATAATGTGATCTCTTGACCATTCTATTGTCCATCATAAGCGTTTAACATTTAATATAACCGTGGTAGTGTCCACGAGTAATCGATCCAACATACTTTTGTATCCACGGATCACAAATACTTTTGTACCCCATGGTAAGTATCTTGTTAACTATTATCCATCATCTACGTGTACCAATGGTAACCATCTTGTTAAGCATCTTGTCCATCGTATGTTAAATCACTTGTTAAGCATGAGATGTGATCGTCCAACATACTTTCGTGTCCACGAATAATCATATGTTATACAATCTTGTTAAGCATCCACGAATAATCATATGTTATACCATCTTGTTAAGCATCTTGTCCATCATCATTCATATTAAATCATCTTGTTAAGCATCTTGATCATCATAAATATCCATGTGGATACATGTTATGGACATCTACTCTAAACTATCCATTCGCAAATTCCGTATTATGTCCAAATTTTTTTTTTTTTTTGAATTCCGGTAGATCGGCCTATTTTATCTTCATTCCGGCGGTTTATATTGTTGGAATCATCATCTACCTTAGCCTATCCACCGTCAAAAACATGAGGGGTAAAAAATAACTCAAAAAGTAAGAAAGAGAAAGTAAGAGAAAAGAAAATAATCAACAAAAATAAAAAAAATCGGATGGATAGAAGGGTGAAATGTGGATAGGCTATCTAATTAACTATCTATAACTAGAAGACAAAAACTAAGGCTAAATGGTCATTAACCACCACTAAAAGACAAAAAGATACACAATTGCAAAATCTTTTTGAAACATACAACTTTGCTATTACTTTTTGAGAAAGATACATTGGGTGCAATTAATTCCCGAAAAAGCAACTAAAATCCGCAGAAAAAAAAATCTGTAAGACAATAAACAAATCTGCAACACTACATACTACTTTAGTAATAAAAAAACAACAATACTCTTTGTTACGGAGTAATATTATATCCGCAACAAATAAAAAACTCTGCTACACATAAATTTAAATCTGCAACAAAAAATCTGTAAATTTCCAAATAAATCCGCAAACCCAAAAATCTGCAACAAATGGCTGCGGATTTAAATTCGTAGGGAATGTGGCAATTTCGTAAATAATTATTTTTTTCCAGAAATGGAACTAAAAAATAATGGCAATTCTGTAATTTTTTTTTCCTTCCAATGGTTGTAAGGGTAGTTTAGGCAATAAAGTAGAGGAAAAAGGTCAAAAGATTAGTACTAAGCTAGTATTTGCTCTATTAATTTATACTAAATAAATAAATTTCCCTAAGTTCTATTATCACAAAGACACAAACATAGCTCAACATATTACATATATGAAGAGAAGTAGTTCAGAGTACTACATAAAACCCAAAATTTTTACAATTGTTTTAGATGAAAACATCTTTTCTTTAGGCCAAGCCATTATGGATCCTACTGCATCAGCTATGAATTAAACTTCAGAGTTTGGTCTCCCCATTCGTTTAGAAGCCTCTATCCAGATGAGAACGTCAAGAGAGGGCCTGACTCTTTCAGATGATTTCCAGTGAGTTTCAGCTCCTCCAATGTGTGAACTTCACCATATAGAGAATTAAAGAAACACAAGTCAGATACGAATAAAATATAAGCTAAAATATGATTAGCTCCATCTGCTAATTCGTGACACAGTGTATGCAGGGTTAGATAAATTACCAGCTTTCACCAAGAACTAAACAGAGGGTTCACTCAGGGACTTGACCATCCACAAGTAAAGATCTTTATGCTTCCTACAATGAACATTGGAGAAAACAAATAAACTTATGTTTCTTAGGAAAAAAACAAGACGACATTGATTATACAGCTTACTACTCCATACAAATAAATCAAGACACATTGACATTAAGAGCAGGGGGACAAAAGGACCCCAAACTGAACTACAAAAGAATGTCGACGGTTCAGTGACTTGTTCTATCTTCTACGTATTATCAGAATTTTACCAAGTTAAATTTTGAAAAAGAGAACTTGATTACAAAAACCCCTTAAGAATATCAGAGACCATATAATATCAATTGATTCTGGAATTAAGAAACCAAAAAGATGGAATATTTACCTCGAAAACAAGATACTCTTAGCTTCCACCTTATTATCCTTCTTACAGTGAGGCAGAAGTGACACCATGTTTAACATCATATGCCGAAACCTTCCAACGAATTAACCAAATAAGAACAGATACTCGATCATACACGATCAAACGAGTAAACCAAATTAAGCGAAAACAATTTTCAATTCGCTTCACCAGAAACTAATACGACGGGAACAAGTAACGAGAACCTTCTCTTTATTCCTGAGGAGACTCTGTTGTTGACACGGATCAACAATTCCAAGAAAGTGATATGACAACTAATGAAACAGCATAAACCAGAGAGATACATGAATAGAAACAATGCAGGCCAAAAGACACGATTTCGATCAATATAAATAAGGTGGATTTAAACCTAACATTAGATCAAAGTCAAAACGAATCAGTGGAATTGAACAATAACAATCTGTGAAAAGAATGACCTTATTACTGCGGCTGGTGAACGGAGATAGTCTGGAGCTGAACATTCAAATCGAAGAAGGAGATAGTTCCTTCTCTACAACATCATCGACAAGAATAATAGCTATGGAGGAGATCGGCGGATGAAGGAGCGGACCAAAGAAAGTGATGAGAATGCCTTCCTGAAGAAAGTGAGAAGAGGAAAAAAGACAAGGAGTTACATCCGGTGATTTTAATATGATCTAACTGTGCATATTTTCTTTTTTTAGTCGGAAACCAAGATATTATTTATTACAAAAGTGTTACTGAAGTTCAAATTTTACAAGCATATTTTGATAGCAAAGTCGAGATGTTTTAGCAGCTTGATCTTCTTTTGCAACCATACTTCTTGGGACGTAACAGAATTGAGAGTGCTGATGTTGAGCGAGCTTCATGTTGGGAATGTTCTGAAATCTATTGTACTTGCTCTAAGTGAAAGTCGTATAGTCGAGATGAGACAATCACATAACACTAGGCAGTCATAACGCTTTGCTAGAAGCCACTTATGATCAATGAGTTGAGAACTCATTGCTAGTGTTATATGATCCTACAGGGTCACACACCTAAGCAAACTGGACGTTAAAGACGAGGTTGATCATTAATGTAATGATCTAGTGAATGCATATTTGATATGCATTCGATATCAATATTCTGGGGCAGTGTCGATCGACACAAAGAGTGTGTCGATCGATGCAACTCGCGGATTACCAGATTAATTCGGTTTAATCGTTGGTTAACTCCGTTATGGTTTAAGTCGTCATATATAAGATATATGGTCGACCTAAACTAATTTTAAACCCAATGCACAGCCACCGGAACTTGAATAGAAACCTCTGAAGAGATTGGATCTCTATAGGCACTAGCATCCCTTCTGTTCAGTTTGTGTGCGTGTGGATACCAATAGAGGCGCAACATTTGAGGCGCTCTAGATCTCGATTATCTATAAATCTTCCGCTGCTAATCACCAGGTAATTCTGAGATCCCAATGATTCAATTACATGAACCCTAGATCCTAGGCTTGGAATTCAGACCAGGGTTGCCTAATTGGATTAGGAACTGCTAGAAATTCCTTCAGTGGTATCAGAGCTTTAGGGTTCCATTGAATCTGCAACATGTTGATTAGATTGGTTGAATCTGGATCTCTGTATAATTGATACAAGCATGCTAAAACTCGTTTTTGATCAAAGTAACCTAGTTTAGGGTTTTGTTCGAAAAACGTTTTAGGGTTTTTCGCATGGTGTCGATCGATGCCAATCCGGCATCGATCGACACAGGGCGAAAACCCGAATAAAACTTATGTTTCGCCTAGTGTCGATCGACGCAAGAGTTGTGTCGGTCGACACAGACCTCGCGAGATTGATGAATCGGTTCAATTGGATTGGACCGGTTATCGAGCTTGGTTAATGATGGTTAAACACTAAGAATGGTTTTATTGCGATTGGGTTGGTATCGACCGATGCTAATGTAGCATCGATCGACACTGACCGGTACTCAAAACCGGATAAATTGGATTGATCGGTTATCGCAGATTGGTTTTGGTTAATCAGCATCGATCGACACTAAAGTAGTGTCGGTCGACACAAGATTCGATGTTTTAGGTTATGGAACCTGAAACCACAGTACCAAACCAAAACAAATCATTTAATTAGAAGAATTAAAACATAATAAAACTAAACGTTTTAAATGGTTCCGTTCCTCAACCAAATATCAAGTGATACTTGATGTCTTTCCAATCTTGTCAACTGTCAAGACCCATTTAATTGTGCGATAGACTTGCAGTGCAAGATGTCCACAATTTCATGAGTAAGACAGAGGTAATTGTGTTGATGGATTTGCAGTGCAAGACATCAACAATTACATGACTAAAGAGATTGGTTTACTTGACTGGGCCATCAAAATCGTTTTGGGCTCAGAGACATCAGGTGGATTGGGCATGAGATGTCGATCCACAACCAAGAGTTATATTGGATATAACTGGCAAAGTTGTTGCTTACCTAGATAGCTAAATTTGGGTGATAACCAGTGGCTCACTCAAGTTTAGTGAAGTATGGGTCTTGGATCATTATATTCATCTGAGGAAACATTGTTTGAATATAATGCAAGTTTTCTTAATTGTTAAGAATTCTCATTTCTTGAACATCATAACTAAAACCTCCCTTGTTTTACCAGCTATGTCTAGCACAAACCATCGTAACAATTTCTCCCTGCGATCCGTCCTTGAGAAGGACCAGTTAAATGGATCCAACTTTCTTGAATGGTATCGGAACTTGAGAATTGTTCTCAAACAGGAGAAAAAGGACTATATCCTTGAGAAATTTCTCCCCAAGAAGTACCGAGCCAATGCCTGGCAGTCAGATAAGGATGCTTGGGATAAGCATTCTAATGATGCGGTGGATGTGAGTTGTCTCATGTTGGCTACCATGAACTCGGAATTGCAGAAGCAATATGAGTACGTGGAGTCGCCAATACAGATGATCACTGGCCTGAAAAGTATGTTTCAGGAGCAGGCACGAATTCAGAGATACCAGACGGTTAGGTCTCTGATTGAGTGCAAGCTACCAAAGGGCGAACCAGTTAGTCCTCATGTCATTAAGATGATGGGTTATATTGATAACCTGGGGAAACTGGATTGTCCCATTAGCCAAGAGTTGGCTACTGACATCATTTTACAGTCACTGCCGTCAAGCTATGATCAATTTGTTATGAACTATAACATGAACAACTTGACGAAGACGTTGACTGAATTGCATGGGATGCTTAAGACTGCTGAACCTAACATCAAGAAGGACACCCCAAATGTCCTTATGGTACAAAAGGGTAAAAAGTTTAAGAAACTTGGTAAGAACAAAGGTGATGGCAAGACGATCTCGATTGTGAATCCAAGCGAGTCTGGCCATGCTCCGAAGGTTAAAACCAGTCCTTCTGAAGATGTTAAGTGCCGTTATTGTAATGGTTATGGGCATTTGAAAAGAAACTGCAATAAATTCTTGGAAGATTATGAGAAGCTGAAGAAGACGTACGAGACTTCTTCTTCAGGTATTATGTTATAGAAGTAAATGTTACTTCTTATAGTCCTACTTATTGGGTATTGGATACCAGCTGTGGTACTCATATTTTTTGAAAATGTGCAGGGCCTGAGCAAAAGTAGGACTATGGAGAAAGGACAAGTGGACCTATGAGTGGGAATGGAGCAAGAGTTGCTGCATTAACCGTATGAGTATTTCATTTGTTTTTACTTTTATGACATGTTTTGAACTTAAAACTGCTACTATGTACCTGCTATGAGCAGAAAGATTATTTCTATTCCTTGTTTGGATATGGAAGGAAATCAGTTTTCAAGTTAAAATAAGTGTTATTCATTTGATTACAGTGATATATTTTATAGTAGCAATCCATTAGAGAATGGACTTTATGTTCTAAACCAGAATGTGCCTAACTATAACATTAATACCAAGAGATTCAAGTCAAATGATACGAGTCAAACTTCTCTCTGGCATTGTCGTTTTGGGCTACACAAATGAGAAATAGATTCAGAAGCTCCATAGTGATGGGCTTTTGGGCTCATCTGATTAAGAATCATAATGAGTAAAGTGGATCTTGTTTATTAAGTAAAACGACAAAGGCTCCTTTCAACAGAGGTAGTGTCGATCGACACAAACGGTGCGTCGGTCGATATAGGTTGCGAACGATCAAAATGAAAGGGCCAGAAGCTTATTGGGCTTTATACATACGGATGTATATGGACCGATAAGCACTAGTGCTAGAGGAAAATTTCAGTACTTCATTACCTTTACTGATATTTTCAGAAGGTACGGTTATGCCTTATTTATAAGGCATAAGTCAGAATCTTTGAAAAGTTCAAAGAGTTCCAAAATGAAATACAGAATCAATTTGGCAAAGGTATTAAACCTCTACGATGAGATCATGGAGGTGAATACTTAGGTCAAGAATTTAGTGATCATCTGAGAGATTGTGAAAGTGTTTCACAATTCACTCCTCCTGTATCGGAATTTATTAGATATGGTTCGATCAATGATGAGTCACTTAGATCTTCCATTATCCTTCTAAGAATACGCTCTAGAAATGTCTGAGTTTACTTTAAATAGAGTTCCATCAAAATCAGTTACAGAGATACCACATGAGATGTGGAATGTAAATGTTTCTGATTTATCCATCATGGAGATTTGGAGTTGCGAGACTTATATAAAACGTTTAATCTCTGATAAGCTCACACCCAAATCTGATAAGTGCTACTTCATTGGTTGTCCTAACAAAACCAAGGCATGTTACTTTTACAACCAGTTCGAGAACAAATTGTTTGTTGCTCGGAACTATGTTTTCTTGAGAAAGACTTTCTTTCCAAGAAGAACAGTGGGAGTAAAAGTACAACTCGAAGAAATTCGAAAATCACAGGAGACTGCTCAACCTGATGAGGAAGAGCAGCAGTTGGATCTACAAAGAGTTGTAGAACCTGCACCTGTGGTGCCTAGAGTTTATAAAGGATCTGGTGAATGTATATTCGATATACATTTAAATGGCGAGTTTCTGAAGAAGTGTCGATCGACACAAAAGTTGCATCGATCGACACAGATCGCGAACCAAACATTGATTTTGGTTTATGACTCAATTAACTACGGTTTAAATCTTGGTTAATTAGGTCGTGGTAAAAATATACATATGAGATATGTGTGCGCGACTTTTACAGGAAACTGAAGCTCGCAGATCCGAAAGGATCCGTCACGAACCCGGGAAATGTGGATTTCTCGTAACCAATTGCCGTGATCTACTGATCATTGAAAGTGACGGGCCTGCAAATTTTGAAGAAGCAATGATGGGCCTTGACTCCGAAAATGGCTGAAAGCCACTGAATCCGAAATAGGATCCATGTCACAGAACCAAGTATGACTTGGGTTGACTTACCCGATGGTGTAGAAGCCATTGTGAGTAAATGGGTTTTCAAGAAGAAAAGTTGACATAGATGTACAAAGCTAGGTTGGTGGCAAAAGGTTTCAAGCTAATGCATGGTATTGACTATGAAGAAACCTATTCCCAGTCAACATGCTTAAGTCCATTCGGATTCTCCTAGCAATCGCCACTCATAATGGTTATGAGATCTGGCAGATGGATGTGAAAACAGTTTTCCTTAAAGGAATTCTGGAAACGGATGTGTACGTGACACAACCTGAAGTTTTCATTGATCCTAATGAAGCTAGGAAGATATGCAAGCTTCATCGGTCCATTTATGGACTGAAGCAAGCATCTCGGAGTTGGAATCTTCGTTATGATGAAGCAGTCAAAAGGTTTGACTTCGTCAGGAACGAAGAGGAACCGTGTATTTACAAGAGGACTAGTGGGAGCGCAGTTGCTTTTCTAGTATTGTATGTTGATAACATACTACTTCTCGGAAATGAAGTTCCATTGTTTCAGTCTGTTGAGACTTGACTCGAAAGTTGTTTTTTCGATAATAAATATGGGAGAAACCGTGTACATTCTTGGAATAAGAATCTATGGAGATAGATTGGACAAGCTAATTGGATTGTGTCAAGATACTTATGGTGATAAGGTCTTGCACTTGTCCAGTATGCAGGATTCCAAGAACGGCCTCGTGCAAATGACTCTTGGTATTACTCTTAGCAAGACGCAGTGTCTTTCGACACACGCTGAGCAAGAGCGAATGAGGGTCAGACTACTGCTAAAGGCATTAGATGTCTTAAGATGTGATCTTAATTTTAGTGGGAGTTCTTGTTGTTGATTTTTTAGTTATGATATGATGTTCGTATAAACATAATTTGATTATGTTATTGAAATCTGACATCTATATTATTTAATAATGGTTATTAAATAATAGTCTCAAAGTAATTTATGACATTTTATAGGTCATCAAGTATGTGACTTGATCATGAAACCCTATAGATAATAAATGACATAAATTATGTTGGTCCCTGGTCGAGGTTGTTAAAGTGGGACATTAACAACCGCGTGAGACTAGTATGTGAGGTGACTGATGACTAAGTTTCATGGAGTTATTAATAAGAGTATTAAAGTCAATCACATAGATATGTGTTGGAGAACACAGGATCGGACATGACCCACTGATGAGAACTCTACGGGATAGTTATATAAGTGTCATGAGAGTTTTCATTACGACTATAGAGTATAGTCCTTAGACCTGAGTTTATCATGTTTTCTTACATGTGAATTGGTCCGCTTTAACCTTGTCAAACGTCAGCCGTAACTGGTGACTATAAAGGCATTGATTGGGCGTATCATGAAGCGTGTGAAGAGACAGGGATGGAACAAGATGGGATTTGTCCCTCCTATATAACAGGAGATAAATATCTCAAGGCCCATCGAAGATTTGATACTGAGAAATGTGTGGCCACACTCAAACGAGGTGATTGTCAGTCGTTTGTCTTGTCAGTATAAATCGGAGTTCGATGAACAAGATCTTGCCTTATGCCAGATCGAGATATGGCGACGAAGGGATTAAAGGAATAGATGATTCCAGTACAAGTGGGAGATTGTTGGGAATGTCCTGAAATCTATTGTACTTGCTCTAAGTGAAAGTCGTATAGTCGAGATGAGACAATCACATAACACTAGGCAGTCATAACGCTTTGCTAGAAGCCACTTATGATCAATGAGTTGAGAACTCATTTCTAGTGTTATATGATCCTACAGGGTCACACACCTAAGCAAACTGGACGTTAAAGACGAGGTTGATCATTAATGTAATGATCTAGTGAATGCATATTTGATATGCATTCGATATCAATATTCTGGGGTAGTGTCGATCGACACAAAGAGTGTGTCGATCGATGCAACTCGCGGATTACCAGATTAATTCGGTTTAATCGTTGGTTAATTCCGTTATGGTTTAAGTCGTCATATATAAGATATATGGTCGACCTAAACTAATTTTAAACCCAATACACAGCCACCGGAACTTGAATAGAAACCTCTGAAGAGATTGGATCTCTATAGTCACTAGCATCCCTTCTGTTCAGTTTGTGTGCGTGTGGATACCAATAGAGGCGCAGCATTTGAGGCGCTCTAGATCTCGATTATCTATAAATCTTCCGCTGCTAATCACCAGGTAATTCTGAGATCCCAATGATTCAATTACATGAACCCTAGATCCTAGGCTTGGAATTCAGACCAGGGTTGCCTAATTGGATTAGGAACTGCTAGAAATTACTTCACTTCATTATGTCCTGGATAGCAATATTGATAGTGTGCGCTACCTATGTCTTCTGTTGTACGCCTAGTATCTTCTGTAATGAAGAATACACCGTTTGAAAATCACCCATATATGTGATCTCTTTGTAATGTAGTTTAACAGTCTCCTGCACTGCTGATTTTAGTGCTAAGGCTTCTGCTTCAAGTGGGCTACCCGTTTGCGGTATGGAAGATCTTCCTGTTAGAATAAGTTTCCCATTCTGGTTGTAGAGGCTCCAAGCAATACCTGCATATTGAGATGTAGGTGACCAAAATGCATCACTAAAACAAGTATATTTTGTGCCCCTTTGTATCAGATCTTCTCTCGTATAAGTTATGTGGGTAGAATGAGCGGCAAAATTCTCATTAGTTTCAGCAGTCTTTGCCGAGTCTGCTTTTCTCCACTTGTCAAATTCATTTAGTCTTTTGGTGACGATATGGACAATGCTCTCCCTTTGATTTTGGTAAGACAACATATTGCGAGTTTTCCATATATTCCATCCAATGAAAGGAAGGATAGAATAATGTCCCTTCTTCAGTACCATTTTTGAGAGGAAGCTGCTAATATTTTCTGTCAGTGATCAAGTACCTGAGATATCACCTTGATAGTTTTGTGAAGTCGCTAAGCTCCATATCTCTCGGGACACTCGACAATGGAACAGTAGATGATTTACTGTTTCTTCTTTTTCACCACATAAACAACAAGTTGTGTCCACTCGTAGGCCTCGTCGTTTAACCTGAAATGAGACCGCAAGGCTATCATGAGTTGTCCTCCACCAATACATTTTTAGTTTGGGCGGTACTTGAAGTTTCCAGATTTGTTTAAATAATGGCAGGCGTTGAGCTAGGATGGACGTAAAGCCATGAGGTTGCAAAGTTCTAGTAATTTCTCTTTGAATGTGATATCCGGTTTTCACAGTATAAACACCTTCCTTTGAGTGTATCCAAGTAAGAGTATCACTCACCCCTGTTGTGGAGGGCTGGAGTTTGAGTATTTCCAGGATATCCGTAGCTGAGATATATGCGTTCAACTTTGCAAGATCCCAGTTTATGGTACCTGCACAAAAAATATCTGATACCGTAAGTCTTGGATAGTATCCAATGTGTGGCGGGTGAGCAGGTCTAGGAGGGTTGAGTGGTATCCATTGGTCCTGCTAGACATTGGTTTTTTCGACCTGTTCCAATCGCCCAGTTAGAACCTTGTTTGAGCAAGGGTTGTGCCCTTAATATACTTTTCCAAGCATAGCTGGCTTTCTTAGGAGCTATGGCTTGAAGGAAGTTTTTCTTTGGGAAATATTTTGCTTGATAGACCTTAGCTAAGAGGCTTTCTGGTTCAGTCATCAGTCTCCAGCCTTGTTTAGCCAAGAGTGCTATGTTAAAGTCTGTGAAGTCTCTTAAGCCCAGTCCTCCTTTTGTTTTTGACTCTACAATTTTGTTCCAAGCTATCCATAGAATTTTATGTTTATATGGGCTATTTGACCACCAAAAACGTTTAATATCTACCATGATTCTCTGAATTAGTTTTAGGGAGGAGGAAGCAACTCATTGAATAAGTTGGCAAGGCTGTTATTACTGATCTAAGGAGGATATCTTTTCCTGCTGGAGACAATAACTTAGTGTAGGAAAACGTATCACTTCTATTTCTTCCTATACTCTCGCGAAAGCCTAGGTATTTTCCAAATCCTCCAACATTTTTTATACCCATTGTATCTGAGATGTTAGTTTTAGTATCAGGATGAGTACCTTTGCTTAACAGGATAGACGATTTGGTATAATTGACTTGTTGGCCAGAGTAAAAATCAGGGAGTCATCTGCATAAAAGAGGTGACTTATTACTGGTCCACCTTTGGACGGTCTATATCCCACAAATTGCTTTGATTTACTGTATTTTTGCAGTAGGCGAGATAATCCCTCTGAGCATAAAAGATATATATGACGACAAGGGATCACCTTGACGTATTCCACGTTGTGGGAAGATTTTCTGAGTGGGAGATCCATTTAGTAGCGCTGAGTATGTTGTTGTAGTAAGGCAAATTTGTATCCAGCTACGCCATAAAGGATGAAATTCCATGCGCTCCATCACTGCATCAATGGTGCTGTTCGTTTGATAGCCGCAGGAGGGCTGCGTTTGCGGCTGCGGCCAAACTTTGTTCGTTCGATAGACGCAGCCTCCTGCGGTCAAACGCCGCGTCTAAACGCTGCGGCTAAACGCCGGATTTTTTGACCGCAACTAAAATTAGCGTTCGCGTTCCAACTGCTGCGGCTAAAATTACAAAAGACAGATTTACCCTTATGTTTTTATGCGAATTACAAAATCACCCAACCCTAATTTGTTCGTGAAACAAGCTTCTTCTTGTCTGAGCCGCCTAATGAAAACGATCTTCAATCCTCTCATCTCAGGTTCGAGGAGCTAGAATCGTCTCGTCTCGTCTCATCTCTGGTTATCGAATTTTCTTCTCTTTTCTCTGGATTTTGTTCTTCGAGGAGCTAGAATCGTCTTCGTCTCGTCGCTTGTTTATGCTTTGCCTCTATCTCTGTATTTACAGGTATCGAACTTACAGGTATCTCTTTTCTCTGTATTTTTTTGCTTGAGTGAATTGGGTTTCTTAGATTTAGCAGCTTGAGCCAAATGTTCTACGTTTTTGGCTTCTTGTGTATCGCATGACTCTTGTTGTTGCTCATCTCCTTTGATACATGAAATCCATTCCGTTTTGTTTTCCATTTCTCGTGTATCACCTTTGTCTAGTGACAGACAACTGATGAATCTTTGTTCTTCTACTTCTATTAAAAATGTGTACCGATGAATCTTTGTTCTTCTGCTTCTATTAGGGTGATTTAAGGTCAATATTATCTGGGTTTTCTCTTCTCTTTTATCCCCTTTCGCTAGCTTCTTTGATTATGTGTTTTTGAATCTCATACCACTTGATGAATTTGCCCATGTCTGAATTCTGGTAAATGTTTGGTCTCATTCCGGTGTTTGTGCCTTTTTGACTCCTCAGTATTAGTGTAATCTGCTGCTAACCTTGTAGATTTTGCTTTAGGTTGGTGTGGTAAGAGTGCCTGGCGTTTTGGGATTCAAATCATCTCAAGGGATTGTATCAAACACTGGAAACATATTCTCTGCACATTGATTTAGTTTACATTCAGGTTTGGGTCTTATTATCCTTGTACCACACTAATGTTTCAACATGTTTCTTGTGATGTTTGCTTATGAATCCAAGAACATGTGGGTCTTATTAGCTACTCTTCTTACAAAATTTAACTCCACATGTTTTTCTCTGTGGAATTTTGCTTAGTCCTCATGATTCTCTATGCTTTGTTACTGATTTTAAGTTACTTTTTGTTCCCCATTTTGTGAGTTCTTACGCTTTTAGAAGAATCTTGGATTCATTGTAATTGATTACATCTAGTTATCTCTCAGAATTGTTTAATGAATCGATAACAACTTGTTGAGTGTCAAAAAAGAACGCTTAATATGTCTTGTAATCTTGTTGTCTCAGATATGAAGATTGATATTTTGTCCTTAAAAGTATATCTCTGATTCTACTTTCTTTTTGGCAGGGATTTGGGTAATTCAAACTTTTCTATGATGACCAAGAAACCTCAGATGTTCTTCGATTTTGCGGAGAGTTGGATGAGAATATGCGCAAGTCGTTCCACAAGTATCTCGAGACCAGAGGTATAAAACCAAGCGTGACTGATTTCATGTATGAGTACATGATGAAGAAAGATAGCAGAGAGTACTTGTTATGGTTGAAGAATCTCAAGAACTCCATCCAAGAATGAATGAAGATTGAAGACACTAAGAAGAGTAGTTTTTTATGGTTGCAGGTTTTGTTGTAATGACATCTAAGTTCCCATTGGGTTTTGAATGTGAAATTCGAACTTGAATCACTCTTATCTTCTTTTGCATGGAGAATGATAAAATAGAAATGTTACATTTAAAGATTTGTGTGGCTTATAATGAGTTTTTGACATGAAGAGAAGCTAATAAACATTTTACCATTATCAAAGACCAGTAAGGTAGCTTATATTGGTGCTAAGTCCAGAAGGAACACTAAATCCTAATTAAACAATCCTAATTAAACAAGAAAAACTTATGGATGTATAAATCTTATGGATATATAAAATATTGAATTTTCAAAATTTTAAAAATATACAAATTTTAATGAGAAAATAAACATTGTTTATCAAAATTTTAAATATACAATTAAAAAAAAAAATCTGAATTTAATGAAAATGACCGCAGCGTCTATAAAACGAACAGTCTTGCGGCTGCGTCTGCGTCTTTGTTTGCGGTTGCGGCTGCGTTTGACAAACGAACTGTCTTGCGGCTGCGGCTGCGGCCAGACGCGCGTCTGACAAACGAACAACATTTATTGCGTCTGACCGCAACGTTTAAACGCTGGACGCAGCCGCAGCCGCCTGCGTCTAACAAACGAACAGCACCAACATATAACCACTGAACTGTGTCAAAAGCTTTAGTGATATCTAGTTTAAGAGCCATATAATTCTGCTTCAATTTCCCTGTTTGGAGTGAGTGAATCATTTCCTGCCCAATTAAGAGATTATCAGTAATGAGTCTACCTGGAATAAAAGCTGACTGATATGGCGAGAGAAGAGTGTCTAGCCAAGGTTTTAATCTGTTTGCTAGGACTTTAAAAATGATCTTATAAGCCACATTGGCTAGACTAATGGGACTAAAGTCCTTGAGTTTGGTGGGCAACTCTATCTTGGGAATTAAACAAATGTGAGTGTGGTTTAAGTTGTGGGGAAGGGTTAAGTGTTGCAGGAAGTGGTTAACATAGTCATAGACTGATCTTTTAATCACTTCCCAATTATGGATGTATAATCCTGAGCTCATACCATCCGGTCCAGGTGATTTGGATAGGTTGATACTTAAGACAGCTTTCTTGAGCTCTTCATAAGTTAGTAGTTGTATGAGGCTATCATTATCTTGAGTTACAGAGCAGGGAATACCTTCGAGAAGATCCAGATGAATAGATGGTCATGTGCATATTAAAGGAGGTGTGATCTTTATCTTTATGTTTTAAGTAATGATAAACCAGTTTTTTATTTGTTGTTTTTGTTAAGGCCAGTATTTTTTATTTACAGTTTTAAATTTAACATTTTTGTTATTTTTTTTAATTAGTAGTCTACTTTTATAATATGTGGTAAATTAGTAAAAAACAAACTATATATCATATAACTATTTACTAATTATTTGATGATATATTTCACTTTTAATTAATTCCATTTTGGAAATGGTTATATTTTGATTTCATGTTAAGTTTAGCTTTTATAGTTTATGATTTATAAACCCTAACTCTCTAATACTCAAAATACCCTAAATAAAATGTTTGTGATACTTTAATTTTTATATTAGTTGGTAGTTAATACCATAACCCTAAATCCTATTAAGTAAACAATAAGTAGACTAAATATCTAGTAAAAAATAGTTACTTTGTATATATAATTTGTAATATTTTCATTTTTAATAAATATTTTATACTTAATATATATTCTATATGAAACAATAAATTCTATTACAAAAATAGAAAATATATTGCATGTGTGAATGTTGAACCCTTACCTTATAATACCATAACTCTAACCTTTCAATACCCTAAACCCTAAATCAAAATGTTTGTGAGACGTTAACTTTTATAATAGTTAAAAATTTTGTTTTGTTTATAAATTATGTTATTAAAATCACCAAAACTTATAATATTATGAGATGAATTTTTGTATATTTTTATACTTAATTATAAACTACAAAATAAACTTATAATATTCCAAACCTTAAACCCCATATATACCCTAAACTAAAAAGTAGTTTGTTTCTGACTTTTATTTTATAAAAATGTTTTTTTTTAATTTGGTATTCGACATTTTATCTTATAGATCGTTTTATTTATTTATTTTATATAGTATTTATAACAAAATTAAATAAGTATTTTCTTTTTAAATTGAATTTGTAGTACTGCTCACCATTACATTTTTTGAATATTAATTTAAAAAAAAAGAAAATTATTAACAAAAACAAAGACATAACATTGGCCCTGTTCGTTTGGTTGCGGCTGCGGCAATATTGTCGCAAGTTGTTTTTCGTTTTGCAGCCGCAGATGCAGCCGTACCCGCAAGTTGTTGTTCGTTTGTAAGACATAGCCACAACCGTAACCGCAAGTACCAAACAAACACAAAAATGCAGCCGCAACCACACGGCAACCAAACGAACACAAATGATGTTAACGCAGTCGCAGGTACCTGCGGTTAAACACTAATTTTTTTCGGCGTCGAAATTTTTTTTATCGCCGACGCGGCGTTTAACCGCAGCCGCCGATACATGCGGTAACCAAACGAACAGCACTATTATCATAAATACAAATTACATAAACAATTCAAGTTTACAAAAGCTAGTGAAGAATTATAAGGGCCAAGTGATCGCTTTCCAGTGACTACAAAACCAAGGCTTAAAGCAATAAAAAGAAGACCAAAGTTTGGATTACTGCAAAATACTTAAGGACCACCACGCCCACGTCCACAACCTCTTCTCCCCGATCGCCTGGTGGAATCTATCCTGATACCGATGTGAACAATAAAGCGATGAGAATAGGCAGGCAATAAAACAAAGGCATGGTTAAGAATGAATGGAGAGTTGGAGAAAGAAAATGCTTATGTTACCTGAAGTTGTTTTTTTCCGGTTTGATTCTTGGTGTATCTTCGACCAGCAATGTCACGAGATTCAAGCTGTCTGGGGGAGAATATAATAGTGAATGTTGTTTCCCTGACACTTAAGTGGTCTAATGTGACTGGATTCTTCCCTTTCAAAGTGAGTTTCACAGCTTTTAAGTGAGTGTTCATACTAACATGTACACTTGCATTAAGGCATTGCAAGTACATAATAACCGGTCAATACTCAATGGTGGTTGATGTTGCATTCTAAACTAGATGATTGCAGAAAAAGGAAACTAGACCAAACAATGACAGCAGAAACCATTTGTATTGCGCAAGGAAACAAATCAGTACATGAGAGTAAAAGAGATGCAGACACAAACCACATGGTAACTGTTCTATAAGAAACCAGAGATCATTTTTAAAAGGAAAGAAAAAGAAGAGGGGCTTTCAAGGCATTGATATATCCTTAGTTTACACATTGATCACGTTGCTTTTACTATAGTGCTGCTTATGGGTGATCAGATTTCAAAGAAGAACTAAACATTCTCATAAACCAAGATTTCAATACAGAACCTAGCCTTATGCAGCTGAATCGAGCAGTGTACTGAGTTCTTGCAACCAACAATGCATTTTTCTAGGTGCAAAAATCAAGGCCCAGCTTAACTAATCGTTAAGTTATTATTACTAACAACAGAATAAACCTTAAATTTTGTGTCAGCGAGAGCTCCATTATTAAAACTAAACTGTCAAAGGTGAAACTAAATTATCTCATGGGTGGTTAAAATTTGAAGAAGAACTATCTATCTTATAAACAAAACAAGCTTAATTGATAAAGTTGTTTGTTTTGGTACACTTCTACTTATGGCTAACTAGAGTTCGAAGAGGAAGAAAACAATCTCATCAATCTCGAATTTAAAGCAAAATATTGTGAATCTGACTCGATATATTGATACGGATAATGCATTTCTAGCTCAAAATCAAACACTCCTGCCAAATTGGATGATTATGCATACACCCAAGTTCCTCCACAAACTCAAGCAGCGATTGCAGCTCAAATTTCAATTTTTTTTTCTTCTCAACTCCCACAGCTAAATTTTAAAGGAGAACAAAACTGGATTAAGAAAAAGAGATTAGACAAACCTTAGTGCCGATTTCGGAATCGAAATCAAAGCTGGTGAATTGCTGAGCCAAAAATGTAAATATCAGCAAAAGGTGGAGGAGGGGAGATAAAGGTGATGAGGTTGTTGGCTAGGGTTCAATTCGACTGGATGGATTGAAGATATAAAGTCGGTGAAGTTGGTGACTAGGGTTCGATTCGACATGATGGAGTGAAGTCTTCACTGTGAAGAGTGAGGCGATGATGACGTGAAGGGATGAGGAAGAAGATGGAGATGAAGATGAATTCCTGTGAAAGCCTTTTTTTTTTCTTTCGTTTCTCTCTGCATTTTCTATTGATTTTCTTATATATTTTTTTTGTGGGTTCTTAAGAACGGAGGGAGAATGAAATTTTGATAGCCATCTTTTTTTCCTACTAATTACTTATCCGAGAAATAAATTTGTTTTTCCGCCTAACCGTTTTCTCTCTCAAAGTGTGAGGGGAGAATTTCAAGGCTTTCTCATTGGAGAGGAGCATTTACATGTGGTATACATGGTTTCTTCATCCTTTTCAGTATTTTTCTGTCAAAGATTTTCACCATCTACAGTCGTCATCGTCGATCGAGACTTTTTGGCATCTTTAACCGGCTTCTCTCATCGTGGTTCGAGTAGTTACCATCGTACAAACCATACAAAACCACTCCTCTTCATCTTCACAAGTCTCTTCAAATCAATTATCATCTCTCGCATCAGCGTTTTCTGGATCGAACTGTACGGTAACAAGCTTTTCGATCCTGGAATACTCGAATGCTTATCTTTCACGTGGTCACTATTCCTGGTTTAAACCTCTTCTGGATATAGACAAGCTCTCGGGCCTCTGAATGCTATGTTCTTATATGAGTTTAAACGAAAGGATTATCTTTCATCTGTTTGTATGTTTTCTGATTTGTTTCTTCCAGATGTTCTGTTTTATTTAGTTGGCAAATATGTTTCTGTTTTTTCCAGGCTATGTAATTTTTACTTCCCTGTAAGTGTATTATTTTTGGGTGTATTTCTGTTTTCTATATATAATATCAGCAGTACTCTGCTTTAGCCAAAAAAAACATTATTACCAAGATTATAATCTCATGAACTAAATATAGCGTTTGCACTTTGTCAAATGCTATTTAAAACTGTGTGGTATATCAACGATAACAAAAATGTAAAAAACGCTATACATTATCGCTATCAATATTTTAATTTTTTGTAGTGGAGTAAAACCTTATGATGTAGAGAAGCACTTCACGAACTCTCGGAAGCACCACCGTTGTGCTCCTGCTCAGACAAGAATATATGATGTTGCACTTCAGCGCGTTAGTACATGTGAACTCCAAATTCTTATATGGCCAAAGGGTGCTACAATCTGGTGAAACCTCAGTTATATTGACATGCAACCATATGGCCACTTCTTCCTTAGCTCGTTCAACAATAAAACTTGGTGTTTGCTGTATTGGAGTGAATAAAACTTCTTGGAGTGTTCTCTTATTAAGGACTCATATATATCCATACATACATGGCTAAATATGAAATTTTCATAGTCTAACACTCCTCCGCAGACTTAGCGTCCAGGTGGCCGAATGCTAAGGCTGGACCGAAAAGAATTAAAAAAGAGGAGATGCGAGTCCCTTTCAGAAGATATCGGCGAACTGATGTGCCGATGGTACATGAAGTACTTTGACTTCTCCAAGTGCAACCCGTTCGCGAACAAAATTTAGATCGATCTCAATATGCTTCGTCCACTGATGTTGAATTTGGATTCGAACTCATGTAGATGACACTAACATTATCACAATACAAAATCGTAGCTTTAGGAATCATTATCTTCATCTCGAAAAGAAGTGTACGTACCCAAGTTGTCTCAGCAACATCATTGGTGACAACTCGATATTCGGCTTCGGCACTAGAACGTGAAATCTTTGGTTGGCGCTTAGAAGACCATGAAACCAAATTATCACCCAAAAAGACACAATAATCTGACGTTGATCGACGACTAGAGGGACAACCAGCCCAATCGGCGTCGGAATATGCAACAAGATTCAATGATGATGATTTATAGATATGTAGACCGTGTGTGATTGTACCTTTGATATACTGGAGGATGCGCTTAAGAGCATTGAAGTGTAACTCTCTCGGATCATGCGTGAACAAACAAACTTGTTGAACGGCAAATGAGATATATGGACGTGTGAATGTGCGATACTGGAGAGCACCCGTAAGACTGTGATAGAGAGTGGGGTCTGAGATAGGAGGTCCATCATCAACAACTAGCTTTTTACTAACTTCAACAGGTGTAGAGACCGGATTACAATGAGTCATTTGAGCTCGATGAAGAATATTAGCAGCATAGTTTTGTTGTTGAAGGAAGAGACCATGTGAATCCCGCTGAATTGAGATACCGAGAAATTGATGAAGTGCTCCAAGATCAGTCATCTCAAACTCCGAGTGAAGACTCTCAATGATACAACAAGCAAGAGTAGGCTGAGACGAGGTGAGGAACAATGTCATCAACATACAAAAGAAGATAGGAAATGTCTTCACCAGCGGAGAGGACGAACAAGGAGGAGTTGGAGAGACATTGCTTGAAGCCAATCTTCTTTGCAAAAGTAGCAAACCGTTGATACCATGCCCGAGGAGCTTGTTTGAGACCATAAAGTGACCGTTTGAGAAGACACACATGATCGGGTTTCGTTGGGTCAACAAAACCTGGTGGTTGATGCATGTAGACGATTTCTTCAAGACCGCCATTGAAAAACTCATTCTTCACATCAAGCTGCTTAAGAGGCCAATCCCTAGCCATAGCTATATCCAGAACGATGCGGATAGTGCCGGGTTTCATGACTGGGCTAAACGTCTCCTCACAGTCAATTCCAAGCTGATGCGATTTCCTATTAGCAACAAGTCGAGCTTTGTAACGCGATAATGATCCATCTGCCTTAAAATTATGCATGAAAAGCCACAAAGATCTAATGATGTTAGTATCATGAGGCCGGGGTACAAAAACCAACGGCCCACTTTTAATTTGAGCATTATATTCTTCCGTCATGGCATTGTTCCAATGACCATATTTGGCTACCTGAACATGAGATAAAGGTAAAGAAGATATGGTAGTATCAGTATGAAGACATAAAGGAATTCGGGGTTTAACAATGCCACTCTTACTGCTAGTATGCATGTAAGACCGAGTAGGAGATGGTGGAGGAGGAGGAGGAGGAGGAGGAGGTGGTGGTGGAATGGGGTTTTTAACTTGAGGTTTAATGATTGTATTAAGGAGAGTAAGAGGAAGAATCGGTACCTCAAAAGAAGCTTTGGAAAGAGAAGCGAATGGAAAAGTTGACTCATGAAATATGACATAGTGGGAGAGTATGACACGATGAATAGAGAGGTCGAGACATCGATAACCGTGGTGATCCTGTGGATAACCTAAGAAGACACATGGGGTAGACCGAGGAGCAAGCTTGTGTGGTGTCATTGGTGATAGAGCAAATTTTATCCCTATTCTAACTGCAAGTGCACAAATATGCAATCGTAGTATAAAGGGTATTGAATCCACAAAGACTCAAGTTCACGCAACAGATTATATGTTTTCGAATTAAGCTAAGTCAATCAGATGAAAGCAGTAAACAATACATGTAATTTAAAGAGTGTTTTCAATGGGAGAAAAACGCTAGACTTAGGAAATTCTCAGGAAATCATGCAATGTTAGATATTTAACTAATCATGATTCAAATTAAGCACAAGTTCAAGAACTTGAATCACAGTATCAAATAATCCAACTCTAGTTGCAATTATTATCTATGTATAGCAATCTAACAATTCAAATCTCTTTGCAATCTTAAAGTTCTAGACAAGCATTAATAGTAAGTTCTTTAGCTCACAATTCTCCTAAACCAAATATCTTTGTATCTAGTCAAATTGTTCACACTAATTTTTGTTAGATTATAATTCACACTCTCGTGTCAATTTATTTATCTAAGATCTAAGCTCTAAGTGATCAATCCAGAATTCAGTTTTAAATCTCAACTTAGGTGATGAACAAATATATTAAGAATCCTAATTAACCAGTTACCTAACAAGGCATAAAATCTCTATGAGAATCCTAAATCTAATAGAGGTTACTACTCAGCCATGATATCAATAAGACAAAACATATTTGAATAGAAAACCAAAGACTAAATATATATATTAAATGGGGTTCTAAATCCTTCTCTCAAAGGTTACAAGTAGCAGAATCAACCCCAAGAAAAATCTCTACAATTTCCAAAGACAAAAACTAAGAAAAAACAAGAACAAAAGATAGGAGAAAACAACTCTCCAAAACTCTATTAGAAGACTAAACACGTTTTGAGGCTAAATTAGAAATAAGGAAACTTCTGGACTTTCTTGCAATTCTTCAAAAGATGTAATAACTCGCACTATTAGACTCATTGGGCTTTAATGTCGACCGACACTAAATGTGATGTCGGTCCGTGGCCACGGCTTCAACTTCAACTCCTTGTAGAAATCTCCAGAAACGTCCCAAAACTCCTAGCTTTACTCCAAACGCATGCTTACCTGTAAAAGACTCAATAGACTCGAAATACAAGGTTAAAGACTCAATATATACACTTATATCATGGTTAAAAACCTAGAAAACCATGATATATCAACTCCCCCACACTTAGCTTTTGCTTGCCCTCAAGCAAACAGAAAACTAAAGTACGGAAAAGAGGTTTGAAAACACAGAAGCTCATTTCGTCTTAGGAACATCGCATTCACATTCACTTAGTAATCCACCTGAAAACATTTCTGCAGAGATCAAGACCACAATATACTTCCCCCACACTTAGCAACTGTCCCAAGTAAACTCCACAATCAAGACATGACATCCAAATTCACCACACTAACCTTTGTATACAATTAAGTGCGGTCTCACCAAGGAAGTATCGATCAGAGGACACATGGACTCAACTCAGTCAGTACCTAACCACTCAACTATCAACTTCTGGTTCCTTTCTTCTCCCTTTCTCCCTTAGCAACTGATTTTTCTCCACTGAGTATCATTTTTTTTTTTTTATCAATGCTCTTCTCTTTTTATTCGGGGTGCAACTTTGGACATGTTTCCATGGATGCACAGGAGGTAATAAGGGTCTCTACCACTCCCGTGACCACTTCGAAGCTACTATCTTATCCACGTTTTTTTTTTACTTTCAAGGGAGGGGAAAAAAAGGACCATACTCATACATGTTTACAAGCTGTGTCAGGCACGTTATAGGAATCCGATCCAGAGATACAAATCCCCTAAGTGAGAAAATTTAGTCAAGATTAGATGTGAAGTTAGTATTGGATCCTCTGAATACCTGAGAAGATATGGGTGTCCTTGGTAGGTTGGTCCGTGTGTGGTTTTCTAACAATTATAGAGCTACTGCAGGTCTGTCCAATGGTTACTTAATTCATGTTCCAGCGAAAATTTCTACAAAAAATCATAGTTTCATACTGATTTTGACTCAATAAAACAGTTTTGAAAACAAAGAAAACAAAAGACTGACACTAAGAAAACAGAACACGTTGTCAGTAACCAACTCCCCCATACTTAAACTGCACTGGCCTCAGTGCAATCGCAGCTTGGGTTCGGACAATATCAATCTGAAACGATAGGAAAATTGAGTCAAAGTTTCGTACCTGAACACGATTAGTGTCGACCGACACTAAAGTCAGTGTCAATCGACACTGAATTAACAGGGTCGTACGCAGGATGTAAAATCAGGCTCATGGTTAGGTCAATGAGTTAACACTCAAATTCTCACCTGTTAGCTGCGTTAGATCACTAAAAAAATCATGTCAGAAGCAACAGTAACATGCATAAACTCATAATCATCCAACTTCCAGACAGATTTGACTAACAAACTGACTCAAAAGAATACATGAAAATGACTCAAATACACACAAAAAAAGAAAGAAAACAAACACATAACCAGTAGCCAAGAAGCTAGAACTCCTGAGAGTCCTCCTCATCCATCTCCTTAGAATCAGCAGCTTCCTCTATGTCTTCATCCTCAGGACTGACAGGTGCAGGTTGTGCGGGTGGGCGACGTCCTGGCTGTGGGTGAGAGATGCGCTGTGGGCGACGACATGAGCAACTGAAAATACCCTCCCACATCTCCTTGATTGTACAGTCATCCATTTCTACCACTCTCTATGAGGCATGTCTTCTGGTGGCATGGGAGGGTTTGGGAAACCGTAACTCTTGTCATCAGTAGCAGGAACTGCATCATGCTCAGAAGCAGAAGCAGTAGCTCTAGAGGATGTGCCTCTAAGTACAGCGGAGCGACACGGACCAGCTCTACAAATCTCCACAAAAGGCTGAAAGGAGAGCATCAGAGGCTCATTGGTGATTCTTGTAAGCTTAGACTCGGGGAGAGGAAAGAGGCGCGCAACACCAGATGAATCAATAAAATGCCAAAGAAACTCTCTCCCTGTGATGTCTCCCTTAATCCAGTGCATACTCTTCAGTTGTTCGGAGTTCATAGTAGACTTCACAGTGCTGATCGTCATCTGACTCCAGTCAATCCCAAAGAAGTCAAAAATAAGAGTCAAGAGGCTCCCAATAGACTCTGTTTTCTGCCCCTTTCCTTTGAATGGCTTAGTCTTTAGGTCCTCTAAATGGTGTGCAAACACAGCTTCCATGTTCACGTCAGCTTCCAAGTGAGCATCCTGGTACTCCTCAATGTCAATGATCTTACCATTCCCATAGTACAACAATAAAAGCTCATCTATCCGCATCATTCCTGGCTCCATCTTGCATAAGATCGTGTTAGCGAACAAGCGTACAAGGTACCTCAAAAACATAATGCCTCACTACGGATTGTCTGGTAGCCTGGAAGTCATAATTCCCATTACCAAAGTGTGACCAGAACATCTGCACATCTCTCCACTGCTCAGACAGATTCACTCTCTCTAGTCCTGTCAAACTCATAGAGATCGCAGAGCTCAGGAATGCTGATCTTGTATCGCACTCCCTTCGGCATGAAGGCCAGTGTCCCCTCAAATCTTTTCTGACAACTTCATTAGTGTCATACACTCGGACTGTCGCCATGAAATATCTGACCAGCTCCTCGTGCATATCATATTGCTGGTACATATGGTACCTAAGCCAATCGTCCTCAGAATGCGGAGAACATCTAATCTTATCTTCAGCTTTGACATCGTGGTGTTACAGACGAATCGTGTGGGATTGATCATGACGCCACACTAGGCGTTGTAGAACAATGAATTATAATCATCCCATTGCTCCGAGATTGGCCTATGAGTGCAGGTGGTCTTCTTAGACTCTTCCTCAGGACTAAACTCCCAAACCCGATTGTACATGAGCTTTCGCTTCTCCATTCGTGGCCAAGGTGGGCGTGTCTTCATGTCACAGACGTTAGGAGCAGCCGTGTTATCCTCTGGCCGTGGTGCTGAACCAGAAGCAGAAGCTTCGGTAGCTCTTCTTGGTCGTTTACCGCGTGATAGGGTCGGTTGCATCTGAAAAAAAGACACAGACAATCAAAGCACGAGAAACGCATGTCGGTAACCATATACAGAACGAAAAACAACCATTTTCCAGTCCAATTTCGTTCTAGACAGCAACAGAATCAGTGAGTTCGTCATCAAATCAAAGAATTTTCAAAACTCTCAAATTAACCATAAATTTTGTATAGGAACCCTTATATTCTTCTAGCTCAACCTTAATAGGCAAGATCAACCATGGAAACGAGCTAATTGAAGCAAAATTAGGAATTTTTCACCTTAGGGCCGAAACAGAAAAAGAGAGATTCATAGGAATACCTTTGCAGATTGAAGAAACAGACACTAGATATGGATAGAGCACTGAAAATTGTATGGAATGGAGCTTTGAATCGTTGAAATCGGTTAAGAAACGAGAGAGATGGAGATTTGGAGAGAAAATTCACGAGAGGAGAAGTGGGAAGATGAAGTCGAGGTCGTGGGTTTTAAGAAATACTTACCTTGTATCTATCGATGTCGACCGACACTAAAGGTTAATGTCGGTCGACACTAGTTATAAGCTCCCAATCGACCCTGGAAATCGACCATGGTCGATTATCGTTCGTGCTCGAAACTCTCGACTCCAGTGTCGACCGACACTAATGTTAATGTCGATTGACACTCGTTCCTTAGTGCTACGAGTTCTGCGAGACTTAACACAAAATCAACAAATACACCAAAAACCAAAAAGATCAAAAAGTAAAACCAAAAATCCTAATATATACAACTTACAAGTGGGTAGCCTCCCACTCAGCGCTCGTCTAACGTCATTAGCTTGACTGTTTTGCAACTAGGCAGTGGGTGGATTATCCAGATGGACAATGTCGCCTTCTGTGATCTTAGCTTTCGCCCAATAATGTTTCATCCTTTGCCTGTTGATTGTGAACTCATCGCCTTTGGAATTCACCAAGATAACAACTCCGTGTGGTCTAGATTCCTTGACGGTAAAGGGACCTGACCAACGAGAACGTAATTTTCCAGGAAACAATTGTAAATGGGAGTTGTACAGAAGTACCTGGTCATTTGGTTCGAAGTGGCGTGAGATGATCTTCCTATCATGATATGACTTTGAACGCTCCTTGTACAGCTTTGAGTTCTCATAAGCATGGTGGCGAATTTCATCTAACTTATTAAGTTGTATCAAATGCCTCTCTGCAGCAGGTTTGAGATCGAAATTCATCTGTTTGACAGCCCATCTAGCCTTGTGCTCGAGATCAACTGGAAGGTGACAAGCTTTCCCATAGACAAGATGAAACGGTGTAGTCCCAAGTGGCATCTTAAACGTAGTCCTGTAGGCCCATAACGCATCATCCAGCTTAGCAGACCAATCCTTCCTAGTCTTTCCCACTGTCTTCTCCAGAATCTCCTTGATATGTCGGTTTGAAACCTCAACCTGTCTACTAGTCTGAGGGTGATATGGAGTAGCCACACGGTGATTAACACCATGCTTCTTAAACAACTTCTCGAAGACCTTGTTGATGAAGTGAGAACCGCCATCACTTGTCACAATCCTAGGCACTCCAAATCTGGAGAAGATGATAGTCTTAAACAGCTTAAGAACTACCGAAGAGTCATTGGTCGAACTAGCAATCGCTTCAACCCACTTAGATACATAGTCCACATCAACAAATATGTACTTATTCCCATAGGAAGATGGGAATGGTCCCATGAAATCGATGTCCCAACAGTCAAAGACTTCAACCTCCAGGATGAAGTTTTGTGGCATCTCATGTCTCTTGCTTATCTTCCCCCTCCGCTGACACATATCCCACTGCGAGACAAACAACTGAGCGTCCTTAAACATCATAGGCCACCTGTTCGTCGAGCTAGATCGATTTCCATTTGTGGTTTCGAATTCAGTGTCGATCGACGTTGCAAGAGTGTCGACCGACACCTGTTCTGTAACTCGTGCAGAATACAGAGAATTCGCAAAATATGTCTGAAAACTTGTCTCAACTTTATAGATGTTCTCTTCTGGCAGAAAATCGTGTATAGGAACGTTCTAATCGATCTTAATCCGGGACAGATGATCAGCAATACCATTTTACACTCCTTTTTTGTCTCTCACTTCTATGTCAAACTTCTGAATTAGCAAAATCCATCGAAGCAACCTTGGCTTAGCATCCTTCTTCTGCATCTAGAATTTAAGTGTAGAATGGTCTGTGTGCACTACTACTTTGGATCCAATTAGATATTGACGAAACTTCTCAAAGGCAAAAACAACTGCTAGCAACTCGTTCTCAATTATTGCATAGTTCTTCTGCGCATCATCAAGAGTCCTACTAGCATTGTAGATGGCATGAAGCTTCCTGTCCTTTCTCTGACCAAGTACAACTCCTACTGCATAGTCACTAGGATCGCACATCACCTCAAAAGGCAGATCCCAGTCAGGAGGTTGCACAATTGGAGCAGAAATCAAAGCTTGTTTCAGCTCCTGGAATGCAGAATGACACTCATCTGTGAACTCAAACTTTACATCTTTGCAGAGAAGTGCAATGAGGGGTCTAGCTATCTTGCTGAAATCCTTAATAAATCTCTTGTAAAATCCAGCATGCCCAATAAAGCTCCTCACTCCTTTAACTAAATCCGGCGCCTACAATCCTGTCATCACCTCAATCTTAGCTCTGTCTACTTCAATTCTTGCATCGGATACTTTGTGCCCAAGTACAATGCCATTTTTGACCATAAAATGACATTTCTCCCAATTAAGAACCAGGTGCTTCTCCTCACATCTATGGTAAGATGGTCCGTAGACAGAAAAATCATCCATGAAGACCTCCATAAATCCTCGATCATGTCCGTGAAGATAGACATCATGCATCTCTGAAACATCGCAGGAGGAGCATTACACAGTCCAAATGGCATTTTGCGGTATGCAAAGGTGCCATAGGTACATGTAAAGTTGGTCTTCTCCTGATCCTCTGGGTGAATAGGGATCTGAAAGAAACCAGAATAACCATCCAAAAAGCAGTAGTATGGATGATTTGCCAACCTTTCCAGCATCTGATCAATGAAAGGTAGTGGAAAGTGGTCTTTTCGGGTGGATGAATTCAACTTTCTGTAGTCAATACACATCCTGTGACCAGTGATCTTCCGTGTAGGAATCAGCTCGTTCCTGTCATTCTTCACCATTGTGACTCCTACTTTCTTAGGGACCACATGGAATGGACTGACCCAATCACTGTCTGAGATAGGATAAATGATCCCAGCATGCAGCAGCTTCATGATCTCCTTCTTCATAACCTCTTTCAGCTTAGGATTCAAACGCCTATATTTCTCAATTGACGGCATGCTCTCATCCTCAAGGTGTATGCTATGCATGCACAAGTCTGGAGAGATACCTGAAATATCATCAAGAGAATAGCCAAGAGCCTTGCGATGCTTGCGAACTTGTTTAGGAATAAAGTGAGCTCTGCGTTATTCAAATAAGCATTAACAATAACATGATAGGTAGAACTATGACCAAGAAATGCATATTTGAGGCCTACAGGCAGCTGCTTCAGCTCGATCTTTGGAGCTTTTTCTTCGCTCCAATCTCCAAGTGTGGCAGCTTTCTGTGAAGTGCCAACCAGCTCCTCTTGAGCTACTAACTGCATCACATGCTCACTAGTATCCATCAGTTTCAAATACCCAGCAGTAGCATCATCCTCCAGATTCAAATCCTGCTCATCACTCATCAAAGCCCTCTCCAAAGGGTCATCATGATGCATCTGGTGGAAAAATTCTGCAGCCAGATTATCCAATGTATCCACATAGAAGGTCTGCCCATCGATCGTAGGATGTATTATCAGCTTATCCGTATCGAAGTTCATCACCAAATCACCCACATTTAGTCCAATCTTCCCTCGCTTCACATCAATGATAGTACTAGCTGTAGCGAGGAATGGTTTGCCCAAGATAAGAGGATCTTTAGGCTCTTCATTGTACTGCAAGACTACATAATCTGTGGGGATTACACATTCACCAATCTTTACCAGTACATCCTCCAAAAGACCCTCATGAATCCTTATAGAGCGATCAGCTAGAATCAGAGAGATCCTAGAGGGTGTGAAATCCGTCATTCCTATCTTCTTAGCAACTAAATATGGCATCAGGTTAACACTCGATCCCAGATCACACAGCGATCTCTCAAATCTGTCTCTGAAGATAGTGTAGTCTAGGACAAAGCTTCCTGGATCCTTCTGCTTTTGCGGAATTCTGTTCTGGATGACAACACTACAAACTTCAATGGTCATCATCACACACTCCTCATCTCCCATGTCGGATGTTAGCATTTGTTCCAAACACCTCTTCATCACTGGGTTGTTGTTGATAATATCCAACAATGGCATTGGAAGAGTGAGCTTGCTCAACATAGCATTGTATTTAGCTTTAAATCGTTCATATTTAGACTGCTTCGAGTTTCTTGGGAAACATATCTTGGGTTTATACAACTTTCCATCGGTAATAGGGGTATTTTTCTCAGCATCAGACACTGTACGCGATTGATGTCGATCGACGTTGGATTGGTGTCGGTCGACATCTATCGGTTTTCCTTTGTAATCGACCCTGGTCGATTTCTGTTTGTCACGAACACTCGAAGAAGTGGGTGTCGATCGACACTTAAGGGTGGTGTCGGTCGACACTGGTCTCTCGGCCTCAATTTTTTCATCTTCTAATTCTTCTAACTCCACGAGGTCCTTAGCATTCAACTGCAGTTAGGGGACAGTTTGCAGCTCTGTCCCACTCAATGTGATCGCATTGCAGTGATGCTTAGGATTGGTATCTGTCCTTCCAGGAAGGAATCCATATTGCCTCTTGACAGCTCCAGCAGTTTGAGCAACTTAAGTGTCCAATTGTTTCACATGTGTCTCAAAGACTCAAACTTCCCATTAAGATCAGTGTAAAGGGCATCTATCTTTTTGTTGAAGTCCACAGTAGTCTTTGTCTGCCCCTCAAGTAATTGCTCCATCATAGCCATGAGCACTAGTAGCAGGAGGTGTCTGATAATAAGAAGCTCCATAGGTCCTATGGTAAGAGTTGTTCTTCTGAAAAGGTTTCTGAAAAGCAGGTTTCTGACCAAACCCATAAGAGTTTTGATTGCTTGTGAAAGCACTCTTCTGAACACCACCAGTGTAGAATTTGTTACCTTGCTGATTTCCAAATCTGTTTTCCTGAAATCGAGACCCAGCTATGTAGTTCACATCTTCTTCCTCACAGCATTCCTCATCCTCAATTGTTTCAACTTCTTGAGCAAAGTGGACATCATTCTTTCCAATCAACAAGCTGTAAAGAATGTCTAGCTTATTCTTCATTTCAGCTATCTGTGAACTGTCAGCTTTCCCACATGATTTCTGTCTCTCAAGATCAGCATTCTTAGTGATATTGCTGCCCACCAAGTTTTCAATCAATGCCTTAGCCTGCTCAGGAGATTTGGTACTGAAGTTGCCATTGCTAGCAGCATCCAGCGCCATCTGGTACCATAGATCAACACCTTGAAAAAAATGCCCAACAACTGAACTTCAGAGAATCCATGATGAGGGCAGTCTCTTTGGTACATCTTAAATCTCACCCAAGTAGTTTTAAGAGGCTCTGTAGATCCCTACTTGAATGTCAAAAGATCCTATCTAAGCTGATCGGAGCGAGCATCATCATAGAAGTGTCTCAGGACTCCTTTTTTATCCCATCCCAAGTCGTCAGTTTCCCAGGTGGAATCTGCTTTAGCCAAGTTGCAGCTTCTCCAGCAAGGGAGTGTAGGAAGAGTTTGCAGTACAAGAAGTCACAATTCACCCCATTATGCTTCATTCCAGTGACTAAGGACTCAAAATCCTCTATGTGATCCATAGGGTGCTCATGTGGGTACCCATGGAAAGGGTGCTGCCTCACAAGGGTGTAGTACAAAGTCTTAAGCGCAAAATCATTACGCTCAAAGGCAGGTGGCACGATCGCATACTTGTTAGCGTAGAACTCATCCGTGTCTGTTGTAGTCAGCAAGAGTCCTCCCAGCTGGAAGATTAGGTTGAGGTTCTTTAGGTGGTGCCTCAGCTCGTGGATTTCCTTATGGATTTCCTTGTCCACCTACACCTTGGCCTTCTGCTTCAGGATTAAGAACATGTCTTTCCGCTTCAGGGATTTCAATTACGTTTCCATCAGCATCAATCCTCTGTCCCTGAGCATTATAAGGATTGTTCTGCAAATCCTTCAGAACACCTTCTGCATCTCTGATAAAGATTAAAGAATTTCGATTCATCATCATTGAAGATTTCTGAGCTTTTTTGTTTGTCTTCTCAAGTCTAGCAAGCTCTTGATTTCTAAGATTCAAAATCTCCTCGTCCGGGTTGCTTCTGGTGTGACGACTAGGCATACACTGAACTCAAAAACGATTCCCGAGCTCGATGTCGATCGACACTAAACTGAATGTCGGTCGACACTAGTTTCCTGTCGTTTCCTGCAGCAACAAAGACAAGCAAGACCGAGAAGTATCAGTAACCAAAAGAAAAAGAAAAACAACTTAGTCTACATTCTAGAACAAAATCTATTGGCGAACTCAAAGAGTCCCCCCGGCAACGGCGCCAAAAACTTGATATAATAAATTTTGTTCCTATTCTAACTGCAAGTGCACAAATATGAAATCGTAGTATGAAGGGTATCGAATCCACAAAGACTCAAGTTCGCGCAACAGATTATATGTTTTCGAATTAAGCTAAGTCAATCAGATGAAAGCAGTAAACAATGCAAGTAATTTAAAAGAGTGTTTTCAATGGGAGAAAAACGCTAGACTTAGGAAATTCTCAGGAAATCATGCAATGTTAGACATTTAACTAATCATGATTAAGATTAAGCACATATTCAAGAACTAGAATCACAATATCAAATAGTCCAACTCTCGTTGCAATTATTATCTATGTCTAGCAACCTAACGATTCCATTCTCTTTGCAATCTTAAAGTTCTAGACAAGCATTAATAGCAAGTTCTTTAGTTCACAATTCTCTTAAACCAAATCTCTTTGTATCTAGTCAAATTGCTCACACTAAGTTTTGTCAGATTATAATTCACATTCTCGTGTCAAATTATTTATCTAAGATCTAAGCTCTAGGTGATCAATCTAGAATTCAGTTTTAAATCTCAACTTAGGTGATGTACGAATAGATTAAGAATCCTAATTAACCAGTTACCTAACAAGGCATAAAATCCCTATGAGAATCCTAAATCTAACAGAGGTTACTACTCAGACATGATCAATAAGACAAAATATATTTAAATAGAAAACCAAAGACGGAATAGATATAATAAATGGGGTTCAAAATCCTTCTCTCAAAGGTTACAAGTAGCAGAATCAGCCCCAAGCAAAATCTCTCAATCTCCAAAGCCAAAATCCAAGACAAAGCAAGAAAAAAAGATAGGTGAAAACAACTCTCCAAAACCCTAGTAGAAGACTAAACACGTTTTGAGGCTAAATTAGAAATAAGGAAACTTCTGGACTTTCTTGCAATTCTTCAAAAGATGTAATAACTCGCACTATTAGACTCGTTGGGCTTTAATGTCGACCGACACTAAATGTGATGTCGGTCCGTGGCCACGGCTTCAACTTCAACTCCTTGTAAAAATCTCCAGAAACGTCCCAAAACTCCTAGCTTTACTCCAAACGCATGCTTACCTGTAAAAGACTCAATAGACTCGAAATACAAGGTTAAAGACTCAATATATACACTTATATCATGGTTAAAAACCTAGAAAACCATGATATATCAATTAGAAAAAGGTTGGGATAGCAAAGATACCCAAAAGCGCTTAGGTGGTGGTAGGACGCCGGTTTGATGAAGAGACGAGTAAACGGAATCTGATCATCGATGGCGGAGGATGGAAGAATGTTGAAGAGATGAACCACCGTGTGGAGAGCTTCAACCCAAAACATGAGTGGTAAATAGGCTTGAATGATGATCGTCCATATGAGATTGTTGATCGTGCGGAGCATACGTTCGGCACGTCCGTTCTGTTGGATGTGTATGGACATGAGAAACAAAACTGAATCCCATAGAGTTCATGTAGGCATGAAAATCGTGATTATCATACTCTCGACCGTTATCACATTGTAGAGCCTTGATTTTACATTGAAATTGAGTTTGCACATAGTTGGAGAATGTTGGGAATGTCCTGAAATCTATTGTACTTGCTCTAAGTGAAAGTCGTATAGTCGAGATGAGACAATCACATAACACTAGGTAGTCATAACGCTTTGCTAGAAGCCACTTATGATCAATGAGTTGAGAACTCATTGCTAGTGTTATATGATCCTACAGGGTCACACACCTAAGCAAACTGGGCGTTAAAGACGAGGTTGATCATTAATGTAATGATCCAGTAAATGCATATGTGATATGCATTCGATATCAATGTTCTGGGGAAGCATCGATCGTTGCAGAGAGTGCATCGATCGATGCACTCACGGATTAATCAGATTAATTCGGTTTAATCGTTGGTTAATTCCGTTGTGGTTTAAGCCGACATATATAAGATATATGGTCGACCTAAACTCGCAACTAACCTAATTCACAGCCACCAGAACACAGAAACAAACCTCTCTGGAGATTAGATCTCTGTAAGGCACTAGCATCCTTGCGGTCCAGTTTGTGTGCGTGTGGACACCAGTAGAGGCGCAGCATTTGAGGCGCTTCGTGATCTCGATTATCTGCTAATACTTCCGCTGCAAATCAACAGGTAAATCTCGAGATCTGATAGATTCAATTACATGAACCTTAGATCCTAGGCTCGGAATTCAGACTAGGGTTGCTAATCCTGATTAGAACTGCTAGAAATTCCTTCAGTGGTATCAGAGCTTTAGGGTTCCATTGAATCTGTAGCATGGTGATTAGATTAGTTGAATCTAGATCTTTGTATGATTGATACAAGCATGCTAAAACTCGTTTTGATCAAATAACCTAGTTTAGGGTTTTGTTCGAAAACGTTTTAAGGTTTTTCGCATAGTGTCGATCGTTGCCAATCGGGCAGCGATCGACACAGAGCGAAAACCCGAATAAATTTAGGATTTTTCGCAAGGTGTCGATCGTTGCCAATCCGGCAACGATCGATGCAGGGTGAAACCCCGAATAAACCTAGTTTTCGCCTAGTGACGATCGATGCAATTGTTGCATCGATCGACACAGCCTCGCGAGATTGTTGGATCGGTTCAATTGGATTGGACCGGTTATCGAGCTTGGTTAATAATGGTCGAACACTGTGAATGGTTTGATGGCGATTGTTTTGATTAGGTTGGCATCGACCGATGCTAACGTAGCATCGATCGATGCTTACCGGTATTCAAAACCGGATCAATTGGATTGATCGGTTATCGCGGATTAATTAATTATAAGAATTAAAACATAGTAAAACTGAACGTTTTAAATGGTTCCGTTCCTCAACCAAATATCAAGTGATACTTGATGTCTTTCCAATCTTGTCAACTGTCAAGACTCATTTCATTGTACGATAGGCTTGCAGTGCAAGGTATCAACAATTACATGAGTAAGGCAGGAAGTAATCGTGTTAATGGGCTTGCAGTGCAAGGCATCAACAATTACATGACTGAAGAGATTGGTTTGCTTGACTGGGCTATCAAAATCGTTTTGGGCCCAGAGACATCAGGTGGATTAGACATAAGATGTCGATCCACAACCAATAGTTATATTGGATATAACTAGCAAGGTTGTTGCTTACCTAAATAGCTAAAGTTGAGTGATAGCCAGTGGCTCACTTGAATTTAGTAAAATATGGGTCTTGGATCATTATATTCATCTGAGGAAGCATTGATTGAATATAATGCGAGTTTTCTTAAAAGTTAAGATTTATCATTTCTTGAACATCATAACTAAACCTTTTTCTTTTCTATGTTCTCAGCTATGACTACTACTCATAATAATTCTTTCTCCCTGCGATCCGTCCTTGAGAAGGACAAGTTAAATGGATCGAATTTTCTCGAATGGTATCGGAACTTGAGAATTGTTCTCAAGCAGGAGAAGCGGGACTATGTCCTTGAAAATGTTCTCCCTGAAAAACCGAGATCCAATGCTGCACATGCAGAAAGGAGTGCTTGGGACAAGCATTCCAATGATGTGGTCGATGCGAATTGTCTCATGTTGGCTACCATGAACTCGGACTTGCAGAAGCAATACGAGAACGTGGAGTCGCCAGTGGAGATGATTACTAGCCTGAAAAGCATGTTTCAGGAGCAAGCACGAACTGAGAGATACCAGACGGTTAAATCTCTCATTGAATGCAAGCTACCAAAGGACAGTCCGGTCAGTCCTCATGTCATTAAGATGATGGATTATATTGATAACCTGGGGAGACTGGATTGTCCCATTAGCCAAGAGTTGGCTACTGACATCATTCTGCAGTCACTGCCGTCAAGTTATGATCAGTTTGTTATGAACTATAACATGAACAACTTGACGAAGACGTTGACTGAACTGCATGGCATGCTCAAGACAGCTGAGCCTAATATCAGGAAGGGCACTCCTAATGTACTTATGGTACAAGGGGGCAAGAAGTTTAAGAAACTTGGCAAAGGCAAGGGAAAGGGCAAGGCAGTCCCGGTTGAGAACCAGGACACGCCTGCGCCAGCCCCGAAGCCCAAGCCGGGCCCATGTGAGACTGATAAGTGCCATTACTGTAAAGAGCCTGGGCATTGAAAGAGAAATTGCAACAAATTCTTGGAAGAGAAGAAGAAGAAGAAGAAGACTTTCGAGACTTCATCTTCAGGTATTTATGTTATAGAAGTAAATGTTACTACTTCTGGTTCTACTTCTTGGGTATTGGATACCGGCTGTGGTGCTCATATTTGTACAAATATGCAGGGCCTAAGCAACAGTAGGACGTTGGAAAAGGGACAAGTGTACCTGCGTGTGGGGAATGGAGCAAGAGTTGCTGCATTAGCCGTAGGAACATTTAACTTGTCTTTACCTTCTGGTTTGGTTTTAGAACTTCATAATTGCTACTATGTACCTGCTATAAGCAGAAATATTATTTCTATTCCTGTTTTGGATTTGGAAGGATATCAGTTTTCAATTAAGAATAAATGTTGTTCTTTTGATTACAATGATATGTATTATGGTAGCAGCCCATTAGAGAATGGGCTTTATGTTCTAAACCAAAGCACATAAATCTATAACATTAACACCAAGAGATTCAAATCAAATGACACGAATCAGACTTTTCTATGGCATTGTCGTTTGGGCCACATAAACGAGAAACGGATTCAAAAGCTCCATAGTGATGGGCTTTTGGGCTCATTTGATTATGAATCATGTGAGAAATGTGAATCTTGTTTACTAGGCAAAATGACTAAGGCCCCTTTCAACAAATCAAACGAAAGGGCCAGTGACCTGTTGGGCCTTATACATACAGATGTATGCGGCCCAATGAGCACAAGTGCCAGAGGAAATTTTCGATACTTCATTACCTTCACTGATGATTTCAGCAGGTATGGCTATGTCTATTTAATGAGACACAAGTCGGAATCCTTTGAAAAGTTCAAGGAGTTCCAAAATGAAGTACAGAATCAACTTGGCAAAAGTATTAAGGCTCTTCGATCAGATCGTGGAGGAGAATACTTAAGCCAAGAATTCAGTGATCATTTGAGAGATTGTGGAATTGTTTCACAACTCACTCCTCCTGGAACACCACAATGGAATGGCGTGTCTGAGAGGAGGAATCGGACTTTATTAGATATGGTTCGATCAATGATGAGTCTCTCAACTCTTCCATTATCCTTTTGGGGATACGCTCTAGAAACGTCTGCGTTTACACTAAATAGGGTTCCGTCAAAATCAGTTGCAAAGACACCACATGAGATGTGGACTGGAAATGTTCCGAATGTGTCTTTCCTGAAGATTTGGGGTTGTGAAGCTTATGTTAAGAGATTAATTACAGATAAGCTCGAGCCCAAATCTGATAAATGCTACTTCGTTGGTTATCCTAAAGAAACCAAGGCATACTACTTTTACAACCAATCCGAGAACAAAGTGTTTGTTGCTCGGAACTGCGTCTTTCTTGAGAGAGAATTTCTTTCCAAGAGAAACAGTGGGAGTAAAGTACAACTCGAAGAAGTTCGAGAACCGCAGGAAAATGCTCAACCCGTAGAGGAAGAGCAACAGTTGGATCTACAAAGAGTTGTAGAGACGGCGCCTGTGGAGCCTGAAATTCGCCGATCCGAAAGGATCCGTAACGAACCCGAGAGATATGGATTTCTCGTAACCAATTGTCATGATTTGTTGATCATTGACAGTGACGAGCCAGCGAATTTTGAAGAAGCAATGATGAGCCCTGACTCCGAAAAGTGGCTGAAAGCCGCTGAATCCGAAATGGGATCCATGTCACAGAACCAAGTATGGACTTTGGTTGATTTACCCGATGGTGCAAGACCCATTGTGTGTAAATGGATTTTCAAGAAGAAAATTGATGTGGATGGAAATATTCAGATATATAAAGCAAGGCTAGTGGCAAAAGGTTTCAAACAAATTCATGGTATTGACTATGAAGAAACCTATTCACCTGTCGCCATGCTTAAATCCATTCGGATTCTCCTAGCAACAGCTGCTCATTATGATTATGAGATCTGGCAGATGGACGTGAAAACAGCTTTCCTTAATGGAATTCTGGAAGAGGATGTGTACATGACACAACCCGAAGGTTTCATCGATCCAAATGCAGCTAGGAAAGTATGCAAACTTCATCGATCCATTTATGGATTGAAGCAAGCATCTCGGAGTTGGAATCTTCGTTTTGATGAAGCAGTCAAAAAGTTTGATTTCATCAGAAGCGAAGAAGAACCATGTGTGTACAAGAAGAGTAGTGGGAGCGCAGTTGCATTTCTCGTGTTGTATGTAGATGACATACTTCTTCTCGGAAATGACGTTCCGTTGTTACAGTCTGTTAAGACTTGGCTCGGAAGTTGTTTTTCAATGAAAGACATGGGTGAAGCCGCGTATATTCTTGGAATAAAAATCTATAGAGATAGATTAAACAAGTTAATTGGACTGTGTCAAGACACTTATATCGATAAGGTCTTACACAGGTTCAGAATGCAAGATTCCAAGAAGGGCTTCATACCAATGTCTTATGGCATAAGTCTCAGCAAGAAGCAGTGTCCTGAGACACCTGCTGAGCGAGATCGCATGAGTCGGATTCCCTATGCCTCGGCGTTGGGATCCATCATGTATGCCATACTCTGTACTCGTCCAGATGTTGCTTGTGCTTTAAGCATGACGAGTAGATACCAATCGGATCCAGGTGAAAGTCACTGGACAGCAGTCAAGAATATTCTGAAGTATTTGAGAAATACTAAGGATAAATTCTTGGTGTATGGAGGAAGTGATGAGCTGGTAGTAAGTGGTTACACAGACGCAAGTTTTCAGACAGACCAAGATGATTTCCGATCGCAATCTGGTTACATCTTCTGCCTGAATGGCGGTGCAGTAAGCTGGAAGAGTTCCAAGCAGGACACTGTAGCAGATTCCACAACTGAAGCTGAGTACCTCGCTGCTTCTGAAGCGGCAAAGGAGGATGTTTGGATCAAGAAGTTCATCACTGAACTTGGTGTGATTCCTAGCATTTTTGAGCCAGTGGCTTTGTATTGTGACAACAATGGAGCCATTGCGCAAGCAAAGGAACCTAGATCACACCAGAAGTCCAAACACATAGAAAGGCGATATCACCTTATCCGTGATATTGTGAATAAAGGAGATGTGAAGATCAGCAGAGTCCCTACGGATGAGAATGTTTCTGATCCACAGACCAAGCCCCTCCCAAGGCCTAAGCATGAGTTTCATACAACTGCTGTAGGCATTAGATTTCTTAAGATATGATCTTGATTTTAGTGGGAGTTGTATTTGTTTTAGTTATGACATGATGTTCTCAAAGACATAATAGTTATGTTATTTTAATGAAATTGTTTCAGCATTATTTAATTGTGTTAATTAAATATATATAAAGTCCCAAACTAATTTATGACATTTTATAGGCCATCAAGTATGTGACTTGATCATGAAACCCTATAAGCAATAAATGACATAAATTATAATGGTCCCTGGTCGAGGTTATTAACGTGGGACATTAACAACCACGTGAGACTAGTATGTGAGGTGACTGATGACCATGTTTCATGGAGTCATTAATAAGTGTATTAAAGTCATTCACATAGATATGTGTTAGAGAACACATGATCGGACTTGACCCGTTAATGAGAACTCTACAAGATGTTATATGAGTGTCATAAGAGTTTCTCATTACGACTAAAGAGAGTAGTCCTTAGACCTGAGTTCATCATGTCCTCTCTTATATGGATTGTTTCGTCTTGACTTTGTCAAACGTCAGCCGTAACTGGTGATCATAAAGACACTGATTAGGCGGATCATGAGATATAAAAGAGACATGGATGGAACAAGATGGGATTTGTACCTCCTATATAACATGAGTTAAATATCTCTGGGCCTATCGAAGATTTGATACTGGAAATGCGTGGCCGCGCTCAAACGAGGTGATTGTCAGTCGTTTATTTTTCATCAGTACAAATTGGGATTCGATAAACGTAATCTAGTTGAATAAGGATGACACAGTGCTTGCCTTATGCTAGATTGAGATATAGCTACAAAGGGATTAAAGGAATAGATGATTCCAGTACAAGTGGGAGATTGTTGGGAATGTCCTGAAATCTATTGTACTTGCTCTAAGTGAAAGTCGTATAGTCGAGATGAGACAATCACATAACACTAGGTAGTCATAACGCTTTGCTAGAAGCCACTTATGATCAATGAGTTGAGAACTCATTGCTAGTGTTATATGATCCTACAGGGTCACACACCTAAGCAAACTGGGCATTAAAGACGAGGTTGATCATTAATGTAATGATCCAGTAAATGCATATGTGATATGCATTCGATATCAATGTTCTGGGGAAGCATCGATCGTTGCAGAGAGTGCATCGATCGATGCACTCACGGATTAATCAGATTAATTCGGTTTAATCGTTGGTTAATTCCGTTGTGGTTTAAGCCGACATATATAAGATATATGGTCGACCTAAACTTGCAACTAACCTAATTCACAGCCACCAGAACACATAAACAAACCTCTTTGGAGATTAGATCTCTGTAAGGCACTAGCATCCCTGCGGTCCAGTTTGTGTGCGTGTGGATACCAGTAGAGGCGCAGCATTTGAGGCGCTTCGTGATCTCGATTATCTGCTAATACTTCCGCTGCAAATCAACAGGTAAATCTCGAGATCTGATAGATTCAATTACATGAACCTTAGATCCTAGGCTCGGAATTCAGACTAGGATTGCTAATCCTGATTAGAACTGCTAGAAATTCCTTCAGAGAAGTGGATAAATTTTAAAAGAGTGTCGATTTTACGATGAAGAGGATAACCCCAAACATAATGAGAACATTGATCAATGAAGAGAAGATAATACTTAATGCCACTAGTGCTAGCAATAGGAGAAGTCCAAATATCAGAAAGAATAATATCAAATGGTCGAAAAACTATTGTAGTAGATGAAAAGAAAGGTTGTCTAACATATTTTCCAAGATGATATGCTTGACACAAATCCGTCAACGAATTTTTATTGCAACGTAAAGAAAGAGAAGATAAAATACGAGTAAGAGTAGAATGTGGAGGATGACCCAACTGGCGATGCCAGTGGGAGCCATCAGCAGACGAGGCAAATAGTGCGAGATACGATGGAAGAGTGGTAGACGGATGGACAATGTATAGCGGTCCCAGGCTGTCACATCGGAGGAGTTTGGCTTGGGTGTTGAGATCCTTAACACAAAAACCAATGGGATCAAACTCAATGAAACACCAATTATCAATAGCAAATTTTCTAACATAAAGAATATTTTCAATAATAGAAGGGAACACAAGAATTTCATTAAGTTTAAAAGAACGAGAAGGAGAGGGAAGAGTGCCTAGCCGATTTTTATTACAGGATCCAAGGATCCGTTACCAACAGTGATATTAGGTTATAAGCTCAAATTAGAAGTGGTTCGTAAGTTACCTGAACCAGATGCAATGTGATTCGTGGCACCACTGTCCATATACCAAGCGAAATCATTCGGATCTTGAAGTGCTATGGTATTGAATACGTCAGTGATTTGAGCGAGAAGCAGGTGATGTTGAGACGCAGGTGGAGCAGTAGTGAGTCCTTGCCGAAGTGAGCTCCATGAGTGGGTCGTGGTGGTGTCGGACCAAGAAAACCGGGCTGCATCATTGGCGCATGAGGGTACGAGTATCCATGATACGGATATGCTGGAGGCGCCGAGTAGAGAGGTGATGGGCAAAGAGGATTGTTTTAAGAATAAGGCCATTGCGCGTTATTGTTCTAGTGATAGCCTCCACATCCCCGATATTTGCGGCCACCATTACCGCGCTCACGTCCGCGATAGCCACCGCCATAACCTGAGTTGTGAGAGTTCGTGAGAGCTGGCTGGCGGTGAGAGCCATCGTTGTCATTGCTGGAGCGAGAAGACATGTGCGTCGAAGTGTAAAGGAGCGCATGTGAAGAGGAGGATAGAGTGTCGGTGGTGGTTGTCTTGACTTGTTTCTTAAGTCTATCTTCCTCACTTTGCAACATCGACCTAGTTTCAATAAAACAGGAAAAGGAGACTTATGTTTGATAACATTTATAATGCTATCAAACCTATAAAAACAAACCATTGAGGATATGCATCACCAGGATCCGTTCAGTAATCGAAGAATCGATATCGGCAAGGAGATCAGGGATGAATTTAAGCTTCTTACAGTATTCGTGCACCGAGAGATCACCAATCACAGTAGTTCGAAGTTTGTTTTCCAGTTTCATAGCCCGCGCTTCTTTGTTATCCTTGAAGAGGGCTTCGATCGCACACCATAGATCACGTGATGTGCACTTTGGCTTCAAAATGGTTTCAAGGATGGGTTCGGACATCGTCCCATAAACCCACATCTTCTCGAGATTGTTGTGTTCTTTCCATGTCTTGTCTTCGGGAGTAGGTGGAGGAGATGTGTAGTCAAGATTTCCTAACACGCAAAAGGAACTGCAGTGAGTTTCAAACAACTCACGCCACACATCGTGTTGAGTTTCTCCATATCAAAAGTAACCGGAACATACGCCTTGATCTGGCTAATGGTGAACGGTTTGTCGGTAAGAGAAAAAGGATTTGGTGGTGTGGGTGTCATCATGAAGAACACTTAACAAGAGAAATAGAAGATATACAAAGAAGAGGAAGTGAAAGAAGAAAATGATGAGAAAAGAAAGAGATGAAGAAGGATTTCTTTCCCTTTGTTTTTGTTTTATTTATTTTTTTTTTTATTTTTTTTTAATTTGATTTAGAAAAAAGATTAAAAATGAAAAGAAAAGGAAGAGATTGTGGAAGAATGGACCACGATTAAAAAGTTTGAAAAAGTAAAACTGTGTTAGTCACTATAAAAATAAAAAATGGTTTGAAAAGAGATCGTGATAATTTTTTATTTTCCTTTTTTCGATCTAGAAAAAAATGTGATTAAAAACAAAAACAAAATCTTGTAGAGAGGAAGATCAAATGAGAGGAAAATCAGATTAGGTAATAGACGAATATCAAACAAGAAAGAAGATTTGTGATAGGAATAAGAAGAAAAAAAAGAAAAAAAGAAAAAGACAAACATATTAGAAAGTAAATAAAGTAATCTCGAAGAGAAGAAAAGCAAGAAGTTGTACAAAATAAGAAGATGTACAAAGAACAAGAAGAAAGGCTGGAAGAAAGCGTAAGAAAGATAGAGAGAATACTAGAACAAGAAAAACAAAATAAAGAATTACAGAAAAGAAAGCATAAGGAAGTTGTAGGAAAGAATGGAAGAAGAAGAAAGACGAAGATGATAAGAATAGAAAAAGAATAAGATTAGAAGATATGAGAAAGAGAGTGGCAGAGAAAAAGAGAGAGCCGAGACAGAGTTCTCTAGATCAAGAAAAATTTAGGATATGCTCTAATACCATATTAGAGTGAATAAAACTTCTTAGAGTGTTCTCTTATTATGAACTCATATATATATATATATATATACATATATGGGTAAATATGAAATTTACATAGTCTAACATGCTGCAATCTTTGAACAATAAACTGTTTTGTGCTTTCCATAACTACCAAAGGATCCAAGAAAAGGATTGGCAAATATGAGCATCCCATGTTGATCATTTACTGCCACTTAAAAGGTGATACACGTTTAAAAAGTTTTCAGAGAAACCGACAGGGACGGGAAAAATGAGAAAGCTCCCAAGCTTTTTTTGCTAGAGGACAAGTGAATAATACATCAGATTGCCTCAGTCTGACTTCCACACACAACACATTTGAGGTCTGTTTTAATGTCTTTAGAGTGTAATATATCTTCGACTGTTAACACCCCGTAATCATTTTCCACATGAAATGCTTGATCTTGAGGGATTTTGTTGTACGCCATAGACTTTAGGCATATACATAGACTTATTTGGGAATCTCATTCTTTTCAAGCAACTTGGCAATTTCAAATTAAGAAAAAGAGTTTTTGGACTAAATAAGTAAGTATCCCATCCAATAGCTTTTGGACTTCAAATTTCTTCTTTGAATGTTTTTTATGAACCTAAGTTTTATTTCGCTTCATATTGGCATCCACATTTGATGATGGCCAATGTCATCAAAGTTAAAAACAAAATTGGTGACGTGTTAAAAAGACCTATTTGCCAATATCAATTGATATATTCCTAATTTGATAAAATATTAGAATTGTTATATATTTATATTATTCGAATCTATGATAAATTAGATTCCGATTGATGGTTTTACGATCGCAATTTTTTAAATGGTTGTTCTGTTAAATTGTAATGGTTTACTTTTTTAAAAATTCAACAAAAAAACGATTAAGAAAATATATATAGATCTTAGTATCTTACAAAGTGCTTACCAACGACTACTTTACAACGTGTTAAATTGATACAAATGGATTTTATAATTAAATGTAAAACGCGTATAATATTGTGGTTGTGGATTGGTGACAATCAATGAAACCGTTTTAGTCAGATTACAATAGTTTTTTTTGTCAACTTTATTACTTAAGAAAAACATAGAAAGTATTATACAGCAGACCATTTAACAACATAAGGACTTTGCTTTATCCTAGCTAATTTTGCTGCTTTATCAACATCGCTAAGGACTGATCGAGATGCATAAGAGAATGTAGCATGACAAGCTATATTACATATATCTTGACATAACGTACTGATTTTGTATTCACAGAAGGGTCGTTGGAAAGGTTGAGCGTGTATTCTCGAAAGACATCCGTAAAGGGTACTCACATCTCCCTTGAAACATACTTCCTTAAATCCCAACTTGTTGAATTCACCTACAGCCATGAGAAGCGCCAAGGCCTCAGCTTCAAGGGGTGATGAAGTTGGTGAGATAACTGATGATCCTTGGATGAGGAGTCTTCCAAACTAAGGTATCATTTACATTGGTAATGCTGTGGCGAAGCCGAAGAACCATTTGTATGTCTTCAGGCGACATGATTTGGGAGATAAATTAACAGTTTCATTGTCCTGTAAGAGAATCAAAAAGATCATGTGCCGTTAGTTGAGGATAAAGAGTGGCTCCAATCCCAGTGGCTGGTCTAGGGGTATCGTAGGGTAACCATTTATGTTTCCATATCCTGATGTGTTTCCCTGTGCCCATTACCTAAAATAAGCCGTGTTGTAAAATCTCCTGACCTGCCAAAATACTACGCCAAGCATAGCTACAAGCATAGGGTTTGGTAGCTTTTAAGAAATCAGAATAACGGTAGTATTTGGCCTTAAAGACTCTAGCAAACAAAGTTTGAGTAGATTGAAGAAGTCGCTATCCTTGTTTAGTTAGTAGTGCGATATTAAAATATTTGAGACCTCTGAATCCTAGTCCTCCTTATTGTTTGGATTTAGTGATTCTCCCCAGGCTATCCAAGACACTTTGTGTTTGTGAGCAGATGTAGACCACCAGAAATTCCTAATTGCTTGGGTGATCTTATTAATGAGCTTGAGTGGTAAAAAAGGAATTGCAGTAGCTACCGCCTCTAATAACACTTCTTTACCAGCAGGGGACAAGAATTTTGTATACCAATTGTCAACTTTGTTTTGGATACGTTGTGCTAGATAAGAGAAGAAGTCAACTTGTTTCTTTTTAAGTATTCTGGGAGACTTAGATATTTCTCAAAAAGGATAGCCGATTTTCGATAGTTGGCAGCTTATCCCGAAAGAGCTTCATATTGCTTCAAGAGATTGTGGAGATTGATACATTTTTCATTTGTGGCTTTGCAAAACATGAGCAAATTATCTGCAAATAAACGATGGATGATGGCTAAATAAAAATGGTAAGAAATCAAATTAAAAAAAAAAAGTTAAATCAAACCGATTACTACCATAGGTTTGGTGGGTGAATGATTTGTGAAAAAAAAAAACATAAAAACGGGAAGAATATTTCGTTGACAAAAAAAATCAAGGGTTAATTGGGTGAATATTAGGTTCTGGGTCAAAAATTAGGTGTATAAAAAGTTTTGACCACAAATTAGGAAAATGACAGCACACAATGAATTTGACACGCAAATTCGGACATCCCTGCCCTTGTTACCTCGTCTGCGACAGCTTTCAGACAGTGACAGGTCGCTGAAAAGATCAGCTACTTTTCAGAAAAAGTTTTGGCCGGTACCCATTTATTTTGAACCGTAACGTCGCTAACTTTTTCCCTAACCTCTATCCATAGCTGAGCTGGCGATTACCCTTCTTTTTGCCCGCTCAAATTTTCAAGGGAAATATCTTAAGGGTATCTTAAAGGGACCCTATCTTCAACCCCATCTACAATCCTCGAGTAGGACTTATCTGGTCCCTTGAACAACAGAAAATCTTCACCTTCATTGGGTCATCTACATTCCTTGAAACTTAGCTGGTCCCTTGTCAGAGTAAGAATCTGACATCTATTTTGTCACCAAAAATCGTAGACGACTATTTAGAGTTGTAGTCAAAGTGGAATACTTTGCTAAAGATCTAACTTTTGTTTGGCTGTAGATGGATGGAAGGAAGACAGTTTTGCTGCTCAGAGGGAAATGGCGTGAAGGTAACACTGGAATTTGGAGCTTCGAGGTCGAGAAAAAAGGAAACACCAAGGCTATTTGGTTAAGCTCAAGGTCAACTTTTGACTATCTTGAGAAGATGGTCAAAGAAAAGATGGATATCAAAGAAGATCGAGCTGTGGAAATAACATACCAATGGCCGCAGTACATGTTGATGGATGAGGGAAGAGACGCACCACCTGTTCTGGTTCAAAACGACGACGATGTGTCCCTGTTTGTCGAAATGAGATGTGAAATTGATCAACTCAACTTGTGCGTGACTTTGAAAGATACTGAAATTGTAGAGAATGATGTTGGTAAGTTTTCTTCGTAAATAGTCGACTACTGTTTTTGTTAAAGGATTCTGATTTTTTAGTAGTTGACTACTTTCATGGGTTATCAGATATGGTTGACTGCTTTAACGCTGGAAAGGGGATGACACCTCAGAAGAGTGGTAAGATTCACCTAAACGGTGTTACAATATCGTGTTATAATTGTATGATATGGTCTAACACTTTTTCTGCAACGTATAAACTAGCTATGGTATTGTTTCAAAACCCAGAAGAGAAAGTTCCAGATACTGAGATTGAAGGTGAGATAGTCGAATACTTAGTTGTATTTATAAGTAGCTGAATACTCAGGTTGTTTTTTACAACTATACTTGTTTCATTGTAGTCTTATACATAGGTAGTTGAATACTTAGTATTGTATAGTTGACTACTTTGTAACAAACTCTGTAGCTTTACTTGCATTAAACGACCTGGACAACGACGAAGAAGTACCAGAAGATCTCGAAGAGATGGAAGATATGGCCATACTCTGTCTTGATGGAGAAGATATTGATAAGGCAAAAGGTGTAGACACTTCTGCGAATAACTCAGATGAAGAATGGCATGAATTTGCAGTTGACGAAAATGACGAGAAAAACCCTGCTGCTGGATTTAAATCGGACAATGGTGAATACAACTCAGGTGAAGAAGCTGATGAAGAGCCTGAGAGCAGTACACAACAGTCTAAGAGGTTTAGCTACGCAAAAGAAACGATTGATGGAGTTTTCGAAGACACGGAAGACCCGCCAGCTATGTTTGGAAGAGATGCTCCACCAATCGTTGATGAGCTGCCAGGTGATGGTACGTAGTTCCGTACTTATTGCTACATACTTAGTTTGGGTAGACAACTATTTGTAGTTATCTACATATATTTTCAAATGCTTAATTCTACACAACATTATATCATACTCTACCTACTTATTTTGAGTAGTCAACGAATTGTAGATTACTATTATTTTGCACCATTGATGATTTCTTATGCAGGGATAGACGATGCTTTGGATGACGTTAGCTACGAGGGTGTCAGTATATTTGTGGGAAGGATATTTAGGAACAAAGCTGAGTGCAAACTGAAGATGGCTTTACACGCGATTAACAAAAAGTTCCATTTCAAAACTCCACGCTCATCACCAACTTACATGGAATTCGTGTGCATTAGCGATAAGTGTCACTGGCGTGTGTATGCATCCATGATGGACCGTACTGGAAACTTCCAGATCAAAACGGCAAACTTCAAACACACATGCTCGATTGACGATAGGCGTCAGTACCACAGACAAGCTACGACACAAGTAATTGGGGAGTTAATTCGAACTAGATTTACTGATGGAAGGAAAGGACCAGGTCCCATTGAGATTCAAAGGATAATGCAGGAAGATTTCCAGGTAAATAGCTTTTGGATAGACAACTACCATATATTGAATACTAACAGTAGTCGAGAATTGAGGTATAACTATTTCTCAAAAATGGTTGTCTACTTCAGGTTAACATCTCGTACTGGAAAGCGTGGAGGTGTAGGGAACTCGCTATGGAAAAATCACTAGGCTTTGTATCAGGTAGCTTCGCGTTGCTACCATCATATGTCGAGAACCTGAAAAACTCAAACCCGGGCACAGTGTGTGAAACATTATATGATGTTGACAAGAATGGGAGTAAGCGGTTCAAGTATCTATTTCTTTCTTTCGCTCCTTCAATTGCGGGGCTTAAATACCTGAGGCCGGTATTGCTCATTGACGGGACTCATCTAGCTGGACGCTATGGTGGATGTCTTCTTGCTGCTAGTGCACAAGATGGAAACTTCCAAATTTTTCCAATAGCTTATGGGGTAGTCGACAGTGAAAACGATGCATCTTATGTATGGTTCTTCCAATGCCTAAAGCAGATCATAAACGATAGCAGTGATTTAATGTTTGTCTCAGACAGACATTCAAGCATTTACAAAGGGCTGAGACAGGTAATGTAGTTGTCTAATTGTAGTCGATGCACAGTAATTATCTACGACTATTTTGTAGTTGAATATCTGGTGATATTTCTGAACCTTGTATTTATAGGTGTATCCTCAAGCTGGACATGGGGCTTGTTTAGTGCATCTAGTGAGGAATGTAACAACAAAGTTTAGGGAAAGCCGGTTGCCTTCACTAGTGGTGAGAGCAGCGAAAGCTTATACCGTTTTAGAGTTTTCTCAAATATTTGCAGAACTACAATCTGTGAATCCTGAGTGCGCTCAATACCTGCTTGATGTGGGGCTCCCACACTGGACACGTTCATACTGCATGGGTGAACGATACAATTTGATGACAACCAACGTTGCTGAGTCATTAAACAAGGTTTTAAAAGAGTGTAGAGAGTTTCCACTTATCTCGATGCTTGAAGCTATAAGAATGAGTCTGATCAGTTGGTTTGTGAGGAGAAAATCAGCAGCCTCATCAGATGATAGCATTCTAACGCCAAAAGTGAGACAACTTCTGGATGTAAATTTTACTGACGGCACTAATATGAAAGTAAGTATTTCATGTGGTCAGCTACGTAAGTAGACAGATATATAAAGTATTCATCTGCGTGTAGTTTAACATATGTATTCGTATAATTGTAGGTGACTGTTCTTAACTGCGAAGAGTTTGAGGTGAGAGACACAAAAGGGGTGAGATTCGAAGTGAACTTAGCAAAAGGGATTTGCAGCTGCAGGGAGTACCAAATGATCCAGATACCATGTAGCCACGCTTTAGCTGCCGCATCGTTAACTAATTACACAACAGACAAGCTGGTCGGAATTGTGTACACAACAACATTCAGAAAATTAATCTATGAAGGGGTGTTTCATCCAGTTCCGACACCAGTAGTTTCTGGTAATGTAGATCTCCTACTGCCCTTGATGAGGCGCCCACCAGGTCGACCAAAAAAACAGAGGATCCTCTCCCGAGGAGAATTCAAGGTAAAAGTAGGATATTTGACTATTCATTAATAAAAAGTAGTTGACTATTTTGTGGAAGTATTTATAAACAAGAATTTCTTATGAATTAGCGGCGGGCGAAGAAGGCTGCGAGAGTTTGCAGTAGGTGTCTTGGAAAAGGACACAACAGGGCGTCGTGCAAATTACCTAGGCGGGAAAGGTGAAGCTACCTTATTATTTTATTGCCTTGGGAGAAGCGGAATTGATGCACATCAAATCACATGTAATCCTTTATAGTATGGGGAATTATTAACCATTTTGATGATTTGCTTTTGGTACAATGCATCATATTTTGGAAGTACTTAATTTAGTCGGTTTGACATAATACTCTCTAGTATTGCTGTTTTAAACTCCCATATTTAATGGCAAATTTCCGTCTTTTTATATTTTGCAATCTTTTATTGGTTGTTGTTTGAAAGATGTTAGGGTAGATGAATACTACTACTGTAGGAATTTTTTAAACTAGTATTCAAACAATACTCATTTCTAGTAGTTGAATACTAGTAGACTGATATGTTTAGTAAGTAGACTGATACTAGTAGTGGAAGTAGTTCACTTCAATTTAGTAACAAGTAAACTATAATTCAACGTAAAAATTCTAGTTTACTTGAAAAAGTAGTTAGTAAGTATAACAAAGTAGTTGACTACTAGTAGTTGAATTCTAGTAGACTGATACGCTAAGTAATAACAAAACTATAATTATACAATTAACCACAAAACGTTAAAAAAAACATAACTGAGGAAAGTAACATAATGTATAAGTTTACATAGATAGACAGATAATTTAAACATAGAACAAACTTACAGATAAGAGATAACCAAACAGTACACAAGTAGTAATTAAGGATGCTCTAAGTAGTACCACTATGGTCGATCTCTTTGAACAGAGAGAAAGCGTACTTCAGAGATGCATCACGGACGACGGCTTCAGTAACATGAGGAGAAAGTGAAATATTGCCGGATGACTTCAAGTTGAGTAGCATAAGAGTGTGTATCCCAGTATTTTCTGTAATAGTAGTCGGCTACAGTTATAACTATTCTAATAATAAGTTAGCATGGAATAGTCAACTATTTTTGAAGTTGCAGCTTACCTGATTTTTCTTTCGGCATTAGTGGCTTCACGATATTAATGATGAACGGTTTAGTAGACAGAGTCTTCATCTCTGAGTTGTAAGCAGCTTTCCGAATGAAAAATGGCAATTTTTGTGCTAAGGGACTAACAGAACTCATAATCTCAGAGTCAGGCACCTTTTGCTTGCTTGGTAGAACGCCTATGCTGTGGCCGTCAAGGTCGATGGATAGGCCAACCCAATGACCACTGTCCAACAGATATGGGCAGTACATCATAAAGACATCTTTGCACCACTCCCTTCTTGTTTTCACATATGTGACAGCCTCTTTTGATACGTCAGGGAGTTTCTTGCTCGGAATTTGCAGGTTAGCAATTAATCTGACGAACTCGTACGCTAAGTAGTCATAACCCTTAAGGGAGGTTGTCGATGTAGATGCAATTTGATGGCGAATTAAGAAAATAACAGCGTCCATCGACTGCATATATAGTCAACCATTAGTAATCGTCTATGGAAGTAGTTGACTATGATTAATAAACATATAAATTTGGTGTACTTACACGAACAGACATCGGGGAATCCTGGGAGATCATTTCCTTGAATTCGGTGATAGATAACGTAAGCCCGTTCCATGGTGGGAAGGAACGGTCAGACCTATAAAGGTATGGTCAGAAGACTAATATAGTAAGACCTACAAATAGTCATTATACTGTAAAAAATGTTTTCTTACGGTGCTGAATTGATGGCAGAATGTAGCATAGATATTTCATCAGGACTGGGGCTCCCAAATATAAGAGCGAGTTCTTGGCTTTTTTTGGGCCTTTTGTTGCCGGTCACAAAATCTGCAAATGTTGATGAAGCAAGGCGCTGTCTACTACTTTTGCGTTGAGCTGGAGGTGCGGGAGGTGGAGTTTTTGCATCTTGAGTCAGGCCCAATGAGAATTTTGGTTCAGTAATACCTACTGGAACCAATGGTGGAGCATTGGTTATGGAGTCTGTTGCCTGAAAAAGGTGAAAATTTAATTTCGTGAATACTTATACAAGTATTTGGAGACTAATAGACAATTATTAAAGTAGTAGACTACTTAGGTACCTGTTGCTGGTTTTCTAACTGTTGCTGGTTATCTACTTTGGTTGATCCTGTTGCTTTGGTGGAGCATGTTTCCTTTGCACCTGCTGCCGGTTTGGTGGAGCATGTTGCCTTTGCACCTGCTGCTGCTTTGGTGGAGCCTGTTGCCTTGGTGGAAACTGTTGCCTGGGGGAATTAGAAACATTAAATAAAAATAAGTGTGGTTTTAATATAGTTGTCTACCAATGTAGTTGAATTCGTTGTAGTTGGTTATAGCTAGTCAACTACTATAGAAAGAGAAAACTTTGAAACCTGTTTTTCCTTTATCCCCTGATCCTGTTGCTTGGCTACGTTTTCTTTGCTCACGTTTTTGTCAGGAATTGGTTCTTCTTCGGAAGAATCCTCACCAGTTTCAGATTCATCACCAGTTGTCTCTTCTTCTCCAGTGGTCTCTTCTTCTGAAGTAGAAGCTGATTTTGTGTTTTTAGACGGGACAGTTGCCTTGGACGGGACAGTTGCCTTGGACGGTACAGTTGCTCCAGGGACAGTTGCCGGGACAGTTGCCTTGCCCGGGACAGTTGCCTTGGACGGGACTGGCTCCTTGTGGGTTTCCGTAACGACATGAAGATGGTCGTCTACATTGTCGGGTGCCATGAACTGCGCTTCCTCTTCCAATTCCTATATAAAATTAATAACAAATTGACTTTGAGAATATTAATATTCAAATACTATTAGACAACTACGAAAATCAAATTACCTCTTGTGTATCAAAGTCAGTGTCCCTTATAACTGTTTTGATAATTTTATCAGAGTCGGATTCATCATCTTCCTCGTCCGATGAACTTTCTTCTTCATCTCCAGATATTACCTGGTGTAAACACCCAAAATTGAAAATGCATATAGTTGGCTAAAGTTATAAATAGTTGGCTATAAGTAGTCAATAATAAGTAGATGACAAAGTTGGGTACCTGCTTCTCTTTGTTCGCTTGAACCTCTTGTTGATTGCAAGGTATTTCCTTGTTCTGGTTTTGGTTTTCTTCGGAAGAATCATCACCTGTTTCTGTTTCGTCTCCACTATCATCTTCGGAAGAATCATCACCTGTTCCATCAGTTGATTTTGGCGGACCGACTTTCTCTTGAGAAGAACCAGTTGTTGTACAGGGGTTTAACGGCGGTTTAGGAGGTGGAATAAAACCGATGTCAGATCTCTTGAGATTACTAATCTCTGCAAAGAGTGTGTTGAACTTGCTTTGAAATTCTATCCCTAGGAGAGCGATGTTCTCATTTACAGCTTTCATCTCAACCAAAAGTGGTTTATTCGCTTCCTCGGATTTCTTCAGACAAGCAGTAGCAACATCTTCGATTAGACGTTCAACATTTATATTACTTGGAGGTGCCGATTCAGTGGTGGATGTTTGACCTTTTGTCAACTTCAAATGATCGGTTGCCTTCGAACCACCAAGCCAAGACTTCCTCGTGAAAACTTCACCACGCTCAATAGCTTCCACGAGGTTATCGACGCTGCTGTCCTCCACTTCATCATCGTAACCAAGTTCGTCTTCGTTTAAAATTCCATCCTGGTCATCGATTATTGCTTTAGCTGAGACCTGAAAATAGACAACTACTAGTTAGACGAATACAATGGGGTTTAGAGACAACTTAAAAACCCGACTATATTGAAAGGTAGACGACTACTTTTAAACAAAACCATGTACCTTCCCATCTTTATCTAGCGTTTTGACGTAAGGCAGGGGTATAGTTATTGATTTCTGGGTACCCAGCCGATTTATCTGGACAGTATCTTCCTCAGCATCATCATCTGCTAGAATAAGTTTTGAAGACTTGCCTTTGATTTCCTTAGATAAGATGATGGGAGCAGAAAGCAAGACAACCATTTGTAAAGCGTGCGGGAAACCGTTAATGGCACAAGAAGCTTGACAAAGGTTTGACAAAGTGGCGGTCCGGCTTTGATATGGTCTAGAGTCATATCAAAAGACTTGCGACCCCATGGATAGTTTAGAAAGCGTTCAGTATCTTGGACCATAACAACTAGATCTCCATTGATCTTGGACTGCTTGGATGTTGGACAAAGAACTCCCTCGACAAGTAACAAGAGAGCTAATTTGAACCTGACAACAAGGTAGCTAATTAAAAGTAGTCGACTACTGCTACGTGAATGTATAAACTAGTAAATCAGGAAAAAAAAAGTTGAAATAGAAAGCAAGATAGTTAATTAAAAATAACCGTCCATTACCTGATTTCTTTGTTCTTGTAAGGTTTGCCTAAAAGTTTTTTCATGATCCAATCCGGTGTAGGGTTCGCTTCCGTTGCAAACATTTGGGTCATGTACTTCGACAATTCCCCTTCTTCTGCTTGAGGAATGGCCTCATTAATATCTAAGCAACTTAAACCTGTAGCAATAGCAAACTCCCTGATTGAGAACCTAATAGGTTGATTACCAAACAGGACCCAGATTTCGTGACGCCTCCTGATGACAAGCTGCCTAGATAGGAGGAAGTGGAGAAATCGGACAGACGTTGCTACTTGGTTCCCGATATTAATCAGTTTCCCAAATTGGGAGTTCTGTATCCTTTCCATGTCGTCATCTTCGAGAAAAAATTTAACGGCTTCAATATAATTAAGCTGGTAGTATGTGTTGAGTTTGTTGTCGCCCTTTGGTTCATGCCCAGTTTTGAACAATCGTTTGGGTAGATTCGTATCACCCATAGTCAACTACCTATAACAAGTAGTTATTTGTCAATACAGATCTAATTAAAGAAAAAGTATTCGACACCTTGTAAACGACTAATAATCAAACTAGTATTCAAAGTAGTAATACAATTTGAACCGCTAAAAATTGTTCAACCGGGGTTTGTCAATCTGGAAATACATCACTGTAAACGCTTAATCGAAGAAGAAAATACACAGTAAGCGAAAGATGTTGAAAAATTAAGTTGTTAAGTTAACTAGTTTGATACATGCAAAAGGACAATACGAAAAGTAGAAATCGACATAAAGAAGCATGCATAAAGCTAAAATTTAAAAATATGGAATAGATTCGATCAATTTGGGCGTCTAATTGGTGATGAAAATTACCTAGGCTAGATAATTTGGGGCAAGAAAGCGACTTGCTTTTTGTTGTTGTTGTGGGTACCTTCTTTTCTTCTGGGTTTCTTGTCTACTTCGGGAGAAAAAATTTCGGGGACTGAACAGAGGATTTGGAGGAAAGATGAAATACAAAGATGGAGGTTGAAGAAGAAAGTGGGGGTAGAGTGAGAAAATGATATTAAAGACTCCTTAAGTGGGACGCTCAACCATCCGAAAATAAAGGGGAGTTTTTTTCAAAAAAAAACGTGATAACAGTTATCGAAGCAAAAAGTAACTGGTGTCAGAGCGATTTTTAAACGTTATGGGGGCAATTTGGTAATTTTGATTTGGGCCGTATTTGAGTCAGCGAGTAATTATCTGTCTATGAAATTATGTTATAAATACAGGATAGTAGTCGGCTACGTTTTCTACGACAGGTAGTTAGTAAATAAACGATCAATAAAAATAGCAAATACATTGACTAAATAAGTTAAAAGCTAGTAGTCGTCTACTTGACATATCATACTAAAGTATGAGTTAAGGTCTTATAATATTACTGGAGGAAATAAACCATTACAAAGGGGTCCTTAACAATGTTTTATAAAAGTCTAGGCCATATGCCAAAAAAATTTCTAGCTAGGTGGCAAAACAACATCGTTTCTAAGGTCCAGAAGCATCCATTGCACATGGTAGGTGGCTTCCACCCTTCATCCCAATAGCATAGCCATCGATTTATAGAAGCACATCCGCACTTTGTGACGCTGTTGAGATCTACTTCCTTTTCCTTCTCTAACCAAAAGTTAATTGGTTCATCTGGCCAATGTAGTACTTCTCTGGCGTTTATTTGCTTTCGGACTTTCTTTGCTCTCTTATATGGATTGTTTCATCTTGACTTTGTCAAACGTCAGCCGTAACTGGTGATCATAAAGACACTGATTAGGCGGATCATGAGATATAAAAGAGACATGGATGGAACAAGATGGGATTTGTACCTCCTATATAACAGGAGTTAAATATCTCTGGGCCTATCGAAGATTTGATACTGGAAATGCGTGGCCGAGCTCAAACGAGGTGATTGTCAGTCGTTTGTTTTTCATCAGTACAAATTGGGATTCGATAAACGTAATCTAGTTGAATAAGGATGACACAGTGCTTGCCTTATGCTAGATTGAGATATAGCTACAAAGGGATTAAAGGAATAGATGATTCCAGTACAAGTGGGAGATTGTTGGGAATGTCCTGAAATCTATTGTACTTGCTCTAAGTGAAAGTCGTTTAGTCGAGATGAGACAATCACATAACACTAGGTAGTCATAACGCTTTGCTAGAAGCCACTTATGATCAATGAGTTGAGAACTCATTGCTAGTGTTATATGATCCTACAGGGTCACACACCTAAGCAAACTGGGCGTTAAAGACGAGGTTGATCATTAATGTAATGATCCAGTAAATGCATATGTGATATGCATTCGATATCAATGTTCTGGGGAAGCATCGATCGTTGCAGAGAGTGCATCGATCGATGCACTCACGGATTAATCAGATTAATTCGGTTTAATCGTTGGTTAATTCCGTTGTGGTTTAAGCCGACATATATAAGATATATGGTCGACCTAAACTCGCAACTAACCTAATTCACAGCCACCAGAACACAAAAACAAACCTCTCTGGAGATTAGATCTCTGTAAGGCACTAGCATCCCTGCGGTCCAGTTTGTGTGCGTGTGGATACCAGTAGAGGCGCAGCATTTGAGGCGCTTCGTGATCTCGATTATCTGCTAATACTTCCGCTGCAAATCAACAGGTAAATCTCGAGATCTGATAGATTCAATTACATGAACCTTAGATCCTAGGCTCGGAATTCAGACTAGGGTTGCTAATCCTGATTAGAACTGCTAGAAATTCCTTCAGAGAAGTGGATAAATTTTAAAAGAGTGTCGATTTTACGATGAAGAGGATAACCCCAAACATAATGAGAACATTGATCAATGAAGAGAAGATAATACTTAATGCCACTAGTGCTAGCAATAGGAGAAGTCCAAATATCAGAAAGAATAATATCAAATGGTCGAAAAACTATTGTAGTAGATGAAAAGAAAGGTTGTCTAACATATTTTCCAAGATGATATGCTTGACACAAATCCGTCAACGAATTTTTATTGCAACGTAAAGAAAGAGAAGATAAAATACGAGTAAGAGTAGAATGTGGAGGATGACCCAACTGGCGATGCCAGTGGGAGCCATCAGCAGACGAGGCAAATAGTGCGAGATACGATGGAAGAGTGGTAGACGGATGGACAATGTATAGCGGTCCCAGGCTGTCACATCGGAGGAGTTTGGCTTGGGTGTTGAGATCCTTAACACAAAAACCAATGGGATCAAACTCAATGAAACACCAATTATCAGTAGCAAATTTTCTAACAGAAAGAAGATTTTCAATAATAGAAGGGCACACAAGAATTTCATTAAGTTTAAAAGAACGAGAAGGAGAGGGAAGAGTGCCTAGCCGATTTTTATTACAGGATCCAAGGATCCGTTACCAACAGTGATATTAGGATATAAGCTCAAATTAGAAGTGGTTCGTAAGTTACCTGAACCAGATGCAATGTGATTCGTGGCACCACTGTCCATATACCAAGCGAAATCATTCGGATCTTGAAGTGCTATGGTATTGAATACGTCAGTGATTTGAGCGAGAAGCAGGTGATGTTGAGACGCAGGTGGAGCAGTAGTGAGTCCTTGCCAAAGTGAGCTCCATGAGTGGGTCGTGGTGGTGTCGGACCAAGAAAACCGGGCTGCATCATTGGTGCATGAGGGTACGAGTATCCATGATACGGATATGCTGGAGGCGCCGAGTAGAGAGGTGATGGGCAAAGAGGATTGTTTTAAGAATAAGGCCATTGCGCGTTATTGTTCTAGTGATAGCCTCCACATCCCCGATATTTGCGGCCACCATTACCGCGCTCACGTCCGCGATAGCCACCGCCATAACCTGAGTTGTGAGAGTTCGTGAGAGCTTGCTGGCGGTGAGAGCCATCGTTGTCATTGCTGGAGCGAGAAGACATGTGCGTCGAAGTGTAAAGGAGCGCATGTGAAGAGGAGGATAGAGTGTCGGTGGTGGTTGTCTTGACTTGTTTCTTAAGTCTATCTTCCTCACTTTGCAACATCGACCTAGTTTCAATAAAACAGGAAAAGGAGACTTATGTTTGATAACATTTATAATGCTATCAAACCTATAAAAACAAACCATTGAGGATATGCATCACCAGGATCCGTTCAGTAATCGAAGAATCGATATCGGCAAGGAGATCAGGGATGAATTTAAGCTTCTTACAGTATTCGTGCACCGAGAGATCACCAATCACAGTAGTTCGAAGTTTGTTTCCCAGTTTCATAGCCCACGCTTCTTTGTTATCCTTGAAGAGGGCTTCGATCGCACACCATAGATCACGTGATGTGCACTTTGGCTTCAAAATGGTTTCAAGGATGGGTTCGGACATCGTCCCATAAACCCACATCTTCTCGAGATTGTTGTGTTCTTTCCATGTCTTGTCTTCGGGAGTAGGTGGAGGAGATGTGTAGTCAAGATTTCCTAACACGCAAAAGGAACTGCAGTGAGTTTCAAACAACTCACGCCACACATCGTGTTGAGTTTCTCCATATCAAAAGTAACCGGAACATACGCCTTGATCTGGCTAATGGTGAACGGTTTGTCGGTAAGAGAAAAAGGATTTGGTGGTGTGGGTGTCATCATGAAGAACACTTAACAAGAGAAATAGAAGATATACAAAGAAGAGGAAGTGAAAGAAGAAAATGATGAGAAAAGAAAGAGATGAAGAAGGATTTCTTTCCCTTTGTTTTTGTTTTATTTTTTTATTTTTTTATTTTTTTTTAATTTGATTTAGAAAAAAGATTAAAAATGAAAAGAAAAGGAAGAGATTGTGGAAGAATGGACCACGATTAAAAAGTTTGAAAAAGTAAAACTGTGTTAGTCACTATAAAAAGAAGAAATGGTTTGAAAAGAGATCGTGATAATTTCTTATTTTCCTTTTTTCGATCTAGAAAAAAATGTGATTAAAAACAAAAAAAAAATCTTGTAGAGAGGAAGATCAAATGAGAGGAAAATCAGATGAGGTAATAGACGAATATCAAACAAGAAAGAAGATTTGTGATAGGAATAAGAAGAAAAGAAGAAAAAAAGAAAAAGACAAACATATTAGAAAGTAAATAAAGTAATCTCGAAGAGAAGAAAAGCAAGAAGTTGTACAAAATAAGAAGATGTACAAAGAACAAGAAGAAAGGCTGGAAGAAAGCGTAAGAAAGATAGAGAGAATACTAGAACAAGGAAAACAAAATAAAGAATTACAGAAAAGAAAGCATAAGGAAGTTGTAGGAAAGAATGGAAGAAGAAGAAAGACGAAGATGATAAGAATAGAAAAAGAATAAGATTAGAAGATATGAGAAAGAGAGTGGCAGAGAAAAAGAGAGAGCCGAGACAGAGTTCTCTAGATCAAGAAAAATTTAGGATATGCTCTAATACCATATTAGAGTGAATAAAACTTCTTAGAGTGTTCTCTTATTATGAACTCATATATATATATATATATATATATATATATATACATATATGGGTAAATATGAAATTTACATAGTCTAACATGCTGCAATCTTTGAACAATAAACTGTTTTGTGCTTTCCATAACTACCAAAGGATCCAAGAAAAGGATTGGCAAATATGAGCATCCCATGTTGATCATTTACTGCCACTTAAAAGGTGATACATGTTTAAAAAGTTTTCAGAGAAACCGACAGGGACGGGAAAAATGAGAAAGCTCCCAAGCTTTTTTTGCTAGAGGACAAGTGAATAATACATCAGATTGCCTCAGTCTGACTTCCACACACAACACATTTGAGGTCTGTTTTAATGTCTTTAGAGTGTAATATATCTTCGACTGTTAACACCCCGTAATCATTTTCCACATGAAATGCTTGATCTTGAGGGATTTTGTTGTACGCCATAGACTTTAGGCATATACATAGACTTATTTGGGAATCTCATTCTTTTCAAGCAACTTGGCAATTTCAAATTAAGAAAAAGAGTTTTTGGACTAAATAAGTAAGTATCCCATCCAATAGCTTTTGGACTTCAAATTTCTTCTTTGAATGTTTTTTATGAACCTAAGTTTTATTTCGCTTCATATTGGCATCCACATTTGATGATGGCCAATGTCATCAAAGTTAAAAACAAAATTGGTGACGTGTTAAAAAGACCTATTTGCCAATATCAATTGATATATTCCTAATTTGATAAAATATTAGAATTGTTATATATTTATATTATTCGAATCTATGATAAATTAGATTCCGATTGATGGTTTTACGATCGCAATTTTTTAAATGGTTGTTCTGTTAAATTTTCAAAACACTTAGACTACTATAAGATGAGATGAAATATTAATTTATTTCGATTATAAAAATATTAAATAACATCTATTAAAAAGATAAATTAACCAATTTAATTGTAGAAACATTAAATAAATTTAAATCAATCCAAAAGTGTTAAATGAACATATTATCATATTTTAGTTACATTTTGAACTATAAATAAACATAAAAATGTTTATATTTAGACCATTATATAACGAGTTGAAAAGTAGATTAACTAATTTAAACTATCTATACTATTAAAAATAATTGTATACTGGAAGATGGGTTAAAAGATGTATTAACCAATTTCAACTGATATATTCTTAATTTAATAAAACAGTAACATTACTTAATATTGATATTATTCTAATATATGATGACTTAGATTACATTTGATGTTTTTAAAGAGTTGTTTTATCAGATTATCATGTTTCAGATACCATAAATATATAATTGTATTTATATAAAATCATAAAATTAATTATTAAAATATTAAAAACATAAATTAGTTCCATATAGTAGCATATAATATTTTATAAAATATTTTAAATCAACACAATTCACCATATTATACTTATATCACATAACTTTTATAATGACTATTCTATTAAAAATAAAACATTGTAAAATTATTTTTAAACAAAAGAACTTATTTAAAAATTTTGGTTCAAAAATTATTTTTTAAAGACAAATATATATATCCGCACTTCTTTAATGCGGGTCAAAATCTAGTTGTACTACTTTGAAACCCTATAACATATTTTGTAATTTTGATTATCCTGATTGTTGACTAAAGTTCTTCTTCCTTGTGTGACCTTTCTCTTATCTACAATAAAGATCGAGAAATTGTAATGGTTTACTTTTTTAAAAATTCAACAAAAAAACGATTAAGAAAATATATATAGATTTTAGTATCTTACAAAGTGCTTACCAACGACTACTTTACAACGTGTTAAATTGATACAAATGGATTTTATAATTAAATGTAAAACGCGTATAATATTGTGGTTGTGGATTGGTGACAATCAATGAAACCGTTTTAGTCAGATTACAATAGTTTTTTTTGTCAACTTTATTACTTAAGAAAAACATAGAAAGTATTATACAGCAGACCATTTAACAACATAAGGACTTTGCTTTATCCTAGCTAATTTTGCTGCTTTATCAACATCGCTAAGGACTGATCGAGATGCATAAGAGAATGTAGCATGACAAGCTATATTACATATATCTTGACATAACGTACTGATTTTGTATTCACAGAAGGGTCGTTGGAAAGGTTGAGCGTGTATTCTCGAAAGACATCCGTAAAGGGTACTCACATCTCCCTTGAAACATACTTCCTTAAATCCCAACTTGTTGAATTCACCTACAGCCATGAGAAGCGCCAAGGCCTCAGCTTCAAGGGGTGATGAAGTTGGTGAGATAACTGATGATCCTTGGATGAGGAGTCTTCCAAACTAAGGTATCATTTACATTGGTAATGCTGTGGCGAAGCCGAAGAACCATTTGTATGTCTTCAGGCGACATGATTTGGGAGATAAATTAACAGTTTCATTGTCCTGTAAGAGAATCAAAAAGATCATGTGCCGTTAGTTGAGGATAAAGAGTGGCTCCAATCCCAGTGGCTGGTCTAGGGGTATCGTAGGGTAACCATTTATGTTTCCATATCCTGATGTGTTTCCCTGTGCCCATTACCTAAAATAAGCCGTGTTGTAAAATCTCCTGACCTGCCAAAATACTACGCCAAGCATAGCTACAAGCATAGGGTTTGGTAGCTTTTAAGAAATCAGAATAACGGTAGTATTTGGCCTTAAAGACTCTAGCAAACAAAGTTTGAGTAGATTGAAGAAGTCGCTATCCTTGTTTAGTTAGTAGTGCGATATTAAAATATTTGAGACCTCTGAATCCTAGTCCTCCTTATTGTTTGGATTTAGTGATTCTCCCCAGGCTATCCAAGACACTTTGTGTTTGTGAGCAGATGTAGACCACCAGAAATTCCTAATTGCTTGGGTGATCTTATTAATGAGCTTGAGTGGTAAAAAAGGAATTGCAGTAGCTACCGCCTCTAATAACACTTCTTTACCAGCAGGGGACAAGAATTTTGTATACCAATTGTCAACTTTGTTTTGGATACGTTGTGCTAGATAAGAGAAGAAGTCAACTTGTTTCTTTTTAAGTATTCTGGGAGACTTAGATATTTCTCAAAAAGGATAGCCAATTTTCGATAGTTGGCAGCTTATCCCGAAAGAGCTTCATATTGCTTCAAGAGATTGTGGAGATTGATACATTTTTCATTTGTGGCTTTGCAAAACATGAGCAAATTATCTGCAAATAAACGATGGATGATGGCTAAATAAAAATGGTAAGAAATCAAATTAAAAAAAAAAGTTAAATCAAACCGATTACTACCATAGGTTTGGTGGGTGAATGATTTGTGAAAAAAAAATCATAAAAACGGGAAGAATATTTCGTTGACAAAAAAAATCAAGGGTTAATTGGGTGAATATTAGGTTCTGGGTCAAAAATTAGGTGTATAAAAAGTTTTGACCACAAATTAAGAAAATGACAGCACACAATGAATTTGACACGCAAATTCGGACATCCCTGCCCTTGTTACCTCGTCTGCGACAGCTTTCAGACAGTGACAGGTCGCTGAAAAGATCAGCTACTTTTCAGAAAAAGTTTTGGCCGGTACCCATTTATTTTGAACCGTAACGTCGCTAACTTTTTCCCTAACCTCTATCCATAGCTGAGCTGGCGATTACCCTTCTTTTTGCCCGCTCAAATTTTCAAGGGAAATATCTTAAGGGTATCTTAAAGGGACCCTATCTTCAACCCCATCTACAATCCTCGAGTAGGACTTATCTGGTCCCTTGAACAACAGAAAATCTTCACCTTCATTGGGTCATCTACATTCCTTGAAACTTAGCTGGTCCCTTGTCAGAGTAAGAATCTGACATCTATTTTGTCACCAAAAATCGTAGACGACTATTTAGAGTTGTAGTCAAAGTGGAATACTTTGCTAAAGATCTAACTTTTGTTTGGCTGTAGATGGATGGAAGGAAGACAGTTTTGCTGCTCAGAGGGAAATGGCGTGAAGGTAACACTGGAATTTGGAGCTTCGAGGTCGAGAAAAAAGGAAACACCAAGGCTATTTGGTTACGCTCAAGGTCAACTTTTGACTATCTTGAGAAGATGGTCAAAGAAAAGATGGATATCAAAGAAGATCGAGCTGTGGAAATAACATACCAATGGCCGCAGTACATGTTGATGGATGAGGGAAGAGACGCACCACCTGTTCTGGTTCAAAACGACGACGATGTGTCCCTGTTTGTCGAAATGAGATGTGAAATTGATCAACTCAACTTGTGCGTGACTTTGAAAGATACTGAAATTGTAGAGAATGATGTTGGTAAGTTTTCTTCGTAAATAGTCGACTACTGTTTCTGTTAAAGGATTCTGATTTTTTAGTAGTTGACTACTTTCATGGGTTATCAGATATGGTTGACTGCTTTAACGCTGGAAAGGGGATGACACCTCAGAAGAGTGGTAAGATTCACCTAAACGGTGTTACAATATCGTGTTATAATTGTATGATATGGTCTAACACTTTTTCTGCAACGTATAAACTAGCTATGGTGTTGTTTCAAAACCCAGAAGAGAAAGTTCCAGATACTGAGATTGAAGGTGAGATAGTCGAATACTTAGTTGTATTTATAAGTAGCTGAATACTCAGGTTGTTTTTTACAACTATACTTGTTTCATTATAGTCTTATACATAGGTAGTTGAATACTTAGTATTGTATAGTTGACTACTTTGTAACAAACTCTGTAGCTTTACTTGCATTGAACGACCTGGACAACGACGAAGAAGTACCAGAAGATCTCGAAGAGATGGAAGATATGGCCATACTCTGTCTTGTTGGAGAAGATATTGATAAGGGAAAAGGTGTAGACACTTATGCGAATAACTCAGATGAAGAATGGCATGAATTTGCAGTTGACGAAAATGACGAGAAAAACCCTGCTGCTGGATTTAAATCGGACAATGGTGAATACAACTCAGGTGAAGAAGCTGATGAAGAGCCTGAGAGCAGTACACAACAGTCTAAGAGGTTTAGCTGCGCAAAAGAAACGATTGATGGAGTTTTCGAAGACACGGAAGACCCGCCAGCTATGTTTGGAAGAGATGCTCCACCAATCGTTGATGAGCTGCCAGGTGATGGTACGTATTTCCGTACTTATTGCTACATACTTAGTTTGGGTAGACAACTATTTGTAGTTATCTACATATATTTTCAAATGCTTAATTCTACACAACATTATATCATACTCTACCTACTTATTTTGAGTAGTCAACGAATTGTAGATTACTATTATTTTGCACCATTGATGATTTCTTATGCAGGGATAGACGATGCTTTGGATGACGTTAGCTACGAGGGTGTCAGTATATTTGTGGGAAGGATATTTAGGAACAAAGCTGAGTGCAAACTGAAGATGGCTTTACACGCGATTAACAAAAAGTTCCATTTCAAAACTCCACGCTCATCACCAACTTACATGGAATTCGTGTGCATTAGCGATAAGTGTCACTGGCGTGTGTATGCATCCATGATGGACCGTACTGGAAACTTCCAGATCAAAACGGCAAACTTCAAACACACATGCTCGATTGACGATAGGCGTCAGTACCACAGACAAGCTACGACACAAGTAATTGGGGAGTTAATTCGAACTAGATTTACTGATGGAAGGAAAGGACCAGGTCCCATTGAGATTCAAAGGATAATGCAGGAAGATTTCCAGGTAAATAGCTTTTGGATAGACAACTACCATATATTGAATACTAACAGTAGTCGAGAATTGAGGTATAACTATTTCTCAAAAATGGTTGTCTACTTCAGGTTAACATCTCGTACTGGAAAGCGTGGAGGTGTAGGGAACTCGCTATGGAAAAATCACTAGGCTATGTATCAGGTAGCTTCGCGTTGCTACCATCATATGTCGAGAACCTGAAAAACTCAAACCCGGGCACAGTGTGTGAAACATTATATGATGTTGACAAGAATGGGAGTAAGCGGTTCAAGTATCTATTTCTTTCTTTCGCTCCTTCAATTGCGGGGCTTAAATACCTGAGGCCGGTATTGCTCATTGACGGGACTCATCTAGCTGGACGCTATGGTGGATGTCTTCTTGCTGCTAGTGCACAAGATGGAAACTTCCAAATTTTTCCAATAGCTTATGGGGTAGTCGACAGTGAAAACGATGCATCTTATGTATGGTTCTTCCAATGCCTAAAGCAGATCATAAACGATAGCAGTGATTTAATGTTTGTCTCAGACAGACATTCAAGCATTTACAAAGGGCTGAGACAGGTAATGTAGTTGTCTAATTGTAGACGATGCACAGTAATTATCTACGACTATTTTGTAGTTGAATATCTGGTGATATTTCTGAACCTTGTATTTATAGGTGTATCCTCAAGCTGGACATGGGGCTTGTTTAGTGCATCTAGTGAGGAATGTAACAACAAAGTTTAGGGAAAGCCGGTTGCCTTCACTAGTGGTGAGAGCAGCGAAAGCTTATACCGTTTTAGAGTTTTCTCAAATATTTGCAGAACTACAATCTGTGAATCCTGAGTGCGCTCAATACCTGCTTGATGTGGGGCTCCCACACTGGACACGTTCATACTGCATGGGTGAACGATACAATTTGATGACAACCAACGTTGCTGAGTCATTAAACAAGGTTTTAAAAGAGTGTAGAGAGTTCCCACTTATCTCGATGCTTGAAGCTATAAGAATGAGTCTGATCAGTTGGTTTGTGAGGAGAAAATCAGCAGCCTCATCAGATGATAGCATGCTAACGCCAAAAGTGAGACAACTTCTGGATGTAAATTTTACTGACGGCACTAATATGAAAGTAAGTATTTCATGTGGTCAGCTACGTAAGTAGACAGATATATAAAGTATTCATCTGCGTGTAGTTTAACATATGTATTCGTATAATTGTAGGTGACTGTTCTTAACTGCGAAGAGTTTGAGGAGAGAGACACAAAAGGGGTGAGATTCGAAGTGAACTTAGCAAAAGGGATTTGCAGCTGCAGGGAATACCAAATGATCCAGATACCATGTAGCCACGCTTTAGCTGCCGCGTCGTTAACTAATTACACAACAGACAAGCTGGTCGGAATTGTGTACACAACAGCATTCAGAAAATTAATCTATGAAGGGGTGTTTCATCCAGTTCCGACACCAGTAGTTTCTGGTAATGTAGATCTCCTACCGCCCTTGATGAGGCGCCCACCAGGTCGACCAAAAAAACAGAGGATCCTCTCCCGAGGAGAATTCAAGGTAAAAGTAGGATATTTGACTATTCATTAATAAAAAGTAGTTGACTATTTTGTGGAAGTATTTATAAACAAGAATTTCTTATGAATTAGCGGCGGGCGAAGAAGGCTGCGAGAGTTTGCAGTAGGTGTCTTGGAAAAGGACACAACAGGGCGTCGTGCAAATTACCTAGGCGGGAAAGGTGAAGCTACCTTATTATTTTATTGCCATGGGAGAAGCGGAATTGATGCACATCAAATCACATGTAATCCTTTATAGTATGGGGAATTATTAACCATTTTGATGATTTGCTTTTGGTACAATGCATCATATTTTGGAAGTACTTAATTTAGTCGGTTTGGCATAATACTCTCTAGTATTGCTGTTTTAAACTCCCATATTTAATGGCAAATTTCCGTCTTTTTATATTTTGCAATCTTTTATTGGTTGTTGTTTGAAAGATGTTAGGGTAGATGAATACTACTACTGTAGGAATTTTTTAAACTAGTATTCAAACAATACTCATTTCTAGTAGTTGAATACTAGTAGACTGATATGTTTAGTAAGTAGACTGATACTAGTAGTGGAAGTAGTTCACTTCAATTTAGTAACAAGTAAACTATAATTCAACGTAAAAATTCTAGTTTACTTGAAAAAGTAGTTAGTAAGTATAACAAAGTAGTTGACTACTAGTAGTTGAATTCTAGTAGACTGATACGCTAAGTAATAACAAAACTATAATTATACAATTAACCACAAAACGTTAAAAAATAACATAACTGAGGAAAGTAACATAATGTATAAGTTTACATAGATAGACAGATAATTTAAACATAGAACAAACTTACAGATAAGAGATAACCAAACAGTACACAAGTAGTAATTAAGGATGCTCTAAGTAGTACCACTATGGTCGATCTCTTTGAACAGAGAGAAAGCGTACTTCAGAGATGCATCACGGACGACGGCTTCAGTAACATGAGGAGAAAGTGAAATATTGCCGGATGACTTCAAGTCGAGTAGCATAAGAGTGTGTATCCCAGTATTTTCTGTAATAGTAGTCGGCTACAGTTATAACTATTCTAATAATAAGTTAGCATGGAATAGTCAACTATTTTTGAAGATGCAGCTTACCTGATTTTTCTTTCGGCATTAGTGGCTTCACGATATTAATGATGAACGGTTTAGTAGACAGAGTCTTCATCTCTGAGTTGTAAGCAGCTTTCCGAATGAAAAATGGCAATTTATGTGCTAAGAGACTAACAGAACTCATAATCTCAGAGTCAGGCACCTTTTGCTTGCTTGGTAGAACGCCTATGCTGTGGCCGTCAAGGTCGATGGATAGGCCAACCCAATGACCATTGTCCAACAGATATGGGCAGTACAGCATAAAGACATCTTTGCACCACTCCCTTCTTGTTTTCACATATGTGACAGCCTCTTTTGATACGTCAGGGAGTTTCTTGCTCGGAATTTGCAGGTTAGCAATTAATCTGACGAACTCGTACGCTAAGTAGTCATAACCCTTAAGGGAGGTTGTCGATGTAGATGCAATTTGATGGCGAATTAAGAAAATAACAGCGTCCATCGACTGCATATATAGTCAACCATTAGTAATCGTCTATGGAAGTAGTTGACTATGATTAATAAACATATAAATTTGGTGTACTTACACGAACAGACATCGGGGAATCCTGGGAGATCATTTCCTTGAATTCGGTGATAGATAACGTAAGCCCGTTCCATGGTGGGAAGGAACGGTCAGACCTATAAAGGTATGGTCAGAAGACTAATATAGTAAGACCTACAAATAGTCATTATACTGTAAAAAATGTTTTCTTACGGTGCTGAATTGATGGCAGAATGTAGCATAGATATTTCATCAGGACTGGGGCTCCCAAATATAAGAGCGAGTTCTTGGCTTTTTTTGGGCCTTTTGTTGCCGGTCACAAAATCTGCAAATGTTGATGAAGCAAGGCGCTGTCTACTACTTTTGCGTTGAGCTGGAGGTGCGGGAGGTGGAGTTTTTGCATCTTGAGTCAGGCCCAATGAGAATTTTGGTTCAGTAATACCTACTGGAACCAATGGTGGAGCATTGGTTATGGAGTCTGTTGCCTGAAAAAGGTGAAAATTTAATTTCGTGAATACTTATACAAGTATTTGGAGACTAATAGACAATTATTAAAGTAGTAGACTACTTAGGTACCTGTTGCTGGTTTTCTAACTGTTGCTGGTTATCTACTTTGGTTGATCCTGTTGCTTTGGTGGAGCATGTTTCCTTTGCACCTGCTGCCGGTTTGGTGGAGCATGTTGCCTTTGCACCTGCTGCTGCTTTGGTGGAGCATGTTGCCTTGGTGGAAACTGTTGCCTGGGGGAATTAGAAACATTAAATAAAAATAAGTGTGGTTTTAATATAGTTGTCTACCAATGTAGTTGAATTCGTTGTAGTTGGTTATAGCTAGTCAACTACTATAGAAAGAGAAAACTTTGAAACCTGTTTTTCCTTTATCCCCTGATCATGTTGCTTGGCTACGTTTTCTTTGCTCACGTTTTTGTCAGGAATTGGTTCTTCTTCGGAAGAATCCTCACCAGTTTCAGATTCATCACCAGTTGTCTCTTCTTCTCCAGTGGTCTCTTCTTCTGAAGTAGAAGCTGATTTTGTGTTTTTAGACGGGACAGTTGCCTTGGACGGGACAGTTGCCTTGGACGGTACAGTTGCTCCAGGGACAGTTGCCGGGACAGTTGCCTTGCCCGGGACAGTTGCCTTGGACGGGACTGGCTCCTTGTGGGTTTCCGTAACGACATGAAGATGGTCGTCTACATTGTCGGGTGCCATGAACTGCGCTTCCTCTTCCAATTCCTATATAAAATTAATAACAAATTGACTTTGAGAATATTAATATTCAAATACTATTAGACAACTACGAAAATCAAATTACCTCTTGTGTATCAAAGTCAGTGTCCCTTATAACTGTTTTGATAATTTTATCAGAGTCGGATTCATCATCTTCCTCGTCCGATGAACTTTCTTCTTCATCTCCAGATGTTACCTGGTGTAAACACCCAAAATTGAAAATGCATATAGTTGGCTAAAGTTATAAATAGTTGGCTATAAGTAGTCAATAATAAGTAGATGACAAAGTTGGGTACCTGCTTCTCTTTGTTCGCTTGAACCTCTTGTTGATTGCAAGGTATTTCCTTGTTCTGGTTTTGGTTTTCTTCGGAAGAATCATCACCTGTTTCTGTTTCGTCTCCACTATCATCTTCGGAAGAATCATCACCTGTTCCATCAGTTGATTTTGGCGGACCGACTTTCTCTTGAGAAGAACCAGTTGTTGTACAGGGGTTTAACGGCGGTTTAGGAGGTGGAATAAAACCGATGTCAGATCTCTTGAGATTACTAATCTCTGCAAAGAGTGTGTTGAACTTGCTTTGAAATTCTATCCCTAGGAGAGCGATGTTCTCATTTACAGCTTTCATCTCAACCAAAAGTGGTTTATTCGCTTCCTCGGATTTCTTCAGACAAGCAGTAGCAACATCTTCGATTAGACGTTCAACATTTATATTACTTGGAGGTGCCGATTCAGTGGTGGATGTTTGACCTTTTGTCAACTTCAAATGATCGGTTGCCTTCGCACCACCAAGCCAAGACTTCCTCGTGAAAACTTCACCACGCTCAATAGCTTCCACGAGGTTATCGACGCTGCTGTCCTCCACTTCATCATCGTAACCAAGTTCGTCTTCGTTTAAAATTCCATCCTGGTCATCGATTATTGCTTTAGTTGAGACCTGAAAATAGACAACTACTAGTTAGACGAATACAATGGGGTTTAGAGACAACTTAAAAACCCGACTATATTGAAAGGTAGACGACTACTTTTAAACAAAACCATGTACCTTCCCATCTTTATCTAGCGTTTTGACGTAAGGCAGGGGTATAGTTATTGATTTCTGGGTACCCAGCCGATTTATCTGGACAGTATCTTCCTCAGCATCATCATCTGCTAGAATAAGTTTTGAAGACTTGCCTTTGATTTCCTTAGATAAGATGATGGGAGCAGAAAGCAAGACAACCATTTGTAAAGCGTGCGGGAAACCGTTAATGGCACAAGAAGCTTGACAAAGGTTTGACAAAGTGGCGGTCCGGCTTTTGATATGGTCTAGAGTCATATCAAAAGACTTGCGACCCCATGGATAGTTTAGAAAGCGTTCAGTATCTTGGACCATAACAACTAGATCTCCATTGATCTTGGACTGCTTGGATGTTGGACAAAGAACTCCCTCGACAAGTAACAAGAGAGCTAATTTGAACCTGACAACAAGGTAGCTAATTAAAAGTAGTCGACTACTGCTACGTGAATGTATAAACTAGTAAATCAGGGGAAAAAAAGTTGAAATAGAAAGCAAGATAGTTAATTAAAAATAACCGTCCATTACCTGATTTCTTTGTTCTTGTAAGGTTTGCCTAAAAATTTTTTCATGATCCAATCCGGTGTAGGGTTCGCTTCCGTTGCAAACATTTGGGTCATGTACTTCGACAATTCCCCTTCTTCTGCTTGAGGAATGACCTCATTAATATCTGAGCAACTTAAACCTGTAGCAATAGCAAACTCCCTGATTGAGAACCTAATAGGTTGATTACCAAACAGGACCCAGATTTCGTGACGCCTCCTGATGACAAGCTGCCTAGATAGGAGGAAGTGGAGAAATCGGACAGACGTTGCTACTTGGTTCCCGATATTAATCAGTTTCCCAAATTGGGAGTTCTGTATCCTTTCCATGTCGTCATCTTCGAGAGAAAATTTAACGGCTTCAATATAATTAAGCTGGTAGTATGTGTTGAGTTTGTTGTCGCCCTTTGGTTCATGCCCAGTTTTGAACAATCGTTTGGGTAGATTCGTATCACCCATAGTCAACTACCTATAACAAGTAGTTATTTGTCAATACAGATCTAATTAAAGAAAAAGTATTCGACACCTTGTAAACGACTAATAATCAAACTAGTATTCAAAGTAGTAATACAATTTGAACCGCTAAAAATTGTTCAACCGGGGTTTGTCAATCTGGAAATACATCACTGTAAACGCTTAATCGAAGAAGAAAATACACAGTAAGCGAAAGATGTGGAAAAATTAAGTTGTTAAGTTAACTAGTTTGATACATGCAAAAGGACAATACGAAAAGTAGAAATCGACATAAAGAAGCATGCATAAAGCTAAAATTTAAAAATATGGAATAGATTCGATCAATTTGGGCGTCTAATTGGTGATGAAAATTACCTAGGCTAGATAATTTGGGGCAAGAAAGCGACTTGCTTTTTGTTGTTGTTGTGGGTACCTTCTTTTCTTCTGGGTTTCTTGTCTACTTCGGGAGAAAAAATTTCGGGGACTGAACAGAGGATTTGGAGGAAAGATGAAATACAAAGATGGAGGTTGAAGAAGAAAGTGGGGGTAGAGTGAGAAAATGATATTAAAGACTCCTTAAGTGGGACGCTCAACCATCCGAAAAGAAAGGGGAGTTTTTTTCAAAAAAAAAAACGTGATAACAGTTATCGAAGCAAAAAGTAACTGGTGTCAGAGCGATTTTTAAACGTTATGGGGGCAATTTGGTAATTTTGATTTGGGCCGTATTTGAGTCAGCGAGTAATTATCTGTCTATGAAATTATGTTATAAATACAGGATAGTAGTCGGCTACGTTTTCTACGACAGGTAGTTAGTAAATAAACGATCAATAAAAATAGCAAATACATTGACTAAATAAGTTAAAAGCTAGTAGTCGTCTACTTGACATATCATACTAAAGTATGAGTTAAGGTCTTATAATATTACTGGAGGAAATAAACCATTACAAAGGGGTCCTTAACAATGTTTTATAAAAGTCTAGGCCATATGCCAAAATTTGTTCTAGCTAGTTGGCAAAACAACATCGTTTCTAAGGTCCAGAAGCATCCATTGCACATGGTAGGTGGCTTCCACCCTTCATCCCAATAGCATAGCCATCGATTTATAGAAGCACATCCGCACTTTGTGACGCTGTTGAGATCTACTTCCTTTTCCTTCTCTAACCAAAAGTTAATTGGTTCATCTGGCCAATGTAGTACTTCTCTGGCGTTTATTTGCTTTCGAACTTTCTTTGCCACTTCTCTAGTTAGAATTAGCCCGCGCTTTTGCAATTCTTCATTCCCGTAAATTAATCGAACTAGCATGTAGTAGATGTATTTACCAGTTTCCCAACCACCTTCAGCAGATCGTTTGATCATACCCTCCCCTAGAGCCTGCTGATTAGTGTACATGTATGTAGACATACCTTTTAAGAGAAGCGCTGAACGATTGTTGTTGGTAATGCAAACTTCGACAAATTCAACGGCAGGGGCAATTGGAACCAATGGTATTTGATAGAAGAAGAAATCAACATTCTTATAGAATTCTTCGGTCTCAGCCAACTCCGTCAGCGTCGTGCATGTTGCCTTTGTACGAACAAATTCGCAGAAACCACACCGGAGGGCGTTTTCTAGAATCGTTAGTAAGAGATTCTCATTTAGCCTCAACATGTTGCTCGTTTACAAACAATTTGTATGGCAGTTACCTCTGTCTGATAGTGTTTTATCATCTATTTATAGGAGTATGACCGTAATAACGAGAAGACACATTAAAGACATCCCTTTATGATTACGGTTATGAAGGCAGTTATAACGAATAATAGACAACTACACACAGTCAATATAAGAAACGATAGTAGTCCACATCTAGTCAATATAAATAGGCAACTACATCTAGTCAATATAAAATAGGCAACTACATATAGTCATATACTATAGATAAATATTCAATACAAATGAAAAGAAACACTTAACTAGAAGTACCTAAAAACATGACATAGTAATAAAATTCAGATCTCAGTCCTCATAAGCTGGTAGTGCCAGAAAAGGTAACATTTAGGACAGGTGGTGCGATCGTGGTGGAGAAAACATGAAGGGAAATCGGCAAACACAGCTGGTAGATTGTAACGGACATCAGTGGTTCGCATCATTGTGATGGTGTTAATAACTTGCTCGGGTAGATGGTCCATGTAATCCATACGGAATCTCCATTCATGGATACGATCCAAAATTTCAATCCCAAAGTCAGGATGACCATACGCCACAGCAAAAATAGCAGACAAGAATGTAGCCTCGTCAACCCCACCTTTCGATGCAGTGCGCAAAAAAGGAGCAGAATCGAAGAGTTCAGCTCCAATTAGTATCCTATGCAAACCGGCTAAGTAATTAGCTTTGGAGTTTTTTGACTCAACTGCCAAAGTGAAGAATGCCGGAAAACGGTCAATAAGATCTGGGTGACGCACGAACTCCTCGATATCGAGCACAGATATGACTGATGGTTCTTTAAATGTTCGATAGAGAACTTTGGAGCAGCATCCTAGACGACAAGCATCCCCTGCAGAGGATTTACCAACAAAGGTTAGAATTTTAGGTAGTAGGTCCGTTAGATCTTCATCAAGGGAAAGTGGGGCCATGTTAACCTTCAAAGAAAATGAGTATTGGGTTAGTATATTTCAGGAAAATAATTGACAAAATGTAGACGACTACGGATTGGAGACAAGTATACGCAGCAACATAGACGAATACTATAAGAATAAGCGCATATGGAAACAACCCATTAGTTAGGAATAAAGTAGTTGGATACACATAAACGACTATCATAAGGATAAACACAGAGACTACTATATCTAAAAGGTAGCCAACCTTTAGACGAAACAAAGGACTAAATGACAACTATAATGAGAAACGCAGAGAACTACTGTTTCGAAAGGGTAGAAGACTACTAAAAGAAACAGAGGACAAGGTTATCATGGTTGAGAACCGGATTAAGTGAAGGAAAACGCTTTGAAATTTGAAAAACACACCCATTCCATGAACGAGAACCAAGCGTCCGAAAACCATAAAACACCCACGAGTATCCATTATAGAATTAAATAAAGGATTCAAATGAGGGTAAATACGGTTTTCAATAGAGAGAAACCATGAGAACCAAGCTAACGAAAACAATGAAACACCTAAAATGGATAGAAATTTCAAATCTTGACAGTTTTTTTTAATGAAAAAGTATGGAAAACTTGTTTGAAACTCATCTCAAACGGAAACAAGCATGAACACAAACTAATTTTAGACGGAAACGCATTGTAGCTAAGCAACGATTTTCCAAAAAAACAGAGGAATCGGATCTTACCGATTTGAAGAGAGCTTCAGCCTGTCTAAGAAGAAGTCAGGTTCAGGTTTTCAAAATGATGGATATTATAGCCAGGGTTTGTTGATGAGCTATTCAATGGTGGGGTGATATGGTAGTACAATGTCAGACCTAAAGTTAAAGTTGGGAGTGTTAGAGGCTATTTTCAAGAGTGTAGCCGAGATGTTGGTGATGGGCAATCTCGACCTTTCCATCACCTCAAAAAGCCACTTTTTATTCTCCTAATTTATGTCCAATTGATAGTCATACAGCCCAATTTCTCAAAAATCAAATAATATTTCGTTGAAAAAAAAATCAAATAATAATTCAGCAGTCGTGGCAGAAAGAGTATAATTCCGTTTGGGGATATTTTATTAGTATATAGTATATACGGACAGGCCTCGACGTGTCCTAACGCCTTTTCCCTTTATAAAAATCAATCATCTATCTGCTTCAACTCCCAACATATACTTCAGCGGAGAGAGTGAAAGAAATAAGAACCTGCAAAGAAAAAATGGCGACTCTTAAGGTTTCTTCTTCTGTTCCTTCTCCATCTGAAGATGCTGAGCAATTGAAAAGCGCCTTTGACGGTACTATGCCTTTCCTCTGTTTTGTTGATCTATATTTATTTTATGTACCCGATCAGTGTACCCTCAGTTGAAAAAATGACTCTTTTGTTTGAGATTTGATCATCTGTTTGGTGGTTTTGAAGTAGATCAAGTTTGTTTAAGAAGTTGATCATCTATCAGACGATCAGATCGATGTCGGTAGTGTATTATGATAATGTTTTGTATGGTGTTGTTGTAGATCGAGCTTGTTCCTTCACTGATCTGATCGTTTCTGTGTTGGATCTAAAAGATTTGTTTGTGTTTATAGTGAGTTATCCTGTTTTTTTCTCATTTCTCTGATCAGTATTGAGCATTTGATTATCAACTGATCATGTTGATACTGACAATGATGCATACACGATCGTGTTTGATTGTTTTCTTTTCACAGTCACGGATCCGTGATATTCATATTCATGGATGTGAAATGTAGTTATGATGTGGATGATCTATTTGTAATCCAACACTCAGATCTTGAGATTATACTTTAAAAATGAATCGCTTTTGGTTCTGAAGTGTGTTGTGACTTTCTTGGATCTGACGTTTGACTTTTGTGGCAGGATGGGGTACCAACGAGGACTTGATCATATCAATCTTGGCTCACAGAAGCGCTGAACAGAGGAAGCTGATCAGGCAAACATACCATGAAACCTTTGGAGAAGACCTTCTCAAGACTCTTGACAAGGAACTCACAAGTGACTTCGAGGTACAAATTCCCAAACTTGTGGGGACAAATATGTGTGTTTTAAGTTAATATGTTTTCCTTGGTGAACAGAGAGCTATCTTGCTCTGGACTCTTGAACCTGGTGAGCGTGATGCCTTATTGGCTAATGAAGCTACCAAAAGATGGACTTCAAGCAACCAAGTGCTTATGGAAGTAGCTTGCACTAGGAGCTCAACTCAGCTGCTTCACGCTAGGCAAGCTTACCATGCTCGCTTCAAGAAGTCGATTGAAGAGGATGTCGCTCACCACACCACAGGTGACTTCAGAAAGCTTTTGGTTTCTCTTGTTAGCTCGTACAGGTACGAAGGGGACGAGGTGAACATGACATTGGCAAAGCAAGAGGCGAAGCTGATCCATGAGAAAATCAAGGACAAGCATTACAACGATGAGGATATCATTAGGATTTTGTCAACAAGGAGCAAGGCACAGATCAATGCTACTTTCAATCGCTACCAAGATGATCACGGCGAGGAAATCCTCAAGGTGGAAGGCTAAAGTATTTAATTCAGTTATCTAAGCTTTTTGCTTTTACAATAATGCTAAATTGTTTTTATCTTGTAGAGTCTTGAGGAAGGAGATGAGGATGACAAGTTCCTCGGACTGTTGAGGTCAACGATTCAATGCTTGACAAGACCAGAACTTTACTTTGTGGATGTTCTTCGTTCAGCAATCAACAAAACCGGAACAGACGAAGGAGCTCTCACTAGAATTGTGACCACAAGAGCTGAGATTGACTTGAAGGTCATCGGAGAAGAGTACCAGAGAAGGAACAGCATTCCATTGGAGAAAGCCATTACCAAAGACACTCGTGGAGATTACGAGAAGATGCTTGTCGCACTTCTCGGTGAAGATGATGCTTAATCAAACAATCCTCCACAGAGAAACAAAAGCTTCTCTAGCTTCTGTTTTTTTCTCTCTTTTCTTAAAACTGTTTGATTCTGTTCTTCGAAAAATTGTTTTGTTGTTTCTGTTGTGTGTTTTGAGTTTTCAAATAATGCATAAGAGAAAGAGAGAGAACCAGTGTGGTCTCTTAAGTTATATAAAAGAGCGTTGACAAAAAAAAAAGAGTTATATAAAGTGTTGTTAAATACAATTAATTAGGTGAATATGTGTGGATTTTGTGTTTGTATATTATATTGGTAATGAAGAAGAAAGAAACGTAAGTGAGGGAGAGAGCTAAGCGAGAAGGACTTGGGAGAGAGAAGAATCAAACTGTGATTTTATTGCACTTGTTCTCGTATCATTACAAGAGGAACAATATGCTAAGTGGAGCAATAAGGAGACAATGGGTTTGTAGTGGGAATTAATGGAGGGATAATTATCCATATTTATATTTAACACTTTCCTTTAATTATCCATCTACTATTATGTACTGCCTCGTTAAAAACCTTATCATAGAAAAACCCAATGGGATAAAAACCATGTCTAAGGGAAAAAGAGTACAGTAACATAATCTTCTCCTGAAAATGATGGATCTTCATAAATCGCGTAGATGACGCATTCCGATATTATGAATATGTTTTCTGAATGTTGAGGTTGGAAGCGTCTTTGTAAAGAGGTCTGCTGAATTATCACACGAACAGACATACTCGATGTCGACTTCTTGATTTTTCACGAGTTCTTGAATGTATGAAAAATATCTTGGAGGAATATGCTTTGTTCGGTCGCTCTTGATATATCCTTCTTTTAGTTGAGTGACACAAGCAGAATTATCTTCGAACAGCGTTGTTGGTTCTTTCTTTGTGACTATTCCGCTTGCTTCTTGAATGTGAAAAGTTATAGATCTTAACCATACACATTCTCTACATGCTTCGTGGAGCGCAATAGTTTCTGCATAATTTGATGAAGTTGCTACCAATGTCTGTTTTGGGAACGCCACAAGATCGCAGTTCCACCAATTGTGAAAATGTATCCAGTTTGTGAACGAGCCTTATGAGGATCTGATAAATATCCAGCATCTGCAAAACCAACTAGACCAAACTCGGAGTTTCTAGGATAAAATAAACCCAAATCCATCGTACCTTGGAGATAACGAAATATATGTTTTATTCCGTTCCAATGTCGACGTGTGGGAGATGAGATATATCGGGCAAGTAAGTTTGTAGCAAATGCTATATCAGGCCGAGTACAATTTGCAAGGTACATAAGCCCACCGATAGCGCTCATATAAGGTACGTCAGAACCTAATATTTCTTCATTATTTTCGCAAGGTCTAAATGGATCCTTATCAACGTCAAGTGATCTATTTACCATAGGAGTACTCAAAGGATTCGCTTTATCCATATAAAAACGTTTTAAGAGCTTCTTGGTATAATTTGATTGATGCACAAATATTCCATCTCGGAGGTGCTCTATCTGTAGTCCAAGACAAAGTTTTGTCTCTCCGAGATCTTTCATTTCAAACTCTTCTTTCATATGATTTCTTGTATCATTAATTTCCTTTTGAGTTCCAATCATGTTCAAGTCATCAACATATACAGAAATGATCACAAATCCTGACGATGATTTCTTAATAAACACACAAGGGCATATCGCATTATTGATGTAGCTTTTATTCAACAAGTATTCACTTAAGCGATTATACTACATGCGTCTGGATTGTTTTAATCCATAAAGAGATCGTTGTAATTTGATCGAGAATATTTCTTTAGATTTTGAATTCAATTCTTTGGGCATCTCTAATCCTTTTGGGATTTTCATGTATATATCATTATCAAGTGATCCATATAGATATGCTGTCACAACATCCATAAGATACATTTCGAGATTTCTAGATGCCGCTAGGTTCATTAAGTATCTGAATGTGATTGCATCCATGACTGGAGAATATGTTTCATCATAATCAATTCCCGGTCTTTGAGAAAAACCTTGGGCAACTAGTCTGGCTTTGTATCTTGTGATTTCATTTTTCTCATTTCTCTTTCTTACAAACACCCATTTGTATCCAACTGGTTTTATTCCTTTAGGTGTTGTGACAATAGGTCCAAAAACATTTCTTTTATTGAGAGAGAATAATTCAGTTTGTATGGCCATCTTCCATTTCTCCCAATCATGTCTTTTCTGACATTCTGATATGGATTTTGGATCCGAATCATCAATTTCATGATCAATTTCCTTAGATACAGAAAAGGAGAATACTCCATCCAAGTCATCAATATCATGTATTGCCCATAATTTTCCATCTTGGGCATAGTTAATGGAAATCTCACATTTTTCTTGATCATGTTCGATTTCGAGTTTTTCATCTTTCTCTTGTTTTCCGGGATCCTTTTCACAAATGTCTTCTTGACATTTTTCTTGATGTAGTTCCTCTGCAACATTTTTATTTTTGTTCTCCCAACTTCTTTTTCTTTCGGAGATTTTTATCTTTTGAGCCCATTGGCCTCCCCCTCTTCAATTGAACCTTAGGTTCATTAGAAATTGTTCCATCAGTTTGTTCTTTTGGAATTTCAATTCGAGATGGAGCATTTGCAGCGGGTATGTATGACTTAGTCACTCTCTTTGTATCTGTAAATGCATCTGGTAACTGGTTTGCTATATTTTGTTAAGTGCACAATTTTCTGAACTTCCATCTCCCGTTGATTCGAAGGACGATCAAGATAAGCCAAAGATTGTGTACACCATGTGATATCTTTTGGTGATTCTCTTAATCCTCCCCCTAACGTGGGAATTCATCTTCATTAAAATGGCAATCAGCAAAACGTGCCGTAAACATATCACCAGTTCGCGGTTCAAGGTATCGAATTATACTTGGTGACGCATACCCAATATATATGCCCAATCTCCTTTGTGGCCCCATTTTAGTTCTCTGCGGTGGAGCTATTGGAACATAAACTGCACATCCAAAAACACGGAGATGAGATATATTTGGCTCTCTGCCAAATGCTAATTGTAACGGGGAATACTTATGATACGCACTTGGTCTTAACTGGAGTAGTGCTGCTGCATGCAAGATAGCCATATTGAAATTGGGAGTTTTGTTCTCATTATTAATGGTCTAGCAATGAATTGCAACCGTTTTATCAAAGACTCAGCCCTGCCATTTTGTGTATGAACATGCGGAACCGGATGTTCAACATCAATTCCCAATGACATACAATAGTCATTAAAAGTCGCTGAAGTGAATTCTCCAGCGTTATCAAGGCTTACTTTCTTTATTGTAAAGTCAAGAAATTGTGCTCTCAGCCTGACTATTTGGGAAATGAATTTTGCGAAAGCCATATTTCTTGTAGTCAAAAGACACACATGTGACCATCTACTTGATGCATCAATTAATACCATAAAATATCGAAATGGTCCGCATTGTGGGTGAATCGGCCCACATATATCCCCATGTATACGTTCCAAAAATATTGGTGATTCATTCCCAACTTTAGTTGGTGATGGTCGAGTTATAAGTTTTCCTTGAGAACATGCATCACATAAAAGCTCATTCGATTGCAAAAATTTCTCATTTTTTAACGGATGGCCATTAGGATTTTGCACAATTTTTCTCATCATGACTGAACCAGGATGCCCTAGCCTTTCATGCCAAACTTTGAATGTATTAGCAAGCTTCGGGTTTATTGTAACATATAATTCAGTTGTATTTATTTTTGTGCAATATAATCCGGAGGATAACATTTCTAATTCTTCTAATACATGTTTCCTCTCCGATGTAATGCAAAGATATTCAATACCGTTTTTACTCATAGTCTCAACATGATATCCATTTCTGCGGATATCTCGAAAACTTAACAAATTCCGTTGAGATTTTGGGGAATATAATGCATCATGTATTTCAAACTTTGTTCCCCTTGGCATTGAAAAATTCACTTTTCCAGAGCCAATTATTATTTTTGCATTACCAGAAATTGTAATCACGCTTCCAGCGGAGTCTTTTATTTTGAGACAGGAGAAATACTTTTTATCACTGATTATTGTATGAGTTGTAGCACTTCCTGCCAGACATATGTCTCCATCATGAATTCCGATTTGTGACATTCTGTTTCATAATATTCATATAGATGTATTAATAAAGTAAGATAAATATATAAAAGTTATTTTTATTTTTATTACAATGAAAAATACACTTTCACACACACACAGGACATACATATTATACAAATGCAAACATTTATTTTAAGCCTCCTTGGCAGTTTATTTGGTTTCATCGATCATAGTCGTTTTAGTTTTCGGAATCCATAAGGAAATCCGCGATATCAAGAGAAGCATCATCATTTAGGCCACTGAAGGAGGCACGGCTTCATTGTTGTTGAAGTTGGTTTCGACATTATTAACTATGGCCTTTTGAGACGCTTGATATAGATTGACAAAGTGCTTTGGTGTGCGACATGTTCGTTCCCAATATCCTTTCATGCCACATCTTTGACAAGCGCTTTCAGTCGGTTTCTTTATTTCGCGACCACCTTCATTTATCTGTAAGTAATTGTTCTTTCTGGGATTGAAACCACTTTTATTACTTCGGAAATTATTGTTTTGCCTGGCGTTGAAACCACCTTCATTTACTCGGGAGTTATTGTTTCTTCCGGTGTTAAAGTTCCTTCCACGTCCATGATATCGTCCATAATTTCGACCACAGCTTCTGACGCGTCCACGACCTCGCCCACGATAGTTATTGTTGGTGTTAGATGCTTATACGACATTCGCTTCAGGGAATGGAGCCGGTCCAGCTGGACGAGACTGGTGATTCATCATCACCAATTGATTATTTTGCGCGGCAACGAGGAGGACTTCCATCAATTCCGCGTATCGAGTGTAATTATTAGCCCGATATTGTTGGTGCAGGACTACATTTCCGGGATGAAATGTGGTGAGAGTTTTCTCTATGAGATCATAATCAGTTATGTTCTCTCCACATAACACCATCCTTGAGGTGATCCCGAATAAGGCGGAATTATACTCGCTAACGCTTTTGTAATCCTGGAAACGGAGGTGTATCCACTCATGTTTGGCTTTTGGTAGGATCACATATCATTGGTGATCAAACCTTTCTTTCAAGGATTGCCATAGATCCGCGAGATCTTCTTTTATGATGTACTCAGATTTTAAGCCATCGTGGATTGTGGTGATAATATTACTAAAACAATAAAAAAAATTGTGATTTAACTCATCCATATTAGAATAATTTTCCATAAATTTCAATGCACCAAATTTCGAAGTATAAATTAAAATTAATTAAAAAGGCATCATAATCATAAAATACAAGGAGGGGGCATAACCTTCGACTCCGTAAAATTATTATCAAGGAGGAGGTTTATCCTACCACTCCATAAAATATGATCGGAGGAGGTTTAATCTACCACTCCATAAAAATATGATCAAGGAGGAGGTTTTATTCCTACCACTCCAAAAAAAAAAAAATCCGAGGAGACATAGTCCACCACGACGAATAATTCGGGGAAGGCAACGCCTATCTTCCCGAGATAATCATAACAAAAATATAAATAGCGGTAGAGTCACTGTTTCGTAAATAAATTAAATAATTAAAAACTTCACATTTTCGGTAGTGAATAGTAAAAAAAAAAAAACTGTGTGGGATTGGTCGGACGGAAAGTCGGTGGACAAAGAAACGGTTGGATGACGTTTATGAACGGATTAGTAGAGCCTGGTGCTGATGACATGTTAAATACAATTAGGTGAATATATGTGGATTTTGTGTTTGTATATTATATTGGTAATGAAAAAGAAAGAAACGTAAGTGAGGGAGAGAGCTAAGCGAGAAGGACTTGGGAGAGAGAAGAATCAATAGAAATGCACTTGTTCTCATATTATTACAAGAGGAATGCATAGATATTTATACTACAATAGAAATAATAAACAATATGCTAAGTGGAGCAATAAGGAGACAATGGGTTTGTAATGGAAATTAATGGAGGGATAATTATCCACATATATATTTAATAAGGATGATTTAAATTAATATACATGAATAATATATTTATTAGGTTTATGCCAAAGTTATTACTGAAATTAAAAAAGTAAAGAGAAACAAAATTATCCTACAATTATCCTTTTAATTTTATATTAATTACAAGAATGTCATCGAACACATTAATCACCACTGTATTATTCATAGTAACAACAATATCGAACAATTATGAAACGCTAATAAAAATAGCAGATAATTATAATGTGCTAACAATATTAGATAACGATAGTAACATGCTAACAATAATATCTAACATTGTTGCCATTGAATTAACGTTTAAACATGTTATCATATCATAGAAAAAATCGCGTTAAATCAGTTATCATAACAAAAAAAAAATATAATTATCGTGTTAATTCAGTTAACGTACCATAATCAAACAGTTATCACGCTAAATAAATTATCACTCCACCATCACATTCATCATTTATGCCACTTCGAAGCCTCTACAGGGCATGTATTCATATATAAGCATCGTGCACTCTCGACTTCGCCACTTAATCATACTTCTCGGCATCATCAAATTCATCATCTTCTTCTTCTTCTTCTTCTTCTTCTTCTTTCTTCTTCTTTTTTCTTTTTCTTCTTTCTTCTTCTTCTCTTCTTCGTTTGAAATACATGAAAGAGAAAAATGGTTTTTGTAATTGCAAACTATTTTAAGGGTATAATGGATTTTTGATCAATGAATAGTATTTATCAATAGTTTTTCATGAGAGAGAACTAATTTTTACAACATTCCTGCATATAGTTTCCAATGGCTTTAAAAGTTGTTGTCACTACAAAAAAAAAGAGACGGACAACACAAAAGGCCAGTGTCTTTGTTTGAATCCTATCCGATCTTAAAACACAAAACAACAACATTTTGTAACTTCTGCAAGATAGTCTTGGAGAATCAAAAGAGGTAGTGTGACACTCGTTTTCCAACAAAATAGAATGACGGCGTATTAAGAAAAGCGCCTAAGTCTAAAGGTTAGTCGGTATGTTTCAAGAATTTTGAGCACGTTTTTTAATGTTTAAATTTACCAACTCAATTAATATTAATTTTTTCTTAGTAGCTCTGCAGAAAAAAGGAAAAAAAAAAGATGAATAATTGGGATTACCAATGAGAACAATTTGAACCAGTTCATTTCGATCAAGACCGATATACGACTTAATGCCAAGATGGAAACTAAATACCAACAGACAATTACTATATATATACGGTTTCATAAGTAATTCACACAACAATTAAGAGAACTCCAACCACTTTTTTTTGTAGCTGGAGAACTCCAACCACTATATCCCAAAACCAATGCTCGGACACCTTGTGGTCCCCCACTAATTCCCTTAGGCTAAAGCCTGGACACCACGTGGTATCCACATGCCTCAACCAACATCATGCATCAAGTGATACCATGCCTCAACTGTTACCATGCCTCAATAGGCTTCACACCAGGGTCCCTCACATCTCTAACGATGTGCATGCCGCAACCGTTATATGTCAAGTTTATAGCTACCTCGCCTCGACAAAAATCTCAACATGAAATAATGGGTTTACGGCCTAATTCATCTTTAAACATGACTTTTATGTTTTCACATAAAAATCATCGCAACCAAACAACAAAATTATCATAGTCCGATTAACCATTTTACCATATCAATTCCATTCTCAATTAACAGCCAATCATACATTAATTAGCATTCTTCTAACAACTTAAATCCAAATCTCAATTCCATTTTTAATATCAATAAGCATATTGATACTCAACTAATATATAATATACAGTCATAAATTCTTATACACTTAACTTATACTCACTCTGTTTTTAATTTTAGGTAATTTTGCTTAAAAGCACGCATATTAAAACAATTTTACTTTTTACATTTTAGAGAAATAAATCATCATTTTGTCTACTGTATTTAACTAAGGTAAAACAGATTATTTGTAAAAAAAAATTTAGTGGAATACTAAAGATCACGTAACAATTTTTACAAAAGAGTTTTGGAGCCAATTGTTTTTCATAATCAGTTTAAACTAAAAATTCAAAATTTTAGAATAGAGCCAAAATAAAATGTTTGTAAAAAATTAATATCTACATAAACTTCAAAATAGAGATTGTAAATCTTTTTCATGGGTTATACCTTTGATTTGAATGTTCTACCTCTAAATAATGAGAATGATATTTTGTTTGATCTCAGTGAACTACCTTTGTTCCATTGTTTTGTGAGAGAAAGAAAAGTTTGGGTTTGTAAAAAAATAACATTGTCCAATGGATTTATAGTGCATTTAAAAACACTAGGTAGATATCCGCGCTATGCAGTGAATTTATTATAAATATTATTTTAAATGTATTTTCTCCTTTTCGTTCGAAGAATAATTAACCGATTGTTTACGAATGTTATTATATAGATAAAAAGTCTCATCCAAATAGACATCCAAATCAAATTGTATGTCTGCTCTATTTTTTTTTATTTGTCCTTCTTTTTTTTTCAATTTTCGTCATTCCTGGTTGCTCTTCTGATTTTCTTCTCATAGTTGTTTTTTTTTGTATGATTAGTATTAGAATATAGATGATTGTATTTTAAATGATGTGGTAAACGAGAAATACCTGGATCTCGTAGTTGTAGATTGTACAAAATCTCCTTGTAGACGACATTTTTAACTGTTGATGTTGCTGATTTTTTTGTTTCTTCACTCCAAATATGCAATCCTTTTTTTGAGGTGACACGAGATAGAGCAACATATAATTGTCCATGACTGAAAATTGGCTTTGGAAGATAAATCCCAACATGTTTTAAGCTTTGCCCTTGACATTTATTTATTGTCATAGCATAACAAAACCTGATGGGGAATTGTCTTCTTTACATCTTGTATGGGCAGTTTGTATCTGCAGTTGTCATGATGATCCTTGGAATAAGGATTCTCTTCCCTGCATTTTTGCCGGCTAAAATCTCTGCTTCGAGTACTTTGTCTTCCAACCGAGTAATGATCAGCCTTGTGACGTTGCACAAATCTTGTTTTTGGTTTATGTTTCTTAAAAGTAAAACATGTGCGTGTTGTTTTAAACAAAGCTTTTAATTAGGTAATCATGAACACTTGAGGTCGTTCAGATACTCGGTTGTGTATAGAAGATTGACTCCCTCTACATCTTGATCATCGTTTCCAATAGTGTCAGCACTAAGATATTATTTCATATCTCCTCTGATTCTTGATATAAAGAAATCATTGCTCGTCAACTGTTTCATTCCTTGGGGTGAGGATGGCTCGGACCTTTAGATACTCTCGATCTTTATATGAAGTTTGCAGACCAGGTAAAGTTGCTTTTTGGATGTCTACCAATGGATCCTCACGACGTGGAAGCAGCAATGATTCTTCGATGTCTATGCTTTCATGCTCTGAACCATATTCTTCACTTGAGGACTTTTTTTTAGCTTCTCCATTTCCAACTTGCAATATCCATTTAGCAAATTCTTTTTCATCTTGGTGTACTCTCATGTTTTTTGACAAGATGCTTATAGAGCAATTTTCCCATACGTAAGACCTGTTGAGCGATGCCAAAACGGTATCATGTCTTGTTCCTTGTGGGATGACTGGCAATACTTGACGAAAATCTCCCCCAAAGAGAATCGTTTTTCCTCCAAACGGTTTGTCTGCAGCAGCATGGTCAACATAAATCATAATATCTTTGAATGTTCGATCAACAGCTTCAAAAGTGTTCTGATGTGCCATTGGAGCTTCATCCCATATAATTAGAGACGCTTCTTGAATCAATTCAGCAAGCAATGTGTTTATCTTGACGTCACACATTGAATCTTCATGCAGATCAATAGGGATTTTGAACCTCGAATGAGCAGTTCTACCGCCTGGTAGAAGGGTTGCTGCTATTCCTGATGTTGCAACGGGGAGTACTATTCGTTTCTGAGAACGGAGCTTTGAAATCAGTTTTGTATAGACGTAAGTCTTTCCAGTTCCACCGGGCCCATAAAGGAAGAACAGTTTCCTTTGCCATTTTCGATTGAATCCATGACCGCTTCATAAATGGATAGTTGGTCTGAGTTCAGTTTTGAAAACAACTCCGAATGTGTCGCTTTTTCTTTCTCGATGTTGTAATTCTTCTCTTCTAGTATCATCGAGTTTCTGACATTGTCAACGACTTTCTTATCTTGCACCGGCATATTAGGATAGTCTGTCAGTGACTTATCACTTTCGTTGAGTAGCTTTCGGAATTCAATTAAAACATACTGCTTGATTTGATCATCGTCTAGCTGTAGTTCTGTAAAATCCAGTTTTTTGCGTTGCATATGCAAAATATCATCGCCAAGACTCCTCCAACAATTGTTCCATAATTTTAGAGGGTCACTTACATCGCAGTATATTAAAAATAACACAAATAGCTCCCGTACATGACATGGAAAAGCCCATTGTGACGATGCATTCATTACTTCATGCCATTTTTATCTCCATCTAATAGACCCATGGCATAACAACTCTCTTTGTGGGTTTTGTACAGCACATCTCCAACTATTTTGATTTCATCGAAGTTTTTACAACCTCTAACATGATTCAACATCATCCGTAGATAGTATTTATTGCCTGATGCTGGAGTGACGTTAACCAACCTGCCGATGCTTGTTCCTCTCTGACGCCTTGACAACTCCTTGTCTTTGTTGTCCCAAACATAATATCTTGGAAACTGAATGAACAAGATTTTCTGTGCAAATGCATCTCGTTGATTTGTTTCCATCCACTTTGTCAACATTGTGTCTCGTAGAGTTGTTCTGTTAACTACATCTATTATGCTTTGTTCTCCTTCAAGATGGAATAACAGCTTTTGTACTGGTGGTTTCTGATGGTGAATATCGAAAGCGAATATACGCCATGCCGCTTCACATGCCGATAAGTATCGACATTCTTAGTAATTTTGAATCTCATTGATTTTGACCTTATCTGCTGGTGTACTGTGATGTCCGCTAGGGATGTGTTCGAAGACAATTGTAGATTTGTCAACTCCTTTGGTGATATACTTGAGAAGATATGTGATAGCTTTTGAAGTATTACACCACTCGACATTAATATGCGCTTTATACTTTTTAAGTAAAGCCATATTATGCGGGATTATGTAGCGGTTTTCCAACCTTGTTTCCCCTTTCATTACAAACTTTCCCACATCGTCGCGCCGTCTATATATCATATACCCTTCTTTATCAGTAGACGTACTTTGAACAAATTGCCTTGGATATTTTTTTGGTACATATCCATTTTTCCATAAATGAGTTTATTGGTCTGTCCACTCCACAAAGTTCATGCATCATGTGCTTCTTTACCAGTTCGTATCCTTCTGGGTCTTCCTTCTCATCATGTTTCTCGGCTGTAATGATTTCATCAATATCAGCAATCGAAGGATTATGGGTAGCTTCCTCTAGCCATATGAGGATATGCGCATGAGGAAGCCCTCTTCTTTGAAATTAAATTGTGTAGACAACTGCAAATATAAAGATCGATTACTAAAATTTGGGTATGACTGTCACTAATTCAAATTTAAGTTTAAAAGTGATGGAAATTTACTTGTAATTACTGGGCCGAAATATGTGCCGCCTTCAAATCTGAAACCAATTCCTCCAATTTCATTTTAAAGACTCGACAGCTTAAATCAGGTCTGTCATTGGCCGAGTCATTTACATATGCATGCAAGTGCTCTTTGATCTCTTCCCACCCTGGATTTGCTGTTATAGTGATAAACAGATGAGGATTTCCATATGTTCGACAAATTGCCATCACATTATAATAGTTTTCAATCATGTATTGGAGTCCTCTTGTGAATGATGGCGGTAAGATTACTCTTCTTCCTAAAGATTTAGGATTAGTGTCACCTCTTCCAACCACATCACACACATTGTTGTAGAGATCAGCTCTAAGTTTTTTTTTATTAAGCCTATGGAACTTTAATCGTTCTTCCTCGATACATGTGTATGCGTCAAAACAAATTGATGAAAGAGACGACCTCCTTTTATCAGTTTCTTTCCTTCAGACAATCTTGTTTGGATTTGGTATGCATAGAACTCTCGGATTGTCACAAATTCTCGTACTATCTTCTTTCCATTTTCACTAACACATGGGATAGGCAAGTGGAATCCGCTCTCTCCATAAGGAAACAACAGTGGATGCTGTAGTGCCATATAGTGTGGGTGTAAACAAGAAATTCGCTGAAGTTCAGATGACTTGTATTGAATAACGATATCTCTTTCAGAAAATTTACCAACAATCAACCATGCAATTTCATATGAAGAAGGCAAGTCATGTTGTATACCCTTTTCTTTCACACCCACAAGGCGAATGGTGAAGTCTTCACATATGCTTGACTCATATTTATCCCTAGCTTTTCTGACCTCAGCAGCTACACAGTTATGTTCGTCTAGCATGTGTATCAATCCTTGGACAATATCTTCTTGAAGTCTGGATGAATTATTATTTCTTGACATTGTTTTGATACAATTTTGGACTTCATTCTTAGTATCCACAATGTACAGCTGACCAAATTTCGGAGGTTTTCCTTCGGGTGGTACTAAGGAGCCTAGCATGTGATAGATTTGGCCTTGTATTATGTATGTGTACGGACCGCGAGTAATAAGGAATGATCGATTTGTGCTCCAACAGAGGTGAAAGCTTGCAATGAGTTATAAACCTTGATATTCTCAATAAAGTGAGGAGATTTGTATAACTCTTTAAGTTGTTATGGCGGTTCCCTCATGGCTGGCAAAGATAATCGTCCTTTTCCGCAACAATATCGAAAACAACTTGTTTCCTCTTTCGACCTCTCGTTGCTTTTTTTTTTTCAGACCAATGCATGACAATTTGTGCATTCTACAAGATTATTTTCTAGATATGGTCGTTTTCTTTTTTCCTGTTTAAATATATATTAAAATACATTAAATGGTATTCCGATTGTACACATGTTTAAACGGTATACTCGTTCCTCCTTTAATAGAGAGTAACTTTTAAAACACTAGGTGCGGTACCCTCCGCGCACGCACGGGGGAAGGGAGGTGCTTTGATGTATATTAAACAAAAAGGTTTTGTTGTACGGGTGTATTGTTTATTTGGGATGCTATTGGATAGCCAGATATCTATCTGCCTGGTTCATTTCTTTATAGTTCTATTAACTGATGCATCACATATTTAAGTTTAACTTTTCTAACCGTACCACTTGTTCATGCTTATTGTTGTTTTTTTACTCAGGTTTCTTATTACTTCTACATGTTCTCTTCTGTCAGCTGGATGTATGTATACGTGGCGTTGTCATTCGTATGCAATTATTGTTTATTGAACTAACATTGAAAGCAAACCGCGTGTGACCCAGCGCGTGAATCGAGATTTCTCTCCCAACTTCATCTCTTTCGTTTTCTTCTTCCTCCGAGTGAGTGCCTGCCTCTCCGCCGTCGGGATTCACCAGCGTTCGGGGAGAGCTCCTTCTAGCTGCTTTCTGTTTGCCGTGATGTGGTCGTGTCGGAAGCTGCGGTGTTTCCCGTGAATCGGAGGTTGACGATTGAGCTAGGCGTGCGTTAAATCACTTGCTTCGGCGGCGGCGAAGGGTCTATGAGTGGGTCGAGGCGTCACCCAAGCTACTTCTCGTCCGGGATCTGCTGCTCGAGGACGGCGGCGGCGATGGCGGTGGTGGGGTTGGGTCTTTCGCGGAGACGTCTTGGTCCTCTGTTCTCTCATCTCCCACGGTGGTTCTATGGCACGGTTCAGTGGAGCAACGGCGGTGCTGGGTCTACGGCGACGGCTGCTCGACTCGTGTCCGGTGAAGCTCCGGCGGTCTCTTTCCCTCCCCGACGGCAGCTCTCGCAAGTTCCAGAAACGATTATTCATCCGGTTGTGTTGCCCCTTCATGGTGGTTCGGTTCTCCTCGGTAAGGATAGCTGGTTTGTCTCTGAGATTTTTCTTGTGGAACTTTGGTTTGACTAAGGCTTGAACCTAGTAAAAATCGGATTTGTTGGTATGAGGGTGGTTAGACTCGGTAGTTTAGTTTGTGAAGGTTGGTCTTACTTTGTGAGGCTGCCCCGGTTTTGTTCGGTGTTCCGGTTGGCTATTAAGCCCCGTCAGCTTGTATAATCTCGTGGTATAGGGCCGGATCTAGGAGTTTTTGAGATCGATCGTTAGATGTGGAGGACAATCTGGATCGGATATCTCTGGACTTTGCTGTCGAATGGACCTATATCTCACGTGTTATCGGATGAAACAACTTCCAGAGCTGTCTCACTAGTCTTTCAGTCTTTTCCGGGTGCTTCTCCTTTCGAGACCGACTGCTCCATTCCAAGACTCCGAGATGTTTATCGTTAGCGTCGTTATTGCTTTCAAGCTCAAACGGTGAATTATCGATTGTCTTAATTTCCATGTTTTTTAACCTTTTTGACATGGTTTCTTTTCATAGGTTTAGCAAATTGTGAAAACAAATTGTAAAACCTTTCATCTCATTTTCATTAATGAATATTAACATTCTTATCAAAAAAATTATTGTTTATTGTCCTAGACTTGTATATATGTTGGCTATATACAACGTACGACAGTGATATATCTGTATTTGTATTTTTTAAAAGCATCACACATTTAAGTGTCATACGAAATCGTTAAAATATTCTTCTTGCATGTTGTGTTGTGAATTCAAAATTGTTGTAATTTTTTTGTTCTTATGTATAAGTCATTTTTTAAATTTAGTCTTATATATAATCTTATGTTTTGGTTTGTATTTCTTGTATTCATATGTTATTTGTTTTAAAACACTTAACTATTGGGTGATTTGTTTTTCTCTATTGTTTTTTTGCTACAAATATATAATACAAATATGAAGAAGATATTTTTTGGAATGGGTGATGTCGAGACAAATAGGATTCTACATTATTTTAAAGTGTATAATATATGGTTGGAAATAAAAAGAAACTACAATATATATGATAAATAAATGAGAAATGCAGTTTAGCATAAATTATATCATATTCGTGCTTCTTTCTTCTTCGTATATTATTGTCCACTTGCTATGGTATCTCGAAGTGTGGATATTTTAGGTTAAATTTAGTGGAGTTACATGGACTCATGGTGGGAAAGATTTTTTATACAGTCGTTTCCCAGTTCCACAGTGAGTCATGGTTTATATAACTGGTTTATTATGAGTTTTTGATCAATTTTGTACTTGTAATCTTATTTAGCTTTAGGATTACGTTTGGTATTGTTTCTCAGACGTTCTTAATTCCTGACATCTGTAATGTTAGCTTATGAAATTGTGCAATTTTTTTTGATTAATTAATGATTCCTTGTATAGGCTCTACAACTTTCATCTGCATTATATTTGGCTATACTCAAACACTTTTACATAAACCATTTATTTGAAGGACAAATGAAGCATATAGTAAAAGATCGCTTGGTGGTTGCAATCTCTGCTTGTTGGGTTGGTCTTTTGCTGGTTGCAATCGTTCCTGGAAACCACATATGGTCGGTGAGTAGACCAACAATAGAAACAATTTTTGTCTTCTTTCTAGTTTCTTCATCTTTTGAGATTAGTATTGTCTTCTGTTTTGGTAATGTTGCCGGTTCTTTTCAAGCTACCAATCTACGTTGTAGTATCCCTCGGATGCTATGATCTATTGATGGTTGGTCTTGGGCTACTGAAGTTCCATGCATGTCCTGAAGAAGCATGTCTCTTACAGCAGACATGCCTTTTTGTTTGTCAAAATCTTGTCTTAGTCTTTGAACTCGATTCGAAATTAAAATTATAGTCTTGCAAGATATTGCATAGGCGAAGGACTTCTTTAACAACTAAGGGGTCGATGTCAGATCATACTGATACAATGTCTTGTTAACGACCAAACATTAGAAAATTAGAATAGTTATCGTATAGAAAGATATTTAAAGATGTGATATGAATAGTTGACTTGAGCATTGTCTTGAAGACTAATAATCATTTCTGTTTCTGTCTTTTTCTTTCATTTTTGTCACTCGTCCTTGTCTAAGTGATGAAACTAACAAAATCTTTTACATCTGCAAACACTTTTTGTTCTCAACCAGATTTGAAAATTAAAAACCAGAAAATCAGATGCGATGGATTAAAATTTATGAGGGAAAGATACAAAGGGCTTGTTTATCTCTTCTTCAGTTCAGGCAATCTTAGAAGACACCCTTCTTTTAACTAAAATCTTAAATAATAGATTTACATGTATAGCAAGCAAGACCTTTTGAATGTCGCCAAGCTCCTTCTCTAGAATCTCTTGTTGTGAACCTAATACTCTTGTGGCCTCAGAATTCTTTTAAGCCAAAGCTGCGGTCTTTGGACAAAACAGACCAACTCTTGAGATACATACATACAACACAAAAGAATTAAACTTGAAGTAAATACAGCTACATTTCCGTAATCTTTAGATATTCGATTCTCTTCTGCAAAATTATACCAAATTCGATGTTCATGTGAGGAATATACATAGAGCGTGTGAAAGCTCTTCATTATTTAGCGAGTGCTACTTAAGCCCATCACCCAAGTCTCCAAAATCTTAATTCAAACAGTATAATATTTGTTACTTCCTCGGATGATCAATTCTCAGATCACCACTTGTTCTTTTATGGGTTACTTAAGAGCTTTTCTGGTGACCCGAAACCGGATCCCCAATTACTCCATATGCCTAGAAAGAACTCTAACAATGGTGGTCGAGGTTTTCAAATCCTCTTCAAGTTTTCCCAACCATTGAATCAAATCGGGGACCTCGCCTTCTATCATTCCTTTGCAAATCCTCATCCATTGCCATCGTCCAAGCCACGAACCAGATGCGACCGAACCCAACATTTTGACGGAACCTAATGACAAAACCTTTTTCACAATTTCACCAACCACCGCGTACTTCACGGTGACAACCACCGAAATCAAGGCGGAAGATAAGATACAAATCACCTCCGTGAAAGAAACAAAGCTGCTTAAACCGAAACAATATCGGATTTAACGCCTTCTTGGTTGGTAGAAGAGGAGCTGTATTCGTGTGATCTGATAGAAGACGCATGAGCATTACAATACTGCCAAATCTCCGGATTTGACCCAGGAGAACTGACGACTTCGTTAACGTGAACGAATTAAAATCCGGATTGACGATGCTTTGTCCCGATTAGGATCCACTTCTCGCTCTGGCTCTGCATCCTGATTCTCGTTCCGCCGTTTATGGCGTCCTCGATCGCATCGTTGTGCTCTTCCATTCTATACTCGTTTGAGGAAGCAGATCTTCTCCCTTGGCCGGTTTCCAAGACGCCGGAATCTGAGATAGTAGATAATCCGGGAACAAAACTGTGTATTTGCAGGAGCTGAAGCGGAGGTGATTTGGCGAGTGAGAAGATAATGGTGAGAGACGCAAGCCGGTGCAATGTTTATCGAATATACACTTCTTTAAAAGTAATAAGTGGTGGAAGAGAGATCGATTCGATTTGTAGGCATTATCAGAAAGTTAAATAATTTGGCAGCCATTGAAGATTGTGAGTAAGTTTTTTCTGTGTAGTAGAAATTGGGGAAATAAATAGGAGTCATCTGATGTGGCAATTTGAGATAAGATGTTAAGTCGAGATGTTAACCATGTTACGGGGCAACCAAATCTTCTTGACTTTAATTTTTCTGTTTTTGGGTGGGTTGAGAAGTTAGAAAATAATTATAGAATTAAAAAATAATTTGGAAAAAAATAATGTCACATAGACTGATGACGTGGCGTGCTGTAAGTAGAGAAAATAAGTCTCTCATTATATACTAGGGATTGGTCCATGCGTTGCACGGATATTTTTTAATTTTAAATATTTATATAATATTTTTTTTTAATTTTACACCTATAAAATGGATTTTTATGTATTTAACTATTTATTTATATAATTCTGATATTTGATTATTTGTAAGTGTAATAATATTTGGTATTTTTATTTGACCACATTATTTTAGAATTATGTTACTTCCAAAAATATACCTAAAAGTATGTAAATACATATACACGAAATCTAAATTGTATTTTTCTAATAAAATAATAATATTATATATGTTGGCCTGGAAAATAATAATAATATATTATTTATTAAATTTTATTTATTTCATAAGGTCGCTTCTACAGTAAGGACAATTTGTTTTGTAACGCAGCCAATTTGTGATACAATTATGGTGAAATTTGAGACCGCAAAAGAAATTATTTATGTTCTCCACCTCTCTTAGTTGGTCTAGACAAATTGAACAATCATTGGTTTCTTCTTCTGCATCTTGTGTTTGCGTTATTTCGAGTTCTCTGATCATCACTTCAATATCTAATCTTCTTGTAGCATTTGGGTTAAGATCTTCGATTTCAAAAAATACTTCTAGATAGTGTGACTCTCATATTGAAGGTGTTACAATAGCCCGTTCAATGAAGTTTAGTAGTTGATTGGTTATCATACATGATGTTGCATCGTCGATGTCATGAAATGTGAGGTAAAAGTTGACCAAATCTTTGAAGTTGTTGTTATTTAGTTGAACTATCTCGTCGTTGGTGAAATCAAGCGTGTAACTAATATTTTATTCTTGACGGAGGGATCTTGCGATTTTGAGTTAAAGATGATTTGTGTCTTGAATTGATTCATGAATTCTGTGATAGTCTATTACATATCGTATGAATTCCATCTAATTTTTTTTCTAGTTAGTGAATGTGGATATAATATATATTTTTATTTATTTGATTGTAATTATGACCTTGCTCAAATTTGACCACTAAATATTATTTAGTTTTTTTTATTTTGTTTGACCACTGAGCCAATAATAACTAAAAGGTAAAAAAATTATGTTTAAGAATATTTCATAAATAAAAACAAATAAAATGGAGAGAGAAATACAGAAAAGTGTAAATCTATAGAAGACATATTTCATACTCTCAAACCTTGTGATTTTGAAAAACCTTAATTTATTATATATTTTCATTTATTTGATTGTAATTATGACATTCAATGCTCAAATTTGACCACTAAATATTATTTAATATTTTTATTTTGTTTGACCACTCAGCCAATGATAACTAAAAGTTAAAAGTTATGTTTAAGACTATTTCATAAATAACAACAAATAAAATAGAGAGAGAAATAAAGACAAATGTAAATCCATAGAAGACATATTTCATCCTCTCAAACCTTGTGGTTTTGAAAAACTTTAATTTATTATATATTTAACATTAAAAATTAAAAAATATATTTTTTCTATCAAATAAACATATATTTTATACACTGGAAATTGTTTAAAATATCATATTATTTTTTATAATAAAACTAATTGTGTTGTAATGTAACTATTTTATTTTATATTAGTGATAAAGTTTGTAACTGAAAATTAAAATATTACTTTTATTTGGTTATTTTAGATTATACATTCATATTTAATCATCATTTTTTATTTTAAATAAATAACAATCAATAAAATGGAGAGAGAAAAATAAAGACAAGTGTAAATTCATAGATGCCACATGTCACCCTCTCAAAGCTTGTGGTTTTGAGAAACCTTACTTTATTAATAAAATATGATAAACTACATAAAAATAATATTTTGATTGAAAACTTTAAATCTATATTTTTATACTAAAAAGATATAAATATATATTATTTAAACATCTAAGTATTGGATGCCATACACTTGCGATAAATAAAATTTTAACTAAGAAATTCCATTATAAATGATTATAACAAATGATTGTAATTTATAATTTTATAAATAGATTCCTTTCGACGGTTTCCATTCCCGTGCACCATGGTGTTGACTGTTGCACAAACCATCATCTTTGCTTTTTCTTGGTGAACGATGAGGTTAACCATGTCCATTATGGCTACCTGGCTGATGGGGAACGACCCATCACGCTTCCGCTGCGCACTCTGATTCCTAGACCAGCTTCCAATCTGACTTCCAGCTCAAGGTTGCCTACCTTGTGATCCAGATGTAATGCTTTCCAAACACCATCCTTTGGGATTCCTTCCCCATTAGACTTGCCTTCCTTTGCTAATCCTTGCAGCTTCTTGCCAATCTTTCATAGTGTTTTACTAACATTTTCCCGTTGGATTTCCATTTCCGATAGCCAGCTTTGTCCAATTGAGCTTGCAATTACCGAAGTCCAGCTTGCCAGGCAATTCCAAATGCCACAACGCCACTTCCCAAAACGCTTATGCGATCTTCTTTCCATCTTGAGGAACTCTTTTAGCTGCTCCAGTAATCCACAAAGAAGTCCAGAGCAGACCGTTTCCTTTCCGGTTCTACCGTTGAATCTTGAGCATGCCGTACCACGAAGATCTTCTCCAGCTTTCAGCTTGATCATTCTTCAACAAGCCATCCATAACTCATTGAAGTTGATATCACAAACCGATTCCAAGATTCCCTACTTAGAATAGATTTGGACAGTTTCCAAATGTTCCTTGTGCACCAAACACCACGAACAACTCCTGCTACTTACTCCAATTCGAACTCCGCCACTTCCTATGGCTTCCTGGCAATCCGGTCTTTCCATCGACCTCTTGCTCTTGCTCCACAACTTCTCTGGTTCAACCAATTGCAGCCTCCCAAGCTCCAACTTCTTTTCCGGATGGTGATTTCCTTACACATGTTATTCACATTATGGTAGTCCATACCAAGTCTGAAACCCTTGTCACCCTTCTTTACTACATGACAAGTGCTCACACGGTGATCTACTTGATATGATCGATCCTTTCCTTTCCCATGCCCTCTAGCTGCTATTTAAACTCATCCATCTCTGCTTGTAGACCACGCCTGCTAGCAACAACAACACATCCTTGCAGCACTCTCTTCTGAAGCTCTTTTCCAACATAAAGGACATCTGAAAGGGTTAGAGAAGAACCTACTAACTAAAGAACCTGGAGATTGCAGTGGCTTCGATCTGGGTGGTGCTCTAGAATCTAGCTTTTAGAAATCCCCATTTAGAAAAGCATTGAAAACACTATGAAAACAACTTTGAAAACAACTTTGAAAACGACGTTGAAATTCGAATATAAATACGCTACTCTACCCTACCTAGCCAGGACAGCACTGACTACATCTAACCCGGCTCTGATACCAAATTGTAACACACGTCCCTTCGGATCCAAAGTCAACGATTCTTTGACTCTACGAGTCATAGTCCACAACAGCGAACCAAGCCATAAACCGGAACTGACACTTAAATATTTGAAAAGGTTTTACTTTATTGAAATAGAAAAGGAGTCTTACATAAAAATGAACCAACTGAAATAGCTTAAAACGTGAAAAGGAAGAATCGCAAAAGTTTTATTGAAATCGAAAGAACGAAAAAGAAGAGAAAGAGTTCCCATTCCCAAAACAATGCACCACACCGTCCGTCTACCCCTGCAACGCTCCAGGGTTACCTTCAAAACAATCAACGAAGGAGGCCTGAGTATTTGGTTTACACCAATACCCAGTGAGGGCGGATTCTAGGAATACCGCTATCTCATCTTTAAACTAACACAACATCAAACAAGAGTCCACGGTTAATAACACCTTGTACCCAACGCCCGAAGGCACAAACAAACTAATGTCCAGATCGTACCGCAGGCACCCACGCCCCGCACTCTGGACTCCTACCGCCCGAAGCGCAAACAAATTCCACGAGCCCGAAGCCCGACATTGGCTTCGGTGCCCAGCGTCACAAATCCAACGGAGAGCTCGCCGAAAGCCCCCTTACGACGACGAAAGGGACAAGTACGAAACGCAATGTACATGTGCCGCCACCAAACACCCTTTCGGGGGACCTAAACAGTTCTATCAAGCATAGCCTTCATACACAATCAACATTTTCAGTTCAAATGGTAACTTAGCGTCTAAGTTCCGTTTTCGGTTTAAGCGACAACCTAGATTCTAAGTTATTATCAGTCACATCAGCGCAAATCAACAACTAGATCTACACTACTTAGGAAAGATACTATTAAACGGGATTCGATTTCCAACACTGCAGTAGAATAAAGAAGGGATCACGTTCGGTCCTCACCTTAGTCTAAAACTGAAGAAGGAAGAAGATCGGGCGAATCCTGTTGGAATCCCTAGGATCCAGGGTCTAGGTGATTGAATCTAAGAACTGACCTCGTGATTACCTGGAGATTGGCAGCGGAAATTGGAGCAGGTAAACGAGATCTGAAGCGCCTCAATCGCTGCGCCTCTATCGTAGTCCACACGCGCACAAGATGGAATCCGCCGGGATGCTAGTACCGGTGATCGGATCTCCTGGGATTCTCTGCGCGTTTCTCGAGGAAGAGGGTCTGTTTTTTCTGTCAAGGAAAAACTGTCTGCGACGGCTCTCTTTTAGGTCGTGTAACCTGGCCCCTATAAATAGGCCCACGGTTTACAAACCGTAACATCAGTTACGGTATCGACCTTGTGTCGATCGTTGCACCCAATGGCAACGATCGAAACACCTCGTGTATCGATCGACGCACCAATGCCATCGATCGACACACCTCTTAAAACACGAATTCAATGTGTATCTGATACACATTGATCGGATCATATGCCAATGATCAATTCCCTACAGAAGCGTATCCAACTTTCTTAGGTGTGTGACCCTTTAGGTTCACACGATACTAGAAATGAGTTACAACTCATTTGTCATAAGCGGTTTCTAGCAAAACATTATGACTACCCAGTATCACATGAATTGTCCGATCTCGACAATACAACTATCTTTAGAGTAAGTACAATGTGATTTCAGGACATAATCCCAACAATCTCCCACTTGTACTGGAATCATCTATTTCCATAATCCCTTTGTCGCTATATCTCGATGTGGCATAAGGCAAGAAACTGTGTCATCCTTATTATAGCCAACATCATGTTCATCGAACTTCTGATCTATACTGATAAAACAAACGACTGACAATCACCTCGTTTGAGCACGGCCATGCATTTTCTCAGTATCAAATCTTCGATGGGCCCTGAGATATTTATCCCCTGTTACATAGGAGGGACAAATCTCTTCTTGTTCCATCCCTGTTTCTACATATACTTCATGATACACCTAAGCAATGTCTTTATAGCCGCCATTTACGGATCGACGTTTGACAAGGTCAAAGTGCACCAATTCATATACTAGAAAGCATGATGAACTCAGGTCTAAGGACTATACTTTATAGTCGTAATGAGAAACTCTCATGACACAGATATAACTATCCTGTAGAGTTCTCATTAGTGGGTCATGTCCGATCATATGTTCACCAACATATATCTATGTGACTGACTGTGATACTCATATCATTGACTCCATGAAACTTAGTCAACAGTCACCTCACAAGCTAGTCTCTCGCGATTGTCAGTGTCCCACTTTGACAATCTCGACTAGGGACAATCATAATTTATGTCATCTTTTACTTATAGGGTTTCATGATCAAGTCCTCAACTTGATGTCCTATAACATGAACATAAAATACTTGGGACCATTATTTAATCATCCAATGATCAAATAATGCTGATGTCAGTTTTTCATAATCATGACTACATCATGTCTATCTGAACATCATAACTAACATAACTCCCACTAGAATCTAGACCACGTCTTCAGATATCTAGTACCTACAGCAACAGCATGAAACTCATGCTTAGGTTGTGAGAGATGATGCGGTGTTCTTGCTTGGAGCCATTCCAACAAACCACACTGCTGTTCTTTAATAAGCACTATTCTGCGGTCCACTGCTTGGAAACCTTTCCAACAGATAGCCCCGCTACACAGACAAAGAGACATAAACAGGTGGGAACCGTGAATCATCTTTGTCTGTCTAACTACTCTTAACAGATTCGTCATTTCCTCAGTTGTACAAGAACCTATCCTTAGTGTTTCTCAAACACTTGGGGATATTCCTTACAACTGTCCAGTGACTCTCACCGGAACATATTGGTATCTTCTCGTCATGCTATATGCGTAAACTGCATCTATACGAGCGTTAACTATGGCATTTATTATGGATTCTATTGCTGAAGCATAAGGAATCACACTCATAGATACTAGCTCAGCCAGTGTCCAAGACACTTCATCTTGCTAAGATTATTGCCATAAGACCTTTGGTATGAAGCTGTTCTTGGAGTCATGCATATTTGAACTGTCCAGTACCTTATAATCATAAGGATTCTGACACGATCCAATTAGCTCTTCTGATCCATTTCAATGGATCCATATTCCAAGAACTTTCGCGGCTTCTCCCACGTCTATTATTGAATTTGACTTCCGACCCAAACCTTGACTAGACTTCAGCGTCGGAACGTCGTTTATGAGATTAAGTGTGTTATAAACATACAATTTTGAGAATTGCAACTACGCAACCACTTATTAATCTCAAATTGCGATACCAATCCAGGAAATTTGATCCATTTAACTTGTCCTTCTCAAGGACGGATCGTAACGAGAAAGTAGTTTTAGACATAGGCTGAAAAGAAAATTTTAGTTATGAAGTTCAGGGAATGAGAAATCTTATCTAATAAGAAAACTCGCATTATATTCAAACAATGTTTCCTCTATGAATATAATGATCCAAGACCCATACATCACTAAAATCTGAGTGGACGACTCGTCATCACCCAAAGTTTAGTTATCTAGGTAAGCAAATCATTGCTAATTGTACCCAGTACAACTCTTGGTCGCAGATAAGACAATCCATGTCTCATCCACTCTGATATCTCTGGGCCTAGAACTTCTGATAGCCCAGTCAAGTGAACCAATCTCTTCAGTCTTGTGATCATTGACAGTCGCACTGCAAGTCTATCAATGATCACCTGCCTTACTCATGTAATTGTGGATACCAAGGACTCCAAGACTATCCAACAACGAAACGAGTCTTGACAGTAAACAAGATCGGGCAAGACATCAAGATCACTTGATATTTAGTTGAGGAAACGGAACTCAAAAGTTAGTAATTCAATCTCTTAGGTCATGTAATTGTTTATGTCAAGCACTGCAAGACCATCAACATTACTTCCTGCCTTACTCATGTAATTGTGGACACCAAGCTCTTGGCAAGACTATCACTACAACAGTGGCATCAGAGCCATAGGGTTTAATCGATTGAATCAGTAGCCTAGAATTCGATTAAAATGGTATTTGATTGAATTGATGCTAGCTAGGATTCGTTTTGATAATAAGAATCTCGGATTTGTTAATATCGAAAACGAAGAACTGTGTTTTCGCACAGTGTCGATCGACACAAGTTTGTGTCGATCGACACACCGCGAAAACGATGAAAATATTTTAGGGTTTTCGCACAGCATCGATCGATACACTGGGTGTGTCGATCGATGCAGCGTGAACTGTTGGAATCCCTAGGATCCAGGGTCTAGGTGATTGAATCTAAGAACTGACCTCGTGATTACCTGGAGATTGGCAGCGGAAATTGGAGCAGGTAAACGAGATCTAAAGCGCCTCAATCGCTGCGCCTCTATCGTAGTCCACACGCGCACAAGCTGGAATCCGTCGGGATGCTAGTACCGGTGATCGGATCTCCTGGGATTCTCTGTGCGCTTCTCGAGGAAGAGGGTCTGTTTTTCTGTCAAGGAAAAACTGTCTGCGACGGCTCTCTTTTAGGTCGTGTAACCTGGCCCCTATAAATAGGCCCACGGTTTACAAACCGTAACATCAGTTACGGTATCGACCTTGTGTCGATCGTTGCACCCAATGGCAACGATCGACACACCTTTTGTATCGATCGATGCACCAATGGCATCGATCGACACACCTCTTAAAACACGAATTCAATGTGTATCCGATACACATTGATCGGATCATATGCCAATGATCAATTCCCTACAGAAGCGTATCCAACTTGCTTAGGTGTGTGACCCTTTAGGTTCACACGATACTAGAAATGAGTTACAACTCATTTGTCATAAGCGGTTTCTAGCAAAACATTATGACTACCCAGTATCACATGAATTGTCCGATCTTGACAATACAACTATCTTTAGAGTAAGTACAATGTGATTTCAGGACATAATCCCAACAAATCCGGCTATAGATCTGGTGATCCTGCACACAGTTCTAGGATTTTAGACGACAGATCTAAAGAAAGAGAATGGATCTAGGGCTTTCGGCCAACAGAAGTGGAAAAACGAAGAGATACGGTTCAGATCTACAACTTCTATCCATCAGAAGCATAGATCTGAAGCAGATCTGAGCAAACGAAGAAGATACAGTTCAGATCTACAACTTCTATCCATCATAAGCATAGATCTGAAGCAGATCTGAGCAACAGAAGAAGATACGGTTCAGATCTACTACTTCTATCCATTAAAAGCATAGAACTGAAGCAGATCTGAGCAACAGAAGAAGGTTCAGATCTACAACTTCTATCCATCAGAAGCATAGATCTGAAGTAGATCTGGGATTTGGAAGAAGGAAACGAAGTAGATCTGAGATGTGGAGATTCTCACCTTAAGAACGCGAAGAACGAAGGGCTCTGCACTCAAACGAATCAAGAAGACGACGACTGGGGGTTCGGGACCGAAAACGGGAACGAGTAGAGAAATCCGGCGAAAAATCCGGCGACTTGCGGAGGCTCCAGGCGGTGGTGCGGCGGCGGTCTGGCGACGGCGTGGTGCTCCGGCGGTGGTCCGGCCGGCGGCTGGTTGTCGGCTCCGGCGGTTCGGTCGACGGCTGCTGGCTGGCTCGGCTCATGCAGAGTTTCTTTGCTTTGGGAAGTGTGCAGAAATGAGGGGGCTAGCTCTCTTTTTATAGGGGATCTGACTAGGGTTTCCAGATCTGACGGGTTGGGCCTTGGGCTTCTGGCCCATTCCTCTGTTTTCTTTGGGCTCAAGCAATGGAATTTGGGCTTCTCCTCTTCTTTTTAGAAAATTTTAAAAGGGGCCGGATTTGGGCCATTACACAATGGACGTTAGAGCACACCTGTGAGATCATCTTTACGAATCGATGTTTATGTAACAGAATAGATGTCTTCAAAAATAGCATAACACGGTTCAGTAGTAAACAATCTCGGTTAAAACGAACCTGGTTTCCTATGTCGAGTTTTCTGTAGCCTCTTCATTCTATTAAGCTTTGCTATTTCTTTACCATGGAGCTCACTCGATTCCTTTTGGATGTTGTTTGAGTGAAAATGATGCCTTTGGTAATCAAAAGTCCATATTTTAGTATACAATCTATATTGTATGTACTATAACTAAGTAATAGTTTGCCTCGTTTACTGAAAACACAATTGTTGGAGTCGGTTTTAGCACTCCTCCAAATGGCCCATTCATATAATAAGATCGGCTCGAAATAAAAAGCATTTATTATGGATAATTGCGATGTTAATGGAGATAAATGGCAATCTTCGAAGATAATCACAAAAGAAAAATATCTATTTTCTTTTCAGCAAAATATATATTTATTTTTAAGAAATATGACTTTTATGCCGGCCTAAAACTCTATATAAGAGAAAGAGAGCATTCATGCTGAAATAGAGAGAAAAGACACACAACTCCGAGAGACGACCTAATCCTCTCACCATCTCGACCATCTCGTCACGACCTTTTGATCTCTTGCATGATGTCTTCCATGTGTTCGAAGGTCTCGACCTAACCCTCTCACCATCTCGTCACGACCTTTCGATCTCTTGCATGATGTCTTCCATGTGTTCGAAGGTCTCGACCTAACTCTCTCACCACCTTGTCACGATCTTTCGACGAACTCCTAAAAAGAACTATGAATGGCTTGATCCCTTTCCGAAGGGTACGTAGGCAGCCTTTTACAAGGTTCAGCTATAAAACCTAATTCCCTTTATTACAATTCACCGGAAACGCCAATTTTGCTCTAATCTCATCATCTCCGCCGAGCTAGGTTAAGAGACTTTAAAGAATCCCTAATTTAAACCCTAAATTCTTGCTATCTTCGGATATGCGGAATTGAAATCTTACAATTGCCGCCGACTGTGGAGATTTCTTCAAAGTTCTTTATACACCATGTTTGATGACGAAACAAGGTCAAGCGACGATCGGCGCTCAAAATAATTGCCACCTTGGCAGTTTGTTATTGACGTTGATAGAACATATCACGGCTTGGGCGAAATTGTTAAAAAGCCAATCTTTCGGAATTCTCAGATTTGCATCACTATTGCCGATCTATCGAGCATGATTTATTAAGACGAGCAAAAAGTTATCACCAAGACCACGATCGTCAATAAACAGTCGAGGACAGTCAAGCACTTCGACAAGACGTTTAAATCGATCCGCATCTCAGCATTTGTCAAACATTACATAGACGACCTTACCGACGTCTCCACCATCTTCTCTAAAGCGACAATCCTTCTAATATAAAAGCTAAGTTTTCTCTATTGACGCCATGTTAAATATATCATATTCTCTTTGTCATCACAACTATAATCATTCCATGAGTCTATACTTTTTCCGTCCAAATCTATAAAATAATTAACTTAATGCTATTTTCTTCAAACAATATGGGTACTCATCAACTCGTACTCATAAGTTAATTTCTTTGACAAAGAATCGAGCCTCTCTTACAACAACGAAGCAAGAAAGCAGTAACGAGTGTAATCTGATTGGCATGTGAACTAGTCAAACTTGTCAGGTACAATCTCATTAGCCCAAGGTTTCATGTCGACAACAGCTCAGGAGGTTCTCGGCTGCAACACAATCCATCGCGGAAGACATGCCATCTCCACTGATCCAACATCAAGGGTCGAAGAATCATATCATCAGACTTATTCCAATCCGTAAAACGCTTGATCTCGTCACAGCCATGATCCGACGAGCTCAAACAGAACACACAAGCTCGAAAGCTCATCGTTAGTTCGCCGTCCTCAACTCATCTTAGTCGGCACGTCACCCGTAGAGCTCGTCAGCTTACCGTACGAGCCTGCACCTTTAAGACAATGCCGATCAATGGCTAACCACCGGCTCCAACTTCGATTAAGCTTCTTAGCTTATAAAGAACAGAGCTATCACAAAATTCTCAAAAAAAAAAACAAATCGAACCTGGTCCAGTTGTTTGGGATATTATTGCATCTCTTGGGCTCCAGCGTTCGAAACAGCTTCGGTTATGCCATTCTCCGGCCTGCAGTGATCGGCTCTCGACTCCTCAGGCTCCTGCTTCCAAAAAATCAAGAAAAGACAAGCCCATCACAAGATCACGCTTCTTCTCCTTCAGAAACAAGTTCGAAAAGAGCTCACGTTCATCTCCAAAGATGATCTTCCAACGGCGTCCATGATATCAGAAACGTTCTCTCCGGACGAACTCGCAGTACTTCAAACTCAGCATCACGCTCGCAAATCGCAGTATCACGTCTCGCAATCACATCAACGGCAGAAGGCCACCTTCCCAACATTGTCTTCCTATCACCAACTCTCTGAGACCACGACATCAACTCCTCCACCGAAAATAAAGCTAAGTCTACTATGCCACCACAATCTTTCATTAAAACGTAAACTATTTTTACAAGAAAAGAACTTTCGCTTACTTCACTATTAATCATAAATTTAACATTATTCTAAATCCTCATAAGGATATTTTATCTCGCCACTCTTGGAACATCATGCTCATGTTTAAGCTTTTCCAATTAAGGTATCTGTTGGGAATGTCCTGAAATCTATTTGTACTTACTCTGAGAGAAAGTCGTGTTGTCGAGATGAGACAATCATATGACACTAGGTACTCGTAATGCTTTGCTAGAAGCCACTTATGATCAATGAGTTTAGAACTCATTGCTAGTGTTATATGATCCTACAGGGTCACACACCTAAGCAAACTGGACATTGAATGTGAGGTTGATCATTAATGTAATGATCGGATGAATGCATATTTGATATGCATTTGATGTCATCTTTTCTGGGCAGTGTCGATCGACGCACTATGTGTGTCGGTCGACACGGATCGACTGTGTCGATCGACACAAAGAGCGTGTCGGTCGACACAACTCGCGGATTAGCAGATTAAATCGGTTTAATCATTAGTTAATCCTGTTGCGGTTTAAGTCGACATATATAAGATATATGGTCGACATAAACTCGAATCTAACCTAATTGATAGCCACCAGAAACAGAAAAGAAACCTCTCTGGAGATCAGATCTCTGATAGGCACTAGCATCCCTGCTGTCCAGTTCTGTGTGTGTGTGGATACCAGTAGAGGCGCAGCACTTGAGGCGCTCTAGATCTCGATTACTTGATAAGACTTCCGCTGCATTAATCACCAGGTAATTCTGAGATCCCAATGATTCAATTACATTAACCTGTAGATCCTAGGCTCGGAATTCAGACTAGGATTGCCTAATTGGATTAGGAATCTGCTAGAAATTCCTTCAGTGGTATCAGAGCTTTAGGGTTCCATTGAATCTGTAGCATGTTGATTAGATTAGTTGAATTTGAATCTCTGTATAGTTGATACAAGCATGCTAAAATTCGTTTTCATGAAAATCTAGTTTTTAGTTTTTTTTTTATTGAAAAACGATTAGGGCTTATCGCACTGTGTCGATCGACACCAATCCGGTATCGGTCGACACAGAAGGATAACCCGAATAAAACTTACTCACCCAGTGTCGATCGACACAAGAGTTGTGTCGGTCGACACAGACCTCGCGAAATTGATGAATCGGTTCAATTGGATTGGACCGGTTATCGAGCTTGGTTAATAATGGTTGAACAAAGTGAATGGTTTAATTGCGATTGGTTTGATCAGGTTGGTATCGACCGATGCTAATGTAGCATCGATCGACACTGACCGGTATTCAAAACCGGATCAATTGGATTGATTGGTTATCGCGGTTTGTTTTTGGTTATTCTGCATCGATCGACACTATAGTAGTGTCGGTCGACATAAGATTCGATGATTGGGTTATGGAACCTGCAATCACATAACCAAAGCAAGATAAATCAATTAATTATAAGAATTAAAACATAATAAAATTGAACGTTTTAAAGGTTCCGTTCCTCAACCAAATATCAAGTGATACTTGATGTCTTTCCAATCTTGTCAACTGTCAAGACTCATTTAGTTGTGTGATAGACTTGCAGTGCAAGATGTCCACGATTTCATGAGTAAGACAGGAAGTAATTGTGTTGATGGGCTTGCAGTGCAAGGCGTCAACAATTACATGACTGAAGAGATTGGTTTACTTGACTGGGCCATCAAAATCGTTTTGGGCTCAGAGACATCAGGTGGATTGGACATAAGATGTCGATCCACAACCAAGATTTATATTGGATATAACTAGCAAGGTCGTTGCTTACCTAGATAGCTAAAGTTGGGTGATAGCCAGTGGCTCACTCAAGTTTAGTGAAGTATGGGTCTTGGATCATTATATTCATTTGAGGAAACATTGTTTGAATATAATGTGAGTTTTCTTAATTGTTAAGACTTCTCATTTCTTGAACATCATAACTAAACCTCCCTTGTTTTTCAGCTATGTCTAGCACAAACCATCGTAACAATTTCTCCCTGCGATCCGTCCTTGAGAAGGACAAGTTAAATGGATCCAACTTTCTTGAATGGTATCGGAACTTGAGAATTGTTCTCAAACAAAAAAGGACTATGTCCTTGAGAAAGTTCTCCCCAAGAAGTACCGAGCCAATACCTGGCAGTCAGATAAGGACGCTTGGGATAAGCATTCTAATGATGCGGTGGATGTGAGTTGTCTCATGTTGGCTACCATGAACTCGGAATTGCAGAAGCAATATGAGTACGTGGAGTCGCCAAAAGAGATGATCACTGGCCTGAAAAGTATGTTTCAGGAGCAGGCACGAACTCAGAGATACCAGACGGTTAGGTCTCTGATTGAGTGCAAGCTACCAATGGGCGAACCAGTCAGTCCTCTTGTCATTAAGATGATGGGTTATATTGATAACCTGGGGAAACTGGATTGTCCCATTAGCCAAGAGTTGGCTACTGACATCATTCTACAGTCACTGCCGTCAAGATATGATCAATTTGTTATGAACTATAACATGAACAACTTGACGAAGACGTTGACTGAATTGCATGGGATGCTTAAGACTGCTGAATCTAACATCAAGAAGGACACCCCAAATGTCCTTATGGTACAAAAGGGTAGAAGGTTTAAGAAACTTGGTAAGAACAAAGGTGATGGCAAGACGAGCTCGATTGTGAATCCAAGCGAGTCTGGCCATGCTCTTAAGGTTAAAACCAGTCCTTCTGAAGATGTTAAGTGCTATTATTGTAATGGTTTTGGGCATTTGAAAAGAAACTGCAATAAATTCTTGGAGGATTATGAGAAGCTGAAGAAGACGTACGAGACTTCTTCTTCAGGTATTATGTTATAGAAGTAAATGTTACTTCTTATAGTCCTACTTATTGGGTATTGGATACCAGCTGTGGTGCTCATATTTTGTGAAATTGGGCAGGGCCTGAGCAAAAGTAGGATTATGGAGAAAGGACAAGTGGATCTACGCGTGGAAATGAAGCAAGAGTTGCTGCATTAACCGTAGGAGTATTTCATTTGTTTTTCCTTTTATGGCATATTTTGAACTTAAAACTGCTACTATGTATCTGCTATGAGCAGAAAGATTATTTCTAATCCTTGTTTGGATATGAAAGGATATCAGTTTTCAAATTAAGAATAAGTGTTATTCATTTGATTACAGTGATATATTTTATAGTAGCAATCCATTAGAGAATGGATTTTTATGTTATAAACCAGAATGTGCATAACTATAACATTAATATCAAACTTCTCTCTGGCATTGTCATTTTGGGCCATGTAAATGAGAAACAGATTCAGAAGCTCCATAGTGATGGGCTTTTGGGCTCATCTGATTATGAATCACAATGAGTAAAGTGAATCTTGTTTATTGGGTAAAATGACAAAGGCCCCTTTCGGAAAAAGGGTAGTGTCGATCGACACAAACGATGCATCGGTCGACACAGGTCGCGAACGGATAAAATGAAAGGGCCAGAGGCTTATTGGGCTTTATGCATACGGATGTATATGGGCCGATGAGCAGTAATGCTAGAGGAAATTTTCAGTACTTCATTACCTTTACTGATATTTTCAGTAGGTACGGTTATGTCTTGTTAATAAAACATAAATCAGAATCTTTTGAAAAGTTCAAAGAGTTCCAGAATGAAGTATAGAATCAATTTGGCAAAAGAGTTGAAGCTCTATGATGAGATCATGGAGGTGAATAATTAAGTTAATAATTAAGTGATCATCTAATAGATAGTGAAAGTGTTTCACAATTCAATCCTCATGTATCGAACTTTATTAGATATAGTTTGATCAATGATGAATCACTTAGATCTTCCATTATCCTTCTAAGAATAAGCTCTAGGAAAGGTCTGAGTTTACATTAAATAGTGTTCCATCAAAATCAGTTACAGAGATTTCACATGAGATGTGGAATGGAAATGTTTCTGATTTATCCATCATGGAGATTTGGAGTTGTGAGACTTATATAAAACGTTTAATCTCTGATAAGCTCACACCCAAGTCTGATAAGTGCTGCTTCAATGGTTGTCCTAACGAAACCAAGGCGTGCTACTTTTACAACCAGTTTGAGAACAAATTGTTTGTTGCTCGGAACCATGTTTTCTTGAGAAAGACTTTCTTTCCAAGAAGAACAGTGGGAGTAAAGTACAACTCGAAGAAATTCGAGAATCACAGGAGACTGTTCAACCCGATGAGGAAGAGCAGCAGTTGGATCTACAAAGAGTTGTAGAACCTGCAACTGTGGTGCCTGAGGTTTGCAAGGATCTGATGAATGAATATTAGATATACATTCAAAAGCGAGTTTTAAAGATGTGTCGATCGACGCAAAGTTGCATCGATCGACACAGGTCGTGAACCAAAATATTTTGGTTTATGATTTAATTAACTACGGTTTAAATCTTGGTTAATTAGATCGTGGTAAAAGTCTACATATGAGATATGTGCGTGACCTTTAACACAAGACTGAAGCCCGTAGATCCAATATGATCCGTCACGAACCCGAGAAATGGGGATTTCTCGTAACCAATTGCCGTGATCTACTGATCATTGAAAGTGACGGGCCTGCGAAATTTGAAGAAGCAATGATGGGCCTTGACTCCGAAAGTGGCTGAAAGCCACTGAATCCGGAATGGCGATGTTCAAAGCTGGATTGGTGGAAAAGGTTTCAAGTAAATTCATGGTATTAAATGTGAAGAAACCTAATCCCAGACACCATGCTTATGTCCATTCGGATTCTCCTAGCAACCGCTACTCATAATGGTTATGAGATCTGGCAGATGGATGTGAAAAACAGCTTTCCTTAATGGAATTCTGGAAAGGGATGTGTACATGACACAACCTGAAGTTTTTCATTGATCCTAATGAAGCTAGGAAGATATGCAAGCTTCATCGATCCATTTATGGATTGAAGCAAGCATCTCGGAGTTGGAACCTTCGTTTTGATGAAGAAGTCAAAAGGTTTGATTTCGTCATGAATGAAGTGGAAACATGTGTTTACAAGAAGACTAGTGGGAGCGCAGTTGCATTTCTAGTATTGTATGTTGATAACATACTACTTCTCGGAAATGAAGTTCCATTGTATAAGTCTGTTAAGACTTGACTCGAAAGTTGTTTTTCGATGAGAAATATGGGAGAAACCATATACATTCTTGGAATAAGAATCTATGGAGATAGATTAGACAAGCTAATTGGATTGAGTCAAGATACTTATGTGATAAGTTCTTACACAGATCCAGTATGCATGATTCCAAGAAGGACCTTGTGCAAATGACTCTTGGTATTACTCTTAGCAAGACGCAGTGTCCTTCGACACACGCTGAGCTAGGGCGAATGAGGGTCAGGCTACTGCTAAAGGCATTAGATGTCTTAAGATGTGATCTTAATTTTAGTGGGAGTCATTGTTATTGATTTTAGTTATGATATGATGTTCGTATAAACATAATATGATTATGTTATTAAAATTGACATCTGTATTATTTAATAATGGTTATTAAATAATAGTCCCGAAGTAATTTATGACATTTTATAGGTCATCAAGTATGTGACTTGATCATGAAACCCTATAAATAATAAATGACATAAATTATGTTTGTCCCTGGTCGAGGTTGTTAAAGTGGGACATTAACAACCACGTGAGACTAGTATGTGAGGTGACTGATGACTAAGTTTCATGGAGTCATTAATAAGAGTATTAAAGTCAATCACATAGGTATGTGTTAGAGAACACATGATCGGACATGACCCACTGATGAGAACTCTACTGGATAGTTATATAAGTGTCATGAGAGTTTTCATTACGACTATAGAGTATAGTCCTTAGACCTGAGTTCATCATGATTTCTTACATGTGAATTGGTCCGCTTTGACCTTGTCAAACGTCAGCCGTAACTGGTGATCATAAAGACATTGATTGGGCGTATCATGAAGCGTGTGAAGGAACAGGGATGGAACAAGATGGGAATTGTCCCTCCTATATAACAGGAGAGAAATATCTCAGGGCCCATCGAAGATTTGATACTGAGAAATGTGTGGCCACACTCAAACGAGGTGATTGTCAGTCGTTTGTCTTTTTAGTATAAATCGGAATTCGATGAACATGATTTTGGCTTAATAAGGATGACACGGATCTTGCCTTATGCCGGATCGAGATATAGTGACGAAGGGATTATAGGAATAGATGATTCCAGTACAAGTGGGAGATTGTTGGGAATGTCCTGAAATCTATTTGTACTTACTCTGAGAGAAAGTCGTGTTGTCGAGATGAGACAATCATATGACACTAGGTACTCGTAATGCTTTGCTAGAAGCCACTTATGATCAATGAGTTTAGAACTCATTGCTAGTGTTATATGATCCTACAGGGTCACACACCTAAGCAAACTGGACATTGAATGTGAGGTTGATCATTAATGTAATGATCGGATGAATGCATATTTGATATGCATTTGATGTCATCTTTTCTGGGCAGTGTCGATCGACGCACTATGTGTGTCGGTCGACACGGATCGACTGTGTCGATCGACACAAAGAGCGTGTCGGTCGACACAACTCGCGGATTAGCAGATTAAATCGGTTTAATCATTAGTTAATCCCGTTGCGGTTTAAGTCGACATATATAAGATATATGGTCGACCTAAACTCGAATCTAACCTAATTGATAGCCACCAGAAACAGAAAAGAAACCTCTCTGGAGATCAGATCTCTGATAGGCACTAGCATCCCTGCTGTCCAGTTCTGTGTGCGTGTGGATACCAGTAGAGGCGCAGCACTTGAGGCGCTCTAGATCTCGATTACTTGCTAAGACTTCCGCTGCATTAATCACCAGGTAATTCTGAGATCCCAATGATTCAATTACATGAACCTGTAGATCCTAGGCTCGGAATTCAGACTAGGATTGCCTAATTGGATTAGGAATCTGCTAGAAATTCCTTCAGTATCCATCTATTACTTGAAGACCAAGCAAGCGTTCTTTATATCCAAACGTTCATGGAAAATACCGACTTACGCTCGACGCAAAGGTCCGTTCACCGACTTCCAAGTCACGCCATGAACATCTTAGCAAGCCCCGTGCTTTCATAACAACGAGCCCCGTGCTCTCATAAACCAAGCCTTTCTCTTCTCCATGATAATTTCTCCTTGGTTCACTAGAAGACAAAACCAAACCAATAAAAAAGAGCTCGTTCTCACTCTCATCACGTCAAACACGTCAACTCGTCACGGCTCGTCATTTTCATTACGGCAACCAAAGTCGGCTCGCCGTCCTAAGCTTGTCTTAGTTGGCTCCTTGTCAACATTTTATCTCCTAACCTCGTCGTCGGCTCACGTTCAGTTCGAGCTCATCATATCAACAATCGTCAAACAAATCTGCTCGTCACGTCAGTCGATCTCACTTCCAAAGATGAAGTTTTCGTCATCACGATCTCTCCGATCAAGACGAGCTCACCTCCCTTTCTGAGTTCAATTCTGGAATTGAAGTAATTAAGCTCGGCATCGACATCGCATCATGACCGATCTATTTATCGAACAAGAAATTTCCCCAGGCCAAAAGCAGCATCACAAATATGATTCACGCACGAGTTACGGATCATAATTAAGACCGTTCTCCAAACTTCGAATCATGTTGTTCCCTCCTTTATGCCGCTCCCTCCATCGACCTCAGAGAAGTCTTATACGTAGCAAAGAAGCACATATCAGATTAAGGATCGAAGAAAACGAGTTCAATCTCTGTTGCAGATCCTGAAAATTGAAGATTATCGGAGCTCAGCCCCTCCAATCCGACCTCGGCTGACATCGCCGGCCTATAGGCTTCGCCGACATCACTGGATATTCTCTCCTCGGCAGGAATTTCCCGACCTAAGAGAAAGATGACGACATTAAATGTCCGGTTTAATCCAAACCAGGATGTGCCGTGTAACGTGTAACCAAGAACCCGGTTAACATAGTCAAAGCCGAGGTGTATTCGTCGAACTCACCATTCTCAACCACATCGGCACGTCGTCATAAGATCCTCATCTCAGCACATCGTTAATGATAATAAAAAGAAAAAGGAGATGGGTCAGGCCCAAATCAATTTCTTGGCCCAGCCACAAGAAGAGGTTGATACACCAATCCTCGACTCGTCAAAACACCTCAAACCATATGATCTCATCTTTTCATAAAGTCGCTCTACACGAACGTCACTAGTCTCCAGTCGCCAAAAAGATAAGTTTTACCTTCTATATACTAATAATTCAAAACAATGTTATCGATTAGTTTCATGTTATTCACACTTTCATTTAAATATAGTCATCTTACGAGCTTGGTCTCTTGTACTCCTCGTCAAAAGATTGGACACACTAGTAAGTCTTCTATCTCTTATTTAAATTTATCGGCTCGACATTACACCAATGTCATGAACCCATCTACTTTATACACGAGCTCATCAAGTAAGTATTTCATTTTTATTATTATTCTATTCAATCAAATTAACTTTATGCCGAGTTAATATTACGCCGAGTTACTATCCTCCGTTTTAACTTAAGCCGAGTTTTCGCTCGCAAATCAAAGCCAAGTTCTCACTCGCAAATCAAAGCCGAGTTTTCGCTCGCAAATCAAAGCCGAGTTTTCGCTCACAAATCAAAGCCGAGCTCCTTAGCTCGCAAAATCCGAGTTAAAATCTCGCAGAAAGCCGAGCTCCTTAGTTCGCAAAAGCCGAGTTAAAAGCTCGCAGAAAGCCGAGCTCCTTAGTTCGCAAAAGCCGTACTCCTAAGTTCGCAAAAACCGAGCTTTCAGCTCGCAGAAAGCCGAGCTCCTTAGTTCGCAAAGTCGAGCAATACACACCTTGACTTTAAGTCGAGCATCCAATAAGACTCGCACTATTAGCATCATGCTCCCTGGCCAGGAGTGTGGTCTTCCTTGCACGCGAGGTGCACATCGGGGTGAGGAAAACCCGAGATCCGTCTCGCACTAAAAAACCGGGTTCGTACCCGTATGTTCTTTGAGGTGGGCGATAACAAATAATCCGAGCACTTAAGCCTTGCATATTCGCCTGTCCCTAGAACGAGTCAGCCGAGCACGCATAAGCCTCGCAATTATAGATCCGGTGGAGCGTAAGCCTTGAAATAAAGCAGTTCAATGCCGATCCACGTTTTAATCGTCGTTCGCCGAAGATCTGTACAAACGGATCAAAGGACATAACGACCCGATTAACTTAACTACAGAAAAGATTATTCTTCCACGACAACATTCAAAGGAATACCGGAGATTCATGCCGATCTTTTATACTTCATGAACCAAAATGTTTTCTATCACCGATCATCGCGCCAAACGCTCGAATCGCCGACTTGGGGGGGGGGGGGGGCTTACTGTTGGAGTCGGTTTTAGCACCCCTCCAATTGGCCCATTCATATAATAAGATCGGCCCGAAATAGAAAGCATTTATTATGGATAATTATGATGTCAATGGAGATAAATGGCAATCTTCGAAGATAATCACAAAAGAAAAATATCTATTTTTTTCAGGAAAATATATATTTCTTTTTTAAAAATATGACTTTTTATGCCGGCCTAAAACTCTATATAAGAGAATGAGGGCATTCAGGCTGAAACAGAGAGAAAATACACACAACTCCGAGAGACGACATAATCCTCTCACCATCTCGTCAACCTTTCGATCTCTTGCATAATGTCTTCCATGTGTTCGAAAGTCTCGACCTAACCCTCTCACCATCTCGTCACGACCTTTCGATCTCTTGCATGATGTCTTCCATGTGTTCGAAGGTCTCGACCTAACTCTCTCACCACCTTGTCACGATCTTTCGACGAACTCATAAAAAGAACTACGCATGGCTTGATCCCTTTCCGAAGGGTACGTAGGCAGCTTTTTACAAGGTTCAATAAAACATAATTCCCTTTATTCTGATTCACTGGAAACGCCAATTTTGCCCTAATCTCATCATCTCCGCCGAGCTAGGTTAATAAACTTTGAAGAATTCCTAATTTAAACCCTAAAATTCTTGCTATTTTCGGATATGCGGAATTGAGATCTTTCAACAATGAAAGAATGCAAAGAGGGAATTGCTTCGGTTTCTGTATTCTCAAGCTAAGGTTATGAAATTTGGGAAATATTAATGATGTCGAATTATGATTCTAAGAGAACAAGAGACTCATCGTATTCATTCAATTTAGAGGTTGGATTAACACTGATTACATTGTATTTGATAATTAATAGAACTCCATTAAAAGATTCTTCTCGTTAATTTTATCGAAATCTTAGAGTGCAACACTCGTATTCTTTAATGGTTTGACTTCATGATTACACCCCCATATATAAAATTATTGCAAAGAAATTTTCAAGGTCACTCACTCGTGTCGTGTGGCCTCCTCAAAACTAAGCAAGATTGATATTTATTTACAGAAATGTTAGGAACATGTTTCCAAAAACGTTTTCTATAATATTTCTTTGTAATCTATTAAAGTGTCGCATGTGTTTCTTTATTTCTATTTTTTTTTACTTTATGTTGTATAAGATGTATCGTTTCAAAAAAAAGCTGAACGCATACAACATATTTAATCATAACAGAAACGATCAAAATAAGTTTAAAGCAAACCTTTATTGATATTTAAAAGTACTTATTTGCCAATGTGTTACCTGGCATACATGATTTATTATATCTTGTTGATAAAACTATTTAAGTTATTGGCATATATCTTAAGCATATGCAAAACAAACTAAAAGTTGTGGATGTGGTATAGAATATGATTGCATCTCAAAGCTTGTGATAAAACTCTGCATGTCTTAAAGCTTCACTATTATATCTTGTTCACATCACTCGCATCTTATTTGACTCTTTTATTTCACGATCCAGTCCCATCTCTGCATCTTCGGATTCCATAGTTTCCTTATTCTCTAGTTCGTCAGATATGTCTGAGCTGCGGAAAGTTGGCTGAATTTTCCCATCTTCACTCTTGATGTTCCTCATGTCCTTTGTAATATATATTAGTCAAGACTTTACTTTTAAATGATGTGATGTTTATTTATAATTCATATTACCTTAACAGTTTTTGAGTTCAGCGTCTGTCCTAGGGAGCATCATATCTGGTATGATTCGAGTGACTGTGAAGGTTTGAACGGATGTTTCGAAGTTGTATTTTGAGATCTTGATTTGGAAAACCATTTTCTTTCCAACCATTTCAAAGAAACACTTTGGCACCATCTGATAGTCAGAGCTGCCTTTTCCATCATATTCCTGTAATAAACCAATCCATATTAGCAGGCTGGGAGCCACTATATTTGTATATTTTAGGTGTGGAAGTATTAGAATACCTTTGACTGAGTCATGTCCTAGGCAGTGGAGTGGGCTATTTTTTTAGCATCTCGGTCAAACAGGACAAATGTAGTTGTCCTATCACCAGATTCAACTATGAGCTCTACTCTGAACCTGATTTTGTTGAAAAATATCAAAAATTAGTATAGTGTAAACAGACATTGGTGCAAGATTCTATTTAAAGAGTGTCATTAATACTATACTTGACAATGCCGATTGCAGAGGTTGAGTTGCAATTGTTACATATCAAAGAGGTTCCTGAATGGGTTACTTTATTGGAGCATGTAGCATATGATAGGTAAGTCCATCCGCTACGGCTGTTGATTTAAATGATACGTGCACGACAAATGACATGTTTTTCTGATCTGTTCCACTTGATACGTAATCAAGAATTTGTTGAATTGTCCAATCTTCCAATTCAACATTCTCCGTATCCTCCTCCACTATTTTTGTAGACGCATCACCGATGTCAATACCCATACTGCAAAATTTTGTATAATGTTTAGATACCTAGCCATTTGTAGTCTCCATAGTACAAATCAAGTTTAATATATGGATTGACAGTAATTAAACTTTTTGTAACTCTTTGACAACCTCGAAATCGTGATTGAGGTATATCTTTGTTGATCCGCTCGAGTTCAAGTGCAATATTCCTACACAAATAATCAAATGATAATTTTAGGAGTAGCAGGATTAATGATTTTATACATAAAAGTATATCTGATTATCTGCAAAAATCTTAGGATTCAAACATGTGCAGATAATAACGATGAACTCGCGATTAGTCTACCGGAACTGTAGGCGGAACTCAGAAGCTTGGTCATCCCATAGAGGCAGGCGGATTGTCGAGCTACTGTTATATCCGAGTGTTGTGTAAATTTGTTTCTGTGTGGAATTAAAAAGTTTAAGTGAAGTCAGATATGGTTTGAGCAGCTTACTCTTGCAGAAGAAGGAGGACAATCTTATGTTTCCTGGTTGAGTCATCCAGGTTAGAGTCATTGACAGATAAAACTTGGCCGATAACATCTTCAACCAATGAAATGAAACACATGTTACCATAAAAAATTTCAGTATCATAATTATAACATAGAAAATGTGGATATTGTTTACCTGGAAAGTGTATGTTAGTTCCTGCAAAGCTTTGGAATTCAGTATAACTGTGGATTCTGAACTTTCATGTTTGATGCAAGAAAATTCCTTTGCCACTTCAATGATCTGATTTGCGTCAGTGAATCGCAAACTGTAAGGACTATCTGTGACTTTGTAGTGACTGTAGATGGAAACAATTTCGAAGTTGTTGATGAGGTATATTTTCCCTTCCTTCACCAAATCTTTGAATATGTGGATTCTGCGGTAATAGATTAACCCTTGGATCAGAGTGTCCTGCATATATTTATAATTGTATGTCAACGTTAATAATTTTCTTAAATATATGGGATGTGATATTTTTTAGCCTATTTAGGAAATGTTTACCTTCTCATTAATGAAAAAAAAAATCAAGACTCATGGGAGTACCATTGAGCTTGAAGTTTATAGCTTCCCACATGCGCAAAACACGCACAACGACACTTTGTTTGTTCTTCCCTTCTTGAAGCCTGTCAAGAGTGATTGTTGCCGGCAGAAGAGTAGACAAATCTGTTTTTTTTTGGCAGCCTGAATTCCTATTTGCAGATACATGCAAATAAATAGAAGAACAAAGCAAGTGATGAAGCAAGAATTGACTAATTAAAGTGTGCGTTGGAGAAAGGTACCTTTGTAGGATTAGTCAGACCATTAGAATCCTTTGGTATGGGAAGGTCAGAAGTTTGAAGCTTCATATCTTGTTGCCGAGAAGACATAATTTCGAGCCAAACCTGATAAAAAGAAGATTATCCAATCAGCTTAAGGTTATAAGTACATTAAGATATAAACAGAGATGATATGAAATAAATAAGCAGACACAAACGTAGAGTTCGAAGCAATTTTCTAATGAGTAAGAAATAACTAAAACTGTTCTATATATAGATCAAAGAAGGAAGGAAATGAGTTACATTTATTATGGCTTTCCATCTAACTAAAGACATTCAAACTCCTAGAAGCATTATTTTGTGAAACTAATCAATATATGAATGCTTTGGAAGTTTAAATTACTAAAACAGATTTGTTTCAAGAAACCGTTAAAAATTTTGGTTCTTCAACTGCATACCGATATATATATATATATAAGGTATGCTTGCCTAACATTTCATCATTCTAAAAAGCCTAAACAACACCATGAAAAAACCAAATTATTCCCTAAAGCTTACTGACCTTCCCTATGATGTCCTATCTATCATCTTGAGCAAAGTAGGAGAAGACTCTCACCCTGATTTTGTTCAATACATATTTACATGCAAGACATTTCGTTACCTCTCCACATACCCAAATGTCCTGAAGAATCTGAATCTTGACATCATTTTCCCCCTTCCATTGGAGAGAATTCCTGCAAAATTAGACTTTCTATATGAGTGTGCAGGTGATGGAAATTTACATGTCATTTTATTATGTGGTCTAATAGAGTTTTATTTTCTTAAGCAAACATAAGTAGATAAAAGGAATCTCATGTATGCCGCAAAAGCAAAACACCTAGAAGATATGTACCTATACGGAATGATTCTAATCAATGAGAATCAACTCACAGAGGGTTCTAACTACTTAATGAAACTATGGGAGGAGAAAGGCTTGCAGGCGGTGAGGCTATGTCATTGAAAACCGTCGTAATGTTGTTTTAGAGTTGAGTGCCGGGCAGTACCGTGCGTATGAGATTCTGCTCTCTCTAATGGTTTATAAATAGTTATCAACACAATTGTTTTCAGACTAAGTATGTAAAACACATCAAAGGCGATTTATAACTAATATCAATGAATTCGGTTTGAATATGTTTTATTTCCGGAATATAAAATAATATATATTGATGAGGATTACAGTTGAAAGTGAATTATTCACAGACTATTGTTAAAGATATAAACAAGTGAGGCTATTACTAAAGATGCGGACGAGTATTTGAAAGTTACATGTTGTAAATTGATTGCGGTTGATTTCTTAAGACGAGCTTCCCTAGAAAAAAGAGATTTGTCCGAATTATGGCTGCAACAATTACATCATGAAATTCGGTCAACGAATCAGTGAATATATACATGGTAACACTATCAGTTCATCCATCAGTTTTATAACTAAAGCAAATCAGTTTGACTTGATTATCACAGGTAGATAAAACTAAAGCAAATCAGTTTTATAATATCCTATTTGCAGTGTACTTAAGCCAATATTGTTTTATTATGTTGTTATATGTTCTTTGTTTGCTTATATCTTCAGAAGAAAAATAAATGAGGAAAGAGACTGATTATTACCGGTAGTAATCTGCATCGGTGAGAATCTTTTGGCGATCAAGATACATCTGATTCTCAGTATATGCTTCTCTTTGTGAGGTGTCTTTCTCAGTTTTCTTCTGTTGCATCAGAATCTTGCTAACATTAGTGTTCTCTCAGCTTCACTAATGGCCATTTTTTTTTGCTTTGTCTCTGCCTCTTTATCAGCCACCCTTTGTTTCTCAATTACAATCCAGACCTTCAAAAATCATTCAATTTTAATTGTGTAAAACAATCTCTTAAAACATTATGTATTGTAAAAGAAGTGGACATATGAGGATCAAATTGCCAAAGAATAAAAGAACGTACCTTAATACGGATGAGATGTGACTCTCTTGAAACAAATGTCCGGATCAGTGAAGTCATGTTCTATTTATCAAAGCAGAGAATTATACCAAGCTCATAATCATTTCCCCCAGAAATAAGCCATATCGACTTGAACCACACATGTTAGAAATTTACTGCAGCCATCAAGAATCTTCAAAGAACTCATTCACTGGATCCTACGAATGAGTTAACCACCAGTACGAATGAGACGACGACGGTGGAGATGTAAAACGGGTTGCTGAATTGGGCTGAAGGAAAAGAGAGTTGGGTGAGACTGGACTGAGTTTCTCATCTCGAAAGTGAGCATCTTGGGCTAACGGGTTCACTGCTGTACTTGGAGGTGAACCAGGAGAATATGTTGGCGATGAAGATAGTAACTGTCCTATTGTTCCATTATCCTCTTGAGAGAGATAAGAAAAAAAAGAAGGACTATGAGTTCAAGAAAAGCTTTTGAGGCAAATGAAAAGATTGTAATTAGAATACAAACTACATGGACATCAAGTGAATCAAAATCTCGAGAACCAAAACGCATACCTTCCTACGAATGATTTCCAAAAGCTCTGCACTAGCTTTAGTATCACACAAATTAGAAGCAGCTAGACTACAAATAGAGAACAAAACAAAGTTGGGTAAATGTTAGGTTATAGCAGTCACTGCAGAATTTGAGCGAAAAAAGAAAAAGGAGGATATTTTTTATACCTCATGTGTAATCTGAGAGGGCGAATCACGTTGTTGGACAGTAAAATTACATGACGGAGCTGAGGAAAAACGACAAGATCCTTTCGTTCCAATCCTATCATCTCCTCGAAAGACATGAAGGCCTGAAATTAATCAAATCAGATCAGATCCATCACAAGACTGAAGAGGGTAAGAAGTCAACAGACTGAGACAAATCTATAAGCTTTGACAGAGTTTCTCGTCGGAATCAAAGGAAAGGAGCAAAAATCACGGATCGACATCAACTGCCAAAGAAATCACCTCTTTTTAATTTATTACTTAAAACTACAGATCTATTATCAGTAACAAATTGGAATGAAAACACAAACACGAAACAACGATTTGTAAAAATCGGAGCTTGAGAAAAGAAATCGAATCGAATGGCAGACTGTAATGACGAACCTTCGAACTCGATATCGAGCAAAAAGTAAAAGTAAGAGGAAGCGGTTTGTTTAGGGATATGGAGAATCAAATCTTCGGACAAGAGAAGGGAATACAGATTATGATACTGCTGCTACGAATAGAACAAACAATCGTGGAATTTTTCCGCCGAGGATGCAACAAGCATTTGAGGAGACTTCGCATCTAGGGTTTCGGCAGAGAGAGAATTATTTTCTCGGTGGAGATGTCGATATACACGCTGTGGCCAAAGTGAACAAACACAATTGAGAAAAAAACAAATACATGGACACCTGGAAACTGACGTGGCCTAAAGTTATGTTCTTATTGGTTTTGCAAGTCTTTTCATTAATTGATGTGGTAGTACCACATGGCTTAAGAAATTTGATGTGTCAACACCAGAAGAGGCACAAATAAGTGTGTTGATTTTTTATACAATTAATAAGTTGTTGACCAAGTTCATTGTAAGTTGTAAGAAGTATTGGAAACAATTAATAATAAATAAGATTTGAATAATGTTTTTTACTTTTTTAATTAAATATTACTACTACTGTTTGCATTGCCTTTAGAAAATACTTATATTTTGAAACAAAAAAAAATCTTCAAAAACTACTTACATATAAAAACAGAAGGTATCACACACAAACAACAAAAGGCAAAATCCGATTAAGGAATTACGACATATAGCAATATGCGGAAGATAAACTAGAACAAACTGCCTCACCTTCGGCGTGATTGAAGTTGAGATGTGATTGAATCGTGATCGGTTCCACGGGAGAGGCACACTGCTTTGAACGCGGGATTGACACATGACAACAAATAATGGAGGTAGTGCGGCGTCTCCGATAGCATTATCAGACAAGCTTGACGGAGCTAGCGGCGGTATGGTGATCGTGCAGTTGCAGGAGTGGTAAACTTTCATAGCAAGCAAGTTATGGATCGTGGTCGAGCTTCACGGGATTGGCGATGGTGATCTTTTGCAACTCGGATGCGAATCTTCACGGATCTGCGGATGCTCCGCAGCGAACAGAGGAGGATGGAAAGCGGCTGCTCCCGCACCCAAGCCTCGGAGACGAAGAGAGAGAGAGAGCGTGTTCTTTTCTCCGTCGCTGCGTCTGTAGCTGCGACAGAGCAAAACGACGATGAATTGAGCAGATAATAAAGTAAAACGCGAAGAAAGAGGTCTTGTTGGAGCAGAGAGGTGTCGCAACTGTGATCGCTTTACGTAAAAACTGTCGCAATGAAATTGCAGCGACCATCGGAATTTCATGAATAACGCAGGCAATCAGTTATAGCGACAGATATCTCTCACCATTTTACTGCCATTGTAACTGTTTTTCTCTTTCCTAATCAAAGTCGCTGCGACGGATAAAAGAACACGCTCAGATGCGGAAGGGAAATGTGGACCACGGGGTAGGGATGGTGGATCGCGTCTCCGAGAGTGGAAACGAAAAGAGGCGGATCCGGCATAGCAAATATCCTTCACGGTGGTGCTTTGCTCGGAGGCCGAAGACGCGAAGGTGACATGAAGAGAGATGCAGAAAGAGAGAGAAAACATAGGTGAGAGAGAAGAAGAAGAGAGTCCACGAGAACATGGAGAGATGGTGCAGCTGCGACAACAAGAGAGAGGAGGCATACATAAGCTAAAATAAGAGAAGAGGAAGGAAGCTTGTCATATGAATGCAAGGAGAAGAAGAAAAGGAAGGATAGTTATAGAAAAAATCAATCACATGGAAGAAGAAAGGAAAGAGGGGAGTGGGAAGAAAAGAAAATAGAGGGAGAGAAATTGCTTGGGCCGAGTTTTAAATCCATTAGGTTAGGGATTGTGACACGTAGTTTCAATGTTAAAGTCTATATGATATTTGGACTGGCCTTGGTTATAGAAAGAACAGTTTGGATAACATAGTTTCCAAAACGATCCGAAAAGAGATTCAAAGTCTGGAACAGAGATAAGCTCAAGGGCAATCTCAGCTTGGTTCTTTGGATAATGCTTTAATACGTTTCTCAACCACAAGACTATTGTATTTCTGAGTCGCTAGATTCGTGTAATGCATGTAGGACCAAAAATTTGGAACAGTACCAAGGCCATATAAACGCGATAAATATATATATATATATATATATATATATATATGTATATATATAAACGTTAGAGAAAACGACTTACTTAAAGTAAAATGATTGAAAACGATTTAAATAAGAAAATCGGATTAAAGAAGCGATTGGAAGCGAAATTATAATCTATTTCCTTAACTTTAATAATCACTTATAGTGGAACGGGAATACGTGATTGAGATTTAAGATACAAACGAGGGAAACCGTAACACAACACTAGTCTACGATTCTGACAAACATAGAATCGACGATATTCTCGACACTTAATTTTTGCGGTGGAGGACTGAAGAAAATTTTTTCGTATAGAAAAAATGTGAAAAACTGTGTGAATGAAGAAGAAGACCTGTTTATATATGAGAAGCGAAAAACTGGTCATAAGAGAATATTCGAACCGCTACGAAAATAAATATCGCATTAGTTGCGGAAATTGACCAATTACGAGATCTCGAAGATTAATTTTTGGATGGTTTCAAAATTAAATAGTGGACGTTTAGGAAAATTTAGTTGAATATTCAAAAAATCTTTTATTCATTTTGAATATTTTATTTTTGAATGTAACTTAATGGGATTCCAAATTCATAAGATTTTTCTCTAAAAAAATACGTGCAGAAATTTTTTAGAGACATTCCATAAACTATGAGTCATCGGTCAAACGGCTGTGGCGGTGCATGTGTGTGGTTTCTTCTTTCTCTCTTTGTAGTCACAGATAACCAATTTTGATCTAATCATTAATAGACATGATCATATAGACGTTTAATGGACACATTTGTTAGACACAATCATTATTTATTTGTAATCAAAATAGACATCACTAGATGTCTATATGAACATAGAAAGTCCATTTAATAGCTTTAGTTTGAAAGAAAAAAAAAAAGAATAACGAGCCGCACACATGATATAATAATGATATACGTAGACCCCAACTTACGGATATGGATCTGAATCACAGAGATCTCAGAACTACTATAGGTAACTTTAGATATATATAACCCATTTTGTGATGACTTAAATTGCAAGAGATCAATACTATTAAAAAATTAGAATCATTAAGAAACTAACTTTTGAGACATGTGTTATTTATAATTTGTGCCACTAAAGATTTAAGAATGTTTTTAATATTTATTAAGGGTAATTAAGAAATATAAAAATTTCTCTAATATCCATGTTTCCAAACAAGACAATTAATAAACATATATCCAAACAAACTAAATATAATAGGTTTCACTTTTCTAATTAATTAAAAATATAAACATGCTATTAAATCAATTGATAAATATGACTAAATAATTTAAACATCAACTATTTTATATATATATAAGATAATATTCTTTAATTATGATTATATTCAAAATTCAAATATAATATATTTTAATATTTTTTTATTTTTTATTTCAAATATAAATATTTATGTTTATATTATAATAAAAATTTAGAATTTGTTTTTACTATTGTATTTTTAGCGGGTTGTTACATTATATTGCAAAATATTTAAACTATTATAAGAGCGGGTTGAAAAATAAATTAACCAATTTCGAATTCTAAAAATGAACTTTGTACGAGTTTAAAACAAAATAAAAATTTATAATGCAAAATCGCTATTTCAATATCTTTATCTTTACGATATACCTCTTCTCAAATAACACACAATTCTTTTTTAAACCTAAATTGTTAATTTATTTTTATAATGCGGATTAAAAAATTATAAACAAAATTAGATTACATAATTAAAATTTTTAATTATTAATAATAAAATAAATATAATTTAAATTTGTAAAAAAAAGTTGATCCGCGCTTTGATCAAAATCTAGTGAGTATTAAGAAGGAAAAGGCAAAGGCATCCCTCGAACAATTATCATTCGCGCGGATCAAAATCTAGTGAGTGTTCTTAAGCGCGGATCAAAATCTAGTGAGTATTAAGAACGAAAAGGCAAATGCATCCCTCGAACAATTATCATTCGCGCGGATCAAAATCTAGTGAGTATTAAGAACGAAAAGGCAAAGGCATGCCTCCAACAATTATCATTCAGGACAAAACACGAATGATGTGATTTGATATTTTTTTGACTCTCACGTCTCGCCTAATGAACTATATAATATATCATGTTTATCATTTCATTTAGTCATCATAATAACAATATAGATAAACAAAACCACAAAAAGTTGTATACGATGGATGTCGGGAATGACAACATATTGTTTTTCTTTGAACTTAAACAAATTATGTATTATACGAATTGATGAGCAATTCCTTATACCGTTGAGTGATCTGGTCGGCTGTATAGTCTGTATAGTACCCTTTTCCCACAAGCAGACCTTCCTCTCTGCCAAGCTTTTCGATCAGTCCTTGAACTTCATCTCCTCCGACTTGGCTTGGATTCAACAAGTTACATGCAACCTCTATGACTCCTACCCCGTGCACCAGGGCCATTGTCTGCACCGAAGCCAAACCCCCTCCTCTCTCGCTAGCCTTCCTCGCCATTCTCCTCACTGCCTTGAGATCAGTTGACATGACTGGCACGTTGTAGTTACTGACCCACCCGCACGCCCCAACCGCTACAACCCCTTTGGCTTTGCTCACCTCTTGTGGCCCTGCATCTGGCTTCAGAGGCACCACCTCTAGATCCAAACCACCTACCCATTCATGGCCCTCCCGGTTGGCCTTGAAGTACCCCAGCTTCCTTCTTATGGAATCCAGCGAGCACTGCTCCTCTTGTGCTGCTCCATAGAGATATGTAGGAACTGCACAATGGTCATGGGTCGTATAAACATTATTCCAAATATCAGCAATGATAGCTCTGCCTATCACAAATCACAAATAAACTGCAGCATACAAGCAATTACTTTTAAACTCAGGATTCCAAAAGTCTATGAATGAGTCCTCTTTCAAGTACTAACCTCTGAGAATGGAGCCGATATCCATTGCCAAGGAAGTGGCTACGGCAGAAACTTGCTCAATAGAGGTTTGAGACAGAGGGTGAAAGCATATGTGGTCGACAACTCCAAGCCGGGGATGGGATCCACAATGCAACTCGAGGTTGATTGTGTCGAGAGCAGTCTTAACCATTGCAAAGACCGCATTCTTCAGGGGAGAAGATGATGAACCCTCGTTAGCTAGCGTAGAAACAAGAGTGTAACCAACCCTGCCGTAAGCAGCGTCTTCAAACTTGTTGACGATTGCGGCTGGTGGAAAAGGCTTTACAGCTCTCTCAATGGCTTCAAGGGCTGTCTTATTCCGGGCCTCAGATATGTAAACCTTGCAACAACCAAGCATCCTCAACATCTCCTCCTAATACAAATAAATAACGTGCGTTTGTTACTAGTACATGTCTATGGTGGCTGAAAGAAAGAAGCTGTGGCATTATTATTATCTACCACATTTAGATCTGTGGCCAGCATTCAGACAGGTCCAGAAAAAGGACAACCCAATAAAAAAGCTAACATTTTTTTGTGTCTAAAGAAAAAGAGGAACTTTGAGAGAACAAGGATACAAATACAGTACATACAACAGAGTGACTCTTGTTAGAAGTCGAGATTGGAGGATGGGTTGGGGTATCCCTTGTACACCAATAATTTCTTGGATATGCCGAGAGATGCGCATATGATGTTGAATTTGACCTTGAGATCATCCTTGATATCGTCTTTGGTTTCGTCCTCGGGATCCAAGAGAGGGAACTTATCGAGCAAGGCTTGGAAATCATGGAGATGCTTGAGGAGCTGAGGAGACAAGGCAGGACGGAGAGCAGGGGAGTTCCACAGAGAAGAGCAGCCCCTGTAGAAACCGATCAGCTCGCCTGTCTCGAACCCAAGTTTCAAACCCAGATGACGAGCGTCTTCCCGACCCGACACAAGACCCGCTTCGTAACCCTCGTCGAAACCTTGTTGTATGTGTGTATCCTCTAGGTGCAATATACAATCGAAGATATCATCCGAATTCATAATCGAATTGAAAATCCTATTTGATCACAACAAAACGTAAATCAAATTGAAAAAGGAGGAACGAAAAAGAATACCACAAAAACTTACCAAGTGACGATATCTCTCAAAAGATAGATTTATCGCAGCAGCAGAATCAGAGAGGAGAGGAGAGGAGATCCGATTAGAGATGTATCTTTATACGTTTCAAATTTAGTTTAGGGTCAAGAGGAGGTTTAGGGATTTCTTAGATGTTTGAATCATGATATATTACTTTTGATCGGCCCAACATAATTAGGCCTTTATCTTAATTGGGTTAGAAAATGATCGGTCCAACATAACTGGGTCCTCCTAAGAATTGGGTCAGAAGCAAATGGGAGTGGTGAGTTGATTATTCACTGATTCATTCCTTATGTCATGTGGCTTTTCTACTTTTCTTATTAACTCTTCTTACCAAACTTGTGTGCTTCAAACCTTAGTTTAGGATAAGCAAAAGGAGAATATGCATGTGATCCATCTCAAAAATTCATAGAGTTTTAGTCAGAAAAGAGCTGAATAAACAGACAACAGGGGTCTCTAGGCTAGACTGGCTAGTAGGCGATCAAGCTACATATAGCTTGATTCATTAAAACAAACAAATTTGAACTTTTTTGTAGAAAACAAAAAAAAAACAAAATGAGAAAGACGTTGGTTGATTGGTTGGTTCATCAATCTTCACTCATTAGTTATAAGATTTGAGCACGGCTCCGCACAAGTGACACACGATGTCCTTCCAAGCTTTGCTGTAAAAAGGGAGCCCACAGAATCTTGTGGAAGTTCTCATGTCCGCCACCACTGCTCCTCCTCCGCACCTCGAGCATAAACCGGCGGCCGGCTTCCTCCCCAGGACTTGCTTCCTCTGGTATATAAGGAAACAGAAGATGGACATCCTATTCTTTCTTCTACTTTTTCTTCACCCACAGATATATAGATAGATCAATAATGTTTGTGTGTTAAGGCTTATTCAGGTCTTTAAATTGAAGGGGGTAAGTGTCTTCTTAAATAGAACATTTTTGCTAAACCATTTGGATCGCCCGCCACGTGTCAGTTGTCTCGCTGACTTCCCTTACTCTCGTTGACTTTTCTTTCTTTCTATTTTCACATTTCATTTTATAATCAACAGTACACTTCATCTTCTTACATCACGCTCAACTGCCTGACATTTAATAGCATACGAGAGCCAGAGAAATCCCATATCCCCCATTAACTATAGCCATTGACTTTTCCCATTTTGGCATTATCATGCAACACAATAATACTTATGCCCACCAACCCATTGCCTTGAACAAACTGCCCTATTGGTCGGTTTTTAGGATTTGATTGGCAGAGCATTAGAAGAGCATTATGCTTTTTATTAATTAATTATTTTAATTTAAAAAGCATATAGAACATTAGAAGAGTATTTGGAGGTTGCAAATGCTTTATGTCTTCTATGCTACATGAAGCAATTCCACAACATTAACCTCTAAAATATTATTTTTAAAAAAAAATCATATAATTAATTATTTTTGTTAATTAACATTAAATATAGGCATATATCATAATTTTAATTTATATATTTAAAATTATTATTATTAATATTTTATTTTTTCTACTATTTAAAAAAAATATTATTACAGATAATAATTTAATAAATATAATTTTCACAGACAAATAAAATGGGTCACCAAAGACTCTGAGATCGAAGGAATAGCGGTTGATTACTTCACAAAAATTTTCACAACAACGAACCCATCAGATTTTGAAAGCTTCCTCCAGGAAGTCCCAACAACGATAACCGATCAGATGAACAGCAAACTCATGGCATACGCCACTGAGGAGGAGATACGTACAGCTTTATTTATGATGCATCCAGAAAAAGCTCCGGGACCGGATGGATTAACAGCTTTATTTTATCAGCAATCTTGGGATATAGTGAAAAGGGATCTGATATTATTGGTGAATGACTTTTTGACGACGGGAGAATTTGATAAGAGACTAAACACTACAAATATTTGTCTAATACCAAAGACGGACCGACCAACCAGAATGACGGAATTACGCCCAATAAGTCTCTGTAATGTGGGATATAAGATAATTTCAAAGGTATTATGCCAAAGACTTAAGGTACTGTTACCTAGCCTAATATCGGAAACACAATCAGCATTCGTGGCAGGAAGATTAATATCAGATAATATACTGATAGCCCAAGAGATGTTCCATGGACTAAGGACAAACCCATCATGTAAAGGAAAATTCATGGCCATTAAAACGGATATGAGCAAGGCTTATGATCGGATTGAATGGGGATTCATGGAGAAAGTCTTAGGAAAGATGGGATTTGCGGAACAGTGGATCCAACGTATAATGATATGCATTACCACAGTTCAATATAAGGTTTTACTAAATGGACAGCCACAGGGACATATCGTTCCAGGTAGAGGATTACGGCAGGGGGACCCCCTATCACCCTATCTATTTATATTATGTACGGAAGCTCTTATTGCAAACATAAAGAAAGCGGAAAAGCTAAAGCAATTGACAGGGCTAAAGGTTGCAAGAAAAAGCCCAGCGGTTTCTCACTTACTCTTTGCGGACGATAGCTTATTTTTCTGCAAAGCTACGACTGAGGAGTGTCAGACGATTTTACGAATCCTAAAAGAGTATGAGGGCGTATCTGGTCAACAAATAAATTTTGAGAAATCATCGGTACAATTTGGGTATAAAGTGGAAGAAACGATACGCGTGGAGATGAAAAATATATTGGGAATCACAACGACGGGAGGCATGGGAACATATTTGGGGATCCCGGAGAGTCTTGGAGGGGCCAAAACACAGATTTTCAGTTTTCTCCAGGACCGGCTTCATGGACGAGTGAATGGTTGGACAACTAAATACTTGACGAAAGGTGGAAAAGAGGTGGTAATTAAATCAGTGGCTACAGCCTTACCAAACCATGTTATGTCCTGCTTTCGCCTACCGAAAACGGTGACAAGAAAATTAACAAGTGTGGTATCCCAATTCTGGTGGAGCGCTGGTGGGGGAAATAACGGAATGCACTGGATTGCATGGGAGAAGTTGTGTCAGGATAAAGATAACGGAGGCATCGGATTTCGAGCTTTCGATGATATAAATACAGCTTTCTTAGCCAAACAATTATGGCGGTTGATTGATAAGCCTGATATACTTTTCTCAAAAGTATTTAAAGGAAGATATTTCAGGAAAACAGATCCACTAGATCCAATACGATCATACTCACCATCCTATGGATGGAGAAGTATAATCTCAGCTAGATCTCTGGTTAAAAAAGGACTAATTAAAAGGGTGGGTTCAGGTGCATCCATTTCAATATGGAATGACCCATGGATTCCAGCCTACCGCCCGAGACCAGCAACCCGTAATCCTCTCTCGAATATTACTGTATATACGGTTGACCAGCTGATTGATCAACAAAGACGAATATGGAATAAACCATTGATAGACGCGGTAATGGACCCAAATGATGCTAAACTGATTCAGAGCATGCCAATTAGCAAATTCAACAAGCCGGACATAGTCGGGTGGCATTTTACCAAATCAGGTCGCTATTCGGTAAGATCAGGATACTATACAGAAAGAGAAGTCCCGGACGTGGGTCATTATGAGATAGTTATGGGTCCGGATATTAAGGGATTACAATCACATTCTTGGAAGCTAGATTGCTCTCCAAAACTGAGACATTTTATATGGCAGATAGTAACAGGTTGTCTGGCGGTCACAACGAAACTGAAATCAAGAGGAATCAAATGTGATACTTATTGTGTAAGATGTGGTGCTGAGGAGACAATAAACCACGTTCTGTTTGAATGCCCACCGGCCCTTCAAACATGGGCTTTGTCACGAATTCCGACAAATCCACAATGCTTCCCGACAGATGCACTTTTCAGAAATATGGACCACCTTTTCTGGCGACTGCCACCACAGGAAACGAATGGACAGTTCCCTTGGATCCTATGGTATATCTGGAAAAGTAGAAATGATATGGTATACAATCAGGTAGACAGGGATCCCAATGAGACATTGAGGTTGGCGGAGACGGAGTACCTGTCATGGGAAGGAGCCCAGACGAATACAAAAGTCATTAATCAACGGAATATGGGAAACAAAGACTCAGGAACAATCAATGAGACACCAGCAGGACAATGGTGTTTTGTGGATGGATCTTGGAAGGAAGGGGATGCTTTTTCGGGACAAGGATGGTACAGTTGTTATGAAGGGGAAAGGAACATATTGATGGGTGCCATGAATAGTAGGCAGAGTCTATCGCCGCTTCATGCGGAGTTTGAGGCGTTACTATGGGCCATGGAATGTATGACTTTCTTTGAGCAAAGGCATATCACATTTTCAACTGATTATTCAGAAGTGGTGACGATAGTATCTGAACCGGAGAATTGGCCAGCTTTTGAAGTTTACATCGAAGAATATGAAAGAAGGAGGCTGTTCTTCATGACTTTTGCGCTCAAGCACATCCCTCGCACAAAAAACAAGACGGCAGATAGATTAGCACGAAGTGCGCGTCTAAGGCAGTCAGCAAGCACACATATCGAGCCGGAACCACCGATGTGGATGATACGAAATTAGAGTTCATTTCTACGTTGTTGTCAAAAAAAAAAATATATATATATATATATATATATATAATTTAAATATATAAAAGATAAATCACTTATGGTCAAAATATAATATATAATACTTTAGAGTAACTATAGTTAAATCTTTTTTATATTTAATCACTAACAGTTGTGCCAATCACTAAAATGTGTATACTAATCATACATCTTAAGTAGCATATTGTTTCTGCTACTTGCTGCTAATGCTCTGCTATGAGAGTTCCAATCATGCTTTTAGTAAGGTCATGCTTTTAGTAAGGTCAGAATATAAGAAAAAAAGTTGTATTGGGTTCATTCAAGAGCTTGAACTCAAATTTAAGAGGGATCACTCGAAGAATTTTACTATTTCATTTACTAAAATTACATAATTTTAGACAAAATATGTTATATCTAAACTTTACATGTGTGTCATTTGACACTCCATTGTTTTTAACGAATCCATCCCTATAAGGAATCTGTCCAAACTTTGCATGTTTATAATTCAGAATCTGAGGCTTTTTTTTTAAGAGTGATGGTTGAAAACAAAAACAGAAAAATTAAGTAAGTGTTATAATTATTCTATATATATCTCTAGTTATATATATATGTGTTAATATAAATTTTCAACATTATTGAATGGATCGTAAGAAAATAAAAGAGAACAAGGAGAGGAAGTACTAAGGAGAGAAAGTAAGAGAAGGGTAGGATTTTATTACCTCCGTACAACAACCGAATGCTATCTTATATAGGAAAATATTAGACAAGTTCTATTATACATAATGATGGTTAATGATGATAATGGGTTCCATATTTTGACTTTGTAACACTCCATTTTTGACTTTGTAACACTCCTCCTTGGAGTCCATTGTCATTCCTATTTTTTTGAGATAATTGCCTCGTTAAAAACCTTTCTAGGAAAACCCTGTGGGAAAAACCGCAGTAAGGTAAAAGAGTTCAACTCTGCAAGCTCCCCCTCGAATGATTAGAGCAGGTCTTGTTGATGACACATTCCAATGTTGTGTACATGTTTTCGGAACATTGAAGTAGGTAGTGACTTTGTGAAGAGGTCTGCAGAATTATCCGATGATCGAACATATTTTACTTCAATCTCTTTATTCTTCTCAAGTTCCTGGGTGTATGAGAAGAACTTCGGTGTAATATGTTTAGTTTTGTCGCTTTTGATATATCCTTCCTTTGTTTGAGAAACGCATGCAGCATTATCTTCATATAAGATAGTTGGTTCTGTACATACGTGTATTCCGCTACTTGACTGAATATGTTCACTTATTGATCTAAGCCAAACACATTCTCTACTTGCTTCATGGAGGGCGATGATTTCAGAATGGTTTGAGGAAGTGGCCACAAGTGTTTGTTTTGAGAACGCCATGATATAGCGGTTCCTCCAACTGTGAAAACATATCCTGTTTGTGATCGAGCTTTATGAGGATCCGATAAATATCCTGCATCTGCAAAACCAACCATTTGTCCGTTTGAGTCTTTAGGATAAAATAATCCTAAATCAATTGTTCCTTGAAGGTAACGAAAGACATGCTTGATCCCATTCCAATGTCTTTGTGTTGGAGATGAACTGAACCTCGCCAAAAGATTAACAGAAAATGATATATCAGGTCGAGTACAGTTTGCAAGATACATAAGTGCTCCTATTGCACTTAGATATGGTACTTCGGGACCAAGAATATTTTCATTTTCTTCTTGTGGTCGAAAAGGGTCATTTTCGACATTAAGTGATCTAACGACCATATGAGTACTAAGAGGAGTTGCTTTATCCATGTTGAAACGCTTTAACACTCTTTTAGTATATGTGGATTGATGTACAAATATACCATTATCAGAATGCTCAATTTGTAAGCCAAGACAATATTTTGTTTGTCCGAGATCTTTCATCTCAAATTCTCCCTTCAGATAGCTTGTTGCTTTTTGTATTTCTTCATGAGTCCCTATAATGTTTAGATCATCAACATATACAACAATAATAAAAAATCCGGATGATGTTTTCTTGATGAAAACACATGGGCATATAGGATTGTTTATGTACCCTTCTTTAATCAAATGTTCACTGAGACGATTATACCACATGCGTCTGGATTGTTTTAAGCCGTACAATGATCTTTGCAATTTTATTGCACATAACTCTTTTTGTTTAGAACTTAATGCTTCTGGCATCTTAAATCCTTCAGGGATTCTCATATATATGTCAATGTCTAATGATCCATATAGATATGCCGTGACAACATCCATTAGACGCATCTCAAGATTTTTATTTGCCGCTAGACTCATTAAAAATCTGAACGTGGTTGCATCCATGACAGGAGAATATGTTTCTTCATAATCAATACCAGATCTTTGAGAAAAGCCCTGAGCTACGAGACGAGCTTTGTATCTAATAATCTCGTTCTTCTCATTTCGCTTTCGAATGAATACCCATTTGTATCCAACGGGTTTCACAGCTTCAGGTGTGACTATAATAGGTCCAAATACCTCTCGTTTGTTAAGCGAATCAAGTTCAACTTGGATGGCATCTTTCCATTTTATCCAGTCATGCCTCTTTTGACATTCATAAACAGATTTTGGTTTTGGATCTTCGCTTTCTTCATTTATTTCTTTTGATATGAAGTACGAGAAAATATCATCAACATCATTCATTTTGTTTCGATTCCACATTTTTCTATTATGAATGTATTTAATAGAAATCTCATGATTTTCTTCGGATTCAGAATGTTTGATATATTTATTATCCCCATGATTCATTTCATCTGAAATTTCTGTCGTATCGGAGAGATTTTGCTTCTCAGTCTCCTTTCGTTTTCTAGGATTTTTATCCTTAGAACCAATAGGTCTACCACGCTTTAAACGTGTCTTAGACTCTCGTGTATCAACTTCTTCCCCACGCTCCTGTGGTATTTCAATAGAGCAGGGGCATTTGCGGCTGGTATATGCGATTTTGTTACCGTTTTGGTATCAGCAAATGCATCAGGTAGCTGATTTGCGATACTTTGTAAATGCATAATTCGACGGACTTCTAATTCCGATTGTTTTGTAGGAGGATCAAGATGTAACAGAGATGGTACACACCATTTGATTTCTTTTTCTACTTCTTTATTTCCTCCCCCTAGAACCGGGAACTCTTTTTCATCAAAATGGCAATCAGCAAAACGTGCCGTAAAAACGTCACCAGTTTGCGGTTCTAGGTACCGTATAATTGATGGAGAATCACAACCAACATATATTCCCAACCTTCTTTGTGGTCCCATCTTTGTATGCTGGGGAGGTGCAATTGGCACATATACAACACAACCAAAAATTCTCAGATGAGAAATATTTGGTTCTCGTCCAAAAGCTAGCTGTATTGGAGAGTATTTATGATATGCACTTGGTCTTACCCGAATAAGTGCTTCTGCGTGCAAAATAGCATGTCCCCATATAGAGGTCGGGAGTTTTGATCTCATGATCAATGGTCTTGCAATCAATTGCAGACGTTTAATTAATGATTCTGCCAAACCATTTTGTGTATGGACATGTGCGACAGGATGTTCAACATCTATTCCAGTTACCATACAATAATCATTGAATGCTTGGGATGTGAATTCACCAGCGTTGTCTAGTCTAACTCTCTTTATTGGATAATCAGGAAACTGAGCTCTTAGTTTGATTATCTGAGACAGAAATCTCGCAAATGCCACATTTCGAGATGATAATAGACAAACATGTGACCATCTACTAGACACGTCAATCATTACCATGAAATAGTAGAATGGTCCATAAGGTGGGTGTATTGGTCCACAAATATCGCCTTGAATTCGTTCAAGGAATTTTGGTAACTCTTTATCTATCTTGGTTGGAGATGGCCTTATAATTAATTTCCCTAGAGAACATGCAACACATGTCATTTTATTCCCCTGACAAATTTCTTGAATTTTCAGTGAATGGCCATGTGAGTTCTCAATAATTTTCCGCATCATGGTAGTGCCTGGATGGCCAAGGCGGTCATGCCAAAGTGTGAAACCATCATGATTTCTTTTGATCACAAGATGTGATTCTACGACATTTATATATGTATGATGCAAACCAGAAGGGAGTTTTGGTAACTTTTCTAATACTTGCCCTTTTCCCGAATTCTTAGAAATAATATACATGTACTTCTTCCCGTCCTCAGTTGCAGACTGAGTGTCAAATCCTTGAAGATATATATCTTTAAAGCTCAACAAATTCCTTTTAGAATTTGGAGAAAATAGTGCATTATTTATCGAGAATTTTGTACCATTAGGTAACGTAAAATTGGCTTTACCAATCCCTTCAATCAAGTCTGCAGGACCCGATATTGTGTTGACAGTGATATTTGTCGGTTTTAAATAAGAAAAATATTTTTTATGTTTCAAGATAGTGTGCGTTGTTCCACTATCTGGTATACAAATATCTCTAACATTCGTCTTGGATGATGTTCCATTTGCAATAAAATCCATTTCTGTGATAAACAAAAGAAGTTAATAAGATAATAAAATTTATGAAAGCACATATTTTACAATAATTATACATTATTAAACAAAGATAGCACACTAACTATACAATAATTATGACCATAATAATTATACACTAATATTTCACATGAGTGATAATTATTTATGTTACAATCACATCGATCTTCAAGAGTCATATGTTGGTCATTTTAGATTTCGGTAATCGCGGTCTCATCGAAATCATTTACAAAGTCAGACGCATCAAGGTGCGTTGTACCCTCAGAATTGATGGAACTTCGAGTCAATTCTACCGGATTCAGAATTGCTGTCAGGTTCCAGATAGCCTAGGATCTAGGGTCTAGTTAATTGAATCTGGATCTGATCTCGTGTTTACATGGAGATTGGCAGCGGAAGATGGTCAGATAAACGAGATATCTGAAGCGCCTCAGATGCTGCGCCTCTACTTCAGTCCACACACAAGCTGAATCCGCCGGGATGCTAGTACCGGGGCTCGGATCTCCTGGGAACTGAGTTCTTCGAGGTTTCTGTGTTTTCTCTCTAAGAAAACACTGTCTGGGCGGCGCTCGGTCTCCTTAGGTCGAATGTATAAAATCACTTATATACAGACCTCGACATAAACCGAAACATCAGTCTCGGTTTCGGCCTTGTGTCGACCGACACACTTAGTGGTGTCGATCGACACACATACTGTGTCGACCGACGCACCCAATGGTGTCGATCGACACACCTCATCAAAACTCATATTCGATGTGTATCCAATACACATCGACCAGACCATATGCTAATGATCAATCCCATACGAAGTATGTCCAACTTGCTTAGGTGTGTGACCCTGTAGGTTCACACGATGCTGGAAATGAGTTACAACTCATTTGTCATAAGCGGTTTCTAGCAAAACATTATGACTACCCAATATCACATGAATTGTCCGATCTCGGCAATACAACTATCTCTAGAGTGAGTACAATGTGATTTCAGGACATAATCCCAACAATCTCCCACTTGTACTGGAATCACCTATTCCTACAATCCCTTCGTCTCTATATCTCGATATGGCATAAGGCAAGAGACTGTGTCATCCTTATTATAGCCAACATCATGTTCATGAACTCCTGATCTATACTGATAAAACAAACGACTGACAATCACCTCGTTTGAGCACGGCCATGCATTTTCTCAGTATCAAATCTTCGATGGGCCCTGAGATATTTATCTTCCGTTCTAGGAGGGACAAATCCCATCTTGTTCCATCCCTGTTCCTACACATACTTCATGATACGCCTAAGCAATGCCGTTATAGTCACCAGTTACGGAACGATATTTGACAAGGTCAAATCGCACCAATTCATATGCTAGAAAGCATGATGAACTCAGGTCTAAGGACTATACTCTATATTCGTAATGAGAAACTCTCATGACACATATATAACTATCCTGTAGAGTTCTCATTAGCGGGTCATGTCCGATCATATGTTCACCAACATATATCTATGTGACTGACTGTGATACTCATATCATTGACTCAATGAAACTTAGTCAACAGTCACCTCACAAGCTAGTCTTTCGCGGTTGTCAGTGTCTCACTTTGACAATCTCGACTAGGGACAATCGTAATTTATGTCATCTTTTACTTATAGGGTTTCATGATCAAGTCCTCAACTTGATGACCTATAAAATGAACATAAAATACTTTGGGACCATTACTTAATTATCCAATAATTAAATAATACCGATGTCAGTTTAACTTACATAAACACTACCATAGCATGTCTATGTAAAGATTATAACATAACTAAAATAACTCCCACTGGAATCAAGATCATCTGTTCAGATATCTTATACCTACAACAACAGAATAAATCTTGCGCTTAGGTTGTGGGAGAGACTGCGGTGTTTTTGCTTGAAACAATTCCAACAAACCACACCGCCATTCAGATAAAAACACTATTCTACGGTCCACTGCTTGGAGCCCTTCCAACAGATAGCACCGTTATTAAGACAAAAGGATATGCCAGGTGGGAACCGGGAATCTTCTTTGTCCGTCGAACTACTTTCAACTGGTTCGTCACTTTATCAGTTCACCACGAACCTATCCTTAGTGTTCCTCAAACACTTGGGATATTTCTGGTAACTGTTCAATGATTATTACCGGAACATTTTGGTATTTTTTTCTCGTCACGCTATATGCGTAAGCTGCATCTAGACGAGCGCAAACATGGCATTCATGATGGATTCTATTGCATCAGCATAAGCAATCACACTCATTAATACTAGTTCAGACAGTGTTCAATAACACTTCTTCTTGCTAATATTGTTACTAGCTCAGCCAGTGTCCAAAACACTTCATCTTGCTTAGATTATTGCCATAAGACCTTTGGTATGAAGCCATTATTGGAATCATGCATATTGGAACTGTCCAATACCTTGTCAACATAAGGATTTTGACACGATCCAACTAGCCTTTCTGATCCATTCCAATGGATCCTAATTCCAAGAACTTTCACGGCCTTCTCCAATGGCTATCGTTGAATTTGACTTCCGACCCAAATCTTGATAAGACTTTGGCGTTGGAACATCGTTTATGAGATTAAGTATGTTGTCTACATACAGTGTGAGAATTGCAATTACGCTCCCACTAGTCTTCTTGTAAAACGCATGGTTTCATTTTTTCTGATCAAGTCAAAACTTTTGACCACATTATCAGAATGTTGATTCCAACTCCAAGATGTTTGCTTCAATCCAGAAATGGATCGGTGAAGTTAACATGCATACCCAGCCAATTTTCGGAGTTGGGGCTCACCATCGCTTCTTTGAATTTCGCATGCTCGTCACTTTTCAATGATCAATAGATCACGGCAATTGGTTACGAGAAATCACTCTCGAGTTAGTGACGAATCCTTTCGGATCTGCGAATTTCAGGCTCCACAGGTGCAGATCCTACAGCACTTTGTAGATCTCACCGCTGCTTTCCCTTAACAGGTCGAGCAGCCTCCTGTGTTTGTCGAATTTCTTCGATGTGTACTTTTACTCCCACTGTTCCTTTTGAAAGTACGATCTTTCTCAAAAGGCACAGTTCCGAACAACAATACTTTGTCCTCGGATTGGTTGCAAAAGTAGCAAGCCTTGGTTTCTTTAGGACAACCAGCGAGGTAGAACTTATCAGATATGGGTTCAAGTTTGTTTGTTGACTACTGTCTTACACAAACCTTGCAATCCCAATTAATCAGAAAAACAAATTTGGAAATCACCCAGTCCACATCCAATGTGGTGTTTTTCACTGATTCTGATAGAAACTTATTTAGCGTAAACATATACATTTTAGAACGTATTCTTAAATGATTATGGAAGATTCCTGTGACTCATCATTAATCGGAGCATATCTAATAAGATCTGATTCATTCTGTTAGATGATCACCCAATTCTTGACTCAAGTATTTTCCTCCGCGATTCAATCGAGGATCTCAATACTTCTGTCAAATCGGTTCTACACTTCATCTTGGAACTCCTCAAGGGGTTCCTGCTCGTGTCTCATCAAATGAACACAGCCATACTTATTGATGTCATCAATAAGGTAATGAAGTACAGAAGATTTCCTTTTGCACTAATGCTCATCGGGCCGCATACATCAGTATGTGTAAGGCCCAATAAGCCTTTGGCCCGTTTCCTTTAGCTCTGCTAAAAGGGTCTTAGTCATTTGGCCCAGTGAGAAGAATTCATATCTCAAATGATTAATAATCAAATGAGTCCAAAACTATGGAACTTCTGAATCCGCTTCACTTTGTGTGGTTAAATGACTATGCTAAGGAAAAATCCGCTTCACTTTGTGTGGTTATATGGAACTTCTGAGTCTTGACAGTAGACAAGATTTGGGCAAGACATCAAGGTTACTTGATATTTAGTTTGAGGAAACTAAACCCAAAAGTTTAGCAAATCAATCTCTTAAGTCATGTAATTGTTGATGTTTAGCACTGCAAATCCATCAACATAACTACCTGCCTTACTCACGTAATTGTGGAACCAAGCTCTTGGCTAGACCATCACACAACGAAATGAGTCTTGACAGTTGACCATATTGAAGCTAAGCTTTGATCAAGGTTTAAGTCTAGTTTGGTTTCTGCAAACTCAAGGTTCAATACCCAGAATTTCGAGTTCTGTGTCGATCGACGCAAACTCTGTCTGTCGATCGACACCACCAGACTAAACCGAACTTCAATAACCGGTTAATCCAATTAACCCGGTTCATTGAACCGGTCATGTCGATCGACACAACCCGTGTGACGGTCGACATAGACCTTAACTGAAGACAGTTTTGATAATTGGTTCAATCCAATTGAACCGACTTATCAGATCAAACTGATCTTAACCATTCAAATCGGTTTATGCTAATTTCGATAACTGGTTCAATCCAATTGAATCAATTCATCCAATTTTAAACCATTTTAACCAATTTCAACTGATTGCGATAACCGGTCCAATTCAATTGAGTCGACTTATCCAATCAAACCGATTCAACTCATCGGTTCATTATAATTGAGATAATCAGTTCAATCCAATTGAACCAATTCATCCAATTTAAACTGATCTATTCGGACTTAACCAATCATGATAACCGGTCCAATCCAATTGAACCGATTAAACATTCGCTAGGTATGTGTCGACCGACACTAACCTGTGTCGATCGACATTGGACCGAATCTGTTCTGTATCGACCGACACTAAACCTGTGTCGATCGACACAATAGTATTTCGTTTTTTCTTCGCGAAAAACCCTAGCCGCCGACTCTGTCGAATTCGCCACTCTGTGTCGACCGACACACCTAGTGTGTCGATCGACACTGTGCGAAATCACAGATTCGATTTTCGATCATAATCGATCTCACCTGTTCTAACCAAACAACCTAGTTTGCGAATCTAAATAATCAAATTCATTTAGACAGGTTGATTCAATGGAAAACCCTAAGGCTCTGATACCACTGATGGAACTTCGAGCCAATTCTACCGGATTCAGAATTGCTATCAGGTTCCAGATAGCCTAGGATCTAGGGTCTAGTTAATTGAATCTGGATCTGATCTCGTGTTTACCTGGAGATTGGCAGCGGAAGATGGTCAGATAAACGAGATCTCTGAAGCGCCTCAGATGCTGCGCCTCTACTTCAGTCCACACACACACAAGTTGAATCCGCCGGGATGCTAGTACCGGGGCTCGGATCTCCTGGGAACTGAGTGTTGGAATTATGTCCAGTAATCTCTGTACTGTCTCTAGAAAGTAAGAGTATGTCAATGATCAGACATAAGTCATATAATACTGGGGGTCATGATGGCTTGCTAGAGTCCGCTCATGATCTATAAGTCTTGGACTTATTGCCTTTATTATATGATCCCATATGGGTCACACGCCTAAGCTAACGGGAAAATACGAAGGAACGGTTTAGCAGAAGTACGGTAAAAGTGCTAGGCATTTACTGTACTTAGAGAGACTAAAGGGCCTGATTAAATCCAAGGGATTTAATCAGAACTGAGAATTGGGCCCAAAAGCCCATAAGAACTGGACAAGGGTTTTATTAAATAAAACTTGCCCTAGCTCTAATTCTCCTAAGCATCTGCGCCGCCAACTCTCTCTCTCTGCGCCTCCTTCTTGCTCGGTCTAGCAGCCACTTTCCTGTGCGTGCGTGTGTGAGCCTTTGGAGGATCCATCTCTTGGTGGTTCTGCTGATCTCTGACCCTTACCTCCCATTCCGCTGCAAAACAAGGTAACAGGTGAGATCTATTATGTTTCTAATCAAGAGAACCTAGATATGCATGTTTAGTAGGATGAATCAATCTGAGAATTGAATCAGGAGACACTAAACGATCCAACAGTGGTATCAGAGCCATTGGTTCTGTGGTTTTTCTTGTTTAGAATCATGTTTAGGATTGTTTAAAGAGGTGTTTTTGAATCAATCTACTGATAAGAGAAAACACTTAAGAAACAAAGAATTAAAACCTAAACAAACAAGAAATCGCATGATCCAATCTATATGAATTGGTATGCGTCGGAGTGTTGATCAGTTTCGGATCACACGTCCGGATCGTTTGATGCACAAACCGATCATGGATCGGCTTGTGTCGACGACACGATCGCAGGAGTTGGACCGTACGACCGAGCGGTTTGGATCGGACGATCGCACGATCGATCGCGATCGCATCCCGCTTCGTCCCGTCGAGTCTGTCCCGTGCTGTCCCGAGCGTCCCGTTTGAGCATCGAGATGGACCGAGCATTGTCCGAGCATCGTCGCGAGAGAGATGGACCGATCTTGGATCGTGTCCGTTGCTTGCGGCTGGCCGATGTCTCGTCTCGATTGCGGCTAGGTCACGGCCGTGATCGGTTCGTGACCAATTCGGCTCGGTTCGGTTTAAAATCTTATTAAAATTAATCGTCTTGGTTTAATAAACAGACTTAATAAATTTATTAAGTTCTGGTTAAACCGGGATAAGAAATCCAAAGTCGAAAAATTGGATTTTGTGCCTAAACCAGTGATTTTCTAATTTGATTTGGTTGGACCAAATAAATTGAGAAAATCCGGTTTAGTAAATAACCGGTTGACAATTGTGGTCATCGTAGTAATTAATTTTGGTTAAGACCAATTTTAATGAACCAGACCGGTTATGTCATTTAATTGGGCAATTGGGTTATGTCTTGGACATAGACCAATTCTTGGGCCTCGGGCCAAGAAGTTAAAACAATTGGGCCAATTATTTGAGTCTTTTCTTCAGAATTAATTTAAAATTTATTTTATAAAATTATAAAATCGATTTTTAAACTAATAAGTTTCCAAAATTTTGAAATTAGAAAGTTTCTTAAATTAGAAGTTTCTAGATTTGCATGTTTTGGATTTTAGGAAATTTCTATATTTAGAAAGTTTCCAATTTTAGAAAGTTTCCAATTTTAGAAAGTTTCCAATTTTAGAAAGTTTCCAAAATTAGTAGGTTTCCCAAAAAGGAAAGTTTCCCAAAATAGTAATCTTCTGTTTTGGGATAAAATTTTAATAAACCTACGAACCTCAAATAATATCAACCGTTGGATGTCTTGTCCAGTCTATGTCAGCTGTCGAAGCCCATTCAATTGTACTCATGGCCTTACAGTGTGAGGGTGTCTACTTTTGCGTGGGTAAGACGGTTTGTGATTCATAAATGTCATTGGGAGTCCCAGACGTTAGTGATTACATGACTGTATAGTCTGGTTTTCTTGACTAGGCCATCGGGAGTCCCGGGCCTTGAGACATCAGAGTGGATTGGGCCTCGGGCCCAGATTCACAACCAAGAGTTATATCACGGATATAATTAGCCGAGATAGGGCTTACCGATATAAGCTAAGATTGGGTGACGGCCAGTGGCCCATTTTGATCTTAGTTATATGTGGATCTTGGAATCATTATATTCTATTGAGGGTAACTTATGTTATTGAATATAATGCGTGATTAATCATATTAAATTTAATACAAGATTAATCATATTGAACATATTAACTAATAACCTTTTTATCTTATATTTCAGCTATGACTACTACAAGCACACAAAACACATTCTCAATCCGGTCTGTTCTCGAGAAGGAGAAGCTGACTGGAACGAACTTCCTGACGTGGTCAAGGAACTTGAGGCTAGTCCTCAAGCAGGAGAAGAAGGATTATGTCCTTCGTGATCCCCTCCCCGAGAGGCCTCCTGCCAATGTCGCCAGGACTCTGCATAATGCTTGGGAAAAGCATTCGTCAGATGAAAATGATGTCTATTGCCTGATGTTGGCGACAATGACTGCTGAGCTGCAAATGCAGTTCGAGAGTGTGTTGTCACCCATCGAGATAATGGCAAGCCTGAAATCGCTTTTTCAGGAGCAAGCAAGGACTGAGAGGTTCCAGACAGTTAAGAACCTCTTAGACTGTAAGTTGGCTGCAAATGCGGCAGTGAGTCCTCATGTCTTGAAGATGATGGGTTATCTCGATCATCTTCAGAAACTCGACTGCCCTATCAGCCAGGAACTTGCCTGCGACATCGTTCTGCAGTCTTTACCTGCAAGCTATGATCAGTTCATTCTGAACTTTAATATGCATGGCTTGAGTAAGACGTTGCCTGAGCTTCACGGAATGCTCAAGACTGCAGAGCCCAACTTGAGGAAAAACGCCAAGGACCCCAATGTGCTTATGGTGCAAAAGGGCAAGGGCTTTAAGAAATCCTCTGCTAAGGATAAGGGAAAGGCTAAGGCTGTCCAAGTCTCGGACAAGGACACGCCAAAGCCCAAGCCCAAGTCTAAGGCTGGGCCTACTGACATCTGCAGGTTCTGTAAAGAACCAGGGCATTGGAGGAGAGAATGTAAGAAATTCCAAGAAGGTCTAAAGGAATTGAAGAAGAAGACTCTCGAGACTTCTTCATCAGGTATTTTTGTTATAGAAGTTAATACAACTACTTCTGATAATACCTCATGGGTTATGGATACTGGTTGTGGGGCTCATATTTGTACTAATATGCAGGCACTCAGGAACAGTAGGAGGCTGAAGCAAGGACAAGTGGAGCTACGAGTTGGGAATGGAGCGAAAGTTCCTGCACTAGCTGTAGGCACATACTTGTTGTCTTTACCTTCGGGATTGGTTTTAGAACTCAATAATTGTTATTTTGTACCTGCGATAAGCAGAAATATTATTTCAATTTCTTTGTTGGATTTGGAAGGTTATGATTTTTCAGTTAAGAATAAATTATGTTCCTTCAATCGCAACAATTTGTTCTATGGTTGTGCCCCTCTTACGAATGGGCTTTACATACTTGATCAATCCGCGCCAATTTATAACATTGATACCAAACGGTTCAAACCTAATGAGGAGAACCGAACGTTTCTATGGCATTGTCGTTTAGGGCACATCAGCGAGAAACGCATCAAGAGGCTCCATTCGAATGGACTTCTTGGCTCATTTGACTTTGAGTCATGTGAGAAATGCGAATCCTGCATGATGGGCAAAATGACACGGGCCCCCTTTAATAAACCTAACGAGAGGGCCAGTGACTTATTGGGCTTGATACACACTGATGTGTGTGGCCCAATGTCCACAAATGCAAGAGGAAACTATCAGTACTTCATTACCTTCACTGATGATTTCAGTAGGTATGGATATGTTTATTTAATGAAACATAAGTCTGAATCTTTTGAGAAGTTCAGAGAATTCCAAAATGAAGTACAGAACCAACTTGGCAAAAGCATTAAGGCTCTTCGGTCCGACCGAGGAGGAGAATACTTAAGCCAAGAATTCAGTGATCATCTAAGAGAGTGTGGGATCGTGTCCCAACTCACTCCTCCTGGAACACCTCAATGGAATGGTGTGTCTGAGAGGAGAAATCGGACCTTATTGGATATGGTTCGATCTATGATGAGTCACACAGACCTTCCAATATCCCTTTGGGGATATGCTCTGCTAACAGCAGTGTTCACTCTAAATAAAGCGCCATCGAAAGCAGTAGCAAAGACACCATATGAATTATGGATTGGAGTGGCTCCAGTGCTGTCTTATCTTAGAATTTGGGGTTGTGAAGCCTATGTCAAGAAATTAATCTCAGACAAGCTTACACCAAAGTCTGATAAATGCTACTTCATTGGTTATCCGAAAGAAACCAAGGCTTATTACTTCTATCTACGATCCGAGAACAAGATCTTTGTTGCCCGGGATTATAACTTTCTTGAGAGGGAGTTTCTCTCTAAGAAAGACAGTGGGAGTAAGGTACTGCTTGAAGAAATTCAAGATGAACAGGATACTGCTCAACCTAATGAGGAAGAGCAGCAGGAGGACCTACAAGAAATTGTAGAGCCTGAACCTGTAGTACCTGAAGTTCGAAGATCCGGGAGGATCCGTCACGAACCCGAGAGATATCAAGGATTCCTCGTGACTAACTGTCATGATCTTCTGATCATTGATGGTGATGAACCATCGAACTTCAATCAAGCCATGATGGGCCCAGATTCCTCTAAGTGGCGTAAGGCCACTGATTCCGAAATGGACTCCATGTCGGTCAACCAAGTGTTTTCGTTGGTTGACTTACCCGCTGGTGTAAAAGCCATCGAGTGCAAATGGATCTTCAAGAAGAAGATTGACGTGGATGGAAATGTCCAGATTTATAAAGCCAGGTTGGTGGCAAAAGGTTTCAGACAAGTTCACGGTGTGGATTACGATGAAACCTATTCACCAGTGGCTATGATGAAATCTATTCGGATTCTACTAGCAACTGCAGCTTTTCATGATTATGAAATTTGGCAGATGGACGTGAAAACCGCCTTCCTGAATGGAATTCTGGAAGAGGATGTGTATATGACACAACCTGACGGTTACATAGATCCAAAGAATGCTGGGAAAGTATGCAAGCTTCATAAATCCATTTATGGATTGAAGCAAGCATCGAGGAGCTGGAATCTTCGTTTTGATGAAGCAATCAAGCAATTTGACTTCATCAGAAACGAAGAAGAACAATGCGTGTATAAGAAAACTAGTGGGAGCAAGATAGTATTTCTTATTCTGTATGTCGATGACATACTGCTTCTCGGAAACGACGTTCCAATGCTGAAGTCAGTAAAGAACTGGCTTGGAAGTTGTTTTTCCATGAAAGACATGGGTGAAGCCGCATACGTTCTTGGAATCAGGATCTACCGGGATAGATCTAGAAGGCTGATAGGCTTGTGTCAAGATTCATACATTGACAAAGTCCTACAAAGATTCAGCATGAAAGATTCCAAGAAGGGCTTCACGCCAATGGTACATGGCACAACGCTAAGCAAGAAGCAGAGCCCTACGACGGCTGCTGAGCTTGAGCGCATGAAGAATATTCCTTATGCATCTGCAATAGGATCTATCATGTATGCCATGATCTGTACTCGTCCTGATGTTGCTTATGCATTGAGCATGACGAGTAGATACCAGTCAAATCCAGGTGAAAACCATTGGATTGCCGTCAAGAATATCCTGAAGTATCTAAGACATACTAAGGATAAGTTCTTGGTGTACGGTGGAAGTGATGTGCTTAAAGTCAGTGGATTCACGGACGCAAGTTTCCAGACAGACCAAGATGATTTCCGGTCACAGTCCGGTTATATCTTTTGTCTGAATGGCGGTGCAATCAGTTGGAGAAGCTCCAAGCAAGACACCGTTGCTGATTCCACTATAGAAGCTGAATATATCGCCGCTTCAGAAGCTGCGAAGGAAGCTGTTTGGATACGAAAGTTCATTATTGAACTAGGTGTGATACCAAATGCGGCTGAGCCTCTGGCACTGTTTTGTGATAACAATGGTGCTATTGCTCAGGCAAAGGAACCAAGATCACACCAGAAATCCAAGCATGTTCTAAGAAGATTTCACTTGATACGTGATATCATTAATAGAAAGGAAGTCAAGATCAGCCGAGTTCAGACAGATGATAACGTCGCTGATCCATTGACAAAGCCACTCCCAAGACCTAAGCTCGAGTTCCTGACTGAAGCTGTAGGCATTAGAAACATTGAAATGTAATCTAAATTTGAGTGGGAGTTTGAGGGCTTTATTTAGTTATTTGATATGTTCTTGTAAAACATTTTATGTTTAATGAAATTATTATTTCAAGATTATTTTAACTGTGATGAAATAATCGTTCCAAAGTGATATGAACCATTTTATAGGTCATCGAAGTAAGTGACTTGATCTTGAGTTATCAAAGTCATTTAGCTTGATCATGAGACCCTATATTTGATAGATGGCTTATATCATCATGTCCCTAGTCGAAGGTTGTTGAAATTGGAACACCAACAACCGTGTGAGACTAGATTGGTATGTGACTTATGACAAAGTCTCAGTGTGTCATAGATGCGCGGCATCAAAGTCAGTACATAGGTGTATGTAGGGTACATACGACCGGACAAGACCCGATTATAAGAACTCTTCAGGATATTTATATCTGTGTCATAAGAGATTCTTACTACGACTATAGAGTATAGTCCTTAGACCTGAGTTCGCATGCATGTGACTGCACATGAACTAATGCGCTTTGATCATTGTCTAATGCTGTCGTTAAGCGATAGTTATAAGGACCTTGTTTGGGTGTATTATGAAATGAGTAGTTTACAGTGATGGAACAAGACGGGATTTGTCCCTCCAATATAAATGGAGTGAATATCTCTAGGCCAATCGGAGATTTGAATACTGGAAAATGCATGGCCATGCTCAAACGGACTTTCCGAGTCGTTTGGATTGTCAGTATCAAATCAGAGTCCGATGAACAAGATTAGACTTTATAAGGATGACACTAATCTTGCCTTATGACTAATCGAGATATTGAGACAAAAGGATTATGAATACAGAGATTCCAGTTCAAGTGGGAGATTGTTGGAATTATGTCCAGTAATCTCTGTACTGTCTCTAGAAAGTAAGAGTATGTCAATGATCAGACATAAGTCATATAATACTGGGGGTCATGATGGCTTGCTAGAGTCCGCTCATGATCTATAAGTCTTGGACTTATTGCCTTTATTATATGATCCCATATGGGTCACACGCCTAAGCTAACGGGAAAATACGAAGGAACGGTTTAGCAGAAGTACGGTAAAAGTGCTAGGCATTTACTGTATTTAGAGAGACTAAAGGGCCTGATTAAATCCAAGGGATTTAATCAGAACTGAGAATTGGGCCCAAAAGCCCATAAGAACTGGACAAGGGTTTTATTAAATAAAACTTGCCCTAGCTCTAATTCTCCTAAGCATCTGCGCCGCCAACTCTCTCTCTCTGCGCCTCCTTCTTGCTCGGTCTAGCAGCCACTTTCCTGTACGTGCGTGTGTGAGCCTTTGGAGGATCCATCTCTTGGTGGTTCTGCTGATCTCTGACCCTTACCTCCCATTCCGCTGCAAAACAAGGTAACAGGTGAGATCTATTATGTTTCTAATCAAGAGAACCTAGATCTGCATGTTTAGTAGGATGAATCAATCTGAGAATTGAATCAGGAGACACTAAACGATCCAACACTGAGTTCTTCGAGGTTTCTGTGTTTTCTCTCTAAGAAAACACTGTCTGGGCGGCGCTCGGTCTCCTTAGGTCGAATGTATAAAATCACTTATATACAGATCTCGACATAAACCGAAACATCAGTCTTGGTTTCGGCCTTGTGTCGACCGACACACTTAGTGGTGTCGATCGACACACATACTGTGTCGACCGACGCACCCAATGGTGTCGATCGACACACCTCATCAAAACTCATATTCGATGTGTATCCAATACACATCGACCAGACCATATGCCAATGATCAATCCCATACGAAGTATGTCCAACTTGCTTAGGTGTGTGACCCTGTAGGTTCACACGATGCTGGAAATGAGTTACAACTCATTTGTCATAAGCGGTTTCTAGCAAAACATTATGACTACCCAGTATCACATGAATTGTCCGATCTCGACAATACAACTATCTCTAGAGTGAGTACAATGTGATTTCAGGACATAATCCCAATAAGAATGTTCAGCAATATTTACTTCCTTTCCTTTGCCCTTGGCGGATTCTTTAAACAATGCACAAAGGTGTGCAGGAGTACGACATACCCGCGACCAATGTCCCTTGGTACCGCATCTGAAACATGCTTCTTCTCGCTTCTGGGAGGTACTTCCTTGGTGTTCTTTTTCTTTAGGGGGTTGTTCAGATCGGACCCATTGGAATGATTTCCTGTCATATGGGTTGAATTTTCTCCCACGTCCGCGATAGTTTCGACGGCCACGACCCTGAAATGCCTTGTTTTCTCTCGCTGGATTCTTAGCATTTACTGCATTTGCTTCAGGAAATGCTTTAGATCCAGTGGGTCGAGTCATGTGATTCTTGATGAGGAGCTCGTTGTTCTTTTCCGCTAAGAGGAGAGCCACAACCAAATCTGAAAATTTGGTATATCCACGCAAATTATATTGTTGTTGGAGTGTGATGTGGTTTTTGTGGAATGTGGTGTAAGTCTTTTCCAGCATTTGATATTCCGTTATGGTTTCATCACAGTATCTCAGCTTGGCCACAATTCCTAATATAGCGGAATTATAGTTCATCACTTTGTCGAAGTCTTGGAACCTCAAATTTTGCCACTCGTCCCGAGCAAGTGGGAGTGTTATGTCTTTCCGATGATCAAAGCGATCTTTCAGAGACTTCCAAAGCTCTTTGGGATCCCTTATGTTGGCATAGTCGTATATGATACTCTCATCAAGATGTCTTCTAAGGAAGATCACCGTTGTGGCCTTTTCTCGGACTGTTGAGGTATTTTTCTCCTTAATGGTTTTTGATAAACCTTCAGATTCCAAATGGAGTTCAACATTGGTAGTCCAAGAAATGTAGTTCGTACCAGTGATGTCTAGAGCTGGAAATTGGAGCTTCTCTATGTTTGCCATTTGATTTCTAAAACGAAAAGAACAAAATACATTATTAGATAGATGATTTTATTAAAATATTTGAGGTACCGGAATAACTAGTGTGATTACAAGGAATACAAGTTCATAAAACATCAACATAAAAATCATTACATATTCTTCGGGAGAAAATTCTCCGATGAGTAAACAATAAAAGGAAACAAGTAAATAACCTATTACAAAAACTAAAAATGGATGAAACATTTTTCAGAAAAGGAAATAATTTGCTGAAGAAGGTTTTGGAGGAAAAGAAAATTGATGAGTGAAAATAATGAAAGATAAGTATATTTATAGATTTAAAAATACTGTTCATTAGCCGTTAAATAGCCGTTTGAAAAGTAAAAATAATTTAATCTTAAAAACAAAATTATTTATGACCGTTGGGAGTAAAAATATAAAAGATAAAAAGGAGAGTAATCTGAATATACTAATATACGATCAAAGATAACATACCAGATCAAATATAGAATTATATAGGTGGCCGAGCCTCCTTTAATAATAATTATAATATATTAATAGATTGTGAATAAATTATCTATGATAAGCATAAATAAATAAATAAATAAATTATGGTGACTTTAATCATCCATATAAACATACTTAATAAATAAATTATGGTGACCATAGTCATCCATTGTTAAAACTAAAAGTTAAAGATATTATGGTGACAAAGTCATCCATTATTAAGATTAAAATTAAATAATTATGGTGACAAAATCATCCATGTAAATGAAATAAACATTTAGGCGGTTAAACCGACCATTATGGTGCATAAGCAACCATTATAAATTATTTAACTATAAATGGGGCGGCTCTGCCGCGCTCTGATAATAATAACCGGTTAAAATGATATAAATAAAGTGATAGAGTGATCGTGCTGATAACGTGTTATAATTATTCTATATATATCTCTAGTTATATATATATATGTGTGTGTTAATATAAATGTTCAACATTATTGAATGAATCGTAAGAAAATAAAAGAGAACAAGGAGAGGAAGTACTAAGGAGAGAAAGTAAGAGAAGGGTAGGATTTTATTACCTTCGTGTGTGACCATTACAACAACCGAATGCTATCTTATATAGGGAAATATTAGACAAGTTCTACTATACATAATGATGGTTAATGATGATAATGGGCTCCATATTTTGACTTTGTAACACTCCATTTTTGACTTTGTAACAGTAAGAAGTTTCAACTACACTTAATTTTTTTGTCGACAATAAGTTTGTATTAAGTCTATTGGGCAATTTCAGGAAGAGTACAGACGCAGAATTAAAAATGGAGTACAAGCTATTGGGCTTTAGATGCCTAGTTACAAGATACCGAGAAAATCATAATTTTGGATAGAGAAGCTACACTTAGTTAAATGAAGAGGAACGGAGAAAAAAGAGAGAATCGATTTGTATGTTATATTCAAGACATAAGGGTGTGTGGTCAGAGAGCTTCCATCATTGCCTCATGCTTCATCTGTGCTGCTTCATCTGTGACACTCCATTGTTTTTAACGAATCCGTCCCTATAAGGAATATATCCAAACTTTGCATGTTTATGATTCATAATTAGGGGCTTTGATGGTTGAAAACAAAAACAGAAAAATTAAGTAAGAAGTTTCAGCTACGCTTAGTTTTTTTTTTTTGTCGACAATAAGTTTGTATTAGGCCCATTGGGCAATTTCAGGAAGAGTACAAATGCAAAATTAAAAATGGAGTACAAGCTATTGGGCTTTAGATGCTCAGTTACAGGAAACCGAGAAAATCCTAATTCTGGATAGAGAAGCTACACTTAGTTAAATGAAGAGAAATGGAGAAACAAGGGAGAATCTGTTTGTATGTTATATTCAAGACATAAGGGTGTGTGGTCAAAGAGCTTCCATCAAACTAGCCTCTAAACCGAACCAAACCAAAATGTGAAATAAACCAAAAGACAGCTAGGTACCCTACCTAGATCCGCCGCCGCTTACCGTCGACTCCAGCCGGCGTTCCAACCTCGGAGGACCGAGCTCATCTCACCTTCTCTTGGCGGAAGCAGTTTCTCCGAGAAGATCCCACAGACTTTCCGACAAGACCAGCCGAGGCTAGTCTTTTCGCCGATTCTCCCACGCGGTTCGCCTCTGGATTTATGACCTATCTCTGCCAGTCGTCTCTAGATCGCCACCCCTCCGTTGGGAAGAGGCTCCTCCACAGACTTTGAGAAACGACCGGAGTCTCCTCAACAAACATCGCCCTCTACTCTCTGGAGTTGCCTTTGAACACCCCCAACGCGGACTACGGACAATAGCCGCACCAGAGATGTCACAAGTGTTGAATGTCGTGGACGTTCCAGCCTGCTGAAGGTTAGGCCGACCCGTCCGCGATATTCAACCCTCTCGACCAAAGTTTAAGGCTTGCCAACCTGTACCAAGGCCGAAAGTTGTGTCGACTCGGACTAAGCCACGTATCATCAGGTGTTAGAGGGTTGTTCCTGAAAATATGTTATGCCTCGCAGAAAAATAAGATGTAATCAATATAAAATCTATGTCCGGATTTCTCAAATGACTTTAGTATTGAAAAAATCATATTTAATTTACGTACTTAGATTCGGGTGAACAACCAACTCAAAAAGTTACACCGGTTTCCTAAGTCCGAATCCTGCTTACTAACTAACCCGTCCCTAAGGTTTCCTGCGAAACAAAAGTTGTATAATGAGCAACCTATGATTACCCAGTGAGTCAAGGATCCGCTAAACGAAATGTTAGTGCCCAGCCCAACTCATAGCTAAAGCACAAGCAAATAAATGTGAAACAACAATCATCGAGTTCATGATAACCAACAACGCAAGCAGAAGCATGAATAAAAAGCAAACATGAAGTAATTCGTGAAACAATTCTACATTTGCCTTACAATATTTAAGTTGTTTTAAGACATTAATTTATCTCAGCCCCGTCAGGCCTTTACCAGCCACTCGATATTCGCACATCACAATGATGCGCTCGCTCCGTCTAATATAAATTCCCCATTCCTAATTCAGATGTAGTGCATACTGACCATAAGAAACGTGATGGGCCTGTGCTTATTAAAAAGGGCCCAAATTAGACCTTCTAAGTTAAACGGATCATTACCTTAAACTTGTAGCTGTCGTCACCGGTGAGAATGAGATCCTAAACCAGGACTTTTCTTTCTCACAAAGATGCAATCCCGCTCCGCCCTTCTGTCCCGATTCCTTCGACCGGCGTCCAGATATTTCTCCTCTAACTCGCCGGTAACCCCAGTGACCGTAACGCAATCCCCCAGGAGCCTCGAGGCTCTTCGAGTGCGGCTGGCGGATGAGTCGCCTTCCCTCACCGATTTCATCCACGGCGACACCTACTCCGTGGAGGTCGGGACCAAGAAGAAGCCCCTCCCGAAACCCAAATGGATGAAGGAGTCTATTCCCGGCGGCGAGAGGTATGTCCAGATCAAGAAGAAGTTGAGAGACCTTAAGCTTCATACCGTCTGCGAGGAGGCTAAGTGTCCCAACCTTGGCGAGTGCTGGTCTGGTGGCGAAACTGGAACCGCCACCGCAACAATTATGATCCTGGGGGACACATGTACACGCGGTTGCAGGTCCAATTCCTCATCCCTTTCTCCTCGTAAATCCTCTCCTAGGTTGAGTTTCAAGTTTCCATCATGGTTGATTTCCATTGTTTTCAGGTTTTGTAATGTGAAGACCTCGCGTACACCTCCACCGCCTGATCCAAATGAACCTAACAATGTGGCTGAAGCAATCGCATCCTGGGGGGTAGATTATGTCGTGATCACAAGTGTAGATCGTGATGATTTGCCTGATCAGGGGAGTGGCCATTTTGCAGAAACTGTACAGAGATTGAAAGCATTGAAGCCGGAGATGTTGATAGAAGCTCTAGGTAATGATGATGTTTGAGTTTTGACCTTTAATTCTTAGTAATTTGCTCTTTGAATTTGATGATGCGATATAGTTCCTGATTTCCGTGGAGATGGAGGATGTGTTGAGAAGGTGTCCAAGTCAGGGCTTGACGTCTTTGCCCACAACATCGAGACAGTTGAAGAGCTTCAGAGTTTTGTGCGGGATCATCGTGCTAACTTTAAGCAGTCAATGGATGTGCTTAGGATGGCTAAGCAGCATGCACCTGCAGGGACCCTAACGAAGACCTCAGTAATGCTGGGATGTGGAGAGACCCCTGATCAAGTGGTGAAGACAATGGAGAAAGTGAGAGCAGCAGGGGTTGACGTAATGACATTTGGCCAGTATATGCGACCCTCTAAGCGTCACATGCCGGTAGCTGAGTACGTGACACCAGAGGCTTTTGAGAGGTATCGGCTTCTTGGCATGGAAATGGTAATGCTCCTTCCTTGTTTTTATACATTATATCCGATGGGGAAACGAGGCTAAATAGAATGTGGTAAACAGGGATTCAGATACGTCGCATCAGGGCCAATGGTGAGGTCGTCGTACAAAGCTGGAGAGTACTACATAAAGTCGATGATAGAGGCTGATCGAGTTGCTCCTTCTTCTTCCTCTCCATAGATACTCATGCTATATATCGTACGTGAATTCTTTCACTTTATTTCTTTGTTTATTCTGAGTGTACACTTCTGAATAATGATGAGAAAATGTAATACTATCATTGCCCAATATCCAATGTATGTCTACTCTCATCACTCTCCCTCTCTTTCTCATACTATCATTGTCTTTATTGAATGCTTCATCTTTCTCTGATATATACCACTCTGCTCTTTTAGGAGCATCATCCACCAGCTTCGAGCTCCATTGTTGAACTCGAAACAGTAGTGGTGGTGAAATAATGCTCTCTTTTTTTCTAATTGTAAATTGTACATTGTATAGTGAAGAAATACATAACATTCTTTGAGTATCTTTCGTCGTAGTTATGAGAAGGCCTACGCAATACCTGTGCCTTTTTTTGTAGAGGTTGCTGGGGTCATCAAAACCACCATTAAGACTATGCGCAGGCTTAGCAATGAATGTCAGGACATCCTTTCTCAATTTCTCATTTGTCACTTCCTTTGTTTCATCATCCTCAGGATATTGAGTACGTCAACCCTACAACTGATTAGGTCTATTGATTGATTAGTTTTACACTTTTACTGCATTGTTGGTTGGTATTGGTGGGCTCTGCGTGCTAAACCACGTTGTCCTTTCAAGGCATTCTTAATGATACTTTTCCATCGATGTTTTTCACTGCTACTAGAAAATGACTTATAAAGAGAGCCACTATTTTGATCCAGACAGTGGCTTCCATCGTCAACTCATATGGTTACGACTGGTTTTTAGTTTGGTCATTCATTGGTATAGGGTATAATCGAATGGCTTACCTTCAGTCTGATTGATTAGTGTATTGATCACAACTTCAGCTTTGACGGTGTATTTTACTGCATCTTGTCATTAGTAAGTATATCTCTACTGCTAATTGGAGGAGTGCATGTATCATAAAACAATTTTTGTTTTTTTTATTGAATTTAATGGTATGTAAACAAATGTTCTAGATTTCTTCTGACGACATAAACTGAAGAACATGACATCAGATTTCTCTGATGCAAAAAGATTCTTTTTAGCAGATACAGATATATTGAGAAAGAAAAAGATGACAAACATACGACTCTTAAGGTAACGGCTAGTAAACAGAAGGTTACATATCAATCCAAGACTCAAGACGCTGAAATAGACCCTTTTGCATCGAAGAAATGCTTATTTGTTGACAGATTTTAAAAGAACAACTCAGGGTAGTGGCACCGGAGGAACTTGGCCGTTGGTTCCAGCGCCAGCTCCAATGTTCGGGGTTGGAGTTTCATATCCGGGGTTTGGGACAAGCGTATCATCGCCACCAGGGAGCTGGGTGCGAGTTCCGGCCCCTTGTCCACTACCATATGATGGGATAGACCCACCAGTAAGTGGAGCTCCAGTGACAGGATTGTAAGGGTAGAATGGCTTCTTACATTTGGGAGGAAGCAAAAACCTTCCAACACCGGGGATGAGAACAGTTGGTCTGGGCTCAATGGCGACAAGAAAGTCAGGGTGTTTGACATCAGTGGTCTTATGGGACTTGGGAATGTGACGCAGTCCGATCACATTATCTGCAGATCCAAGCAGTAGGCTAAGAAGGACGAGAGTGACTGCAGCTGCGGATGTGAGCAGGGACGACGAAGCCATTTCTTTTTATTGCAGTGAGAAGGTAGAGAGTGAAGGTAGTATGTTTGTTTGATCTTATGGAGGGAAGGCGCGTGTGTATATAGGGTCTGAATGGTGACCGCGGATTTGAATGTGCGGGAAAAACGGTTTTATAGTGCGGTGCGGTTCAACTGCGGTACGTGCGGATTGCGGGATAAGTGCGGTTTGAATAGAATAAGCGGTACGGAATAAAGATTGATTGGTGAAAAAACAACAAGCGGTGCGGATTTAAGATTATTAAAATATATTATAAATAAATATTTTTGTAAAAAATGTTTGTTTAATATAAATACTTTCACATTTAACATATAAATAACTACATCAAATAAAATATTATATTACACAAAATAAAATTCAATACAATAAAAAGGACTATCAAGTATTTTATTAGTATATAAGATAATAAATTGATATTTCAGATAATTTGTTGACATTTTGGATTTTAGATTCTGATATTTTTATTTTATTTTGGGTTAGCTAGTTACATTTTCGTAATTTATTGGTATTTTATGTTTAGATTCGAATACTTTCCGGTCATTTCATGTGTTTTAGTTACATTTTAGATATAAAGTTGATATTTATTAAATACATGAATTGTTTAAGAACCTAAAAAATAGGTATTTTATGTTTTTTCGTCTTTTGTACCCAAATCGATATAGAACCAACATAAATCAAACCGAAACCAAATTCAGATATTTTAAAATTTTGGTTCGGATTCGGTTCAGATTCCGATACCCAAAAAACATAAAACAAAAATTAAAATTAGTATATTTAAATAAAACTTTTTCAAATATTAACAAATATAACAAAACATTCATATATTTTAATTATCAAGACACTATATGAACTAGTATCTAAATTTTCGACCAAAAAAAAAAACTAGTATCTAAATACCCATGGCTAATCATGGTATTTCAACTAATTATTACATACTCAAATATTCTTTATTACCTATCAGCCATATGATGATTGTAATTAATATTAGGAGAAAACTACATACGTAATATTAGATTAAAATAATAATAAATATTAAAAAGTTAAGTGCAACAAAAATGAAAAACGCAGCAAACAGTAACAAACCACACCATATTTGATCATAAAGACAAATTGGGTGCGTTATTTAAGAAACAAGAAAAAAAAAAAAAAAAAATTGGTAAGTGCGTTTTTGTTAAAATACGCACCGCTTTGGTGAAATATGTATGAATGGTGACTTTTTAAATATTTGTGTGCGTTTTTACAAAACCGCACCGTCCCGCCGTCGGCATTCAGTACCATAGTGAGTTACTGAGCTAACTGTGGGAACATTTAACGAAGGTGAGACAAGATGGTTGAAAATAACAAATGCGTAGAGTGGTGTGTGCTAATTATTAGAGAACCTCCAAAGTTTGGTGGCAACAACGTATGACGTGGCCCTTAAATATTATTATTTTGACAACTTTGGTTATTGCAAGTCTATAATGCGGCCATGGCCCATAATACACTGGAAGAGCCCAGTTAGTTGAGTGGCTTCTCCCAGTCTTGCCACTCAGACTTTTGACGAGTGGCTTAACTAATCTCGTTTCATGAAACTTTGATTAAGATTTCGATTCTACTGATTCTAACTGGAACGAGTAAAGCACCAAATGAAAAAAAAATCAATGTTCTAGAAATCGGTGTAGATGTCAGCCATAACCGAAATGATTTTGCTAAAATTGGTGAAGTAAATTGGAGTTTCGGCTTAGACGGTTCAAATTGGTGTAAATCGGACGAAGCACCAATTTAATTTTTCTAATAAATTGTTTAAGTAAGTAAAAAATGAAACATCCAAATTATCTCATTACTACTTTATTTATCTTCTTTTTTCTTTTTTTCTTTTCTTATACTCATTTTTCTTTTATTTTTATTCCTGTAGTTTATTTGTATTATGTTTCAAATTTCAAATTATGTTTCTACATTTACTATTATTTTATTTTAAAAATTATATAAATTTTAATTTTAAAATAAAATATATTTTTTAAAAAAAGAAAAACATAATATAAATAAACTACTAATTCCTTAACGCCTATGACCCGTCTATGTGTAAATCTTTTACTAAACACCTAAAATTACCGTCTGCCGATTTTGTGAACCTTGTACAAAAATTTAGAAAAGATGCACTTGATACGTACACATGGTCATGTTCCTAGAAAACCGAAAGGAAAACAAAACGTTTGAATGCATAGAACTAAGTGTAGGAGAGGCTCATCATGGGACGGGGTAGGATTTGTTGTTGCACATGCACTTATAAGCCATGGGACAAGTCTCGGCCTCTTCTATCGATGCACACACGAAGCTGACCATCACAAGACGGCATGGGGAGCATGAGCCACACGCGTGTGAGCAGTCCGGCAACCTAGACCCAGCCACCTGCACCGTGTCCGGCCTCCTCTGACGATTCATTCCGACATTATAATGATGACCTACGCACACAAACATGAACAAGTTAATTGGAGCCTTGAAGAGATAGTGAAAGAGGTGGGGGAAATTAAGGAGATCTAGTGAGAGAGAAGAGCATACATACTTGGGAAATGCCTACTAGCAAAGAGAGAGCTGAAAAAGAAAGAGAGGAAAATGACAAGGAGAAGAAGTGATTTCATGATATATTGTGACCAGTTAGTAAAATTAAAAGTTTGGAAATGGAATGAAGTAGTTTGTGGTACGAACGGCGAGAAAGAAGGTGTATATATGATACGTGGATCATTAACATAGCGTTTAGGAAATTGAAGAGACTCACGGTAGAGAAGAGGAGAGTCACATGCATGGAAACAAGATCGAACGTATGAAATGATATAAATTTGGAGTAAGAGTAGAATCACAAGAAGCGAGGCCTAATTAAAAAACTGAACATCATTCGTGCTGCTTTGGTGAATGTCATGAGCTTCCTCTGTGCAAATCTGAAAGACGTATGCATTTTTGTATGCAATCACCTTCAATTTGCCTTCTCTGACCCTTTGTGTGACCTCCATTAATGCCTCTCCCCCAATTAATATTTTTATTATAAAAAATGAAAGACCTTTTGTCATGTGATGAGAGAGATGAGCGACATTGATTTTTGTTCTAATCTTGAACGTAACAATTTTAATTGAATCCGAATGTCATATTCTATACATTTTGAATAAGGAGGAGAGTTCTCGTTATAAATACAAAAACTTCTGCATTGATTAGGGGTATTAATTACAGAGATAGCGAAAGATAAAGAAATAAACCAGAACGAATCATAAGCTTTATGTCTGATCTTGTAGTTCGGTTATCATCCCAAATTTGTTTATTTCCTACCGATCTCACCGTTTCATAAGATTATATCGTTCAGACGATGATATTTTCCGATCTGTCCATTTCATCGAGCTACCATTTTATTTAAACGAAAAGTCTCCGAACACCATGTTGTCACATCATCAGCCTTAATTATCAAATTAACCTTGTTGAGAAATACCCTGCAACATAAACCAAAATACATACTTTGGTTGAGAGAACTTATCAAGTGAGATATAACGTGATAAAAGTTTATATTTTAATTCTCTTTAGCCACAAATCACAATATTTGGAGGTAAATTCATTTTTATGTGTGTTTTTGGTCCGAAAAATCTAAGCATACTCGCTTTACAAGTCAAATTGATTGGTTAGTTTAATCAATTGTGTTTTAATATCAATTGTTGACCAAAAAAAGTTTAATCAATTGTTAGGTTTTAATATCTATTCAAGATACTCTAATTTGTGTTTGGTTTTATTTTGTGTAGGTCTTCAATTTCGTTAGGTTGTGATTTGAATTGCGGAAATAAACTACGAACTAATGCACAAGAAAATGATGATCCGGACTTCACTTAAACTACAAAATTCACCAAGTTTGCACTATTGTCACGATTGATATCCACTTGATCACTTGACACAATCTTTTACTTAATCAGAGGTACCTTTGCGACAAGCTTTTGGAGATTAACTGGAATGCTTTTGAGAACGAGAGAGACGCAAACGACTTCGCAACTCGTCTTTGGAGAAGACAACCAGCTGAGCAATCTAGAAACAAACGTCGTGGCCCTTACCACATAAGAAACTGAGCTGAATACCGCGCAGACCTTAATTCCTCCTATCGCTCAAAATTATCTCTCTTTCTATTTGTTGTAGACTCAAACAAACTCTATGTAATCTCTATGTTTCTTCGTTCTCTGTTTTTCTTGGTCGGATGGATGTAGACAATAAGTGTTAGGTCGTTATAACGAAAAATGGTTAGGGCGCAATTTTCAGCTAATGGCCCAAGCTGAAAACACTTAAAGAAAACGAGTTGGGCTCGTCGGTTATAGTAGCTCACATGGCTTACCCGGTTTTGATCCGAAACCATGCGAGGATCCGCGTCCTTACCCGGTTGACAAATAGTAACAACCCTTTCAATCTCCACCTTTGACACTCATTTGTCCGAAAAACATAAACGATAATCGCCACTTTTGTCTTCTCTTCTCTCTCGACCTTTCAACTCTGAAACTATGGCCGATCGGGTTCCGACTGAGAAACCAAAATCATCCAGTGACTCGGAACTGTTCATCCTGATTGGTTTGACACCTCCTCTGTCTCCATCTCTCCAGCTTCTGCTGAACCTTCCCGAGATGTTCTTTTGTCCAAATCGGCCTTTGCGAGTCAGCTTCCCCCGACACAACCGTCGACAAACCGAGTTCCTCTGACTTCTCCATAAACTCAGCCATCATCGAGTCAAGTTCCTCCGACTCTACCTACGATAGAATTCGAGTCTGAACCAAGCAAGAAATCATTTTCTCCTAAGCCTCTTCCTTGAAACTTGTAAATGCTTTAGCTTCTTGAACATATATTTGGGTAGATATTCACCGATCTACTAAAAAAACTGACTATTCTTCTCTTCATGCCTGTTAAAGATCACAGAGAGAGAGCCGCATACAAGATGCTTTCTGCATGCACAAAGTAAGTTCATCTAGACCGATAGAACTTGCCTCATTCTTAGATCTCCTTTCCTGATATTCGATCTAACATGCATGTTGGTTTTATCCTCGAGAAACTAAGATGTTTCTCTTTTCTTTGTACTATGTTAGCAACAAGCTAATTTTAGTCATTCTTCAAAGCTAAGAGAATGTACTTGAACACAAGAACACAAAGTATTTTGGTTGGTACTTAACACTACCTATTTTGTTTTTTCTCATTATCTTAAATAGGGAAATGTGGAGTTTAACTCCTTACAACGTGAAATCAGAAATCAGAAAGTGGAGTACTTGACTCCTACCAAACATGAATGCGGTAGAATATGGAAAGTATTGTCCATAAGACTAGCTCTCTTATTTGACTAAGTAAGAATAAGAAACAGAGAAGTCTTGTGACTTCAATTAACCCAAATAATTCTTGTTTGGAATTATTCTCCTTGTTGACTTCCTTAATTGCACCTCAGCATCCTCATTGACTTGTGCTCTCCTATCATCACTCCCGCCTTTCAAAGGAACCTTGTCCTCACGGTTCAAATTGAAATTGTGGAAAACTTTCATGAATCTGCTCACAATCTTTCCAAGTTGCTTCCTCAATAGGAAATTGTTTCCACTTAATCAAAACTTTCATGTACCTCATTTTCCAGCCTGATGAATATGTCTGATGGTCGGGACCTCCTCTGGATCCAAGTGAATTAGACCATTAGACCTCAGTGGCGGCAGCTCCACTGAAACTGGATCGTCAGCTCCGACCCGTTTCTTTAGAAAGGACACATGAAAACAGGGTGTATCCTCGCTTCTTTAGGAAGACGTAAATTGTAGGCTACTTGTCCAATGCGTTTCTCCACTTAAAATTGCCCAAAAGATTTATTGGCCAGCTTATGAGATGAGCATTTGAACACTAATTTATGTATGTATGGTTGCAGACGTAATAATACCAAATCGCCAACCTCGAACTCAACATCACGTCTTTTGCGATCAGCAATCTGTTTCATTCTGTTACTTGCTGCTTCAAGGTGTTGTTTGAGTTTGTCAAGAACCTCGCCCCTCTTCGGCATCGGTACATAAATTTCTTCTACCAAAGAGGAACTTATTTCGTACCTTGGCATCAATGGAGGTGATTGGCCATAGACTACTTCAAATGGCGTCATACCAGTAAATGCCTAGTGATTTGTGTTGTACCAGTACTCTGGCCAGGTGAGTAAGCTGCTCCATTGTTTAGGCATGTGTTGAACAAAACACCTTAAGAACTGCTCTATACATCGATTCACAACTTCAGTCTGTCCTACCGATTGCGGATGATACGCCGACGACATACTCAAGTTAGTTCATGACAGCTTCCATATTTCCTTCCAATCTGATCTGAAAAATGGGATCACGATCACTGGCAATTGACTGAGGGATTTCGTGTAGATGTATCACTGTGTCTGTGAACTTTGCAGTTACTTGACTTCCCATGTATGGGTGACCTAATGGGCTCAGATGCGCTGCTTCGCTCATTCGATCGACTACCACCATGATTGATGTGTGTGTATCGGAGAGAGGTAACCCATCCACGAATTCCATCGACACATCCTCCCAAATCTGTTGTGGCACCGGAAGAGGCTGGAGAAGACCAGCTGGTGAGAGCGTTTGTGATTTAGCTCTCTGACATGTGTCACACTTGGCGACATACTCCATAATCACCTTGTGCATCGAAGGCCAATAAAACTGTCTGGACATCATTTTTAGTGTCCGCATAACACTCGAGTGTCCCCCCCATTGGCATGTTATGATATTCCTGTATAAACTGCTCAATAAAAGGACAAGTTGGAGGAATTACCACTCAATTGTTGTAACATACAAGACCATCACGCCATGACTACGGTTTGCTAAGATTCCTTGTTGCAGCTTCACCAACACGAAGAAGATAAGGGTATGACTTTACTATCTGGCGCAATTCTTCCCACTGTGACAGATTCACGAATGAGAAGGCATGAAGGACCGGGCTATCTGAAACACATGAAAGAGTATTGGCAGCCATATTAGACTTACCCGCCTTGTAAAAAATCTTGTAGTCGTAGCCAACTGCTCATCCATTTTTGTTGTTCAAGAGTCAGAATCTGTTGCTCAAGAAGATAGCGGAGGCTGCGTTGATCCTTTTGTATGGTGAAGTGGCGACCATGTAGATAGGGCCTCCAAGTACCAATCGCCACGATTATTGCTAGCATTTCCCGAGCATAGTTCGACCAGCTTCGCTTTGCTACTCCTAGCGAGCTGTTCATAAAGGCAATGGGTTGGTCCTTTTGCGATAGAACTGCCCCAATACCATCTCCGGAGGCGTCAGTTTGGATGATGAATGGTTGAGAAAAATCAGGCAAAGCGAGCGTTGGTGCAGATGCATTGCCGTCTTAAGTCCATGAAAGTCTTGCTCCGATTCTTAATCACATCCAATTTGTCCTTTGCGTAAGCGGTTTGTTAGAGGTTTAGCGATGATACCATAACCTTTGATGAACTTCTGGTAATATCCGGTTAACCCCAAGAATCCTCGCAGCTCGGTGATGTTGGTGGGAACTGGCCATTGTAACATTGCAGTAATATTAGATTGATCCACCTTCATGCCATTGTTGGTTATGATATGCCCCAAGTATTCCAACTCTTGCTTTCCAAAGTCACACTTCTTAAACTTCACTGCCAACTTATTGTCTCGCAGAAGCGCAAACACTTCTCTCACGTGAGCCATATGTGAGCTCCAATCAGGACTATAGATCAGAATATCGCCGAAGAAGACCAAGACAGACTTCCGCATCAGAGGTCGAAAGATGTTATTCATAAGCGCCTGAAATGTTGAAGGCGTGTTGCCCAACCCGAACGACATAACTAAGTACTCGTAATGCCCTTTGTGTGTTCGAAAGGCGGTTTTAGGAATATCTTGTGGATGCATTATGACCTGGTGATAGTTTGCTGTAAGATCGAGCTTGGTGAAGTAGGAAGCTCCGTGTAGTTCATCCAACATGTCGTCAACAATCGGGATTGGGAACCTGTCCTTTATCGTGGCTGAATTGAGAGCTCGATAATCTGTGCAAAATCGCCATGACCCATCTTTCTTTTTCATGAGGAGAACATGTGATGAGAAAGGGCTGGAGCTTGACTCAATAATCCCCGCATTGAGCATCTCTAGAAGTAAGCATAGCGGTAGGGTCTCATACTTACTGGATACGTGCCTTCTTTTAACGTAATTTGGTGCTCAATACTCCTTTGAGGTGGCAATCCATCCGGTCTTCATTGTCGATTGTTGGTGTCGGTGTGGTTGTCTCTGTTGCAAAGAGACATATCGCAAAGAGGCTTTGCCCTTGTCGGGCCTGCTTTGCAAAATCTGTAGCATCAGTGGCTTGGATCATGTCCGCTTTGATCCCACGAAGAGTATGCCTCTTTCCTTCCCATTGAAGTTGAAATGTCTGGGCCTTCCAGTCACACATGATTGGGCCTAGAGTTTCAAGCCATTTGACTCCCAATACAGAATCGAGGCCCACCAATGGTAGAGTGAAATTTCACCGTGAATATCGCCTCCTCTACTTATATTTTTACTTCATCGTATCGTCCGTCGCAGCGTAGCGGAGACCCATTGGTTACTTTCACCATGATTGATGGCGTCGATGTTCATTTTAATCGAAGTCGTTGAGCCATCCTATCGTTGATAAAATTGTGTGTGGAACCACTGCCGACAAGAGCAAGTAATTGATGATGGCCAATGTTCGTACGGAGCCTGATAGTGGTTGGTGCATCCCAAACTGTAAGAGTGTGGATCATGATTTTCGGTGCTTCTTCCTCCCATGATTATGTATCATCACTTTCCTCAGCATCTTGTTCACTTTCCATAATTAACAATTGCGGTTGTTTGCATTTATGCCTGGGTGTATATCGCTCGTCACAGCTGAAGCACAATCCCAAGCTGAGTTTCTTTTTTTTACCTCCTCCCATCTCAATCTTCGTGGCCCAGCAGCCTGCTTCTCACCCGAGGAATTATTGATTACTGCTGTTGTTGTTGGTAGTGGAGCTTGAGTTGTATTTCTGTTGATTGCTCCACCCCTTCCCCTTCTGCAACTGATCGTCACACATTCTTGCAAGATTGATGATTTCCTTCAGCGTTCTGGGCTTTAAGATACGAATTCTGCTGGCAGTTGATGTATTTAAGCCTCCCATGAAAGTACCCACCAATGCTTTCTCACTCCACCCTTCTACTTTGTTCTGCAACTTCTCGAATTCTCGCTGATATTTGAGCAAAGACCCTTTTTGGCGGATATGAGACAATGCATCATCGAAGTTTTCTCCATCCATATGACCAAACCTGGTCCACAACTCTGTCTCAAATTCTTCCCATGGGATGTTACGTGTGACGACACCTTGAGCTTTGGATAACGACTGCCACCATTCATTCGCTTCTTCCGATAAGTGATAAGAAGCAAACATAATTCGTTGATCCCTTGGCATCTCATGATAAGCAAACTATTGTTTTGCTTTGCTCATCCATTCGGTTGGATCTCCACTGGTAAACTTTGGAAATTCCAGCTTGATGCAGCGGCCATTGTTTGTTCTGAAGCTATGTGTGAATGGATTTGTGTGAGTCTCTCCGCGATGGCCTGAAGCTTGCTGGTCATCATGTCCTTGATACCCTCATGATGCATTTGACGCATTGCCATGGCTGTGTGACACCATCTCCATCATACGACTCAATGACTCCTCAATTGTGCGATTGAATGAACACTCCAAGCCCCTGAGCTTGTCATTAATGCTAGTTCTCAGCTTCTATAGCTCATCTTGCACCATCCCGAGCCCAGCCTAAAAATTGTCAAGCCTTTTTTGTTGGTCATGGAATCGTTCCGAAGATTTTGAGTCACAACCGTGTTTTTGGTTTTGCGTGGTGGAATGATGTTATCGGAATCGAAAACAAAAAGAATTGTTTGGTGAACGTTGATTCGTGCGAATACCGTCAACAGAAAGACCTGCTCTGATACCAAATGTTAGCAACAAGCTAATTTTGGTCACTCTTCAAAGAAAAGAGAATGTACTTGAACACAAGAACACAAAGTATATCGTTTGGTAGCTAAGACTACCTATTTTTGGTTTTTCTCATTAGCTTAAATAGGGAAATGTGGGGTTCAACTCCTTACAACGTGAAATCAGAAAGTGGAGTAGTTGAATCCTACGAAACAGGAATGCAACAGAATGTGGAGAGTGTTTTCCATAAGACTATCTCTCTTATTTGACTAAGTAAAAATAAAGAAATAGAGAAGTCTCGTGAATTCAATTAACCCAAATACTTCTTGTTTGGAATTATTCTTTTTGTTGACTTCTTTAATTCCATCACATCATCCTCATTGACTTGTTCTCTCCTATCATACTCGTGCAAGATGATCCAACCAACAGAATCATCAACGAGTACGCATACCTTCGCTCAGGTTGTGACCTTCTGTATTACAAGGCACTTCTCAAAATAATTTCAAGGTAAACACCTAATAAGCATATCTGCATGATTTTTAGGGTAGTATGAATCTTCTGAATATGAACCATGCCTAGGTCAACAATGTCTCTGAAGAAATGAATCTTGGTTAGCCACATGTTTAGTTCTGTCATGATGAAATACATATTTAGCTAGGCAAATATCACTTTGAGAATCACAATTTAGCTTGAATGAATCAAAACTGAATCCTAATCCATTGCTGAACTCCCGTAGCCATAAACCTTCTTTTGTAGCTTGTAACAGAGCCATGTACTCAGCTTCTGTAGTAGATAAAGCTACTATATGTTGAAGAGTGGCTCTCCAACTCACGGTGTTCCCACCAACATGAAATACATATCTCGTTAATGACCTTATTCTGTCAAGGTCAGTAGCATAATCTGAGTCACAAAACCCCTCAATCTCAAAATGTTCTAACTTTTAGAAATGTAGACAAACCTCAACCGCTCCCTAAGATATTTGAGAATACTTAACTACTTCCCAATGCTCTCTCCATGGCTTGGCCATAAATATGCTTACCACAAAAATTTCAAAACCCAAATCCGGTCTTGAGTCAATCATTGCATACATCAAGCTCTCTACTGCACTAGCATATGGGACTGATTCCATGATTGGTGCTTCAGTAAATCCATTCCTGATTTGTCAAACTCTTGAGCTTATACTGAGAATTGACTGGTGTTACAACATCTTGCAGTCGTCCATGTTGAACTTTATGAGAATATGTTTCAAATACCTTCACAGAGATAGCTTAAGCAATCCTTTATTTCTGTCCCTGGTTATTTTCATTCCATGTACCCGGTTGGCTGGTCCAAAATTCTTAATTTTGAATTCAAACACTAAGGTTTCCTTCAAATTCCTATCACTTTCCTTGTTTCTTAATACTACCAACATCTCATCCACGTAAAGAAGTAAATACACATTGTTTTCCACCTTTGTATCTTTGTGGTAGACACATGAGTCTTTAATGCATCTGTTGAACCCCTAAGATTTGATAAAATCATTGAATATATGGTTCCACTGAGATTGCTTAAGCCCGTAAAGACATTTCTTTAGCAAACACATTTCGCTTCCTGACCTTTATGAACAAAACCTTCTGGATGATCCATGAAAATTTCCTCATACAAAACTCCATTCAGGAACACTATCTTGACATCGAGTTTTTCCAGCTCCAGTTCATAGTTGACCACAATAGATAGCATGATCTTTATGGAGACGTGTTTGACTACAGGTGAGAATATCTCATTGTAGTCAACACCTTCCACCTGAGTGGATCCTTTGGCTACAAACCTTGTTTTATATCTTATGGGTTCGACTCATGCTATCCCATCTTTGATCTTAAATATCTTTGCATTCAACAATATTTTTGTTTGGTGGCCTGTCAACTATTTCACACCTGTTGCTATTATCCAAAGACTTATTTTCCTCTAGAATAAATACATTCCATTTTTCCAATCTTCTGCATAATTCCTAGGTCATCCACCTGAATAACCTCAAGTCCTCAATACTTGCTAGTGCATAGGCTACATGGTCACCGCTCTCAACATGGTGGGTAGTTTCCTTTTACTCTATGTTCTATCTCTTACTAGCAGATAGTTCCCTAAATTTCCATCATCTCTAAAGTTCAGGATTCCAGAGTAAGTCTTGATAGGAAACAAGGTGGAGTTCAATCACCTCAGAAGATTTGGATCAGATTTCTCCCCATGGTCGGCATGTACCTTACCTCTGTTAGGACTACAAATGAGCCATCTGGATTAACCATCTTGAGCTTCCCAATACCTTTAATCTCACTATAGGTATTGTTCCCCATGAACACCCTTCCTCCTACGAATTCCAGTAGATCAAACAAAATGCTTTTGTCTAAGGTGATATGAAAGGGATAACCCGATTCTAGTACCCATTCATCCTTTGAATACTAGTTCTCACTGTGAGGATCATTGGCTCTTGTTCTAGAGCCATATCCATATTCTCCTCAATACTTTTGTGTTTTTCCATCTTAAAAATACAAACATTTGCTTGAGATAAATCATGTTTGGTAGAGTCTTTGTCTGATAAGCATCTTCCAAAGGTTCCATACTTCTGCAGCCATCGTTTTCTCCATCACCTTACGCAGAAAAATGGTAGAAAGACTTGAGCAAATCAGAATTCTTGCTCGAATATCCATGCCTTTCTTTTGTTTCTCAGTCAACGTTACCCATACTTAGAGTCATCCTTATCATCAGAAGTTCCTTCGCCTGTGATTTTATTTATAACCTGTCCAAAACCATGAAGTTCTAAAGCCATCAACATTCAGAACTTCCACATGCCAAAATCACATTTACCGTTGAACTTATCCATCTAAAATTCTTAACAACCTCCATGATGCGATCTCAAGGATTTCTTGGTTCACAACCTTCCTTTCTTCCTTGATCTGATGATCCTCAAATCCTGAATACTTCTTAATCACTGGACTGTGATCTTCTTGCACCTAGAACCTGGTGATTTGATACCACTTGTTAGGTTTTAATATCGATTCAAGATACTTTAACTTATGTTCGGTTTTACTTTGGGCAGGTCTTTATTTTCGGTAGGTTGCAATTTGAATTGTGGAATTAAACTACGAACTAATGAACAAGAAAATGGTGACCCAGACTTCACCGAAGCTACTGTTTGGGGGGGGGGTGGATAAAAACCACCAAGTTTTCACTATGATCACAATTGATATCCACTTAATCACTTGACACAATCGTTTACTTGATCACATGTACCTTCGCGGAAAGCTTTTGGAGCTTAACCGGGATGCTTTTGAGAACGAGAGATATGCAGACGACTTCACAACTCGTCGCCAGAGAAGACAACCAGCTGAGCAATCTGGAACCAAACGCCATGGCCCCTACCGCAAAAGAAACTGAGCTAAATACCATGCAGACCTGAACTCCTCATTGCGCTCAAAATTATATATCTTTCTTGTTTGTTGTAGAGTCAAAAAAACTCTCTGTAATCTTTATGTTTCTTCATTCTCTGTTTTTCTTGATTGGATGGATGTACACGATGACCGGTAGTTCGTTATAACAACACAAGGTTTGGGCCAAATTTTCAGCTAATGGCCCAAGCTGAAAACACTTATAGAAAATGAGATGGGATTGCCGGTTTAGTAGCCCAACTGGTTTACCCGGTTTCGATCCGAAACCATGCAAGGATACGACAAATAGTGACAACCCTTTCATCAATCATTATTGTTGGTATCCAACCTGAAATAATTGAAGAAATGTCCATTAAGTAATGAAATATTGCCCAACCGAAGAGACACTCTTATGAAACTCAAATACTTTATAATACTCTCTTTTACTATTATTTTGGCTAAAATATTAGCTCATCTCAAGATATATGGATCAAAGACAATGGAATGGTATCCGATAGCACACCCCTGAAACCCCACACAAAAATAATGGTAATATTGGCTTTCAATTTTAAAAACTATGGGAAAAATGGGAAGGAATTTTCTAGTCGTTTGTAATCCAAACTACAAATAGCTTAATCATGTAACAATGTACGTAGGCAACTCGTACCAAAGGGGCATATATAGTTAAAAAAATATTATGAAAAAGCGAGGATAAGCTCCTCTCTTTCATAAAATTGTTTTAAAAAATCAAATAAAGTTAACATCAAATAATCCATCTAACAGCCAGACAAAGTCAGAATACAATTCGCCTCACCAAACTATTCACACACCCAACTTTGGGCCAGAGGTGTGGTTTTTACGCATTCCCCACAGATGCATCAATGAAATAATTTGTACCCAACAAAAGTAAGCCTGAAAAACTTACATTCAGAGGATAAAAGTCGAGCTAGTCCAACATAATGCGTTCTCCATGGATGTAGTGGTGTAATAAATATATCCCTCTGGTCTCATTGATGTCACACCACACAAAAATATGCCAAATATGATCATTTGCATTACCATGCAATTATATTCAAGTAAGTTTTATTTCTTATCCGCGGGTGCCTCGGCTGTCAGTCAAAAATTGGTGGGCGTGTACGAAAGTTATACCACTTGGAGTTCACAAAACTCCATTTGAACTGCATTTCAAGATGATACACACAATCAAATAGTAACACCAAGCGTTGTGATGCCATTTGATGAACTAGATCTTGAAGATATTTAGATTATGGTACTCTATATGTTTATCATCCTAAGATGAATGTTAGATTTTGAACAACATGATGAGAGAGAGAGAGAGAGTTGGTAACCAAATAGAATTCCTAAATTTTGTTTCTTCACAAGAATACACCCAATAAATAAGCATAAAAAGATTGAATTTTGTGAGGAGATTTAGAATATTAATCATTCTATATTTGAATTTTGTCTCCAGCTTTAACCAAGTGAAGGCTCCAAGTAGGGAAGGCATCTAAAAGGTCTTGTCTTGTGATCACTGTTCGTCCATGAATGAAGGTTTCTAGAAGATGTTTGGCTAATATATGTCATCTAGAAGCAAGATCAAGGTCATCTAGAAATCAGACATGGATATGGGATTGATCAATACTTGTTGTTCTAAGTGACTTAAATTTTAAGGTACTGGCACTAAGGCCTTTTGAGGGATGGATTATGATTAGATATTTTCACTTGTGGTTAGACACACTCCCATACGAATTGCGCTAGCATTGGTATCAGAGTGAGATTTTCATCTTGAACAAATGGATGTAAAGACTGTGTTTCTTCTTGGGAATCCGGAGGAAGAAATATATATGTAGCAACCTGAGGGGTTTGTAAAGGGGAAAAACCAAAAAAATACACCAACTGAACTCGTTTTTGCCGAAAAATACATAGACTTTGCGATTACCTGATTAATACACGAACTCGTTAATATTGTCATTTTAAATCACCAACTAGAAAAATATCAGGATTTACATAATTCTGACGGAGTTAGTGTCCCGTTAACGGCGTTTCTAACGGAGTTATAAACCGATGGAGAAAGAACCCAAAATACACCAACTGAACTCGTTTTGCCGAAAAATACAGAGACTTTTGTCATTACCTGATTAATACACGAACTCGTTAATATTGTCATTTTAAATCACCAACTAGCAAAATGTCAGGATTTTAATACATAATTTTAACGGAGTTAACGTCCTGTTATATAGAAATATAATGAATAGTGATTCATTTACAAAAAAAATTAAAGATCTAAAATCTTTGGTCCAATTTCGAGCTTACTACGAAGAATGCTCATCTAATCTTTGAAGAACAAAGAGAAATAAACTCTAATCCAATCAAATTTCATGAAATCAAGCCAACGAGTATTATAAATTCCAAAACCTAATTTAAATCCCCAAAACCTCAATAAATTATGAACCGAAACAGGAATTGACCCGATGGACACGAGCGAAATCAGAAACATCCATGAAAATTCACTCGAAAACATTCACGCAAAGAGAAAAGAGAAATTTAAAGTATGAAAAGAAGGATTTAGAAGAAACAAAAAAAACTTGGAGGAAGAGAGATCAACGTTGCGTAAAGAAAAGATTTCGGCGTCGGTTTCTCAGGCATTAATTTTTAATAGATTTAAAATCGAAAAACAAGGAGAAAGAAGTGCACATACCACTCGACTATAGTTACAGTTCAACATACTCTCGATTACACTAATATATAAACTTAAATAAATCTATACTTTGGTTTTAACAGAGTTATAATAACAATATTAACAAGTTCGTGTATTAATCAGGTAATGACAAAAGTGTGTATTTTTTTGGCAAAAACGATTTCAGTTGGTGTTTTTTTTTAGTTATTTCCCCATCAGTTTATAACTCCGTTAGAAACGTTGTTAACGGGACGTTAACTCCATTAAAATTATGTATTAAAATCCTGATATTTTGCTAGTCGGTGATTTAAAATGACAATATTAATGAGTTTGTGTATTAATCAGGTAATCGCAAAAGTCTATGTATTTTTCGGCAAAAACGAGTTCAGTTGGTGTATTTTTGGGATTTTTTTCCCGTTTGTAAAGCCAGGTGAGGAGAATATTGTGTGAAAGCTGAAGAAGTCTTTGTTAGGGTTGAATCAAGCTTCAATACAATGGTACAAACATTTTGACTCTTATATGCTGGAAATTGGCTACCAAAGATGTGAGTATGATTATTGCGTTCACACAAGGTACCTTGATAGCCATTCTTCTTTATTCTTTCTACTATACGTTGATGATATGCTCATTACTGCGAGCAATATGGATGATATTGCTGGGTTAAAAGTATTACTGAGAAAGGAGTTTGAAATGAATGATCTTGGTACTGCAAAGAAGATCCTTGGGATGGAGATTCGCAGAGAAAAGTGCTATAAGAGGTTGTGACTTTCCCAAAATACCTACATAGAGAAGGTGGTAGAACATTTTGGTATGTCAAAAGCGAATATAGTTTATACATCATTGGTGAATCACATCAAGCTCTCAACGATGCAGTGTCCTAAGTCTGATAGAGAGATCAGAGATATGGCACAAGTTCCTTATGCTAGTGTGTTTGATTATCTAATGTATGCAATGGTTTACACTAGGCCTGATTTGGCTCAAGCAGCTAGTCAAGTTAGCGAGTACATGTCGAATCCTGGAAAAGATCATTAGAATGCAGTGAAGTGGATACTCATATCTGAAAGGTATAACTAATTTGTGGGATCATGTTTGGCGGTCAGAGAAGTGCATTAGTTGTGGGGTTCGTTGATGCAAATTATGGCGGTGATCTAGATAACAAGAGGTCTACTACGGGTTATGTGTTTACACTATTAAGAGGACCTATTTGTTGGAAAATTATGTTGGAGTCTGTTGTAGCCAGTCAACCACGGAAGCTGAGTATATGCTAATAAGTGAGGCAACTAAGAAAGCACTTTGGGTTTGAGGACGTGTGGCAGAGTTGGGTGTTGAGCAAGGTAGAGTTCAGCTACACTTTCTTGCAAGGATGAAGCACATTGCTATAAGGTTTCACAAGATCAGCGAGTTAGTAGCTTTCAATGAAGTCTTATTGCAAAAGGTGTCTACGTTGGAAAATGCAGCTGACATGTTGACCAAGCCAGTTCCTATGGGGAAGTTCAGACATTGTATTGAACTACTCCAGATCTTCCGGTGCTAGAGTAAGATGAAGTTCCCTCAGTGGTTAGATGGGTTAGAAGGTGACAGTAGATGAGGTTTTTTTTTGTCAAGGTGGAGTTTATTTTCTAAGTGACTTAAATCTCAAGATACTGACAATGTATCCTTTTTGAGTGATCTGAGGAATGTCATGGGCCGAAGGCTCCTGCAGGACTGTACACTAAGGTGGTTGAAGATTTTCTTGTATCGATAGAATGAAAAGATCTCGTTAAGTTTTTTATTTCCTTAGATATCGGATTTGGGGTTATATAAAGGGTTCTAAGGGTGTAAATATTAACACTCACATTAATACATAAACCTTATATCAAATGGTATTTGCCTCAATATCCTTTTCTATATAAGTTTTCCGCAAAGTCGTTTCTTCTTTTAGGGTTTACTTGAATCTTACAACAATACTCTCCTTCAAGTTTAGCCATGGAGACATCTAAGACTAAGCTTAGAAACCCATAAAGCATTTCCTTATTAAAAGTATTTACATAGAAAAACCACTTGGGAGAAAACTATGTTAAGGGAAAAAGAGTATGATGTCCATGGATTAGAGGATATGAGATCAATGGTGTGTTAGGTCTATAAGCCTAAGTTTTCTACGAATGTGATTGAAAACTTTGAGACTTACAGTCTTGGTGAAGATGTCAACTAATTGATCTTTACTTCTGGTGCAACATGAAATAATGACTCCTTCTTCAATCTTCTCTCGGACCCTGTGTCAATCTACCTCAATATGCATGGTTCTCTCATGGAACACCGAATCAAATGCAATGTAAATGGGAGCTTGGTTATCATGTGATAGGACTAGAGGACTCAACACTGAGATCTTGAAGGAACTTTAGCCATTCTAACATCAATTTGAATCCTTTCAAGTTCCTTATGCCTAGGATCTAGGGTTTATTTTAATTGAATCATCAGGAATGATCTCGTGTTTACCTGGAGATTTGCAGCGGAATGATGAACATGTAATTGAGATCAAGAGCGCCTCAGATGCTGCGCCTCTACTGCAGTCCACACGCACACAAGCTGGAATCCGCCGGGATGCTAGTGCCGGGAATCGGATCTCCTGGAAATCCCTGTGTTTAGAGAGGTGGCTGCGTATTTCTGTCAAGAAAAATCTCTGTTCTCAAAGTCGTGCCTCATATTCTATATATAGGCCTTTGAGTCGACCTAATTACCCAGTAATTAAACCGGGTCAATTTAAGTCATTAAACCAAAATATCAATTTCGGTCTGTGCCTTGTGTCGATCGACACACATTAATAGTGTCGATCGACACACCTCTTAAAACTCGAATTCAATGTGTATCCAATACACATTGACCAGACTATATGCCAATGATCAATCCCATACAAAGTGCATCCAACTTGCTTAGGTGTGTGACCCTGCAGGTCCACATAATACTAGCAATGAGTTACGACTCATTTGTCATAAGCGGCTTCTAGCAAAACATTATGACCACCTAGTATCACATGGATTGTCCGATCTCGACAATACAACTATCATGCAGAGTAAGTACAATATGATTTCAGGACATAATCCCAACAATCTCCCACTTGTACTGGAATCATCTATTCCATAATCCCTTTATCGCTATATCTCGATATGGCATAAGACAAGAAACTGTGTCATCCTTATTATAGACAACATCATGTTCATCGAACTCCTGATCTATACTGATAAAACAAACGAATGACAATCACCTCGTTCGAGCACGGCCATGCATTTTCTCAGTATCAAATCTTCGATGGGCCCTGAGATATTTATCTCCTGTTATATAGGAGGGACAAATCCCTTCTTGTTCCATCCCTGTTTCTACACACACTTCATGATACGCCTAAGCAATGCCTTTATAGCCGCCAGTTACGGAACGACGTTTGACAAGGTCAAAGCGCACCAATTCACATGCTAGAAAGCATGATGAACTCAGGTCTAAGGACTATACTCTATATGTTGGATCCCGATGGATCTAGGGTTTGTTATATTGAAATTAATAGAACCAACCTCGTTCTTACCTTTGGCAGCGGAAGAAGATGGTGAACGAGATCAGTGGAGCAACGCAACGCTTTGCCTCTACCAGATACACACGCACGCTCGCTGGAAACGGGATGCTAGTGCCGGATCAATGGGGATCGATGGTGTCTGGTGTGTCAAGTGTTTCTCTCAAGAAAACTGGACGGCTCTACCGTTTAGGTCGAAACTAATCATCTTTTATTCGACCTAAACGTGCTTAACGGGCCAGACTCAATTAAGCCATAACCCGAAAAGCCTGTTCGGAAAATCCGAACTGTGTCGACCGACACACAAGATGTGTCGATCGACACAACACCATTATATCGATTCTTATGTGTATTTCAATACACATAATATGATCATTGCCACAATGATCATTCCCATGGCGTAGCTTCCAGTTCGCTTAGGTGTGTGACCCTATAGGATCATACAATACTGGCAGTAAGTCCACGACCTACATAATGCAAGAGGCTTCTAGCAAAGCATTGCAAACGTCCAGTATTATACGAATGTCTGATCTCGACACACAACTATCACAGGAGTGAGTACAAGTGTGATTTCAGGACACTATCCCAACAATCTCCCACTTGTACTGGAATCATCAATTCCTATAATCCTTTTGTCTCTATATCTCGATTTGGCATAAGGCAAGATCTGTGTCATCCTTATTTAGCCAACATCGTGTTTATCGAACTCCTGATCTCATACTGAATATTACAAACAACTGAACTACAGTTCGTTTGAGTGCGGCCACACATTCTCTCAGTATTCAATCTTCGATAGGCCCTGAGATATTTATCTCCCGTTTTTCAGGGGGGGGGGGGACAAATTTCATCTTGTTCCATCCCTGTTTCAACGCACACTTCATGATAAACTTGAACAGTGTCGTTATAGCCGCCAGTTACGGATCGACGTTTGACAAAGTCAAAATGTACCAATTCATATGCAAGAAAGCATGATGAACTCAGGTCTAAGGACTATACTCTATAGTCGTAATGAGAACCTCTTATGACACAGATATTACTATCTTGTAGACTTCTCATTAGCGGGTCATGTCCGATCATATGTCCACTGACATATATCTATGTGACTGACTGCGATAATCATATCATTGGCTCCATGAAACTTAGCCAACAGTCACCTCACAATCTAGTCTCTAACGGTTGTCAGTGTCCCGATTCTGCAACCTCGACTAGGGACAAAATAATTTATTAACTTATAGGGTTTCATGATCAAGTTCTCAACTTGATGACCTATAATATGTCATAAACTTATTTCGGGACCATTATTTAGATCACAATAAATAATGCTGAAATCAAATTTCATTAAACACTTCTAAAAGAATGTTTACAAGGGCGTCTTATTATAACTAAAACAAAATCCAAAACTCCCACTAGAATCAAGATTACATCTTAAGATCTCTAATGCCTACAGCAGTCGTATGACTCTCATGCTTAGGCCTTGGGAGTGACTTGGTTAGAGGATCAACGACATTCTCGTTTGTCGGAACTCGGCTGATCTTCACATCACCTCTATTGACAATATCACGAATCAGATGATATTTCCTCTCAACGTGTTTGGACTTCTGGTGTGACCTGGGTTCTTTCGCCTGAGCAATGGCTCCATTGTTATCGCAGAACAAAGCCACTGGCTCCAAGATACTAGGAACCACACCAAGTTCAGTCATGAACTTCTTGATCCAAACAGCTTCCTTTGCCGCTTCTGAAGCAGCAACATATTCAGCTTCCGTTGTGGAGTCAGCTACGGTATTCTGCTTAGAGCTCTTCCAGCTCACCGCACCGCCATTTAGACAGAAGACATATCCAGACTGTGATCGGAAATCGTCTCTGTCCGTCTGAAAACTCGCATCGGTGAATCCATTCACCACAAGTTCATCACTATCTCCATACACAAGGAACTTATCCTTAGTATGTCTCAAATACTTGAGAATATTCTTGACAGCTGTCCAGTGAGTTTCACCTGGATCAGATTGGTATCTACTCGTCATGCTTAACGCGTAAGCTACATCTGGACGAGTGCAGAGCATGGCATACATAATAGATCCTATTGCAGAGGCATAAGGAATCCTATTCATGCGTTCTCGCTCAGCAGATGTCGCCGGACACTGCTTCTTGCAGAGACTCTTGCCATGAGACATTGGTATGAAGCCCTTCTTGGAATCGTGCATCCTGAATCTGTGCAACACCTTATCAATATAAGTGTCTTGGCACAATCCAATCAGCTTGTTAGTTCTATCTCTGTAGATTCTGATTCCAAGAATGTATGCGGCTTCTCCCATGTCTTTCATGGAAAAACAACTTCCTAGCCAAGTCTTAATAGACTGAAGCAACGGAACGTCATTACCGAGGAGGAGTATGTCATCGACATACAGTACAAGAAATGCAATTTTGCTCCCACTTGTCTTCTTGTATACACATGATTCTTCTTCGTTCTTGATGAAACCGAATTGTTTTACTATTTCATCAAAACGAAGATTCCAACTCCGTGATGCTTGCTTCAACCCATAAATGGATTTATGAAGCTTGCATACCTTCCCAGCGTTTTTAGGATCGACAAAACCTTCAGGCTGTGTCATGTACACATCCTCTTCCAGAATACCATTCAGGAATGCGGTTTTGACATCCATCTGCCAAATCTCATAATCATAATGAGCAGCAATCGCTAGAAGAATCCGAATAGATTTAAGCATAGCTACTGGGGAATAGGTTTCATCATAGTCAATACCATGAATTTGTTTGAAACCTTTAGCCACCAATCTCGCTTTGTAAATCTGTACATTGCCACCCACGTCAATCTTCTTCTTGAAGATCCATTTACACTCAATGGCTTTTACACCACTAGGTAAATCGACCAAGGACCATACTTGGTTTTCTGACATGGATGTCATTTCGGATTTAGAGGCTCCAAGCCACTTTTCGGAGTCCGGGCCCATCATTGCTTCCGCAAAGGTCGCTGGTTCGTTACCTTCAATGATCATCAGATCATTTGAATTGGTTACGAGAAATCCATAGTATCTCTCGGGTTCGTGACGGATCCTTCCGGATCTGCGAACTTCAGGCTCCACAGGCGCCGGTTCCACAGAACTTTGTGGATCCAACTGCTGCTCTTCCTCAATAGGTTGGGCAGTCTCCTGTGCATCTTGAATTTCTTCGAGATGTACTTTACTCCCACTGTTTTTCTTAGAGAGAAACTCCCTCTCAAGAAAAGAACAGTCCCGAGCAACAAATACTTTGTTCTCAGATTGGTTGTAAAAGTAGTATGCCTTGGTTTCCCTAGGATAACCAACGAAATAGCATTTATCTGATTTGGATGCAAGCTTGTCGGAGATTAAACGTTTGACATAAGCCTCGCAACCCCAAATCCTTAGGAAAGACAGACTAGGAACGTTCCCAGTCCACAGTTCATGTGGTGTCTTTTCTACTGATTTAGATGGCACTCTATTCAGTGTAAACGCAGACGTTTCTAGAGCATATCCCCAAAAGGATAGTGGAAGATTAGAATGACTCATCATAGACCGAACCATATCCAATAAAGTTCGATTTCTCCTCTCCGACACTCCATTCCATTGGGGTGTACCAGGAGGAGTGAGTTGTGAAACGATTCCACACTCGCTCAGATAGTCGCTGAATTCTTGGCTCAAGTATTCTCCTCCGCGATCCGATCGCAGAATCTTAATACTCTTGCCAAGTTGATTCTGTACTTCATTCTTGAATTCCTTGAATCTATCAAAGGATTCTGACTTGTGTCTCATCAAATAGACATAGCCATACCTACTGAAATCATCAGTAAAGGTAATGAAGTACTTAAAGTTTCCTCTGGCAGCAGTACTCATTGGCCCACATACATCAGTATGAACAAGACCCAATAAATCCCTGGCCCTTTCATTTGGTTTGTTGAAAGGGGCTCTAGCCATTTTGCCCACCAAACAAGACTCGCATTTCTCACATGATTCAAAATCAAATGAGCCCAGAAGCCCATTTTGATGGAGCCTCTGGATGCGTTTCTCATTGATATGGCCCAAACGACAATGCCATAAGAAAGTCGGGTTTTCGTCATTGGACTTAAACCTCTTTGTATTTATGTTAAAGACAGGCATTTCTTGGTTTAATATATATAACCCATTATCTAATGGGGCGCTACCATAATAATTACCATCACGATTAAAAGAACAAACTTTATTCTTAACAGCAAAATCAAAACCTTCCAAATCCAAAACGGAAACTGAAATTATGTTTCTGCTAATCGCAGGTACATAGTAGCAATTATTCAAAATTAAAACCATGCCCGAAGGTAAAGACAACTCGTAGGTGCCTACGGCCAGTGCAGCAACCTTAGCTCCATTCCCGACTCGTAGCTCTACTTGTCCTTTCTTCAGCGTCCTACTGTTTCTTAGTGCCTGCACATCAGTACAAATATGAGCACCGCAGCCGGTATCCAATACCCACGAAGTAGAACGAGAAGATATAATACCAAGTTCGATAACATAAATACCTGAATCAGACGCGTCATACGTCTTCTTCAGCTTCTTGTAATCTCCCATGAACTTCTTGCAGTCTTTCTTCCAATGCCCCAACTGCTTGCAGTAGTTGCACTTATCCTCAGGAGAAGGCCCGGATTTGGGTTTCGGCTTGGGCTTGTCCTGACTTTCAGCCTGGACAACATGGGCCTTACCCTTACCCTTCTTAGGTTTCTTAAACCTCTTATTCCCTTGTACCATCAGGACACTGGGAGTAGCCTTCTTGAGATTTGGTTCTGCTGTCTTCAGCATACCGTGCAACTCAGTCAATGTCTTAGTCATGTTTTGCATGTTGTAGTTCATAATGAACTGATCAAAACACGACGGCAATGACTGCAGAATCATGTCAGTGGCCAGCTCCTGGCTAATGGCACAGTCCAGTTTCCCCAGGTTATCAATGTAACCCATCATTTTAAGGACATGAGGACTTACTGGACTGTCCTTAGCCAGCTTGCAATCCATGAGAGATTTAACCGTCTGGTATCTCTCTGTGCGAGCTTGCTCCTGAAACAAAGCTTTCAGGCTGTTAATCATCTCCATGGGTGACAACACGTTCTCATATTGCTTCTGCAGCTCAGAGTTCATAGTCACCAGCATTAGACAATTAACATCTTTGACATCCGCTGAATGCTTATCCCAAGCATTCTTTTCTGTCTGCGGAGCATTGGAACGTGGCCTCTCGGTGAGAACTATTTCAAGGACATATTCCTTGTTCTCTTGCCTGAGAACTATTCTCAGGTTCCGATACCATTCCAAGAAATTAGATCCATTTAGCTTGTCCTTCTCAAGGACGGATCTTAGTGAGAAAGTGTTGATGTGATTTGAGACAGACATAGCTGTAATTCAAACAAAAGGTAGATTTTAGTTATAAAGCTCAAGGAATGAGAATTCTTATCTAATAAGAAAACTCGCATTGTATTCAAACTATGTTTCCTCATATGAATACAATGATCCAAGATCCTCAGATTACTAAAATTCGAGTGGGCGACTCGCCGTTACTCAAGCTTTAGTTATCTAGGTAAGCAAATCATTGCTAATTGTACTCAGTACAACTCTTGGTCGTGAATAAGACAAACTATGTCCAATCCACTCTGATGTCTCTGGGCCCAGAACTTCTGACAGCCCAGTCAAGTATAACCAATCTTTTATCTGTCTTGTGATCACTGACAGTTGCACTGCAAGTCTGTCACTGACCACCTGCCTTACTCATTTTGCTGTGGATACCAAGGACTCCAAGGATACCCAACAACATCACGAGTTTTTGACAGTAGACAAGATCGGGCAAGACATCAAGATCACTTGATATTTAGTTGAGGAAAAGAACTAATCTTATCTTGATTTATATTCACTATATATATATCAAAATAATAAATTTTAATTAAAAACATTTAGTTTTATTAAGTTTAGATTCATCTAATACTTTTAGGATTAAATTATTCTGGTTCATGCAAATTTGTGGTCAAACCAACAAGTCTGCGGATGCTGTGTCGATCGACGCCAACCATTGGCATCGATCGATGCAACTCTATTTAAACAGTTCTTCGATAACCGGTCAAACCGGATCGAATTTACTTAACCGATTCAATCCAATTGAACCAGTTCGGTTTAATGGTCCATGTCGATCGTCACACACTGTGTGTCGATCGATATGACCAAACCAGAATCAATTTTGGTTAATAAAATTAACCGAGCTAGATAACCAGTTCAATCCAATTGAACCGATCTATCTAATTGTATTGCCTGTGTCGACCGACACACCCAGTGTATCGATCGACGCAGCACGATTACGGGTACTCGATCTCAGATCGAAACCCTAAAGATTATTTGTGGATTTTCGCTTTGTATCGACCGACACACGCTTTGTGTCGATCGATACTGTGCGACAAACCCTAAATTTTATTCGCGAGTTTTCGCTCTGTGTCGACCGACACACGCTTTGTGTCGATCGATACCCTGCGACAAACCCTAAAAATTTTATATTTGCGCCGCGGCGTGTCGACCGACACACGCTTTGTGTCGATCGACACAGTGCGTTTTCATCAATTCTTCGTCTTTTCAACAGGAACAAAACCGAGAATATAATATGAAAACACGATTTGAACATGCAAAAATCAATTCAACAACATCAGGATTCGAATTATTTTGCAACAAATTCAATAGCTAAACCCTAAGCATGCTCTGATACCACTGTTGGATCCCGATGGATCTAGGGTTTGTTATATTGAAATTTAGAACCAACCTCGTTCTTACCTTTGGCAGCGGAAGAAGATGGTGAACGAGATCAGTGGAGCAACGCAACGCTTTGCCTCTACCAGATACACACGCACGCTCGCTGGAAACGGGATGCTAGTGCCGGATCAATGGGGATCGATGGTGTCTGGTGTGTCAAGTGTTTCTCTCAAGAAAACTGGACGGCTCTACCGTTTAGGTCGAAACTAATCATCTTTTATTCGACCTAAACGTGCTTAACGGGCCAGACTCAATTAAGCCATAACCCGAAAAGCCTGTTCGGAAAATCCGAACTGTGTCGACCGACACACAAGCTGTGTCGATCGACACAACACCATTATATCGATTCTTATGTGTATTTCAATACACATAATATGATCATTGCCACAATGATCATTCCCATGTCGTAGCTTCCAGTTCGCTTAGGTGTGTGACCCTATAGGATCATACAATACTGGCAGTAAGTCCACGACCTACATAATGCAAGAGGCTTCTAGCAAAGCATTGCAAACGTCCAGTATTATACGAATGTCTGATCTCGACACACAACTATCACAGGAGTGAGTACAAGTGTGATTTCAGGACACTATCCCAACACTATAGTCGTAATGAGAGCCTCTCATGACACTGATATAACTATCCTGTAGAGTTCTCATTAGCGGGTCATGTCCGATCATATGTTCACCAACATATATATATGTGATTGACGTTGATACTCATATCAATGACTCCATGAAACTTAGTCATACGTCACCTCACATACTAGTCTTAACGGTTGTTAGTGTCCCACTTTAACAACCTACGACCAGGGATAAACATAATTTTATGTCATATTTCATTTATAAGGTGATGAGGACATTGACTCAAGCATAGAGATACGTCAAGAAGACCTAGAAGAAGTACCTGCTGCTCAAGACGTTACAACCATGAGAGATCCTCCAAGGACAAGATCAGGAACTAGAAGACTCAGAGCACTGTTCAACACGTCCATTCAGAGTCTCCTAGCTCAAGATTATCAAGTGGAGCGTTTAGAGGCTCAAAAGAAGACAATTGAAGACTCTAGGATGATCTTCTCAATTCAGCCCACTTAGGCCCAATCATGGACGACCACACACGCTCAATAAGGTATGGTTTCAATTCATATATTGTGTTTGTTCATTTTGCAGGTCCAAGTATCACATTAGTTGTCTGAGTCAAAGTCTGTATTAGTCGCTAAGTGAGTCAAGTTTCCCTGTATTACTTTAAAGTCGGACCATAGGATATTTTAGTATTTTAGTAGCCGTTGTAATTAGGTTTCTGCCCTAGAAGGCAACAGCTGCACGATCCCCTTTATAAGGATCCTTAGCAGCCGTGTATCATTTACCAAGTATCAATACAATAACGCAGTTCTTCTTCTTTGAGAGAAAACACCTCGATTCTAAGCTTTCTTGTGAGTCATATCAAGCGACCTTAGATCAGTCTTATCACAAGATCATTCATCTCTTGTGTGGCGACATTCAATCCATCTTCTATCCATTCAATCATCTCACGTTCTTCCTAAGGAGTCTAGAGACCCGAGGGTTGAATCGATCTCACCACAACATCACCCACGATCTAGAATAGAGAGACTTCAGTCCCTGTTCTACATCACCCACGCTTCCATCTTGCATCATCTGGTATCAGAGCCGAAAGGTTCCTAGATCAGGTGTATCTATCCCTTTTCCTTTCGGTTTTCCTTGCATTTAGTTTATAGCTTTCGATTTCTACATTCAAAAAAAAACCATAAAAAGTCTTTTGTTTCATCTAGTTTCATTGTTGATCTACATCCTTGATTCAATTTAGAAATCGCTTCTTTGTGCTTGAGCCAATAAGCGAAATCTTCTTGTTAATCTTAGGGTTTTAGACTCGATTTCTTGCTGCAACTCGTTTTCAGATTTCAAAAAAAAAAAAAAAAAAAAGAAGATTTCGAAATATTTAGATCTTTAAAAAAGATATTCTAGTTCCTATTTTTGTGATTAAATCTCGCTTTTCAAAAAAAAAAAAAAACTTTCTAAAATCTTTTCAAACTTCCTAAAGATTTCTATATCCTCATAAATCGATTTTCAACTTTCTATATCTTCCTAATTCGGTTTTCAATTTTCCAAAACTTCTTTTATCAAACCGAGCGTGATTCTTATTTGCATCCGAGCTTTCTCTTGTGTCAGTCCTTGACGCATCGCTTGTATCACAAGTTTTCATAGGTTTGCTTAGGATCTTTCTTCTTATCTTGTGCCTTTTGTTCCCTAGTCCCTTGATCGCTTGCTCTAGTGTGTGTAGGAACAGGAAACCAATGGCAGGAGACGACCCTAATGCAGCTCTGCTAGAAGCGCTCCAAGCCTTGAGGAACGATTTGTCAGCTCAGATCGGACGGATTGATCAAAGGGTTGGACGACTAGAACTTCCAAGGAATGACGAGCAGTCGGATGATGAGGAGAGTGAGCATACTATGAATGCAGGAGCAGGAGGAAGAAACCGAGATCATCAACACCACCGCCGTGAACGCGAACTGCAACAAGAGGTAAACCGTAACTTTGCAAAAGATTTGAAACTAACTGTGCCAACTTTTGCAGGAAGGGTTAATCCGGAAGCATACCTTGACTGGGAGAGGCGTATGGAGTACATCTTTGACTACTACGAGTACAATGACCAGAAGAAGATAGCTCTAGCTTCGGCTCAACTCACGGACCATGCCTTAACTTGGTGGGACAGAGAAGTCCAAGACCGTAGGCGAAACAACTTTGAGCGGATCACAACCTGGGCAGCCATGAAGTACAACTTCAGGAGGCGATTTGTGCCACCTCATTACCACAGAGATATGCAAAAGCAGTTCAGGCAGCTATCACAGAAGAACAAGAGTGTTGAGGAATACTATGAAGAGTTTGAGCAACTCAAGAATCGAATGGCGTTAGACGAGAGTGAAGAAGTTCTCATGGGCCATTTCATTGATGGACTCAATGACCGGATTGCCAGAAAGGTAGAACGTCAACCTTGTCATGATCTTAATGATTTATTGCATGCAGCCGTGCAGGCTGAACAAGGAATCAAGAGGAAGACAGCGGCAGCGAGTCGCTCAAGACCTAACTCATGGAACGCACCTCCAGCTAAGACTCAATGGAGTGCACCGCAAGCTAAGAACATTGACAAAGGCAAGACTGTTGCCTCAGGTTCCCAAGATAAGCCGCCAGCTTATGAAGCGCCAAGGAACAACCGTACTGACTCAGGTAAGTCTTCAACCACTGATACAAGAGCTCGAGACATAACTTGTTTCAAGTGTCAGGGTAAAGGTCACTATGCCCGGGATTGTCCAAATCAGCGAGTTATGATCTTAACACCTGATGGAGGATATGAGTCTCGAGATGAAGAGGACCACCTTGAAGCTGCGGATTCAGAAGAGGAAGTAGCATTTCCCGAGACAGAAGAGATGTTAGTTGTATGCAGGGCATTGAGCGCCTTGAGTGATCCAGACACCATCCAAAGAGAAAACTTGTTTTTCACTCGATGTTCAGTTCAGAACAAGGTATGTAGTCTCATAATTGATGGTGGATCTTGTACTAATGTTGCTAGCAAGATTATGGTGGAAAAGATAGGCTTGAAGACAACCCAACATCCGAGGCCATACCGCCTGAGATGGTTAGATTCAAGCACCGAGATCAGGATACATGAGCAGGTCCTGATTCAGTTCAAGATAGGGAAGTATGAGGATGAAGTTTTGTGCGTTGTTTTCCCAATGCAAGTAGGCCATATGCTTCTAGGCCGACCATGGCAATTTGATAGAGAGGTCATACACAATGGACGCACCAACACTCATTCTTTCACGCATGACAAGCGCAGATTCCAGCTTGCGCCATTATCTCCTCAAGAGGTACATGAGATGCAATCCAAATTTGCTGCTGAGGCCAAGGTAAGTAAAACTAACCTTTACATCACTCCTAGTACTGTCTATAAGGCGTTGAGCGAAAAGAAACGGTGCTACTAATGGTGTTTAGAGATATGTTGGTTACAGGATCACAGGACAGTGTGCTTGTACCAGAGATTGTATCACTGCTTGACAGATACAAAGATGTGTTCCCTGAAGAGATACCGGCTGGATTACCACCTATTAGAGGAATAGAGCATCAGATTGATCTAGTTCCCGGTGTACCATTGCCCAACCGTCCAACTTACCGTATGAACCCAACAGAAACTAAGGAGTTGGAGAAGCAGATTCGAGACTTAATGGAGAAAGGTTACATTAGAGAAAGCTTGAGTCTGTGTGCTGTACCAGTTCTCTTAGTGCCGAAGAAAGATGGAACTTGGAGGATGTGTGTAGACTGCAGAGCAATCAACAACATCACCATAAAATATCGACATCCAATTCCAAGGTTAGATGATATGCTTGATGAACTATCTGGATCTAATGTGTTTTCAAAGATTGATCTTAGGAGTGGATACCGTCAAGTAAGAATGAAAGAAGGTGACGAATGGAAGACTGCTTTCAAGACTAAGCAGGGGCTCTATGAGTGGTTAGTCATGCCATTTGGTCTAACCAATGCACCCAGCACCTTCATGAGGCTAATGAACCAGGTTCAAAGAGCTTACATCAGTAAATTTGTAGTAGTTTATTTTGATGATATATTGGTTTATAGCAAATCGTTTGAGGATCACCAGAAACATCTTGAGTTAGTCCTTGACACACTTCGAAAAGAAAGCCTATATGGGAATCTTAAGAAGTGCTCCTTTTGTACTAATGAAGTGGTTTTCCTAGGTTTTGTTGTCAGTTCCAAAGGTTTACAGGTTGATCAAGAGAAGATCAAAGCCATCCAAGAATGGCCGAGACCAAACAACATAAGACAAGTCAGGAGCTTCCACGGATTGGCAAGCTTCTATAGGCGTTTTGTCAAAGATTTCAGTACTTTAGCTGCCCCTCTTACTGCTGTGATCAAGAAGGACGTGGCATTTCAGTGGGGATCAGCTCAAGAAGACGCGTTCAACAGACTCAAGGATCGTCTGACGCATGCACCAGTTTTGGTATTACCTGATTTTAACAAAACCTTTGAGATTGAATGTGATGCTTCAGGCTTAGGTATTGGAGCTGTGCTAACTCAAGGAGGACGTCCAGTAGCCTACTTCAGTGAGAAACTAAGTGGAGCCAGCTTGAACTACCCAACGTACGACAAGGAACTCTACGCGTTAGTGAGATCGTTGGAAACATGGCAGCACTATCTTCTGTCCAAGGAGTTTGTCATACATACTGATCATGAGACTTTGAAGCACCTTAGAGGACAAACAACACTGAAGAGAAGACATGCTAAGTGGATGGAGTTTGTAGAAGCATTTCCATATGTGATAAAGTATAAGAAGGGCAAGGAGAATGTTGTGGCTGACGCACTATCAAGGAGGCACATGCTGATCACAACTATGGAGGCTAAGGTCTTAGGATTTGAGCACCTCAAGGATGCATATAAGGATGATCCAGACTTCGGTTCAGTCTATCAAGATTGTACCACTGCCCCAACAGGTTCCTTCTACTTACATAATGGCTATTTGTTTAGGGAAAAACGTTTGTGTGTTCCACAGGGTTCTATGCGAGACTTGTTGATCAAGGAAGCACATGGTGGTGGACTCATGGGACATTTTGGAGTGGATAAGACTCTGAGCGTTTTGGTAGAACACTTCTTTTGGCCTCACCTCAAGAAGGATGTGGAACGATTCTGTTCCAAGTGTGTCACTTGCCTCAAAGCCAAATCCAGGTCACATCCACATGGTTTATACATGCCCCTTCCTATTCCTAGTATGCCTTGGGTTGATATATCAATGGACTTTGTCTTAGGCTTACCCAAAATCCGAGGAAAGGATTCTATTTTTGTTGTAGTGGACAGGTTCTCAAAGATGGCACATTTCATTCCCTGTGCCAAGACTAATGATGCCACTCAAACTGCTGAGCTATTCTTTAAAGAAGTAGTACGCTTACATGGGATCCCAAGAACTATTGTTTCTGACCGAGACACGAAATTTCAAAGTCACTTCTGGAGAGTTCTTTGGAGGAAGCTAGGAACCAAGCTACTCTTCTCAACAACTTGTCATCCACAAACTGATGGACAAACTGAGGTTGTAAACAGAACTCTATCTACTCTCTTAAGAGCCACGGTTGGTAAGAACTTACGGAACTGGTTAGATTGTATTCCATATGTTGTGTTTGCTTATAATCATGCTAACCATTCTACTACTAAGTTATCACCTTTTGAGATTGTCTATGGATTTCAGCCAGAAACCCCTTTAGATCTTGTTCCTTTGCCGCCATTAGATGTCACTAATCAGGATGGATAGTCCAAGGCTGAGATGATCAAGAAGCTGCATCAGAAGGTGAAAACCAACATAGAGGAGAAGACGGCCAAGTACAAGAAGGCTGCTGACAAAGGGAGAAAGGAGCTCATCTTCAATCCAGGAGATTGGGTGTGGGTTCACATGCGTACAGAGAGGTTCCCAAATCAGAGGAAATCCAAGCTAGCACCAAGAGGGGCTGGACCATTTAGAGTGCTGGAGAGAGTCAACAACAATGCCTACAAGCTGGATCTGCCAGGTGAGTTGACCATTTCGCCAGTGTTCAATGTTGCTGACTTGCTTCCTTATAATGCAGATGATGGAATTCTGAGGTCAGAATCTTCTCAAGAGGGAGGGAATGATGAGGACATTGACTCAAGCATAGAGATACGTCAAGAAGACCTAGAAGAAGTACCTGCTGCTCAAGACGTTATAACCATGAGAGATCCTCCAAGGACAAGATCAGGAACTAGAAGACTCAGAGCACTGTTCAACACGTCCATTCAGAGTCTCCTAGCTCAAGATTATCAAGTGGCGCGTTTAGAGGCTCAAAAGAAGACAATTGAAGACTCTAGGATGATCTTCTCAATTCAGCCCACTTAGGCCCAATCATGGACGACCACACACGCTCAATAAGGTATGGTTTCAATTCATATATTGTGTTTGTTCATTTTGCAGGTCCAAGTATCACATTAGTTGTCTGAGTCAAAGTCTGTATTAGTCTCTAAGTGAGTCAAGTTTCCATGTATTACTTTAAAGTCGGACCATAGGATATTTTAGTATTTTAGTAGCCGTTGTAATTAGGTTTCTGCCCTAGAAGGCAACAGCTGCACGATCCCCTTTATAAGGATCCTTAGAAGCCGTGTATCATTTACCAAGTATCAATACAATAACGCAGTTCTTCTTCTTTGAGAGAAAACACCTCGATTCTAAGCTTTCTTGTGAGTTATTTCAAGCGACCTTAGATCAGTCTTATCACAAGATCATTCATCTCTTGTGTGGCGACATTCAATCCATCTTCTATCCATTCAATCATCTCACGTTCTTCCTAAGGAGTCTAGAGACCCGAGGGTTGAATCCATCTCACCACAACATCACCCACGATCTAGAATAGAGAGACTTCAGTCCCTGTTCTACATCACCCACGCTTCCATCTTGCATCATAAGGTGTCATGATCAAGTCCTCAACTTGATGACCTATAAAATGAACATAAAATACTTTGGGACCATTATTTAATTATCCAATAATCAAATAATGCTGATGTCAGTTTTTCATAAACATGACCATAGCATGTCTATGTGAACATCATCACTAACATAACTCCCACTAGAATCAAGACCACGTCTTCAGATATCTAGTACCTACAACAACAATATAAAACTCGTGCTTAGGTTGTGAGAGAGGCTGCGGTGTTCTTGCTTGGAACCATTCCAACAAACCACACCGCTATTCATTAATAAGCCCTATTCTACGGTCCCCTACTTGGAGCCCTTCCAACAGATAGCACCGCTACACAGACAAAGAGACATAACCAGGTGGGAACCGGGAATCGTCTTTGTCCGTCTAACTACTCATAACATATTCGTCACTTTCTTAGTTGAACAAGAACCTATCCTTAGTGTTCCTCAAACACTTGGGGATATTCCTCACAACTGTCCAGTGACTATTACCGGAACATATTGGTATCTTCTCGTCATGCTTCATGCGTAAGCTGCATCTAGACGAGCGCAAAATATGGCATTCATGATGGATTCTATTGCAGAAGCATAAGGAATCACACTCATAGATACTAGCTCAGCCAGTGTCCAAGACACTTCTTCTTGCTAAGATTATTGCCATAAGACCTTTGGTGTGAAGCCTTTCCTGGAATCATGCATATTGGAACTGTCCAATACCTTATCAACATAAGGATTCTGACACGATCCAATTAGCCTACTCAATCCATTTCAATAGATCCTTATTCCAAGAACTCACGCGGCTTCTCCAATGTCTATCGTTAAAATTGACTTCCGACCTAAGTCACATAAGACTTAAGCGACAGAACGTCGTTTATGAGAATAAGTATGTTATATGCATACAGTGTGAGAAATGCAACCACGCTCCCACTAGTCTACTTGTAAATGCACGGTTCCTATTCGTTCCTGATCAAGTCAAAACTTTTGACCGTTTTAACAGAACGTAGATTCCAACTCCAAGATGTTTGCTTCAATCCAGAAATAGATCAGTGAAGCTAACATGCATACCTAGCAAATTTTCGGAGTTGGGGCTCACCATCGCTCCTTTGAATTTCACAGGATCGTCACTTTTCAATGATCAACAGATCACGGCAATTGGTCACGAGAAATCACTCTCGGGTTAGTGACGGATCCATTCGGATCTGCGAACTTCAGGCTCCACAGGTGTAGGTCCTACAGCACTTTGTAGATCCAACCGCTGCTCTCCCTTAATAGGTTGAGCAGTCTCCTGTGTTTCTCGAATTTCTTCGAGCTGTACTTCTACTCCCACTGTTCTTGGAAAGAAACTTTCTATCTAGAAAAACAGAGTTCCGAACAACAAAACTTTGTTCTCGGATTGGTTGCAAAAGTAATGAGCCTCGGTTTCCCTAGGACAACCAGTGAAGTAGCACTTATCAGATTTGGGTTCAAGCTTGTCTGTTGACAACTGCTTTGCATAAACCTTGCAATCCCAATTAATCAGGAAAACATACTAGGAAAACTTCCTGTCCACATCCAATGTGGTGTCTTTCAACTGATTCTGATAGAAAACTATTTGGCGTAAACACATACATTTCTAGAGCGTATTCCTAAAAGGATAATGGAAGATTCGTGTGACTCATCATCAATCGGAGCATATCCAATAAGGTCCGATTCATTCTCTCAGAAACACCAATCAGGTTTTCCAGGAGAAATGAGCTGTGAAACGACTTCACACTCACTTAGATGATCACTCAATTCTTGACTCAAGTATTCTCCTCCGCGATCTAATCGAGGATCTTTAATACTTCTGTCATATCAGTTCTATGCTTCATTCTGGAACTCCTTTGACCATTTCAAAAGATTCCGACTCGTGTCTCATTAAATGAACACATCCATATTTACTGAAGTCATCAATAAAGGTAATGAAGCACTGAAGATTTCCTCTAGCACTAATGCTCATCGGGCCACATACATCAATATGTGCAAGACCCAATAAGCCTCTGGCCCTTCTCTTTAGCTCTGCTAAAGAAGCCTTAGTCTCTTGGCCCAGTAAGCAGAATTCATATCTCATATGATTTATAATCAAATGAGCCCAAAAAGCCCATAACTATGGAACTTCTGAATCCGCTTCACTCTATGTGGTTGAAACGACTATGCTAAGGAAAAATCGAGTTCGAGTCATCAGACTTAAACCGTTTGGTATTTATGTTATATACAGGCGTACATTGGTTTAAGATATAAAACCCATTTTTTCAAAAAGGGGGTTTCTACCATAGAATATTTCATCAAGATCAAAAGAGCAAAACTTGTCTTTTATCAAAATGAAAAACATCCAAATTCTTACAAGAAAATGAAAGACATCTCTGCTTAAAGCAGATACATAGCAGCAATTACTTAATTCAAAAACCAAGCTTGAAAGGCTCCTACAAGTGGAGAATTTCTACGGCTAATGCATCAACCATTGCTCCATTTCAGATGCGCAGTTCCACTTGTCCTTTCTTCAACGTTCTACTGTTGCCTAGGCCCTGCATATTTCAAAAATATCAGTACCACAACTAGTATCCAATACCTTCGTAGAACTTGAAGTAATAACACAATACCTGAAGAAGAAGTCCCGTACATCTCCTTCCTTTCTTGTGAATCTTCCAAGAATTTAATGCAATTTCTCTTCCAATGCCCAAACTCTTCACAGTAGCAGCACTTACCAACATCAGATGGGCCGGACTTGGGCTTATAAGATGACACAGGCTTATCCTGATTCCAAATCTGGACGGCCTTGCCTCTACCCTTGTCTATACAAGATTTCTCAAACCTTTTACCCTTTATGATGTTTTGCTCAGCTGTCTTGAGCATGCCATGCAGCTCAGTCAACGTCTTCGTCAAGCCATTCTTGATATAGTTCTTGACAAACTTATCATAACTTGACGGCAGTTACTGCAGAATGATCTCAGTAGCCAACTCTAGGCTAACAGGACAATCCAGTTTCCCCAGGTTATCAATGTAACCCATCATTTTAATGACATGAGGACTCACTGGAGCATCCTTTGGTAGCTTGCACCCAATGAGAGACTTAACCATCTGGTATCTCTCAACTCGTGCATGTTCCTGAAACATCAGTTTCAGGCTGGTGATCATCTCTATTGGCGACTCCATGTTCTCGTGTTGACTCTTTAAGTCCGAGTTCATGGTAGCCAACATCAGACCACACACATCTACCACATCAATATAATGCTTATTCCAAGCATCATATACTGCATGCGAGGCATTGGTCCCAAGCCTCTCGGGGAGAGCTTTCTCAAGGACATATTCCTTACTCTCTTGCTTGAGAATAAATCTCAAGTTCCGATACCAATCCAGGAAATTTGATCCATTTAACTTGTCCTTCTCAAGGATGGATCGCAACGAGAAAGTAGTTTTAGACATAGGCTGAAATCTAAGAAAAGAAAATTTTAGGTATGAAGTTCAGGAAATGAGAAATCTTATCTAATAAGAAAACTCGCATTATATTCAAACAATGTTTCCTCTATGAATATAATGATCCAAGACCCATACTTCACTAAAATCTGAGTGGACGACTCGCCATCACCCAAAGTTTAGTTATCTAGGTAAGCAAATCATTGCTCATTGTACCCAGTACAACTCTTGGTCGCAGATAAGACAATCCATGTCTCTTCCACTCTGATGTCTCCGGGCCCAGAACTTCTAATAGCCCAGTCAAGTAAACCAATCTCTTCAGTCTTGTGATCATTGACAGTCGCACTGCAAGTCTATCAATGATCACCTGCCTTACTCATGTAGTTGTAGATACCAAGGACTCCAAGACTATCCAACAACGAAATGAGTCTTGACAGTAGACAAGATCGGGCAAGACATCAAGGTCACTTGATATTTAGTTGAGGAAACGGAACTCTAAAAGGTTAGTTAATCAATCTCTTAGGTCATGTAATTGTTGATGCCAAGCACTGCAAGACCATCAACACAACTATCTGCCTTACTCATTTAATTGTGGACACCAAGCTCTTGGAAAGACTATCACAACAACGAAATGAGTCTTGACAGTTGACCATATTGAAAACTAAGCTTTGATCTAACACACATCCAATGTGTATCCTTATGGATTTAGAACATTTTAACATCTGATTTTAATTGAGTTTTAATTGTTCTAATAAGTGGGTTAGGTCATTTGGTTCGGCTTCTCAATCATTTGGTTCAATAACCAAACGATTAATGTTCGCATCGACACAATATGCGTCGACCGACACACTTGGTCGACACTTGACATTCAACCTTAACCAACCCGATAACCGGTTCAATTGGATTGAACCGGATCTAACCAGTTTTAACCAATCGCGATAACCGGTCCAATCCAATTGGACCGACTTATCCAATCAAACTTATCTTAACCAATCAATCGGTTTATACCAATTGAGATAACCAGTTCAATCCAATTGAACCGACCAACCAATCGCAAGGCCTGTGTCGACCGACACTCAACCTGTGTCGATCGACACAGTAGGGTAACTGAACCGATATAACCATGCGAGATAACCGGTTCAATCCAATTGAACCGATCTATCCTTTCGCATAGCCTGTGTCGACCGACACAACCCAGTGTGTCGATCGACACAGTAGGGTAACAGAAAACCGATCTCTGATCGTAACCCTAAAAAATTTTATAAGTGTTTCGCATAGTGTCGACCGACACAAGATTAGTGTCGATCGACACTATGCGAAAACATCCGATCATCATTTTAAAACAGAAACTTAATCCGAGATTTATTTGTTCAAAACATGATCTAACAGGCTAAAATCTATTCAAATACATCATTATTCGAATTACAAGCCTTTGATTCAATGGAAAACCCTAAGGCTCTGATACCACTGAAGGAACTTTAGCCATTCTAACATCAGTTTGAATCCTTTCAAGTTCCTTATGCCTAGGATCTAGGGTTTATTTTAATTGAATCATCAGGAATGATCTCGTGTTTACCTGGAGATTTGCAGCGGAATGATGAACAGGTAATTGAGATCAAGAGCGCCTCAGATGCTGCGCCTCTACTGCAGTCCACGCGCACACAAGCTGGAATCCGCCGGGATGCTAGTGCCGGGAATCGGATCTCCTGGGAATCCCTGTGTTTAGAGAGGTGGCTGCGTATTTCTGTCAAGAAAAATCTCTGTTCTCAAAGTCGTGCCTCATATTCTATATATAGGCCTTTGAGTCGACCTAATTACCCAGTAATTAAACCGGGTCAATTTAAGTCATTAAACCGAAATATCAATTTCGGTCTGTGCCTTGTGTCGATCGACACACATTAATAGTGTCGATCGATACACCTCTTAAAACTCGAATTCAATGTGTATCCAATACACATTGACCAGACCATATGCCAATGATCAATCCCATACAAAGTGCATCCAGCTTGCTTAGGTGTGTGACCATGTAGGTCCACATAATACTAGCAATGAGTTACGACTCATTTGTCATAAGCGGCTTCTAGCAAAACATTATGACCACCTAGTATCACATGGATTGTCCGATCTCGACAATACAACTATCATGCAGAGTAAGTACAATATGATTTCAGGACATAATCCCAACAGATCTTTGAGTAGAGCCTTCAACCATGTAAGCTCATTTGTAAGTTTCTTCATTGCTCGGTATTCACCTTCTCCACTTGAGCAAGAAACCAACTTCTGCTTCTTTGTCTTCCATGTTACCAAGTTCTCCCCAATGAAGACGCAATAGCTAGTAGTAGACTTCATGTCAATCCTATATCCAGTCCAATCTACATCACAATATCCCACAATCTCGGTGCTATCATTCTCACCCGTTCAAATGTCTTGGCCCATGTTAGCTTTTAGGTATCTAAGAATTCTCTCAACATTATCTAATAATACATCATGGGATTTTTCATGTCTTGACTGACATGGTTCAAAGAAAATAAAAGGTATAGTGATGGTTAAGTAGATCAACTTACTCACAAACTTGTGGTATTGGTTAATGTCTTCAAATGGCTCATCTTCTTTCTCCCCTTTTGGATTGACCTTATAGCCATTTTCAAGTGGAGTCTTAGCTGGATTTTATCCAATTTTCCCTGTCTCATTCCAAATATTAATAGTGTGCTTCTTTTGGGATAGAAAGAGACCCTCATGTGAGCGGCACACTTCAATCACTAAGAAGTACTTAAACTCGCCAAGGTCTTTGATATCAAAAAGAAATTTAAGGACTGACTTAGTGGATTAAACACCTTCTTTTTGTCTTCTAAGATGACGAGATCATCCACATACATGAGAACAACAACTACAGCTTGAGAGCTTTGCAATGTGAAAAATGTGTGATATGCCTCAGATTTCTTGATGTCGCTTTCCATGAGAGTTGATCTCAGCTTGTGATACCAAGTCTTTGGGGATTGCTTTAGACCATAATAGTCTTTCGAAGCATTAGCACTTTGCCTGGAGAAATAGTATCTTCAAGTCCCAGGGGGATGAGTCATATAGACTCCATCTTCAAGCTTTCTTTATAGGAATGCATTCTTTACATCCATATTCCACAACTACCAAGATAGTTTAGTATCTAAAGAAATAACAAATCTTATCATGGATAGCTTGGCCACTGGTGCAAATGTGTATCTACAGTCATCTCCTTATTTTTGAGTGAAGCTTCTAGCCACCAACCGAGCCTTGTATTTTTCAATATCTCCATTGCTCTCGTATTTAATGATGAAGATCCACTTGAAGCTTACAACCCTCTTTCCTTTAAGGAGATCAACCTCATACCAAGTATGGTTGTGTTCCATAGCAGTAACTTCCTCACTCACGGCCTCTCTCCATTCCTTCATTTCTTTAGCTTCTTCATAGTTTAGAACTTTGTTAGAAAAAGTGCATTTTAGGATATTTTTATATTATATATATTAAATATGTGAATTTAGAACACTAATTATTATTTAAATTATAATAATATAAGCAGTCTAAACAAAATTATTAGTAAAAGAGTATAATAATAAAATAAAATAAACCAATCAGTTAAAAGAATAAACTAGGTGGTCTAATTTATTAGCAAATAAAAATTAAAGTATTAGATGATGTCATAATGCTATAGCCACGTCCCCCTATCTTATTTGGAATAAGTGTAGTACAAAGAGTCTCACATCGGTTGTGAGAGGAAGGAATGAGGGAAGCATCTGGATATAAAAATAGCATTTCAATTTCTCACACAACTTACATTCGGGCTTCTGTGCAAATGGGTGAAGCCCAAGAAAATTTAAATTATAACAATAAAATAAAATGGGCAAACCTTTAGCATTGAGTTGGAGCAAGAAGCTCAGATCAGTGAGACTTCAGTGTCTGATACTAGAGAAAGGAAGATAGTAGTTTCTCAAGAGTCCACCCTAGCATCTTCCGAGCTTGCACCTGCTCATAAGCAGAAAGCTCCACACCGTAGAGCTCCACCCAAGCTAAGGTATGCACCTCCCAAACACAAATCTGCTAACTCCATTGCTGTGAATGCAGGGAAACACCCTGATGCGCCAAAGCTTCACTCTGATCCTAATCCCTTGTTCCTTGGACGATCTCACGCTGACATTGCTTATTATCCACCTTGGATGAGGAGACTTTCGCAGAGGCACTCGCAGTCTCTGTCGAAACCACCGGGAGTCTAATCTCCCATCAAAGTCAAGCTAACGACTTAAAACAAGCGTTGAGTGGGAGGCAACCCACTGGTAAGTTGTATATACTAGGATTTTTGGTTTTGCATTTTGATTTCTTTCATTTTAGGATTTTTTGTTTCAAGTTATGCAGAATCCGTAGCACTGTGAAGTCAGTGTCGGTAGACATTAACTCGATGTCGGTCGACATTGATTTCCGAAGGAGTTTTCGAGCACGAACGATAATCGACCGAGGTCGATTTCAAAAATTCGATTTGGTCCGCTAAGGTAAGTGTCGACGGACATCAAGCTAGATGTTGGTCGACGTCGATGAAATCGAGGTAAGAGTTCTTAAAAACCCGAGACCAGTCTTCTTCTTCCTCACTTCTTTCTCGCCGAAAAATCTCCAAAAATCTCCATCTCTCTCAATTCTTCACCATTTTTGACGATTCAAAGCTCCATTTCACTAGTTTTTCCGTGCTCTATCCATTTCTATCATCTGCGAAGGTGGATGCTGACTCGGAGGAGACGGATGATGGAGACTCTCCAGTCTTCTAGACACTTGTTGTTGATTCTGCGTTTGTTCTTCTTTTTCCTTTTCTTGGGTCATTTTTATGTTTATTTTGAGTCAGTCTGTCAGTCTTATTAGCTTGGAACCTTGACTATTTGAGTTTATGCTTCACGCTTATTGATTCTGATGAGATTTTGAGTGATCTAACGCAGCTAACAGGTGAGAAATTGAGTGCTAACTCATGATCTTAACCACAGACGCATTTCACACTCTGCGTATGGTACCACGAGCTCGATGTCGGGCGACACTAAGCCAGTGTCGGTCGACATCGACCGTGTTCAGGTTCGGATTTTCAGCTCAAAAACTCTTTGGTTCCAATTTGATTTCTCCCGATCTCATACTACGGTTGCATTGGGGACAGTGTAGTCTAAGTGTGGGGGAGGTGGCTACTGACATTGTGTTTTGTTTTCTTAGAGTCAGTCCCTTGTTTTCAGTTGTCTTCAAAATTGTTTTATTGAGTCAAAATGTGTATGAAACTATGATTTTTCGAGGAAAATTTTCGCTAGAACAGGAACTAAGTGACCATTGGATAGACTTGCAGTAATTCTATGACTTTTAGAAAACTCCAAACGGACCAGCTTACCAAGGACACCCATATCTAACCAGGTATTCAGAGGATCCATCACTAACTTCACCTCTAAACTTGACTTGATTTTCTTACTTAGGGGCTTGAGATCTCTGGATCGGATTCCTCTGATGTACTTGACACAACATGTGATCCTTTTTAAGTATGGTTCCTGATTTTCCCCTCCCTTGAAAGTAAAAAAAAAAAGAGATTTAAAACCGAGGATAAGCTAGTAGTTTCGAAGTGGTCACGGGAGTGGTAGAGACCCCATTACCTCCTGTGTATCCATTGAAAGATCCAAAGTTAAACCCCAAGTGGAAAGGGAAGAGCACTGATAGAAAAAATTAAATGATACCCAGTTGGGAAAAATCAGTGCTACGGGGAAAGGGAAAAGAAAGGAACCAGAAACCGATAGTTTGGTGGTCAGTACTGACTGAGCTGAGTCCATGTGTTCTCTGATCAATACTCCCTTTGTAAGACCGCACCTAATTGTATACAGAGGTTAGTGTGGTGATCTTGAATATCCTAACTTGATTGTGGAGTTTACTTGGGACAGTTGCTAAGTGTGGGGGAAGTATATTGTGGTCTTGACATCTGCAGGAAAGTTTTCAGTGGCTTACCAAGTGAATGTGAATGCAAAAGTTCCTAGGACAAAATGAGTTTCTGAGTTTTCAAACCTCTTTCTTATGCTTTAGTTCTTTCACTTGCTTGAGGGCAAGCAAGAGCTAAGTGTGGGGGAGTTGATATATCATGGTTTTTCTAGGTTTTCAACCATGATAAAATTGTGTATATTGAGTCTTTAACCTGGTTTTTCGAGTCTATTGAGTCTTCTACAGGTAGGCTTGCGTTTGGAGCAAAGAGCGTGATTATAGGACATTTCTGGTGATTTGTGCAACGAGCTGAAGTTGGTGTCTCGGCCACGACTGGATGTCGATCGATACTGAACTTGGTGTCGGTCGACACTGAGAGCGAGAGAAGCTATACGCCGAGTTTAAACACGTTTTGAAGATTTTCATAAAGACCCCAAAGTTTCTCCTAATTCTAATCTAGCCCCAAAACGAGTTTAATTAGGAGTTTTAATTAGGTTTTCAGACTCATTATTCAGTTTATCTTGTTCTTACTTTGTTCTTGCTTTTGGAGATTGAGAGATTTGCTAAGGGGCTGATTCTTGCTACTTGTAACCTTTGAGAGAAGGATTTCGAACCCCTTTACCTTATCTATTCAGTCTTTTGGTTTTCTATTCATGATGTGTTGTTTGATTGATTATATGTCTGAGTCGTAACCTAGTTAGATTTAGGGATTCTCATAAGGGTTTTATGCATGTTTAGATAACTGATTTATTAGGATTCACAATCTGTTCGTTCATGTGATACCCCGTATCCAAAAATATGGTCAACGGGCAGAAGAAAAGTCAACAGGGGCAAAACCGTAATTTTGCCAAACCCAGGGGAAAATGGTAATTTTACCAAAGTTTGAGACGGAAGCCGAGACGGGCCACATGTTCTTTTTCTAAAACATAAAGAACATTTACAAGACCATAATTGGAAGAAACAGAGCGGAAATGTGTTTTTCGGCTTATCAGTCGGAAAATCGACTAAACCGAAAAAACTTCGGAAATTAATAACGGGATCTAGGAAACTTCAAATGAGGTGATTCAAGTTTCTAAATTCATATAAAATCATGTAGAATCAGTTTATGGAAGTTTGGAGATTTATGAGAATCGTCTGGTATTTACTAAAACAATTATCGGGAAAACGAGCAAACCGAGCAAAGGAGATTAAGGAGGAATTAAAAATGGATTAAGGGGTAATGGTTGGATTAGCTGGCTCAAACTCACCACAGAAGGACAAGTGTCCTCTCCCTTGAGGCGCCACCTCTCCTAGGTGCATGCATTGCATGAAAAGGGATTCATGAACCAAAGAAGAATATTGTATCACATCATTTCATTTCTCTCAAGAAAGCTCTCTCTCTCTAGCCTCTCTTCCGAGCTCTCTTCTCTCTCTGTGTGCTCATCAAGTTCATCCTCCATCTCCATAAAACTCATCAAGTTCTTGAATCTTCAAAGATCTCCTTCAAGGAGTTATGGTGTTCTTCTTTTCTTGGTGAGCAAGCAAGGCCATAACTCTCACATCGTTGACCAAAATCATACTCTACAAAGTACAGCAGCTTCATCTCACTCTCCTCTTCAATCTCCAGTCAGCCACCGTCGCCGCCGTCGCCGGAGCTCGCCGGAATCCGGCCAAGAAGCAGTCGCAGTTAGGGTTTGTGGGGATATCTCTCTCTCTACATCATATTTCAGTGATTCGAAGCCATGGGTGGATAGATCAGGTCTAGCTGAGCAGTTTGGTGGGTGGATGAGCTCCTGAGTCGCCGGAAAAAGCCTCCTCCGCCGTGGTCAACGGTCCGCCGCCGCCGGTCAACGCCGAAGAAGTCGCCGGAGAAGCCTTCTCGCCGCCGTGTCTTCAGCCGGTTCTTCAAGCAGGTTGTTCAGATGGGTTGGTCCAAGATTGAAGCTGGTTTAGTTGGTTATAGATCGGTTTAGGTTACCGGTCAACATTTTGACTTTGACCCGGTTTACCTAAACCGGTCAATTGGATTCTTGGTTTATTGGTCAACCGGTTCAGAAGGGGTGGTCAACCGGTTTAGCTTGGTCAACGGTCAACGGTCAGCCTCGGTCAACGCCGGTCAACGGCCGGTCAACGCCGTGGTCAACACCGGTCAACGCATAGACTCCGGCCAATTTTTGGTGTTGCGGTTTGTGTACGGGTGTTCGGGAAGCCTCGGGTTCGTGTTCGTGTGTTCGGGAGGTTCGGGATTAGTTCGGGGTTTCGGGAAGCCGTATCCGCATCCATGCCGTTCATTCCGATTAATCATTGTGAGTCGGCTCAAACACTGTAGTTATGCATATAGATCGATAAATGGGAAACCGTAGAGTTAGGATTGCATACCCGTATGTGATGAATTGGATTGGAGAATTTATTGATTGAATTAACGTTAAACCGGCTAGGGTTAAAGATGCACGTTAAACTTATACGGATTAAACCTGTTGAGTGCCGTTAGGTTGGCAGTAACGTTGCGTGATGCATTCATATAGTCGTTGTATGATTAGGGCCGTATATGCATATATATGTAAGTAAAGAACTGTATTGAATGAATCTAAATACGGGAATTAAGACGAGTCAAAATATGGAACTAAACCTATCGAATGTATAGTGTATGGAATGATATCGGGATTACCGAGAAAGAATGAATTAAGTTAATGAAAGATGAGACGTCGGGGAGTCTAGTAAGCTACTAGCTCTAAACCGACGGATCGGGAATTGTTAAAAGATACTTAGGAAAGATTAAGACTGAGAAGTGTGGTGACTGGTGAACCGCCTACGGGTTAGCAAGCTGCTAATACAAGGTAGCGGGCATAAATTGGTTAAAAGACGTTAGCAACCCTAATAGGCCTGATTGTGTGTTGATTGTGTGATTGTATTGTTATGTGGTTGTGGTTGACCCTTTTGTGCTGGCCTTTAGATTGTTTTGGTGTTGGGCCGAGCGATCCGTGTAGATACTTAATCTGGTCATGGGACCGGTTAAGTCGTAACCGCTGACTCGGTATGGTGCTGAGTCAAGGGGCGGTGTGGTGTGTGTGAGTAGACTTGCGGGAAGCGGTGTTGATCTGATAGTTGTTGTTGATTGAGATTGATTGTTAGAGTCCAAGCGAGTCTGCGTGTTTATATTTATGTACTAGGACTCTAGGGTGCGATAGATCCTGCAAGTCTAGGTGTTTGATTACGTTCTGGTACTTCCAACCCGATTGGATCCTCGGGAAGTTGCCTAATCGGATCATGGTGATTCCGGTTATGGCATTAACCTACTGAGTGACGCCGGTAGGTGTGTGGTCCGGAGAACACGGGGTCGCGTCCTAGGCCGGACTGCATGGAAGCTTGGGTTATCTAGATGTAGCCTGAGTCACCGCGTATCGATGGACAGAGAACGGTGTCCTACTTGTTGGACCTTGTGTGGACGGCTAGGAGTCTTGAGTTAGTTGCCATATCGGTAACAGTGGAAACCCGTGGAAGTTACCAAGATCGTAGGGGCCCAGCGTGGTGTTTTGGTGTAGTTGGTGTTGCGCGATAGATAGATCGAGTCGCAAACGGGAACATGTGCCGCAGTTCTCCTGATTTCCTCTAATCGCCTTCTCTTTCTTTTGGCAATTGATTGTGTGTGGGCTCGACATGACGTAGTAGTGCGTGATCGGCTATTTGTTATGATTGATTGTTATTTTGGGGTTTTCGGGCGGGAATCTATAAATGATAGATAGATTAGAAGCCTTAGTGGGGGAGCCGATTCACTGGGTGATCTTAGAACGCTCATTAGACTCTTTTGTGTTTTCAGGTTAAGCAGCGACAGACGCGGGAGGTCCTCGGTGTAGTTTCGGGATGGCTTGTGGCGGAGTTTTTGATTCAATGGTTTTAGGTTTTTCACTCGGTTCGGCTTGGCGCCACTTTGTATTGATTTACGTGTTGATTGTTTATTGATGAAAACGATTTGTAAAGTGACGATCCTTTGTCTCAAACCGATCTGTCTCTAGCTTTGTCATGTGACAAACTTTTCCTGTTCGACTTGCTCGGGTTCGATCGGTCATGTTCTTGTTTGATTGTTGGCCGGTCAGCTCGACGGTCAGCGGAGAATGGGGAAGGGGCGTTACAGAAAATGTGGTATCAGAGCATGGTTCTGCATGGGTTTCGAAGCTGTTCATTTCTGAGTGTTTTCCGTGGTTTTATCGAGTCAAAATTGTGTCATACCCAAGCACCCATTAAGAAACCGAGCCGCGTCTGTAAATCCGGGGTTGGGATGGGGTAGGAAATTTGTATTATGTGAACTAATGTTTATTTGTGTTTTTGATTGCAGTCAGCGGCAGCGTGTCCCTGGACGGATTGTGTGTGGGTGTGTGCATTGGGTGTGAGAGATTGCAGCGAGCATTATGGGTGAGCGTCGGATGACACGGGCAGAGTATCAGGCTCTGGTGGACCAGCATCAGGCAAGTCTGAGGGTAGCACAGCAGGGACAGTCGCAGGGTTCTCGGATATCAGATCGACCGCCAGTTGTTCCACGAGTGCATCAGGGAGCGAGAGCAGCCGCTGTAGATTGGAGGCCATTGCTTGATCCGTTACCTCCATCTCTACAGGATGACGCAGGTACCGCAGACCCGACCGCAAGAGTGATGGGATATTTGGGATTCGCAGATTACGGGTTTCCACCATTGCCACCACAGTTTGAGGCGCCTACAGTACCATCTAGGATGCAGGCGCCGGTGCTTGAGGCACGTGATGTGCCGTTACCCTTCAGCTTACATGAGTCAGATTTCATTCCACTTGGTGGGGAGGAATTTCGGTTGGACCTGTTACACGCAGCTCTCGACATGGACATGTAGCCGATAGACCCGGAGAAGCATGTGCAGTGGGCGCAGCACATGGATGAGCAGATGGCGATACTTGGGAACGTTCTTGAGCAGCATATTGGACCGCATCATCCGCTAGGATCGCCTCAGAGGTCAGGAGCTCCATCACCCGATTTCACCGAGCCACTTTCAGCAATGGAGCCAATATCAGGGGTCGAGCCGATGTCGACGTCAGGGTCGGATACACAGTTTGAGTCAGTTACATCACCAGAGGCACCACCGACCGAGCCAGTTGCGTCACTAGAGATTCCACTAGCAGACACGCCAGACTCGCTACCGCCTATGCATGTATACCAGACGTGTAGCGCCTGCGGAGTTCAGGGCTTCCATTTGTATTGGTGTTCACGACCAGTTGATCCGCGCTATCGTGAGACGTATCAGCCGGTGCCGAGCCCGTATTATTGTCAGGTGTGTGGTATGGACGGTCATTGTAATGACCCTCCCGAAGGAGTAAAACGTCAGTACAAGGAATACGACCAGTCGGGTTGGATCAGACGAAGAACGATGAAATTCAAAGTTGTGCGATTGACTTCAAATCAACGGCATTAGCTAATGAAGACATTCTAAGACTTCTGGTCGAGTCAGAATTCAAAACGGACGAGCGGATTATGCGACGGTCGAAGGATATGAAAGACGGCCGAGGAACGGCCGAAAATCCGAAAGTTCCAAAATGGTTGGGCGTTATTATGAGGTGATAGAGGAGCTCAAACTAAGACTTTTGGTCGAAACGGAATTTAAAAAGAGTGAACGGTTGAAGAGATATCGCATTTGCGACTAAATCGGGAATATCGGGTTTATCGAGTTAGAAGCACGACGGGACGGGACGAAAGCTCGACGGACCAAAGCACGATGTGGCACATACAAGTTTTTACTTCCGGAAGCACAAGCTGTCGGAAAGCACGAGGTGTCCGGCGTAAGCACGAGGTGTCCCAGAAGCACGAGGTGTAAAAGGAGGGAAAGCACGAGGTGTAATTGGGAAGCACGACATGTCGTCGCGCATGGCTGGAAGGGTGGAAGCTCCTGGGCGTGGCTTGGTGGCGCCAACACACCTCCAGAGGTGTCCTCCAGCATGCTGAACGCAAGGTGTCGTCGCCGGGATGAAGCACGGTGGCGCCGAGATGTCGCGACGCATGATCGCCACCGGAACCGGCCAATGAGAGGCCGCCATTGCAAACCGCCACCACCAGCTTGTTTTATCCTATAAATAGGACCTCTCCCCCTTCAGAAAACTCTCATTCTCAGACCAGAACCGAAAACTTAGAGAGAGAAAGGAGAGAAAAACGTTTTAGAGAGAGAAAGTCGCCGGTAAGGAGAAACCGAGCCCCGATCGAGAGCGAGCCGAAGGACGAGCGTTCCAGAAGTTCGGGAAGCGGATTAGGAGTCCCTGGAGAGTAGGAAAGGCGTGCCAGGAGGTGGGGAAAGAGGCGCTTAGGAACCAAACCTCTGCCGGACCAAAAACCCGAGAGTGAGTCCCGATAGCTAGGATTAACGTTCTTGTTTTGCAGGGACGATTAGGAGTTGAATCTAGGGATTGATTTATTTTCGTTGCGTGTTTATATTAAGCATTTTTTGATGATGAAGTATCACGTTCTTGATTGGTTTGATTGTTGCATGATTGATGTGTGATAAGTACGAGATGGAAGGTATCCTCTCGGAAATGATTGATTGTGATAAGTACGAGGTTGGATAGAGATCCCCTCGGAAATGGAATGTGATAAGTACGGGATCGGTCGGGGTACCGCCCGGAAATGGAATGAGATAAGTACGAGTCGGAAGTGAGATCCACTCGGAAATGTGTGATATGTATAAGTACGGGATCGGTTGAGGACCGGTCCGAAAAGTGTTGCATGGCATGGATTAGGAGGATGCTTCTGGCACTCCCGTTTGGTTACCTCCTAGCTCGGTTGGACTCGGGTCGCTCCCCTGCCCGAGCAGCTCGGTTGGACTTGGGTAGCTCCCTCGCCCGAGCATTAAGTGTGGTGCCGACCGTGAGGGGTCGGGAGGAGCCACCAGAGAGAGTGGTGCCGGCCGTGAGTGGTCGGGAGGAGCCACCTATGACCAAGTGGGGGAAGTGTCGGATTCATCTAGGAGGCCTCTACGTGTGTTAGGTGTCTTCATCTAGACATTGTTGGCATTCACGATCAAGGATCGTGTTATGCATTGTGTATGTTTATATGCTTCTGCATTGTGCTTGTGATTGTTTATTGCTTTATGCTTCGGCTATGGGGATGGGTCGGGCACTAACGTTTGTTAGCGGGCTCTGGACTCACTGGGTAACCAATAAGGTTGCTCATTATACAACTTTTGTCTCGCAGGTAACCTTAGGTTTGGGTAGTGGGCGGATTCGGACGTAGGTTGTGACCGGGATAGATTTGTAAAGTGGGTTGACCTACAAATCTAAGTACGTACGGTATATTTTACGCTTACGTGTTTTAATAAGGTTGTCTGGACGGATTACTAATGTACGTACTATATTTTGCGAGGTACACGTATTTTTCGAGACATAAAACCTCTGATGCCTAATGATATACGACTTTGTCTAAGTCGACACAACTCTTGACACGGGTACGGGTTCGCAAGCCTTAGGCCTTAGTCGAGAGGGTCGGATATCGACAGTGGATCGGCCAGACAATGGGCAGTGCCGAGACATTGGCGATATTCAACATATTGTGGCACCGCCGACTCGGCTATCGTCCGTAGTCCGGGTCGGGGGTGTTACAAATGGTGGTATCAGAGCATGGTTCATGATCATGCTCACGGGACAGAGTTTTCAAAACGTTTTATCGAGTCATTTGAGTCGCAACCACACTTTTTAAGAATCCGGATGTCCGAATGCCGATAGAATGATAGGTTGGGGATTTAGACTTACCTTTTTGTTGAGATTCGTAGGATGTCGAGAAGGTTGGGACGGTACGAGCAGGATCCGGAGTGGTTACCGGGGGGAAGTGTGGAGTATTACGGATCAGGTGGTTCAAGTTCAGGGGACGGGTCGAGCGGATCGAGTACTAGTTTGGGTTCGGTGCACGAGGTCATCGTGATTGACTCGGACACGTCAGTTGAGACGGATCCGAGCGAGATGAGTTCAGACGGATGGAGCTCGGAGTCGGCAGTCGCGGACGACATGTTTCGGGGAATGCTTTACCTCGACATGGACTCTGACGCATCAGTTATGTCCGTAGGGTTGGAATCTTACGATGGGTTTGCGGCAACATCCACAGAGGATTCAGAGGTGGAAGTCCTCGAGCCGCCTTCTCCTGAAGTGATGGACATCTCGTCGGGGAGTTCGGCGAGCATGTCAGGGGTACCTACGGTCCCCTATTCCTTTACCATTGGGGGTACTTCACGGTACGCACCCCAAGAGCCAAGGTCCGAGGGCACAGAGTATGGAAGGCCAAGGAACGGTACAACAAATCCGGGAAGTCCGACCGGATCGGAGGGAGACTGGGCCGTGAACGTGGTATGGACGTACTACGCACTTGAAGCAGAAAGGCGTAGGCGGTTGGAGCAAGAACAAGTAGTACCCGAAGCGGAGACGAACCCGGGAGAGACGGGGAATCAACAAGAAGGAGCAGCGGACTTACGGTGGGAATGGGGAAACCCGCCAAGGTCCCTTACCTATGAAGAAATTCTACAACAAGTACCGTTGGGGTGGGATAACCTTGACATTCCCACGACTGACGAGACGGAAGGAGAAGTGAGAGTAAACAACCAAGAGGAGCAGAACGTGGAGACGAGGGAGGCGTCGGACCAGGAGTCTGGAGTTCATAGGGAAGGAGGAAGACTGGTCCGAGAGACGGTTCAGCCTGTAAACCAAAACACAAGTCAAACGAGAATGGAAGTTGGCGAGGGAAGCCGACAACGTAAGCCAAGGAGAAGGGTCCGACGGCCGGAAGAGATTACTCCGCCGTGCGGGTATTGTGGCGGAAGAGGTCACTATGACCGATGGTGTCCATACATTGGACTCGGGTTAACAACAACCCCCGAGACCAGAGCATGTACCCGTTGTGGAGGTCAAGACCACGAGGAGGCCGACTGTCTGTGTGGAAAACCGCCTTCTCCCCCATCTTCGGTAACACCGGTGGATCGCTCAACGTCGGCGCGAGGATCGAGCAACGATCCTAAGTGAAGGAGGAAAAGAAGAGGAAGGTTAAGATTTTAGTATAGTATAGTATAGTAAGTTAGGAGTTTGTTTTGCAGGGACCGCTTCATATCCGAAAGACGAGGTATGTTGGGTTCTGACTAAACTCCTAATGTGTGATGCATATATGTGTGATATATGCTTGCTGTGTGCAATGTGTGATGTGTATTGTGATATACACTGGTTGTGCGTGTAGACGGGCAACGCTTGAAAGTGTGTTCAGCGTTAGTAAGACCCGGGTAAATATTTGTGTGCGGTAACGGTTTTATGATAAATAAAAATCGTTTTTGGAATGGAGTTTTATTTAAGCATGAATGGTTTAATTTGCTTAAATGTTTTGAGGAAAGTTTTTCCTAATGTGGTTGGTGTTGGTGAGTGATCCTTAGGTTGCCGGGAAGAAGTGATTTCCCAAAAACCTTAGGATAGAAAGTAGTAAGACTTTTAGGACGTCTATCCTAAAAGCCCAACACCGAAAGCCAAAACCCGAGCAGGCCATTTATAGTGAAAACCCTGGTGGATGGTTAAGGCGAACGATTGAGGCCATGTGTTGATCGTGGCGGGATCAACAATGGCGAGTTGGTGGGTTGACTACGGCAAGGTATTAGAGTCTCGGCGGGAATCTTAGCCTCAGGCTATTGCGGGATCGGCAAAGGCGAGATGGAAGATCAACTACGGGAAGGTAGTTGCATCATTGACGAGAGTTTTGGCGTCAAGCCACGGTGGGACCATCAACCTCACGATCTCATCTTGAGATCGGTGAGCATTTGAGACCGGTGTGTGTTGGAATAGCCACGAGAAGGTAGCTAAGTCTCGAGGAGAGATTGGGCGTCAAGTTGTCGTGAAATCATCAACATCACGATCTCATCTCGAGATCGGTGAGTGTTTGAGATCAGTGAACGTTGGATAAGCTATGGGAAGCTGCAAGAAGTTGGATGGACTGGGGAGTAAAAGGACACGTAAAGGGGCGGAAAATGTTGATGAAATTAAGAGAGGAAGGCGTTCATACAAAGATGAACAAGACTTACCAAAGAGACGGAGATGGAAAGGTTACGTGAAGTAACCGGCCGCTAGAAGAAGTTGGCCAAGAGAGTTACGAGGAGGGCCAACCCATGGATTGGATTGACGAGGAGGAAAGGAGCTCCAGGAAGGAGTGATCATGACTTACAACATCGAGGCCGGGCAGGACCGACGCACAAAGTTGACGGAAACCAAGAAGGAGTGGACCGACCCCGAGGAGGAGTAGAGACCAACGTGGAGAGTGAATAGACGGACCTCGGAGAGGAGCAGAGAACGACTAAGGACGCGGAGAAAGAATAGACGGAAGAAAGAGCGGAGATGGACTAAGTACCGAGAAGGAGTGAAGAATAACAAGGAACCCGGAGAACCGTAAAGGAAATAGTGAGAAGGAGGCGAGACCAAACAATGCGGAGCAAGAACGAGCACATCGAGTGCTACCACGAGATTGAAGACGGAGTCTAACTCATGACGGAGATGCAAGAGAAACCGCAAGTCTCTGAACAACGGAGAGTACTAGACGTGAAGAGACGGAAGAAGCCGAGGACGATTCTACTATTGGAATTCGAGGACGAATTCTAATAAGGAGGGGAGAATGTAATGACCCTCCCGAAGGAGTAAAACATCAGTACAAGGAATACGACCAGTCGGGTTGGATCAGACGAAGAACGACGAAATTCAAAGTTGTGCGATTGACTTCAAATCAACGGCATTAGCTAATGAAGACATTCTAAGACTTCTGGTCGAGTCAGAATTCAAAACGGACAAGCGGATTATGCGACGGTCGAAGGATATGAAAGACGGCCGACGAACGGCCGAAAATCCAAAAGTTCCAAAATGGTTGGGCGTTATTATGAGGTGATAGAGGAGCTCAAACTAAGACTTTTGGTCGAAACGGAATTTAAAAAGAGTGAACGGTTGAAGAGATATCGCATTTGCGACTAAATCGGGAATATCGGGTTTATCGAGTTAGAAGCACGACGGGACGGGACGAAAGCTCGACGGACCAAAGCACGACGTGGCACATACAAGTTTTTACTTCCGGAAGCACAAGCTGTCGGAAAGCACGAGGTGTCCGGCGTAAGCACGAGGTGTCCCAGAAGCACGAGGTGTAAAAGGAGGGAAAGCACGAGGTGTAATTGGGAAGCACGACATGTCGTCGCGCATGGCTGGAAGGGTGGAAGCTCCTGGGCGTGGCTTGGTGGCGCCAACACACCTCCAGAGGTGTCCTCCAGCATGCTGAACGCAAGGTGTCGTCGCCGGGATGAAGCACGGTGGCGCCGAGATGTCGCGACGCATGATCGCCACCGGAACCGGCCAATGGGAGGCCGCCATTGCAAACCGCCACCACCAGCTTGTTTTATCCTATAAATAGGACCTCTCCCCCTTCAGAAAACTCTCATTCTCAGACCAGAACCGAAAACTTAGAGAGAGAAAGGAGAGAAAAACGTTTTAGAGAGAGAAAGTCGCCGGTAAGGAGAAACCGAGCCCCGATCGAGAGCGAGCCGAAGGACGAGCGTTCCAGAAGTTCGGGAAGCGGATTAGGAGTCCCTGGAGAGTAGGAAAGGCGTGCCAGGAGGTGGGGAAAGAGGCGCTTAGGAACCGAACCTCTGCCGGACCAAAAACCCGAGAGTGAGTCCCGATAGCTAGGATTAACGTTCTTGTTTTGCAGGGACGATTAGGAGTTGAATCTAGGGATTGATTTATTTTCGTTGCGTGTTTATATTAAGCATTTTTTGATGATGAAGTATCATGTTCTTGATTGGTTTGATTGTTGCATGATTGATGTGTGATAAGTACGAGATGGAAGGTATCCTCTCGGAAATGATTGATTGTGATAAGTACGAGGTTGGATAGAGATCCCCTCGGAAATGGAATGTGATAAGTACGGGATCGGTCGGGGTACCGCCCGGAAATGGAATGAGATAAGTACGAGTCGGAAGTGAGATCCACTCGGAAATGTGTGATATGTATAAGTACGGGATCGGTTGAGGACCGGTCCGGAAAGTGTTGCATGGCATGGATTAGGAGGATGCTTCTGGCACTCCCGTTTGGTTACCTCCTAGCTCGGTTAGACTCGGGTCGCTCCCCTGCTCGAGCAGCTCGGTTGGACTTGGGTAGCTCCCTCGCCCGAGCATTAAGTGTGGTGCCGACCGTGAGGGGTCGGGAGGAGCCACCAGAGAGAGTGGTGCCGGCCGTGAGTGGTCGGGAGGAGCCACCTATGACCAAGTGGGGGAAGTGTCGGATTCATCTAGGAGGCCTCTACGTGTGTTAGGTGTCTTCATCTAGACATTGTTGGCATTCACGATAAAGGATCGTGTTATGCATTGTGTATGTTTATATGCTTCTGCATTGTGCTTGTGATTGTTTATTACTTTATGCTTCGGCTATGGGGATGGGTCGGGCACTAACGTTTGTTAGCGGGCTCTGGACTCACTGGGTAACCAATAAGGTTGCTCATTATACAACTTTTGTCTCGCAGGTAACCTTAGGTTTGGGTAGCGGGCGGATTCGGACGTAGGTTGTGACCGGGATAGATTTGTAAGGTGGGTTGACCTACAAATCTAAGTACGTACGGTATATTTTACGCTTACGTGTTTTAATAAGGTTGTCCGGACGGATTACTAATGTACATACTATATTTTGCGAGGTACACGTATTTTGCGAGACATAAAACCTCTGATGCCTAATGATATACGACTTTGTCTAAGTCGACACAACTCTTGACACGGGTACGGGTTCGCAAGCCTTAGGCCTTAGTCGAGAGGGTCGGATATCGACAGTGGATCGGCCAGACAATGGGCAGTGCCGGGACATTGGCGATATTCGACATATTGTGGCACCGCCGACTCGGCTATCGTCCGTAGTCCGGGTCGGGGGTGTTACAGTCATCTTGCACCTATTTTTCCGATCGCAGGGCCCGGACCACGTATGTCAGACGCAGAGCCGCATCGTGCCCCATTGCCTGAGGAGTACCGACCTGGACCGAGTCGTCGAGACACGGAGCTTCTTCGGCAGCCAGGTATTCAGCAGCCAGCCGCGCAGTCACCCGTAGTGCAGCCACCATTAGTGCAGCCACCGAGACCATCGAGGACTTGCAGGAGGTGTGGAGACGAGGGACATAGAGCATCCGTTTGTTCCCATAGGTCCTGTTCTCGTCGGTCCCGCTCAGCGCCAGTCATTTGTCAGACATGTGGAGTGCAGGGACATCGAGCAACCGAGTGTTTTCAGGAGCCTTCTTCGGGGTCTGTTTCCTCCTTTCAGCTATGTAGAGCGACAGATCATCAGGCAGCAGCTTGTTACCGTGGGCCAGGCCCAGCTCTCCTTCCGGTTTGTCAGCTTTGTGGACGCAGAGGTCATGTAGCGCAGTTGTGTCCGATGGCAGAGCTGCAGCAGGTTGGAGCGCCGACCAGAGATGCACACCCACCACACCCTCCCGGTGCACCTGCCAGTGGTTACCACCGCAAGCCGCGATGCCGTTTGTGTTTGGCATTCTGGTCGTGTTGGGGCTGTTAGGTTTAGGATAGTTAGGCCAGGTAAGTTGGGCACTAACTATGTTGTTATTGTGTGTATCTAGATCGGCGACTTTCACATGTTGTTTCAGACATCTCCAGGGTATGACGGTGCTGTTTGGGGTTAGGGTGTTGACGACGGACGTCTCGTGGTTGTATTTCTGTTTTACTTATGTATTTAAAAACCTCGAAACATGTGTGTGTTGTTGTTCTTATGTATGTATGTGATGCAGAACTGTTCTACTTATCATTGTGGCTTACGTAGTAATTATTTGCATACGTGTGATGGTTTTGGATGCAAATGAATTACCATGTGAAGTCTAATGATGAGCGGAACTGATGACCGTTCATCATAACCTAAACCCAGACTGACGACATATCCGGAGCGATCTGGTGATTGCTTGGCTGTTTGTGGTAATTGGTTGCTTTTATTTTAATTGCTTGCGTGTTTTATCTAATGCTTGAGTGGTGCATTGGTTAATTAGGGTTGTGTTTCGTTTGTGGTGTAGCACTGTGAAAGTGCTAGTTTTTATGGCATGCATAGCATGTGCGGAGTGTGAGTGGAGGTGGTAAGGTATTTGGTTGAGTAGTTTCAATTTGATCGCAATTGCTGGTTTGTTGCGAATAGAAGTGTTAGAACCTTTTCGTTTACGGTGTTGAGCTAACTCGAGTATGGTTGTAATCGACTGTCAATTCACGAGAGAGCGGAATTATAGAATATCGTTACTTAATCATGAGTGACCATTGGGTACATGATTAACTAACTATATCTCTATGAGGAAGTGATATCGAGGGATGGACTGGTTTGAATTTCACCGCTCCAGTGAAAGTTGTTGTGTTAAATGTAGGACGGAATGGCCGATGCGATACGAACGCGAGACCGAACCCGAATCCGAAAGCGAGATGGAGTGGCAAGACGTTGCGAAACAAGGAGACCGGACCGTGAAGCAGTAGTAGACATCGTCAGAGGGAATGTGTCAGTACAGAGCATCGGAAAGAGCGAAGCGGTTGGGATGATGAGTTAGCAAAGAGATTTGGCAAAGAAGATTAATGTTACTATTGAAAGCAGTCAGACGGAAGCAAATGATCAGATTCTTGAAGAGTGTTCCAGGAAAGAAGAAGGAAAGTCACAATCAGAGAAATGTGGAGGTCGTACCAAAGTGGGGAAGTCAGAAGTGAGAATCAGAGCAGAGAAGTTAACAGGGAATGAAATCAGCTATCGAGATTAATGGAGACAGGTAAGAGGGTAGCAGAGTAAAGTATACAAGACTATGAGCAAGAGTGGAATGGTTGATGAGATCAGTGGGATAGAATGGTATGAGACAGAAGGGTCGCCGTAACGTCAGGTGTCAGTGGTATGCAGCAGAGTTCGGGGAAGGTAACGATGCAATGAAGAACAGAGCAACTTGCAGGGTTTGGAACCAATTCAAAGTCTGGTAGTGACGGAGAATCCGGGGACCGAATTCCTGTAAGTGGAGAAGAATGTGATACTCCGTATCCAAAAATATGGTCAACGGGCAGAAGAAAAGTCAACAGGGGCAAAACCGTAATTTTGCCAAACCCAGGGGCAAAATGGTAATTTTACCAAATTTAAGACGGAAGCCGAGACGGGCCACATGATCTCTTTCTAAACCATAAAGAACATTTACAAGACCAGAATTGGAAGAAACGGAGCGGAAATGTGTTTTTCGGCTTATCGGTCGGAAAACCGACAAAACCGAGAAAACTTCGGAAATTCATAACGGGAGCTAAGAAACTTCAAATGAGGTGATTCAAGTTGCTAAATTCATCTAAAATCAGGGAGAATCAGTTTATGGAAGTTTGGAAATTTATGGGAATCGTCTGGTATTTACTAAAACAATTATCAGGAAAATGAGCAAACCGAGCAAAGGAAATTAAGGAGGAATTAAGAGTGGATTAAGGGGTAATGGTTGGATTAGCTGGCTCAAACTCACCACTGAAGGACAAGTGTCCTCTCCATGGAGGCGCCACCTCTCCTAGGTGCATGCATTGCATGAAAAGGGATTCATGCACCAAAGAAGAATATTGTATCACATCATTTCATTTCTCTCAAAAAAGCTCTCTCTCTCTAGCCTCTCTTCCGAGCTCTCTTCTCTCTCTCGGTGTTCATCAAGTTCATCCTCCATCTCCAGAAAACTCATCAAGTTCTTGAATCTTCAAAGATCTCCTTCAAGGAGTTATGGTGTTCTTCTTTTCTTGGTGAGCAAGCATGGCCATAACTCTCACATCCTAGACCCAAATCATACTCTACAAAGTCCAGCAGCTTCATCTCACTCTCCTCTTCAATCTCCAGTCATCCACCGTCGCCTCCGTCGCCGGAACTTACCGGAGTCCGGCCAAGAAGCAGCCGCGGTTAGGGTTTATGGGGATATCTCTCTCTCTTCATCATATTTCAGTAATTCAAAGCCATGTGTGGATATATCTGGTCTAGCTGAGCAGTTTGGTTGGTGGATGAGCTCCTGAGTCGCCGAAAAAGCCTCCTCCGCCGTGGTCAACGGTCCGCCGTCGCCGGTCAACGCCGGAGAAGTCGCCGTAGAAGCCTTCTCGCCGCCGTGTCTTCAGCCGGTTCTTCAAGCAGTTGGTTCAGATGGGTTGGTCCAAGATTGAAGCTGGTTTAGTTGGTTCTAGATCGGTTTAGGTAACCGGTCAACTCTCGGTCAACATTTTGACTTTGACCCGGTTAACCTAAACCGGTCAATTGGATTCTTGGTTTATTGGTCAACCGGTTCAGAAGGGGTGATCAACCGGTTTAGCTTGGTCAACGGTCAACGGTCAGCCTCGGTCAACGCCGGTCAACGGCCGGTCAACGTCGTGGTCAACACCGGTCAACGCGTTGACTCCGGCCGATTTTTGGTGTTGCGGTTTGTGTACGGGTGTTCGGGAAGCCTCGGGTTCGTGTTCGTGTGTTCGGGAGGTTCGGGATTAGTTCGGGGTTTCGGGAAGCCGTATCCGCATCCGTGCCGTTCATTCCGATTAATCATTGTGAGTCAGCTCAAACACTGTAGTTATGCATATAGATCGATAAATGGGAAACCGTAGAGTTAGAATTGGAGAATTTATTGATTGAATTAACGTTAAACCGGCTAGGGTTAAAGATGCACGTTAGACTTATACGGATTAAACCTGTTGAGTGCCGTTAGGTTGGCAGTAACGTTGCGTGATGCATTCATATAGTCGTTGAATGATTAGGGCCGTATATGCATATATATGTAAGTAAAGAACTGTATTGAATGAATCTAAATACGGGAATTAAGACGAGTCAAAATATGGAATTAAACCTATTGAATGTATAGTGTATGGAATGATATCGGGATTACCGAGAAAGAATGAATTAAGTTAATGAAAGATGAGACGTCGGGGAGTCTAGTAAGCTACTAGCTCTAAACCAACGGATCAGGAATTGTTAAAAGATACTTAGGAAAGATTAAGACTGAGAAGTGTGGTGACTGGTGAACCGCCTACGGGTTAGCAAGCTGCTAATCTAAGGTAGCGGGCGTAAATTGGTTAAAAGACGTTAGCAACCCTAATAGGCCTGATTGTGTGTTGATTGCGTGATTGTATTGTTGTGTGGTTGTGGTTGACCCTTTTGTGCAGGCCTTTAGATTGTTTTGGTGTTAGGCCGAGCGATCCGTGTAGATACTTAATCTGGTCATGGGACCGGTTAAGTCGTAACTGCTGACTCGGTATGGTGCTGAGTCAAGGGGCGGTGTGGTGTGTGTGTGAGTAGACTTGCGGGAAGCGGTGTTGATCTGATAGTTGTTGTTGATTGAGATTGATTGTTAGAGTCCAAGCGAGTCTGCGTGTTTATATTTATGTACTAGGACTCTAGGGTGCGATAGATCCCGCAAGTCTAGGTGTTTGATTACGTTCTGGTACTTCCGACCCGATTGGATCCTCGGGAAGTTGCCTAATCGGATCATGGTGCTTCCGGTTATGGCGTTAACCTACTGAGTGACGCCGGTAGGTGTGTGGTCCGGAGAACACGGGGTCGCGTCCTAGGGCCGGACTGCATGGAAGCTTGGGTTATCTAGGGGTAGCCCGAGTGACCGCGTATTGATGGACAGAGAACGGTGTCCTACTCGTTGGACCTTGTGTGGACGGCTAGGAGTCGTGAGTTAGTTGCCATATCGGTAACGGTGGAAACCCGTGGAAGTTACCAAGATCGTAGGGGCCCAGCGTGGTGTTTTGGTGTAGTTGGTGTTGCGCGATAGATAGATCGAGTCGCAATCGGGAACATGTGCCGCAGTGCTCCCGATTTTCTCTAATCGCCTTCTCTTTCTTTTGGCAATTGATTGTGTGTGGGCTCGACACGACGTAGTAGTGCGTGATCGGCTATTTGTTATGATTGATTGTTATTTTGGGGTTTTCGGGCGGGAATCTATAAATGATAGATAGATTAGAAGCCTTAGTGGGGAGCCGATTCACTGGGTGATCTTAGAACGCTCATTAGACTCTTTTTGTGTGTTCAGGTTAAGCAGCGACAGACGCGGGAGGTCCTCGGTGTAGTTTCGGGATGGCTTGTGGCGGAGTTTTTGATTCGATGGTTTTGGGTTTTTCTCTCGGTTCGGCTTGGCGCCACTTTTGTATTGATTTACGTGTTGATTGTTTATTGATGAAAATGATTTGTAAAGTGACGATTAAACGTTGTTTTGAACGTTTAATTTACTCAGAAGTGAATATGCTTTCCTGATATTGTGTTTCGTCCGAACCGACATAACTCGCAGAAGTAGTGCAAGGCGATCGACTTGTACTATGGAAGTGAGGATAGCGGATTCAAGGATGGGTTAGTTCGAGCCTTTGTCTCAAACCGATCTGTCTCTAGCTTCGTCCTGTGACGAACTTTTCCTGTTCGACTTGCTCGGGTTCGATCGGTCATGTTCTTGTTTGATTGTTGGCCGGTCAGCTCGACGGTCAGCGGAGAATGGGAAAGGGGCGTTACAGTTCATCACCTAAGTTGTGTTTAATACTGAATTCTGGATTGATCACCTAGGGTTTAGATCTGAGATAATTAACTTAGCACGAGAGTGTGAGTTATAATCTGAATAAACTTAGTGTGAGCAATTTGACTAGATACAAAGAGATTTGGTTTAGGAGAATTGTGAACCAATAGAACCTATTCTTAATGCTTGTTTAGAACTCTAGGATTACAAAGAGATTTGGATCACTAGGTTGCTAGATATAGAAACAATCTCAGCGAGAGTTAGAATGTTTAGCATTGTGTTTCTAGTTCTTGAACATGTGTTTAATCTGAATTCGGTTAGTTAAGTATATGACATTGCATAATTCCCGAGAACTTCCTAAGTCTGACGCCTTTCTCTTATTGAAAACTCTTCTTTGTTTACTTGCTTTTTTTTATTGCTTTCTCCTGATTGATTTAGCTTAGCTTGAGAACATACAATATATCGTGTGAGTCATGAGTCCTTGTGGATTCGATACCCTAAGTACTACATTCGCATCACTGTGCACTTGCAGTAGAATAGGATAAAACTCTGAGCCTATCAATAACCGGAAATTAGAGCGCGGCGGAGAAGATGATCGACACCAAACACCTAGATCGCGCCATACTGAGTCAAATCCAAGATCTTAACTCTATGATCCATAGAGTGGCTAGCTCAGCACCAGAGCTTGAACATGTATTGGAACCTTCTCAGAAAACGCCATTGATACATCAGATCATGAGTGTGAGGACCTCTCATGTAAAAAGTCAAGTTCCTGACTAACAAAGGGATACCTGACCCCAGTCAGTTCATGACGGCGTTCATGATAGCGATGGGTCAGAATCAATTTACAAAAGATGAAAGAGGCGCTGGATACTGCTAACACTTTGTGGAGAAACTTAGAGGAATTTCCCTTAACTGTTTCTCGCGACTTAAATGGGATTGATCTATAGCTTTTAATAGTTCTCACAAGCGTTCTTAAAGCATTACTCTCTGTACATCTCTCGGTCATCAGATTCCGACCTTTGGGACCATGAACATAGACAAGACGAACCCTTGTGAGCTTTAATCGATCGATTTAAGGAAGTGGTATCCAGAGTGACGGAACACAATAGTGCAGCTCGAGGACCGCTTCGGAAAAGTTTGGGTTTCGACTCGGCATTCGGAAGGGACCAGAAGCTCAAAATGAGCCGATGTCCTTGGAAGATGCATTGCATAGAGCGGTCGCATTCATGAAATTGGACGAAGAACACATTATACTCTATAAAAGGCACTCCAATTTAACTAAGCAAACACCGACATCAAAGGAGAAGTCACGACTTAATCACCAAGACGAGAACCACAACAAATCCTCTTCAGCCTTTTATGTTGTTAACACATCGCAGTGCTGGAACAAATATATTCGAGACCAGCCACGACCCAAAGAAGGGAATGAAGATCGGCGATGTTGCGAATATCACAAGAAGTACTCCCATGATACCGCGTGATACCGAAACCTGGCTGACTATTTACAAGAACAATACCCCAAAGGGAAGATCATGAACCCTGAGCGAGGAGGTCGGCTATCTAAGAATCACAATAATGGGAAGGAAAAAAAAATGAGCAAGGAAATCGAGGGGAACCTCCAAACCAAGAAATGGTGCCGAAAGATCATCCTCTAAAATTGGAGCCTAACAAGCGAGCTCAAGATGAAGATGATGGTGGCAGAGCGGCACAAGAACCTTATCGAAGAGGCAACATTATCATGGGCGGTCTGCATCTATGCTCAAACTCAGTGTGATCGATCAAGGAATACAGTCGAAAGGCCATGGCATCCAAACACAACCCTCTTCCCATCAAAGAAGGCACACCTATGGCATTCACCAAATCTGACACATTCGGAGTAGACGAACCGCATAATGATCCTTTAGTGATTGATATCCTGATCGGAGACTGCGAGATCTCCTGCGTACTGGTCGATACAAGAAGCTTGGTCGACGTAATCTTCAAGAAGCACTGGAAAAAGCAGAATTCAAGAACTTGCAGGTCAAGCCGAAGGTGCAAAAACCTATTGGATTTGATGGAGATCAAACCATGACGATTGTCACAGTCAAGCTTCCGATCTATGTCGTCGGGATGGCTGTCATCCTCTACAGGCTGGCTATCTATAATGAAAATTTAGGAACGCCTTTGCTACACACCATGAAAGCTGTCGCGTTGACATACCAACAACGTGTGAAGTTTCCATCTCCAAATGGATTCCATATGCTCAGAGGGGATCATACCAATTTGAGGCTATGTTTCATTAGAGAACGAAATCTCCGCCACCCCTCCGGGCCGAAGGGAAAGAAAAAAATTGTACCAGACCCACCCACTATACAAAAAACTTCCGAAGGAAGTGGAAGTGCAATGAAAGTGAATGAACCTCAGCAGGACCAAGCCTAGACTCGATAATACCGAAGCACTACGGCCGATTTCTTTTTACGTCTTGCGGAAAAGAAAATAATAATATTACCTTATGTAAAATCATACTTGTTCATCAAGAACGAAGATCATTCAGCATCACGAAGATAGTTTGTTCCGAGGCATTATGTGCATCTCTCATGTCGTCAATTCTTCTTCTTCATCTTTACCAGCTCGGCGATCAACTTTTCATTTCTCTCTTTAAGATCCGTGTTATGAGTCTCAAACAACTCGATGTTTCCTGAGAGAGAAGAGATATGACTCTTCAGATTTGCTTTGTTCACCCTGGAGATATCGGCACAAAGGCGGGATGATTTCCATTCCCTCGTATTTTTGACAAGATCCTCTTTGATCTCTGCACTGTGGCTCAATAATTGTTGATTCATATCAAAGACATATAAGTTCATCATAGAGGTTGTCTGCATAAAAAGAAGCTGTCAGAACAAATGAATGGACATCAAAATAAGAAAAAGAAGAAATACTCACATTGACGAGGTACTGCGAAATCGACTGGTACACGACCAACTTGTAAAGCTGGCTCACCGGACAAGACGAGGTGACATCGAACGAAAGTTTCCGAATCAGCTCTCTGTAATAAAACTCATCTATTGTCTTAAGCTTTTTACCCCGGAGTGCGAAGGATCTGTTTTTCCAGTCTTACACAGACTTGTTGACCTTAATACGCTTGCTCACCCCCCCCCCCCCCGAGCTATCAGAAAGACTCACATTCTTCGAATGTCGCTTCCTCGCCCCAGCAGACGAGTTATGGTGTCATGGAAGGTCTCGTAGTCGAAACCTTTTCAATAGTAGGAGAGGGCGGAATGCCCTTATCAATTGAAGGAGTCTTTCCAACCGGACATGAAAACTTTGCAGACTTCCGTATCAATTGAGTAGAAAGATCCTCAGGCTCGTCTTCAATAGACGCAGTCCCTCTTTTCTTCTTAGAAGTGTCGACATCATCAGTTGTCCTATTCGATATGAGCTCAAATGAGCGTCTTTTGACATCCTCAGTTCTTTTCTTATCAGCATCATTGGAGGCTCGTCCATCTCCCCTCTAGGAGTGCAATCTAGGGGATGTATTCGTTTTGGTGGCCATAGAACGGCTAAAGCCATTGGCCTTGCTACCATCCGAAGGTTTTAAATTCTTCTTCGGATCATCATGCTGGGAATAACTTTCCTTGCTTTTCCCATCTAATTATTTGGCGGGGATTCTGCAAAAAGAAACTCGTAATGATAAGAAAAAAAATAAAAAAGATTTAAGGATTCATGCAATAAGGTGAGGTAAGCTCACTGGTTTTTCTTGTTTGTGTGTCTTCGGGTTCAGGCCTAGTCTTGTGACCGAGCTCAGAGAACTTTTTATTGATGTAGTTCAAGTATTCATGTTTAACCCGCTTCAGATTAAGGCAGGCTGAAACAAAAAAAGAAAGACAATCAAAATTAAAGACAATAAAAAAACACTTATAGTCAACGATTGATTAACTACCTATGGAGAGAATCCACGTGTTGACAACCAAAGTTGTTGGGTCAGGAAATGAAAACTTGTCAATTATGACAAAGAAATACTTCTTCTGCCAATCACAAGTTTTGATGGGTTTAACACCAGCTCGCAACTTGTACTTTAGCCGTAGATTAACTTGAATCCATGCCGGATTCGTCTTAACAATATTCAGCTGACCGAAACACTCGAAGAGATTGATCGTCAACAGTATACCAAGGGTCACGCCGAGCTCCAGAAAGTCGGTTACGTTTATTATGCTGGTAAGGTCAAGCTGAGTAAAAGCAATTTGAAACCGCGCACAAAAATCAACTAACACCTTTGGTAGCGGAAACCGAAGATTATCAAGGTGGAAAATGACTCATAGAGACATGCAAAGTTCGGGGGAGCATTCCATGGCTGATGCGAAGAAGAATGCGGAAGAATTTATATGCCTCACACCCATGAAAAGTTTTTAACGCAGCCAGGGAATCATTGTCTGATAAGGTCGGGAAGATGCTGAAGTCATTTTCAGCAAAGTAAGAAAGAGCTGCCTCCTTCTCTTTTCCCTTCTGCACGTTCTTCTTGTTACCTCGGCCACGATATGCCGTCCTCAAAGAAAGAGGAGCGTGTTCTCAGAATGGTCAGCAGCATTTTCGCGAAGAGATTCGGCTTGACGCTGAGACAGCTCATGCGCGGGACTGACTTTTCCCGAGCTACATGATGAAGGGGTCGAATGAATTATATCTCCCTCGAAGAAATGGCGCTTGCGGAGCTAGCGGAATTTTTAATCAACTTGGCACATATACACATATTGGCAAGGAGATTTGCGGAAAAGATAAAGGAAGGATTTAAAAGATTAAAGAAGGAGAGGTCAAATTTCCTGAAATTCACTTCGGGTAGCGAATAGTTAAAAGTGAAGAATAAGAGCGGTATTTATAGGAATGGAAAGATTCAATGTTACTTCTCGATAGATGCGACTTTGCGACTTCCTGCCACACGTGCCTAGATATTTTATTGGGTGCAAAAGGAAGCATACTAAGCATCCAAGAATGCCAATAGCCATGTGGCAGGAGAAGGCAACGATTACGAGCATTAAAGATGACATATCTCACTTCCCGATGATTCCATTTTTGGGCCGAACAACGATTTAATTCGCCGACTTATGTTTCACTCAGTGCGCCGAACTGTGGGGCTTACTATTGGAGGTGGATTTAGCACCCCCTCTGTAGGCCTATCTAACGGCTAAATGACCCATTAAAGATCGAGCCCAACAAAAAAGAAGGCGGTCCAACCCGGCGAAGAAAAGAAATATGGTTAATGACAAATTAACATATTTGCGAAATGGAAGAAGATATAGACAAATCTCTGAAAAGGAAAGAAAATCTATGAATGTTCAGATTTTACATTATCGTATCATAGAGAATTTAGGAAATAAACCATAATTATCATGATATAAATATCTTTCCTTTGCGCGGAAAAAGACTAACCGAATTTTTCGTACTTAAACCCTACTTTCCAGAGCAAAGAAATCGACCCTGATTTTGAATTCTTAGCTTAATAAAACGGCTGTATTTTTTGTCCTTATGTTATTGTTTTTAGATCCTTATATTCAAATTCCTGTAAATCAATCAATTTACTGAATTGATCATTGTGAATCTATGATTCAACATTTGTTTCTTTGTTCTCATGGTATACTAATACAAAGCAAACACAACCAAAGACCCTTAGATAATCAGTATATGGTCTTGATTTATTCAGTACCTCAAATGGCGACAAAGCCTGCAAGACTTATGTTGGAATTTTGTTAATGAGGTAACATGCAACCATTAATGCATCTCTACAAAACGTATTTGGCACATTTTATTGGACATCATGGATATTGCAATCTACATGAGATGTCTATTCTTCCTATCAGCTACTACATTTTATTTTTGTTTGTAAGGACAACTTGTTTGGTGCATTACATGCTTAGCTAGATGATCTTTGAATTTGTGACTTGTGTATTCTTCTCCACTATTTATTCTAACATCTAAATCTTAACATGATACTGGTTAGTGAAATATTTTTGGTAGTTAATAAATGCATCAAACACACTATATTTCAATTAGATTAATGTAATACAAGTGTATTTTGATTTTTGATCTATGAATGTCACAAAATACTTTTTGTTATCTCTAGATAAGCATGCAAATGTCTGAACATCAGAATGAATCAAACATGTCTGCCCTTACGAGATTGTTGATAAGATCAATGAAGACATGATTCATGTTGAACAAGACACCAAACATCTTTTCTTTCGCACGCTACTCATTCAGTACCTTAGGATGTCACAAAATACTTTTTGTTATCTCTAGATAAGCATGCAAATGTCCGAGCATCAGAATGAGTCAAACATGTCTGCCCTTACAAGATTGTTGATAAGATCAATGAAGACATGATTCATGGTGAACATTACACCAAACAACTTGTCTTTCTCATGCCACTCATTCAGCACCTTAGGATCCATTATGTTTTGTCTGAGCATTTCAAGCAGCCCATAAGCTTCTGAACTTCCCAAAGTGTTTGGTAAACTCCATAATTTATTAGACTTTGAGTATGTAAACAAGGAAGAAACATAACATTTGAATGAAGAAACAAAATCAATAAGCTATTAACCACCAGGTAAAGAAATTGAAAATGAGAAACAAAACTGAATGGATAATGAAATATTGAAGAAATGAAGAGAATAAGGAGAATCAAAGTATGCAAACCAGAAGAGAGAATGGTAGAATTTAGAGAATGAATATGTGCTATGATACCATGTTAGATTATGAACAATATGATAAACGAGAGAGAGAGAGAGAGAGAGAGAGAGAGAGAGAGAGAGAGAGAGAGAGAGAGAGAGAGAGAGAGAGAGAGAGAGAGAGAGAGAGAGAGAGAGAGAGAGAGAGAGAGAGAGAGAGAGAGAGAGAGAGAGAGAGATGGTAACCAAAGAGAATTCTTAAATTATGTTTATCACAAAAATACAAAAATAAATAACCATACAAATATTGAATTTCGTGAGGAGATTCAAAATATTAATCATTCTATATTTTGACTCTTGTTTGCAGTTTTAACCATGTGGATGTCCCTGTAGAACAAAAATTTAGTACACTATGATAAAAAGCGATTTAATCACAAATAAGCACTAAGTGTTAAGAAAACTATATCAAAACGATTTAACAGAAGGAGTAGAAATCAGAATATATGGAGGCGAGATTTGATCTCTTTCCTTAACTCAAAGAATCACCCATAGTATGATAGGTAAAATAAAGATTCATGAGTCCCAGGAACAACCATAGGAAACCGTATCGCAACACTCGATATTTGTTCCATCGAACATATTAACTACGATACTCTCGAATTAGATACTAACCTAAAACAAAATAGAATTGAAGGAACTTCTTTTGATCTTTACTCTGTGTAATTTTCATTGTGGATGCTCTATAAGAGATGCTTACGGGTCCTTTATATAGGATTAGAGAAGGCTAGGTTTAGGAAATAAACCGACTTGTATAGAAAGTCCGCAGATTTGTCCACCAAGATTTTCGACTTGGGCCACACACAAACTTGTCCACCAAGTTTCCACAAATTAGAAACTTTCAAATCTCAATAAAACCCCATGTTTTATGGGCTTAACTCATTTCTTTTCACACAAACACATTTTTAATAAATCCTATGTCTTTAACATGTTTTTATTAAAACAAAATTGTTCTAACAATCCCCGACATGAATAGAAATGACTCTAAACATATGCAGATGCAACTATCTAGACAGACTCAACTTAATAGATGGACTCTACCAGACTAGACTTGACTAGACTAGACAGACTTTGAGAGTATACAAAAATGTAATTATATCTGAGAGGTAGCATTTTTCAGCTTTGAACCAATCATTTTTAATATCTGTCGGGTTTACTCAGCCAGGAGGTGAACAAGATGTCTTGAACCACCCGGAATTTGATGTAAACCGACAACAGATATCGCACAACGACATCTTCTTGTTGAAATATGTTCTCTATTGTGTTCATTATGGCCTTGAACCTGCATGGTATTCGTGAGTGAAGTTGGAGAATATAGCCTTACATTCATTCTCCTAGAAACGGCTCCATTTCACACTGACTAGGTGATCTGCCATCAGCTTTATTTCAAGAAGTATCCGTTTGTACTCCACTATTACAAAGCTATGGAATCATTAAAAGTCAACGCTTAACATCATTACACACATATAACACTATTTTATCATCCTAAGAATTGGGCAGAGTTATAGTGCTCAATCCTGAATCAGCTCAATTTCGTTTTCCCTTTAAACCTAGATCTTGGGATCTCCAGTCACATAGGTGGGGTGTCCATCAAACATCATCTTTTTCATAGGTTTTGGACCCATTCCTTTTGATGATTTCAAAATTTGATCTCTCGACAAGCTTTTTGTGAATGGATCCGCTAAATTATCAGCCAACTTGATGTAATCTATTGTTATTACATCACTTGAGATCAAATATCTAATGGTCTTATGTCGTATTCGTATATGACGAGATTTTTCATTGTATAGATTACTCAGTGCCTGTTAGATAGCCGACTGACTATCACAGTGTAAGCGTAGAACTGGCATTGGTTTTCCCCACATCGGGATATCTTCTAGGAAGTTCCAAAGCCATTCTGCTTCCTCTGCAGCTTTGTCTAAAGCTATGAACTATGACTTCATGGTTGATCGGGCCATGAGAGTTTGCTTGAAAGATTTTCAGGATACTGCTCCACCAGCAAGAGTGAATACATATCCACTCGTAGATTTGGAGTTTCTTGAATCTGAAATCCAATTAGCATCATTGTACCCTTCTAGTACTGCTGGTTCCTTTCCAAAATGAAGCCCATAACTCTTAGTATTTCTCAGATAATTCAATACTCTAGTTATGGCCTTCCAGTGAGTATGACCTAGATTACTCGTGTAGCGACTTAGTACATTTACTGAGTGCACTAAATCGGGTCTAGTACATTTCGTCAAGTACATTAGACTCATGACCACTCTTGCATAGTCCCCTTGTGACATAGGTTCACATGAGTTCTTTGTCAAATGAAGTTGAGGGTCAACTGGAGTTTTCGCTATCCCGCTTGAGTAGTTCTTAAACTGCTGTAGGATATTTTCAGCATAATGATCTTGAGACAGGATTATTCCTTCGGAATTTTGAGTGATCTTAATCCCCAGAATTACATATGCTAATCCCAAGTATTTCATACCAAACTTACCACTGATAATATTCTTAGTTTGTTGGATTATATCCTTGCTGCTTCCCATGATGAGCATGTCATCGACCAACAAACAGAGCAAACATATCCGTGAGGAGTAGTTTTGATGTATATGCACTTATCATATTCATTAGTGTGAAATCTCTTTGACATCATTACAATGTCAAACTTTCTGTGCCATTGTTTTGGCGCTTGTTTAAGTCCGTATAATGACTTCACAAGTCTACACAGTTCTTTTCTTGCCCAGGAGAGGCATAACCCTCAGGTTGATGGATGTAGATTTATTCTTCTAAATCTCCATTTAGGAAGGCAGTTTTACATCCATTTGATGGATTTCAAGATTTTTTAATGCTGCAATTCCAATCAGCATATGAATCAAAGTTATTCTCGTTACCGGAGAATAGGTGTCAAATTAATCCAACCCTTCCTTTTGTCAGAATCCTTGCACCACAAATCTAGCCTTTTACTTGTCTATGGATCCATCTATTTTCAACTTTGTAGTAAAGATCCATTTGGACCCAAGTGATTTGCACCCTTGCGGTAAATCAATTAACTCCCATGTATGAGTTTGCATAATGGAATTGATTGCAGCCTCTTTCCATGAAGGTGATCAGGTGTAGACATGGATTCACTAAAAGTTCTTGGCCCATTTTCTGTTATAAATGCCGTTATGAACTCTTAACCGAACGTATTTTCTTTACAAGCTCTCTTGTTTTGCCTCATGGCTAGCCTCTCGTTCATCACGAGTTCTCTTAGGATTTCCCTTATCCTTGCATGGAAACATATCTTCGAAGAAGGAAGCATTCCCTGACTCCATTGTCGTGTTCTCTTAGGTCCGATTGTGACCTTTTCAGAAGTGGCACTGCTACTTTTGCCAAGCACCCCCACACTTTTAGGTATTTGTACGAAGGTACTTTACCTTTGCAAAGTTCATATGGAGTTTTTCCACTCACTTTGTGTGATATTTTGTTCAGGATGTAATTAGAGGTAAGCAGCGCTTCCCCCCCCCCCCCCCCACACATGTTCTGGGCTAACCCATATTCCTGCAACATTGCATTCATCATCTCCTTAAGTGTTCGATTCTTTCGTTACAGAACTCCATTAGACTCTGGTGAGTAAGGAGCAGTTGTTTGATGAATGATACCATGTTCTCTACAGAACACATCGAATGGTTCATTATATTCACCTCATCAATCACTCCTAACCATTTTGATAGTTTTATCAAGTTGGTTTTCAACTTTGAGCTTGTACTCTTTGAACTTCTCCAAGGCTTCATCTTACTTCGAAATAGATACAACAGTATCTAGTTCAATCATCTATGAAAGTTACGAAGTACTTCTTTTCACCTCTAGTTTGCACAAATTTTAAATCACACAAATCCGTGTGAATTAAACATAGAGGTTCATTTGTTCTTACTACGCTCGGTGATGGCGTTTTGTGATTTTGGCTTGGACACAAACTTCACAGTTATCTTTGCTTATCTTGCTTTTAGGAATCAAGTTCATGTTCATCAATCTACTCGTTTACTTGAAGTTAACATGTCCTAAATGTTTGTGCCAAGTATTGAATGACTCCACTACATAAGCAACTAGTTTCTTTTCATTCATCTTAATTTTCTTCGAGGTAGAATCCTCGGTTACATTGGTTTTACGAACGAATGCCTCAACAGACATCTTAAACAAACCGCCAAAAACGAAACTCTTTCCCAAAACATTCCATTATTGTATAAGATCAGCTTATCTCCTCCCAGCTTGATGGAGAATCCATGCTTGCTCATAAGAGATCCAGAGATCAGATTCTTGCGCATGTCTGGCATGTGGATCACATTCGTAAGTGTGAGCTCTTGCACAGAAGTGAGCTTCAGAATAACCTTTTTGTGACCTTCAATCTTCGAAATCGCGGATTTTCCCATCAGGAGCGTGTAATAACTCTTGGTCTTTGTGTAAGTCGAGAACATCTCTCGATCCATACATATGTGCCTTGTTGCTCCAGTATCAAGCCACCAAGTCTTCGAGTGGCTTTCAGAAACATTAGCCTCAGTGACTACAACACACATATTAACTTCGGTCAAGTTAGCTTGAGCCTTCTTGCTGTGACACTCAAAGGATTTGTGAACTTTTTTCCGCAGAAGTTACACATCCCCATGAACCTTTGAGAGGTCTGGCCATTCTGACCATTCTCGTTCTTGAACTTCTGAGAGTTCTTTGGTGGCATCTTCCCTTTGCCTTTGTCAAAGCGTTCTTTGTTTTGCCACTTGCCTTGCGTATGGCTTTGGTGTTCAGACATATTCATGTTTTCATGAATATGGACACCTTTCTCAATTTGTTCCTGATTTGTATACTCCACACGAAGTCTCACAATCAAGTCTTCAAGGATCATCTTCTTTTTCTTAAGTCTGAGGTAGTTTTTGAAGTCTGACCATCCAGGAGGAAGCTTTTCAATGATGCAACATCCTTGATAGGCCTCACACAACTCCATACCTTCAGCCTTGATTTCATGGAGAAGTTTTTGGATTTATCCAACTTGCTCCATCAGTGGTTTCGAGTCCACCATCTGGTACTATTGAAATCTTGCCACAATGAATTTCTGAGTAGCAGAATCCTCGATGTGATACTTCTTGCCTAAAGCATCCCACAATTCCCTAGAGGATTCAGCATTTCTTTGTACCTCGTACAGAGATTCAGAAAGGTGATTCAGTATGTAGCTTTTGCACAGGTAGTCGCCTTGTCTCCAAGCATCAACACTTGCGAGAGCATACAGACTGGTGTTGTCTTCTAGGAGGACATGTACCACCTCACTCGGATACTTCTGCAGGTTCAGCGTTGTCAGATAGAAAAGCATCTTCTTCCACTTCTTAAACGCTATCCGCTCAGTTGTCCCATCGAACTTGGGAGGAGGGACATGGTTCCCAGGTGGAACTTTGACCCTCATGACAGTTGTCTCCTCATTGTTCTCAGCCACTTAGGAGTTGTTTTGTGCTTCATTAGTCATCCTAAAACATAAGATACAAACACAAACTCCAATTAGAAATAATTAAATTGTAAGCTATTTCGATATGGAATTAAATCGCAATTTAGATAACCAGTATCGAACATATTATAACCACTAAAAGCGTATTCTCAACATTGAACCTTCGCAAAGCGTTCGTCAAAGCGTCTACACGTGCTTGATAATCAAGTTTATCTTCCATAAACTGCGATTTTATTGAACCGATTTGAAACCGTTCAGAAATCGCAGTGAAACAGTTTATCGATCAGAATCCATAAAACGTTTAGCGATGTACGCTGCGTTTATTAGAAAACCTTCTAAAACCATTTTGAAAACTGGTTTTAAATCCGCCTCTACATTAATGAATCCCAATCGCTACGTTTACCTTTGATAACGTTCTTAGTATCATCATAAGCGGAAGAGAAATCGTTTGAAAAAATGTTTATTTACTAGCGATTAAAATCAGTTTGATGTTCATATAACATAAAGGATTTTTTGAGTTAAGACTGTAGAACCAAAGTTTAGTACACTACGATAAAAAGTGATTTAGTCACGAATAAGCAATAAGCGTTAAGGAAACGATATCAAAACGATTTAACAGAAGGAGTATAAATCAGAATATATGGAGGCAAGAATTGATCTCTTTCCTTAACTCAAAGAATCACCCGTAGTGTGACAGGTCAAGTCAAGATTTATGAGTCCCATGATACAACCATAGGAAACTGTATCGCAACACTCGATATCAGTTCTGTCAAACATATGAACTATGACACTCTCGAATTAGACACTAACCTAAAACAGAAGATAATTGAAGGAACTTCTTTTAAATTTTACTCTGTGTGATTTTTCGTTGTAGATGCTCTACAAGAGATACTTAGGAGTCCTTATATAGGATTAGAAAAGGCTATATTTAGGAAATAAACTGACTTGTGCAGCAAATTCGCAGACTTGTCCATCAATTTTTTTGATTTGGACCGCACACAAACTTGTCCACCAAATTTTTACAAATTGGAAACTTTCCATTCTCAATAAAATGTTTAACTCATTTTCTTCACATAACACATTTTTTAATAAAGCACATGTCTTTATTAAAAAAAAATTGTTCCAACAGTTCCAAATAGGGAAAGCATCTAAAAAGTTTTGACAAAAATCTAAAAAGTTTTGTTTTGTTGGTCACTGTACATCCGTGAATGAAAGTTTCTAAAAATGTTTGACTAAGAGATGTCATTTAGAAATTAGAAGCAAGACCAAGGTTATCTTAATGTCAAACTTTGATATGGGCTTGATCAATAATGAATACGTATCCGGAGACAAATTGATTCATGTGATGATTCAAACTCCAAAACCGATTACGATTCTGAATCATTTATAATGTGTGTTTTACAATGTAATATTTATCACGTATTCCATTATTTTCCATTTGTTTTATTTTTGTAAAATAAATTATAGCCAGGTTTAGTCAGGTTTCTATCGTGGCTACTCTTAATCTTGGCTAACTAATTATTTCGTTCCAAATTCATATGGATTTGGTGGAAATTATTTGGTTTCGCAGTTTAATAAAACATTCATATATTTTTAGTTACGGATTACCCATGCTTTCTTCTGTGTTTGCTATTAAACTTGGCAAATCAATTATTTTGTCCACATTTAGTGGGAATATATTTGGTTTTACATTATTATATATTTTATCACATATTATTAAGGCTAATAGCCAATACTAATCATTTTCTCATTCGATAATACACTCAGGACAGCTGGACACTTTTATGGACTCTTTTTTCTTTTTAACGCGGATACAGATTATAAAACTGCTACAAGGATAATTTTACAGATAATACTATTTCCGTTCTACGAGAATTCATTCACGATCACGACCAAGGGCTCCACCTACTCCTGAAAACTTTCTTATAAGCTTACCTCCACTTTTATGAACTCTAGGACTGAAAAAAAATTTGGACCCCTAAAATTTATTTTTAATAATTTTTATTAAATATTTTTTAAAATAAAAGTTATGGGATAGTTTTATAGATTTGTAATGAAAAAAAAAATTATACATATAATTTTTTGGCCCTCTTTAAACTATTTTTTAAAAAATTGATTATTTAATTAAAAATATATATATATATATATATATATATATATATATATATATATATATAAATTAAGGGAGATACGGGTTTGGACCCGGGACGGTCGCACCTATTGTTCCCAATGTAAGCCGCCTCTGAATACACTTAGACAAATCTGAAACACTTAAGAAATTTTTTCTCGGCACCGTCCATCGTGAAGGAATTTCTAGCAGTTCTAATCAGGATTAGCAACCCTAGTCTGAATTCCGAGCTTATGATCTAAGGTTCAAGTAATTGAATCTATGGGATCTCAGATTTACCTGTTGATTTGCAGCGGAAGTATTAGCAGATAATCGAGATCACGAAGCGCCTCAAATGCTGCGCCTCTATTGGTATCCACACGCACACAAACTGGACCGCAGGGATGCTAGTGCCTTACCGAGATCTCATCTCCAGAGAGGTTTCTTTCTATGTTCTGGTGGCTGTCAATTAGGTTAGGGACGAGTTTAGGTCGACCATATATCTTATATATGTCGGCTTAAACCACAACGGAATTAACCAACGATTAAACCGTATTAATCTGATTAATCCGCGAGTGCATCGATCGATGCACTATCTGCAACGATCGATGCTGCCCCAGAACATTGATATCGAATGCATATCACATATGCATTCACTGGATCATTACATTAATGATCAACCTCGTCTTTAACGCCCAGTTTGCTTAGGTGTGTGACCTTGTAGGATCATATAACACTAGCAATCAGTTCTCAACTCATTGATCATAAGTGGCTTCTAGCAAAGCGTTATGACTACCTAGTGTTATGTGATTGTCTCATCTCGACTATACGACTTTCACTTAGAGCAAGTACAATAGATTTCAGGACATTCCCAACACATCGCTGCCTCCGACTCTCTTCTTTGTCGTCCGACTCTCTCCTCCTCTCTTATTTAGGGTTGTCTTCCCCTCTCTCCTTCTCTTTTTTTTGTAGCAAGGGTTTTCTATTGAAAGCATGAGAATAAAAGACTTTTACAGGCCTAGCCAAGGCCAATAGGGAAAGTTCCCCAATGGGCTTACCCAGTAAATTAGAGTCCAATAAAAGATCAAATTTGAACCAAATAGTTATGTCGATGGAAGTTGAATTTTTAATGCCCAGATTGAATGACTCCAACTACTTCAGAATCAGAAGCGACGGAGAAGGAGAGATAATCACCGCTTCAGACCATTTACGATCCACCATCCGAGAGCCAAGCTTGCATCATGACTGAGGATACATCAGGGCTAGAGTCACGGAATGTGGAGATGCGATTCCGGATGAGGTGGTCTATGATCGAGAGGATCGCATCAGCAGAACGTAAGGATGATCTATGAAGTCGATTGTTTCGTTCCTGCCAGACTGTATAGATCACACTTTGCCAAGCCAGACGAGTAAGTATATCCAAATCTCGACATCTCTTTTGGTTTTGCAATTGAATAACTTGTTGATGCCAATTCAACACTGGCACAATTCCACACCAAGAAGCAATAGAGGTCCAGATTCTTGAGCTGAAAGAGCACTGAAAGTAAATATGATCTCTTGATTCAGGAGATGAATTGCAGAGTAGACAGGTTAGGTCGGTTTGTATCCCCCAGTTTGCTAATCGATCTCGAGTGGGGCATCGATCGAGCACCACCAACCAAGTGAGAAACTGATGCTTTGGAATTCCCCTTCTGTTCCAGACAATCTTCGAGCATGGTACAGTTGTCTCCTCCCCACGCAGTTGCTTATATATAAGTCCAGTGGAGAAACATGTTCTCAATTTGCCTTCAATCACCCATTCATAACTGTCTTCCTCTTCGTTTAAATTTATAGTAGAGAGATGAATGTAGAGATTTACCTGCTCTTCTGATCTTGCAGGTGGAAGTCTCCAGCCTCCATCCTGATGTAAGTCAGCAAGGGTTGCAGGAGCTCTGATTCCGAAACGAGAGCCACCGTGAGTACTCAGATAATCCTCCACTTTTCCACACGGGGACCAATTATCATTCCAAAAGCTGCAACTTCTTCCATTCCCAATGACACACTTGATCCAGGTATATGCTAAATCTCTGATTTTAAGCAACTTATTAGCCATCCAAGAGAACTTAGGATTAGGTTTTACTGTCCAAAAGTTGATTAAGGAGCCACTTAGAATTTCAAGTTTAAACCAGCCAACCCAAATAGAGCCCGTTTTAAAAAACAGAAGCCATATTAGTCTCAGGTTGCATGCTCTATTCCAAACTGAGATGTCTTTAAGCCCTAGTCCCCCTTGCGATTTAGGCTTTGTGACCGTACTCCAGGCTACCCTCGCATTATGTGATCCTTCAGCTTGTTCATGCCACAGAAATATCCCACACATAGAATTGATCTTTTTAATGCATGCTTTAGGAAGAACAAAAGATGAGCACCAGAAATTTGTGATTCCTGAGATAACACATTGAAGTAACTGAATCCTGCCCGCAAAGGATAAAGATTTTGCACTCCAAGAACTAATCCTTTCTTTGATTTGTCTTAACAGTGGGGCACATTTGCTTAGAGAAAGTTTCTTAGTACACAAAGGAACTCCAAGATATTTCACAGGCAGCACTCCCTGTTGCATTCCCGTAGAGAACCGGATTACATCACATTCTGCATCAGATAGTCCAGAGGCAAAGAAAGACGTTTTCTGGAGACTGGCCGCTAAACCTGATCTGCCTTCAAAGTCGTGAAGGACCTGCAAGACCTGTTGTACTGAATCAATGGTCCCATCCACAAATATGAGAAGGTCATCGGCAAAACTATCAAGTGGGTTAACTTAGACCCCTCACATCGCGAATGATATCTGAATTTCCCATCTTCTGTAGATTTATTTAGCACAGAGGACAAATAGTTCATAGCGATAACAAAAAGATAAGGGGATAATGGATCCCCTTGTCTTAGACCTCTTTTTCCTTTAAAGTAGCCATGAATAGAACCATTATATCCCACCGTGAAGTTCGTAGAACAAACGCAAGCCCTCAGCCATCTGATATAATCCATAGGAATCTCCATGCTTAGCAAGTTGTCAAAAAGAAAATCCCATCTTAAAGTATCAAAAGCCTTGGCAATGTCCACTTTTAGAGTAATCCACTTAGGTCTCTTGTTCTTATGATAACCACACACTAGTTCACTTGCCAAGATTGTGTTATCCACTAAAAGTTTATCTTTAACGAAAGCAGTTTGATTTGGCAGGATCATAGAAGGCATCAGTGGTTTTAGTCTCTTCACAAGCAGTCCAGAGATGACCTTATAGATGGTGTTGAGGCACGAGATGGGTCGGTAATCAGTAATGAGGGAGGCACCTGGCTTCTTGGGAACTAGAGCTAATATGGTGGAGTTTGTGGCAGCAAGAAGAAAAGTTGTGGTGAAGAATGAGGATATGCTCTCAAGTACTTCCTTTCCTACAATTTGCCAAGCATTTTTGTAAAATCCTGAAGTAAGACCATCTGGTCCTGGAGACTTGTTGGGATTAAGCTTGAAGAGGCAGTTGATGATCTCGGCTTCAGTGGGAATAGAGAGAATCATCTGGGATTGAGCTGTGTCACATCTAAAGGAGATAGTCTGGCGGAACCAGTTCTGAGAAGAGACAGTGCTAGGAGACTGAAGTAAATACGGTCCAAGGATTGACTTAAAATGATTTACTGCCAGCAAACTCATTTCATAGGGGTCTGATATCAAGGTCCCTGAAGGTAAATAGAACATCCTTATTGCATTGTAGCTTTGTCGAGACATTGCCACCCGGAAAAAGAAAGCAGTACATAGATCTCCCTCTTTTAACCATTGAATTCTTGATTTTTGCTTGTAGTAGCTCTCTTCAATACGCCTAAGGAAGATCCATTTGGAGTGCAGCTCTCGTTCCTGCTGAAAAGTGTCAGGAGAGGGGTTGTCTAGCGCATCAACCTGCACAGATTGAAGTAAAACGTTAGTTTCTCTCAATCTCTTTTGAATTTTTGAGAAATTCTCTCTATTTAGTTTCTTAAGAACTCCCTTAATCTGTCTCTGTTTAAAACAGAGTTCAGATAAGCTTTTGGCATGACTTCCGGCTAAGATCGAGGCTTCTTCCACCACTTGCAGGAATCTTGGGTGCTTGGTCAAGTAATTAAAGAATTTGAAAGGACGGGTGCCAGCTTTAGGCAGGGATTGGGAAAGGCTAACAAGGCTGGGGCAATGATCAGAAAAGATATGTGGCAAGAAGGTTGCGGAGCTGTTGGGAAACTGAGAGATCCACTCATTGTTGACAAGTACTCGATCCAGTTTTTTAGCAATGGGAGAAGAAGGGCAGCAGTTAGACCAGCTGAAATAAGGTCCATTGAATCTGAGATCATAACAACCGAGCTGATGGGTACAATCTCTAAATGCAAGCATTTGGTTGTTAAGAGAGTTGACTTCTGCCTACAGTGTTCCCTGGGGTGGAGAATCTCGTTAAAGTCTCCACCAAGCAGCCATGGTTTTGAAAGGATAGCAGAATGAAGATTAAGAAGTTCTGCCCATAAAACCTTCCTCTCATTACTGTCGTTTGAGGCATAAACTGAGGTTAAGATGAACCTTGGGCAGCTAGGGATACTGACTTCACATGTAAGGATTTGGCGAGATTGGGATAAGACCACTAGCTTTACGGGGTCCTTCCAGACAGTGATAATTCTTCCATCGTGGTCAAAGAGATGATTGGATACATAGCTCCAACCTGTGCAGACTTTTGACATAAGCTGGTTCAAGTTTTGATCCTTCACATGAGTCTCAATTAAAGATCCAAAAATTGGTTGTTGGCTAGACAACCATTGACAAAAAGAGGTGTGCTTGTCCGTCTCATTAAGTCCGCAGACATTCTAAAAAAAAGGCCTCGATATCCATTAAGATGAAAAATGAGGAGCCCCTGGGTCAGAGGTTCCATCAAGGACAGCAAAAAAGTTTGAGATAGGCAAAGGAGAGTTGGAGGGAGCAGAAGGCTCAGAGGTTGCTCCAAAGGTAAAAGGAATAAAATGGGTTTGGGGGGTAGTGGTTAAAGAAGGGGAAGAGACAATAGGACTTGAATGAGATCTCTTTAGAGCTTTTTTATGTGGGTTGGAGAGGGGCTATGTATCAGAGGTTCAACAGAGGAGGGATTAGGAATGGAGTTACTGGTGGGAAAGGTATGAGGTGAAGTGAAATAGCCAGGGAGAGTTCTGGTGGTAACAGGTTTATTTCGGGAGGTGGTTTAGGGAGGGTCTTTTGAAGGAGGGATAACAGGTGAGGGAGGAGAGACATTAGCAGGAGAAAGTGAGGTCAAAGGACCAGTCGAATCAGGGAGACTAACATGTTCATTGGGAATTTCAGTAGAGATAATCGAGGCAATAGGATTAGTAACAGTAGTAGCACCCGCGTTTTGATGAGTGTCAACAGACTCAGTAACTTTTGCAGTTTCCTTGCTCTTAGTTTGACCCTTAGTAGCTTGAGCGTTCTGTTTTACAGGAGCAGGAGGTATAGGGAGGAGGAGACAATTCCTAGCAATGTGACCAAGCTCCTTACAATGGGAGCAGGTCGGCGGCATCCACGGGTAATCAACACCAACTTCAACAACCTGACCATTTTGTCTCTGGAACTCAATCACTTGAGGTAACTCTTCATGTAGCTCAACTTCCACCTTTATATGAGACACAGAGAGGCTTACAAGGTTGAGAGTGTAATCATCAGTCTCTATTTGGTCTCCAACCAGACCCCCAATGAGAGATAAACCCTTCTTATGTCTGAGATCAAGTGGTATATCATTAAAATGTGCCCATAGTTGGATAGTAGAGACCATAGGAGAAGCATTAACAGGATTAGAAGACCATTGGACAGCATGAAACATACTATCACCAACATACCAGACTCCTTTCTCCAAGATTTTCTGCCTGATATAGTCATTTGGTATCCTAACTAGCATTGACCGAGTTGAAGGATTATTGTGAATTTCGATCCTTTTTCCTTTACTCCACATATGACTTAGCACATTTTGTATTTGCTTGTAGGGAGGAGGCTTACCATGGAAGTAGCAGATGATGAAGTCTTTATGAATCTGAGCACCTTGCTCAAAGACTTCATCTGGAATAAGGACTCGCCTTCTTCCCTGCTCTGTAATAGTGACTGGAGCAACTCTGTGGAGGGTTTTGTCTCCTTTCTGTCGGAGATTCTCCACAAGAGAAGGGTACTGAGGTTCAGAATGAGCCGCGTGTTGGGGACCCTTTTCAGCAGGATTGTTACCACCAGGAGCATTGTTGGAGGCCAGAGGAGGATTGTCAATCAAAGAGTGGACTCTGTTCACAATGGAGGTTATAGCTGATAAAGGTTTAGTCTGCGGAGACTTAAGCTTTTCAGTAGTTTTTGAAACATTAGAGCTGAGCGCTTTGTTAGTTTGAAGGGGGAGGAGTGTTTAGGGGATATTTTAACAAAGGAATTTTTGGTTTGAGTTTTGGATCTAAGGTTTGGAACAGTACAATTTTCAACAGTAAATTGTTCTTAAGCTTGAGGAATTGTAGCTTCAGCCACACCAACAGTAGAGGATAGGAGGGCTTCAGTCATAATAACATCAACAGTAGATGAGGAGCTTCCTAATTGGACTACAGGCTCAGGAAAATGAGCAGTTTGAGTCAACACAGAGGAAGGGCAAGGTGAGGGTGAAGGAGCAGAAGATAGAGGAGGGAAATGGTTAAGGGAGAGATGGGAGTTCAGGTCAGGTGGGTCGGTGGGAGGGGAGGGGGACGGCAAGATTCTGCACAAGCGGTGGAGAGCCGGAGATCCAAGGCGGAAGAAGCCTCTGGTTTAGACCAGGGATTCTTCATCGGGAAACGTGCCTGGGAGGTTTTCAGAACAAGATGTTCTTAATTTTTTTTTTCTCTTCTTATTCAGGTTTATAAATAATTAAAAGTTTATTTACTTTTCATGATTTTGATTTATGTTTCTTGTTTCTAATTTGCGTTTTATGGTTTTGATTTCTTTGTTCTTTCTATTTTAGTTTATATGTTTAAATATTTGGCTTTGATTTTGCGACTTCAGGTTTTCGTTTTGGGGATTCGTTTTACAATCATCTTGGTTTGGGTTTTTGTTTGGGGTTATGGTTTTTATTTGTGAGATTTGTGTTTTAGGGTGTCGATTTGGGGATTAGGGTTATGACTTCGTTTTGACAGTTTCGTTCTTCTGAATTAGGGTTTAGGATTTCAGAATATAGAGTTTTGACTTTCACATTTATGGGTTTCAATTTTGCGATACTGGGTTTCGAATTGGGTTTTGTTTTTCAATCATCTTGTTTTGTGTTTATGGTTTGATTTGGGTTTAGGGTTTCGTTTCCAATTTTTTTTTTTGAATCATCCTATTGTGATGATCATGTTTGTTGTTTGATGCATTAGAATTAGATGATAGAATCTGCATATAGAACCGAATACACTTAATCCATAGAGTCCATATAAATGTACATGTTAAATGAATATGGACTTATAGCGGAATAGAGAATAACAGAACTGCGACTTTATAACCGGCTTAGGGAATTATTGCATGGTACGTATATTTCATTGTTCTCGCATAATGATTGTTTGAGTATTAATATTTGTATTATTATATTGCATGATATTATTATTGTGGGTTTTGTTGTTGTTATTATTGTTAATGTTATTATTTTGATTTGTATGGTTACCTAATGTTGAGAATGGGGCCATATAGGTTGAGGTTGGGTTGTCGTATTGGTATGAGTCTAGTAGTGGTGTTGTGATAGGCTTGCTGGATACCTGAATATTTTCAAAGGGTTGAATCGATTCTTGATTGTTAGATTTGCAGAAGAGTCTACTTGTTATAGTTTCTTTATGGATTCACGTATGTTTCATAAAAGTTATTTCGGATTATTAAGGTACGTTAGATCCTCAAAGTATGGTGTGAGGCCTTCTGGTACTTTATCTCCAGATAGATCCTTGGGATTCCCGGTCCAGCTCACCTACCCTCGTGGTCAGGTTTTGGCGGGTGTTAACCTAAGTGGGTGAATCTGGGAAATATGAGGCTCAGAGAGAGGAGATCATGTCCTAGAGCCAAGCATGGTGGAAGCTTTGGCTACAACTGTGGGGGTGGTCCAAGTTACCACATATCCAATGGCAAAGTACGCTGTCATACTTGTAGGACTTTGTGTTTACAAGTAGAAATCCTGGATGTTCAACTCGTATGTCATTAGGGATACATTATAGGTGTTCCGAAGGAGGTTACCGAGTTCCTAATAGGGGGCCCCTGGAGTTGAGTTCGTTAGATAATTTAGATCGAGCCAGGATTGCGGAGCCATCGTCATCTTCTACAATGACGTTAGTTTTCCAATCTCTTGTTTGTGCTGACATGTTATATGTTATTTCACGGAGAAATAACATGTAACCGGTTTGTGTTTATTTACTGTTGTTTTTGGCTATTGATTGTTATTTTGGGGTTTTCCGGGTTTGGGTTTAGCCATTTAAAGGGATCGAGCTAACTCATGGGCAAGATTAGTTTGTTCATCCAATTCTTTTGTTTTGCAAGAAGCTTTAGTGGGAGACCGGATAGTGAAAGCTGGACGATAAGCCAACCGGAGTAGATTTCAATGCCTTTGTAAAGTGGTATTTGAATTCATGTATTTAGTATTTCGATAAGCTTAAATCGGTATATTGCACTTTTATTATACTAGATTTGTATCAAACCTTTATTTTACGAAATAAAATTATTATTGTCTATTTGTAATGTGAGAACTCTGATATTATATTAGTCTGGTCTAACATAGACGTGGTACGGGTTCAAAGATTTTGACCGCTGAAACGAGGAAAAACAAAGTTACAACTCTTTTATGTTAACTTCATGAGGTTAAATAGGTTTGTTCTTGTTTTACTGTTAACTAATCAACTCGTCGGTTAGCAGAAAAACGAGAAGAAAATGTTACATATAGGATATGGCGGGAAAAAATTGTTGACTTCATAATAAGATTCTTCATACCAAGCCTATGTCTCTTGCTAGATTAGTTAACAAAGGGATTAGAAACAGATTGTTCAGAAGAAAAAAACATCATAACCAAACGACAAGCGCTGAAGAAGAAGTGTCATATGGGATCAAGTTGTCATCTAGTTTTTAAACTCAATTTACACCATCTTAAGACCATCTCCAATATAAAACACTATATTTCACACTAAAGTAGAGTGACACTAAAATAGAGTTGGATTTCTCTCCAATAAACAACTCTATTTTCTACTCTAAAATAGAATATTCTAAGTATATTATATCTTTTAGTTTACTACTAATACTTTTTATTTATAAAGTTACAATTCAACCCCATTTATTTATTTTTTACAAAAAAATCATAAATTATAATATTACAACTTCTACATTATAAAATTATTTAAATTAAACATTTGGTCAATAAAAACAACATTACATCATATAAAAATAATAAAACTTAATAGATTTTAGTTTAAATATCACCATTACTATATGTTTCCCACAAATGATCAGTTAAAGCATTTCAAAGTGAAAAATGAGCTTCTATATCTTTGATTTCTCTAAATCGACCAAGAAACTCTTGGGATCGGATATTATCACCCTCTGCCACTTGAACTGGTGGAGGTGGAGCTTCCCTTCCAGCTTCAATTGGTGCATCGAGATCACGCTCACCCTCAATTATCATATTATGTAATATTATACATGTAGTCATTATGTCATGTAACACATTCTTTTTCCAAAATCGTACCGGTCCTTTCACAATAGCGAAACATGATTGGAGAACTCCAAATGTACGTTTTACATCTTTCCTACATGCTTCTTGTTGTGTACCAAAAAAAAATTCTTTCGATCCACTGGTCCGTGAATAGTTTGCACTATGGTAGACCATTTTGGATATATACCATCAGCCAAATAATAACTCATATTATATTCCATTCCCTCACCCTGTTCAGATCTATTGTGATAACATCAGAAAACTTGAATGGTATAATAAACTAGAGGAGCAATACCTTGAGCAAGATTGGAGAAAAGATGGGAAGACTCCAACACATTGATATCATTATTAGTGTCGGGCATTCCGAAATAGGCATGCCATATCCAAAGATCATAATCTGCCACAGTTTCAAGAATGATAGAAGGTGATCCACTATGACCTGCATATTGTCCAGTCCAAGCTGTAGGACAATTTTTCCACTTCCAGTGCATACAATCTAAGCTACCAAGCATTCCAGGAAAACCTCGTTTTTCACCAATGTAAAGAAGCCACGAAACATCGGTAGTTGTTGGTGACCGTAAGTATTGCTCTGAGAATATCTCCACTATGGCTCGACAAAATCTTTTCATGCTTTCGATTGCCGTTGATTCACCAATATTTATATACTCGTATACGGCATCTGCAGGAAGACCATATGCTAGCATTCGAAACGCGGTCATTATTTTTTGAAGGGACGATAATCCAAGTCTACCCATTATATATCTTCGTTGTGTGAAATAGTTGTCGTGATTTTCAACAGCACTAATAATACGAAGTAAAAGGGGATAAGACATACAATATCTCCTGCGAAACACGACTTCATTGTAAACTGGGTTCTCTGCGAAGTAATCATTGAACCTATGATATGGGCTTTCTCGATCACGGTAGACAAAAGGATGTCCGGGAACTGAGCCACCATGGATCATCTGGTTTTCTTGTTGATTGAGAAAAAATTTTATGACCAAGTTGTTATTAGCAACAGCAAGATGTGCTGAGTTGCTATCTTAAAATAAGATATATGCTTTGAATAGGTTTAATTATTACGTTCATTTGAGTACGGTGATACATTCGTTTAATATCGTAGAAAATTTTAAAAATTGATATCCAAAAACGACACATATATGCCAGTCATGTCACATAAAATTTAGGGCAAATCGCATTAATAGCACAAAAAACATGATTTGTCAAAAATATAGCACCAAGGAAGAAAAATCATAAAAATAGCACAAAAATATGTTTTGTCACTAAATTAGCCCTAACCCTAAACCTTAAATACTAAACCCTAAACCTTAAATACTAAACTCTAACGTTGAATAATAAACCCTAAACCCTAAATACTAAACCCTAAACCCTAAATAATAAACCCTAAACCCTAAATTATATAATGTTATAAAAGTCTTTATAATTAAAATAATGATAAAAATGTGAATTATTTTTCTTGGTGCTATATTTATGATAAGGTGTGTTTTTTTGTGCTATTTTATGCTTTTTCTCTAAAATTTAAACTATTTCAGATAATTATGAATTGTTATATATTTTCTTTATCTGGTTCTTATCTTGGAGGGTCCCTACGTTTGACCACAACCGTCAACGACACAAGTTCACACAATCAAAAGTTCACACAAGTTCTCACAATTTTTCAGAATCCTGTAAAGAGTATTTATTTTTGAACGTCGAACCCACTCTCTACTCAGTCGGACATTTGATAAAATTTCACACAACTTTGACCGTAACAGTCAACAACACAAGTTCACACAATTTTCAGACATGAATTAGTCAATAAAATAATAAATATCCATCGTATTTACTTACATCAAACCCACTCTCTCGTACATTTTTTTACCTATATATACCATCTCCTCATAACACTAAAATCAGACTAAACCTTTTCTACAAAAAAAAAACATTTCAATTATTCTATGTAACATTTGTCTATAAAAATGTCTCGTTCTTCTCGGTATTCTCAAGAAGAAGATAAATTTTATGTCAAAATTATATGGAAGTTTCACAAGATCCAATCATAGGTGTTTATCAAACATTAGACAGCTTCTGGTCTCGTGGTGGAAGGTTACGAGAATGGAAAAAACGAAACTTGCAGTGAATGTTCAAAAATATCAATTCAAGCTCGAGTTCAAACTATTGAGAAGGCAATAAAGAAATTGCATGCGTGCATCAAACAATGTAAAAATCGACATCCAAGTGTGCTTCAAATGATAATATTGTAAGTATTAATATATAAATTTGTAAATTTACTTCATTTAATTTATTAATAAAATATTATTTTTAATGGTATGCAGTTTAATCAAGCCAAATTAATGCTAAGAGAATATCCAAAGTTCAAATCCGGTTGGAAATTTGATCATGTTTGGAATATCATTAAGAACTTTGAAAAGTTCAAAGTTGGTGTCACCCCTGCAAAACGCATATCAATCCCATGTGGTAACGAATACACATCTTTAGAGTCTGAAATTCCTACCATTGATTCTCCTACGCAAATATCTCCAGGTTTGTCTTCATTTACTCAAAATTTAGATGTCAACGATGAGACTTTTGGCGCGCCGTCTCCACGACCAAGTGGAATAAAAAACCAAAATGAAAAGAAAAAAAAATTGATGATCAAACAACCGCGGTTATCAATACCTTAAAAGAAGGAAATAAGCTTTTTGGAGAAATTAAAGAATACAAGTGCTCAAAGACAATATCATTTGGATATTCAAAATAGGAATTATGCCTTAAAAGAGCTCGAGGAGGAAAACAAAATTTTATTTTATGATTTGAATTCCATACAAGATCAAAATATTCGTGCATATATTCAATCCGAGCAGACATGGTTTTACAAAAGCGGAGTGATCAACAACGAAATCAACAGGGAGATCCTTCATCTACTTCGTTCGGACAATACTTTAGCGATCTTGGAGGACCCGGAAGCGGCTTACCGGATTTTTAAGTCATAATTTTGGTGTGTTATATTTATTTGTGTTATTTATCTTAAATTTGAGTACTTTTAATGTTGTTTATTTTAAGTTTTGGTATTTTTGTATTTCAGTATTTTTAATAATTTAATAATTTTATAATAAGTAATTATTAAACTGATTATTTATTATAGATATAAATAAAAGATTCAAAAGTTAAAGGACCATTTTATAAATAAAAAAGTATAACATTAAAATAGAGTAAGAAATATGTTTACTCTAAAAATAGTGTAAGAAATAGGTTTACACTATTTTTGTGGGATATAGAGTAAGGTTGGAGAAGAATTTACTCTAAAATAGAGTTTAGTGTAGAAAATCGTTATATTTGAATATCTCCTTTGATTTCACGGTTAAAATCCAAAGTTTGAAAATATTTTTTTTGTTGTTGTTGATGATCAATATATTTAATATTTCAACAAAAAAATAAATAATAAATATGTATAAAATTTTCACTAACAACAAATCAATATGATATAAAATCTATTACGTAAAAAGCATACAAATTTTGGTCCACATCAATATTCAAAACTTAAATATTTTACAAATTTTAAAATTTTCATTAATAAATAAATAATAAAAATTACAATTACCAACAAAAAAACCAATATGGTAGAAAATTAGAATTTTTAATTAAATAGTAATTTCAATTAAAATAACTTTAACAGTAAAAATTCACATGTGTGTATATGCAGACATTTATAGAGCATTTTGGTTATTATATTGATATAATTATACAATTTTATATAAAATAATTTATCATCAATAAAAAATATGTATGTTATAATCTATATGAAGTTTACAAATTTTAAATAAATATCATTCATAAAATATATATGTATTTTATCATATATATTAAATAAACAAATAAAGACTATTGAAAATGAAGTATAAAATACAAAGGAGTAATGTATAAAGTTTCATTAACAACCAAAAATCATCATGATGTAAAACTAGAAAATCTCTTACTAATAAAAATTGATGCTCTATGCATTTAAAGGTGTGAATATAGAATCTTAAAAATTCAATTTTATTGTTCTACATCATAATTTAAAATTAAAGGGTTTCCGAATTTTAATATTATTATCAGTAAAATTATATAAAAATAAAAAAAAATATTTATAAAACTTCCATTAACAAAAAAATGAACATAATATAAATCTATAACAAATAAAATTTGATGTTACTTTATTGGTGCACATCAAATTATAACAAATCAAATTGTTTTTTGGGGTTGTGTTCGTCGGTGCTTCGTTGGCCCCTCAGTGTTGGTCAAGCTTATGCATCTCTCCGGCGTCGGCATGTTGGGGTCAGCTGGGGTATGCGGCGGTAAAGAGTTTTGTGTTTTTCTCCGTCGATTGCGTTGGGTTTCTGCATTTCCTTTTGTGCCCGCTAGATGATGGTGGCAAATAGGAAAAAGGGCTTTGCGGCGAGATCTGTGGACTGGTTACGGTTTCCGACGAGTGTGTTTTTCCAGTGTTCTTTGCTTAGTTATTACCGTCTGGAGGTGGTGGACCAATAATAATGGTGGCACCGGTTCTCTTCCTCTGCCTTTTATTAGGAATGTATCTTCTATTATGGTGTTCAACCGCTCTCGTTTTCTTCTTTTCGACTTCCATCTCCCTGCACGTTGGTGTTCTGGTGGTATCGGTGTTCTCTCGCGTTATTGGTGGTCTTGGCATCGAGTCTTAGGTCTTCGTTTGCCGAAAATTCTTCTCTGTGGCGGTTGTGCTCTTCCGGTTTAGGTCTAGTGTTTGTTTGGGCTTTCGGTTTTGGAGCTTCCTAGTTTTAGAGTTTGGGCCTTCCAAAGTCCATTAGGGGTTTATTTTGCAGGGAAGGATTTATTTTATTTCTTATTTTTTTGTATGCTTAATTTTTTATTTTCTTATTGTCAAATGTACCAAAAAATTAAAGATATTTTAATATAAAAACCTTTAAAAAAATTTATTGGTGTACAACAATATTCAATTCAAGAAAGTTTACAAATTTTAAGATTTTTATTAACAAATTAAGGAAATATGTAAAAATTACGATTAACAAAAAAAATCAATATGATATAAAATAGAAAATTTTCTTATTTTAAATTAATACTCTCAATTAAAAAAAAAATATTAAAAAGTTTTACATGTGTATATATGCATATATTTAGAGAGCATTTTATTTATTATATTATTATAGATACTATTTTACAAAAAAAAAATTATCATCTATGAAAAATATGTTGGGAATGTCCTGAAATCTATTGTGCTCACTCTAAGTGAAAGTCGTATAGTCGAGATGAGACAATCACATAACACTAGGAAGTCATAACGCTTTGCTAGAAGCCACTTATGATCAATGAGTTAAGAACTCATTGCTAGTGTTATATGATCCTACAGGGTCACACACCTAAGCAAACTGGGCGTTAAAGACGAGGTTGATCATTGATGTAATGATCTAGTGAATGCATATTTGATATGCATTCGATATCAATAATCTGGGGCAGTGTCGATCGTGCAGATAGTGCATCGATCGATGCAACTCGCGGATTAATCAGATTAATTCGGTTTAATCGTTGGTTAATTCCGTTATGGTTTAAGTCGACATATATAAGATATATGGTCGACCTAAACTGATTTCTAACCTAATTCACAGCCACCAGAACTTGAATAGAAACCTCTAGAGAGATTGGATCTCTATAGGCACTAGCATCCCTCCTGTCCAGTTTGTGTGCGTGTGGATACCAGTAGAGGCACAGCGTTTGAGGTGCTTCGTGATCTCGATTATCTGCAAATCTTCCGCTGCTAATCACCAGGTAATTCTGAGATCCCATTGATTCAATTACATGAACCCTAGATCCTAGGCTCGGAATTCAGACTAGGGTTGCTAATCCTGATTAGAACTGCTAGAAATTCTTACAGTGGTATCAGAGCTTTAGGGTTCCATTGAATCTGTAGCATGTTGATTAGATTAGTTGAATCTGAATCTGTGTATGGTTGATACAAACTTGCTAAAATTCGTTTTCATGAAAACCTAGTTTAGGGTTCTGTTCGAAAACGTTTTAGGGCTTTTTCGCATGGTGTCGATCGATGCCAATCCGGCATCGATCGACACAGGGCGAAAGCCCGAATAAAATTTAGGGTTTTTCGCATGGTGTCGATCGTTGCCAATCCGGCATCGATCGACACAGGGCGAAAACCCGAATAAAACTCAGTTTTCGCCTAGTGTCGATCGACACAAATGTTGTGTCGGTCGACACAAACCTCGCGATATTGATGAATCGGTTCAATTGGATTGGACCGGTTATCGATCTTGGTTAATAATGGTTGAACACTGTGAATGGTTTAATTGCGTTTGCTTGATTAGGTTGGCATCGACCGATGCTAATGTAGCATCGATCGACACTGACCGGTATTCAAAACCGGATCAATTGGATTGATCGGTTGTCGCGGATTGCTTTTGGTTGTTCTGTATCGATCGACACTCGACATCAGATTCGATGATTAGGTTATTGAACCTGAAATCACAGAACCAAAGCAAGATAAATCAATTAATTATAAGAATTAAAACATAATAAAACTGAACGTTTTAAATGATTCCGTTCCTCAATCAAATATCAAGTGATACTTGATGTCTTTCCAATCTTGTCAACTGTCAAGACCCATTTAATTGTGCGATAGACTCACAGTGCAAGATGTCCACAATTTCATGAGTAAGACAGAGGTAATCGTGTTGATGGACTTGCAGTGCAAGACGTCAACAATTACATGACTGAAAAGGTTGGTTTACTTGACTGGGCCATCAAAATCATTTTGGGCTCAGAGACATCAGGTGGATTGGACATAAGATGTCAATCCACAACCAAGAGTTATATTGGATATAACTAGCAAAGTTGTTGCTTACCTAGATAGCTAAAGTTGAGTGATAGCCAGTGGCTCACTTGAATTTAGTGAAGTATGGGTCTTGGATCATTATATTCATCTGAGGAAACATTGTTTGAATATAATGCGAGTTTCTTAAAAGTTAAGACTTCTCATTTCTTGAACATCATAACTAAACCTTTTACCTCTCTTTGTTCTCAGCTATGACTAACACTCATAATAACTCTTTCTCCCTGCGATCCGTCCTTGAGAAGGACAAGTTAACTGGATCGAATTTTCTCGAATGGTATCGGAACTTGAGAATTGTTCTCAAGCAGGAGAAAAGGGACTATGTCCTGGAAACTGTTCTCCCTGAAAAACCGAGAGCCAATGCTCCACATGCAGAAAGGAGTGCTTGGGATAAGCACTCTAATGATGTGGTCGATGTGAATTGTCTCATGTTGGCTACCATGAACTCGGATTTGCAAAAGCAATACGAGAACGTGGAGTCGCCAGTGGAGATGATCACTAGCCTGAAAAGTATGTTTCAGGAGCAAGCACGAACTCAGAGGTACCAGACGGTTAAATCTCTCATTGAATGCAAGCTACCAAAGGACGGTCCAGTCAGTCCTCATGTCATTAAGATGATGGGTTATATTGATAACCTGGGAAGGCTGGATTGTCCCATTAGCCAAGAGTTAGCTACTGACATCATTATGCAGTCACTGCCGTCAAGCTATGATCAGTTTGTTATGAACTATAACATGAACAACTTGTCGAAGACGTTGACTGAGCTGCATGGCATGCTCAAGACAGCTGAGCCTAATATCAAGAAGGGCACTCCTAATGTACTTATGGTACAAGGGGGTAAGAAGTTTAAGAAACTTGGCAAGGGTAAGGGAAAGGGCAAGGCAGTCCAGGTTGAGAACCAGGACACGCCTGCGCCAGCCCCGAAGCCCAAGCCGGGCCCATCTGAGACTGATAAGTTCCATTACTGTAAAGAGCTTGGGCATTGGAAGAGAAATTGCAACAAATTCTTGGAAGAAAAGAAGAAGAAGAAGAAGACTTTCGAGACTTCATCTTCAGGTATTTATGTTATAGAAGTAAATGTTACTACTTCTGGTTCTACTTCTTGGGTATTGGATACCGGCTGTGGTGCTCATATTTGTACAAATATGCCGGGCCTAAGCAATAGTAGGAAGTTGGAAAAGGGACAAGTGGACCTGCGCGTGGGGAATGGAGCAAGAGTTGCTGCATTAGCCGTAGGAACATATAACTTTTCTTTACCTTCTGGTTTGGTTTTAAAGCTTAATAATTGCTACTATGTACCTGCTATAAGCAGAAATATTATTTCCATTCATGTTTTGGATGTGGAAGGATATCAGTTTTCAATTAAGAATAAATGTTGTTCTTTTGATTACAATGATATATTTTATGGTAGCAGCCCATTAGAGAATGGGCTTTATGTTTTAAACCAGACTGCACCAATCTATAACATTAACACCAAGAGATTCAAATAAAATGACACGAATCAGACTTTTCTTTGGCATTGTCGTTTGGGCCACATAAACGAGAAACGGATCCAAAAGCTCCATAGTGATGGGCTTCTGGGCTCATTTGATTATGAATCATGTGAGAAATGTTAATCTTGTTTACTAGGCAAAATGACTAAGGCCCCTTTCAACAAATCAAATGAAAGGGCCAGTGACCTATTGGGCCTTATACATACAGATGTGTGCGGCCCAATGAGCACAAGTGCCAGAGGAAATTTTCGATACTTCATTACCTTCACTGATGATTTCAGCAGGTATTGCTATGTCTATTTAATGAGACACAAGTCGGAATCTTTTGAAAGGTTCAAAGAATTCCAAAATGAAGTACAGAATCAACTTGGCAAAAGTATTAAGGCTCTTCGATCAGATCGTGGAGGAGAATACTTAAGCCAAAAATTCAGTGATCATTTGAGAGATTGTGGAATTGTTTCACAACTCACTCCTCCTGGAACACCACAATGGAATGGGGTGTCCGAGAGGAGGAATCGAACTTTATTAGATATGGTTCGATCAATGATGAGTCTCTCAACTCTTCCATTATCCTTTTGGGGATACGCTCTAGAAACGTCTGCGTTTACACTAAATAGGGTTCCGTCAAAATCAGTTGCAAATACACCACATGAGATGTGGACTGGAAATGTTCCGAGTTTGTCTTTCCTGAAGATTTGGGGTTGCGAAGCTTATGTTAAGCGATTAATTACAGATAAGCTCGAACCCAAATCTGATAAGTGCTACTTCGTTGGTTATCCTAAGGAAACCAAGGCATACTACTTTTACAACCAATCCGAGAACAAAGTGTTTGTTGCTCGGAACTGTGTTTTTCTTGAGAGAGAGTTTCTTTCCAAGAGAAACAGTGGGAGTAAAGTACAACTCGAAGAAGTTCGAGAGCCACAGGAAACCGCCCAGCCCATTGTGGAGGAGCAACAGTTGGATCTACAAAGAGTTGTAGAGCCAACGCCTGTGGAGCCTGAAATTCGCAGATCCGAAAGGATCCGTCACGAACCCGAGAGATATGGATTTCTCGTAACCAATTGTCATGATTTGTTGATCATTGACAGTGACGAGCCAGCGAATTTTGAAGAAGCGATGATGAGCCCTGACTCCGAAAAGTGGCTGAAAGCCGCTGAATCCGAAATGGGATCCATGTCACAGAACCAAGTATGGACTTTGGTTGATTTACCCGATGGTGCAAGACCCATTGAGTGTAAATGGATTTTCAAGAAGAAAATTGATGTGGATGGAAATGTTCAGATATATAAAGCAAGGCTAGTGGCAAAAGGTTTCAAACAAATTCATGGTATTGACTATGAAGAAACCTATTCACCTGTCGTCATGCTTAAATCCATTCGGATTCTCCTAGCAACAACTGCTCATTATGATTATGAGATCTGGTAGATGGACGTGAAAACAGCTTTCCTTAATGGAATACTGGAAGAGGATTTGTACATGACACAGCCCGAAGGTTTCATCGATCCTAATGCAGCTAGAAAAGTATGCAAGCTTCATCGATCCATTTATGGATTGAAGCAAGCATCTCGGAGTTGGAATCTTCGTTTTGATGAAGCAGTCAAAAAGTTTGACTTCATCAGGAACGAAGAAGAACCATGTGTTTACAAGAAGACTAGTGGGAGCACAGTTGCATTTCTCGTGTTGTATGTAGATGACATACTTCTTCTCGGAAATGACGTTCCGTTGTTACAGTCTGTTAAGGCTTGGCTCGGAAGTTGTTTTTCAATGAAAGACATGGGAGAAGCCGCGTATATTCTTGGAATAAGAATCTATAGAGATAGATTAAACAAGTTAATTGGACTGTGTCAAGACACTTATATCGATAAAGTCTTACACAGATTCAGAATGCAAGATTCCAAGAAGGGCTTCATACCAATGTCTTATGGCATAAGTCTCAGCAAGAAGCAGTGTCCTGAGACACCTGCTGAGCGAGAACGCATGAGTCGGATTCCCTATGCCTCGGCATTGGGATCCATCATGTATGCCATGCTTTGTACTCGTCCAGATGTTTCTTGTGCTTTAAGCATGACGAGTAGATACCAATCGGATCCAGGTGAATGTCACTGGACAGCAGTCAAGAATATTCTGAAGTATTTGAGAAATACTAAGGATAAATTCTTGGTGTATGGAGGAAGTGATGAGCTGGTAGTAAGTGGTTACACAGACGCAAGTTTTCAGACAGATAAAGATGATTTCCGATCCCAATCTGGTTACATCTTCTGCCTGAATGGCGGTGCAGTCAGCTGGAAGAGTTCCAAGCAGGACACTGTAGCAGATTCCACAACTGAAGCTGAGTACCTCGCTGCTTCTGAAGCGGCAAAGGAGGTTGTTTGGATCAAGAAGTTCATTACTGAACTTGGTGTGATTCCTAGCATTTCTGAGCCGGTGGCTTTGTATTGTGACAACAATGGAGCCATTGCGCAAGCAAAGGAACCTAGATCACACCAGAAATCCAAACACATAGAAAGGAGATATCACCTTATCTGTGATATTGTGAATAGAGGAGATGTGAAGATCAGCAGAGTCCCGACGGATGAGAATGTTGCTGATCCACTGACCAAGCCTCTCCCAAGGCCTAAACATGAGTTTCATACTGCTGTTGTAGGCATTAGATTTCTTAAGATATGATCTTGTTTTCAGTGGGAGTTATATTTCGTTTTTAGTTATGACTTGATGTTCGTATAACATAATTTGGTTATGTTATTTTAATGAAATTGTTTCAGCATTATTTAATTGTGTTATTAAATAATTGTCCCAAAGTAATTTATGACATTTTATAGGTCATCAAGTATGTGACTTGATCATGAAACCCTATAAGAAACAAATGACATACATTATAAATGGTCCCTGGTCGAGGTTGTTAAAATGGGACATTAACAACCACGTGAGACTAGCATGTGAGGTGACTGATGACTACGTTTCATGGAGTCATTAATAAGTGTATTAAAGTCAATCACATAGATATGTGTTAGAGAACACATGATCGGACATGACCCGTTAATGAGAACTCTACAAGATGTTATATGAGTGTCATAAGAGCTTCTCATAACGACTAAAGAGTATAGTCCTTAGATCTGAGTTCATCATGTTTTCTTACATATGGATTGGTCCGTCTTGACTTTGTCAAACGTCAACCGTAATTGGTGATTATAAAGACACTGATTAGGCGTATCATAAAATATGAAAGAGGCATGGATGGAACAAGATGGGATTTGCACCTTCTATATAACAGGAGTTAAATATCTCTGGGCCTATCGAAGATTTGATACTGGAAATGCGTGGCTGCGCTCAAACGAGGTGATTGTCAGTCGTTTGTTTTATCAGTACAAATCGGGATTCGATAAACGTGATCTAGCTTAATAAGGATGACACAGTTCTTGCCTTATGCTAGATTGAGATATAGCTACAAAGGGATTAAAGGAATAGATGATTCCAGTACAAGTGGGAGATTGTTGGGAATGTCCTGAAATCTATTGTGCTCACTCTAAGTGAAAGTCGTATAGTCGAGATGAGACAATCACATAACACTAGGAAGTCATAACGCTTTGCTAGAAGCCACTTATGATCAATGAGTTAAGAACTCATTGCTAGTGTTATATGATCCTACAGGGTCACACACCTAAGCAAACTGGGCGTTAAAGACGGGTTGATCATTGATGTAATGATCTAGTGAATGCATATTTGATATGCATTCGATATCAATAATCTGGGGCAGTGTCGATCGATGCAGATAGTGCATCGATCGATGCAACTCGCGGATTAATCAGATTAATTCGGTTTAATCGTTGGTTAATTCCGTTATGGTTTAAGTCGACATATATAAGATGTATGGTCGACCTAAACTGATTTCTAACCTAATTCACAGCCACCCGAACTTGAATAGAAACCTCTGAAGAGATTGGATCTCTATAGGCACTAGCATCCCTCCTGTCCAGTTTGTGTGCGTGTGGATACCAGTAGAGGCACAGCGTTTGAGGTGCTTCGTGATCTCGATTATCTGCAAATCTTCCGCTGCTAATCACCAGGTAATTCTGAGATCCCATTGATTCAATTACATGAACCTTAGATCCTAGGCTCGGAATTCAGACTAGGGTTGCTAATCCTGATTAGAACTGCTAGAAATTCTTACAAAATATGTATGCTAACATCTGTATAAAGTTTCAAATTTTTAAATAATTCATCATCTATAAAAGTATGTATGTTCATCTATAAATTTTAATATTATTGACAATTAAATATAAAATATAAGGAAATTATGTATAAAGTTTCCATTAACAACTAAAAATCAACATGATATAAAATTAGAAAAATTTGATAAATTAAAATAATGTGTAGATATTAATTTTTACTAAAATATATTATAACATGATTCATTTGTCATCTATCTTATTAAAACAGGGGACCATTTAAGAATAATATTGGCATTAAGTGTTATATTACGAAAAAAATGTCATTGATATTGTTAGGAAATTTTATTAGGCATTAAGGGTAAATTTTGGGTTTATGAAAATTAGTCACATATAAGGATATTTGCGCGGATCCGGATTTGGAATATGGATAAATACATGGATCCTGTTTTTAAAATCTTGATAGTTTATTTCTTAGATTTAACACTATCCGTGTGATTACTTTGTTTTATTAATCATACCATTTATTTATTTTTAATTCTTTTCATCAACAGATTTACTATTTATATTAATTTTTATAAACTATAAATTAGGAAACATAAATCTACAATCTTGATGAATATAACGTAATCTCAAATTTATAAAATCTATTCAAATATAATATTAAGTTTTACGAAAATAATATTTTTATTATTACTAACATAATTTTATTTTGAATATAATATTATTTTTGTCTAAAAATAATATTATTTTGGTCCACGTTAATTTGTTGATATTAATACTATTTTACTGTCTATATTGCTTGAAAACATTCCATATTATCAAAACCCTAAATAGCTGACAATTTAGATTAATAACTAATGGTAATTTTGGTTTGGTAAATCTTAGACACACATTATAATATTTAGCAAATAAATTAATAAACGAGTTTTCTGGAAATTAGTGAAATAAAATAGCAAAACGATAACATATTTAATTTAAATATTTTTTAATATTAAATAAAATATTTTGAAAATTTGAAAATATCAGAATAATATCTAATCAACAATATATAAACAAAAATCGTTTAAAATACTAATTTCTGAATTTTTATAAATCTTAATAAATATTAATAATAAATAGATAGCAATTTAGTTAGTAAAATATTATTTAGTGAGAATATTTCATTAGAAGATTTCAATAAAAGGAAAAATATTTCAAATTCAAAACATCCGTATTTGATTTAATACTATCCGTCATATTTAATTAAAATATTTTTTAGCAATAATAATACATTTTGAAAATGTGAAAATATCAGAATAATATCTAAAAAATATATTCGTTTGAAATAAATATTTCTGAATTTGTATAAATCTTAATAATAAATAGATATCAGTTTAGTTAGTAAAATCATCCGTATTTCTCTCTAAAAAAACTCTTTATTTTTAAAACTTTCACAGTAAGCTTAACAAAAGATCTCATACCTTAACTCTAACTCATTCCCATATAAACATTGCCTCACATAAGAATTGAATTTATATTTTATGCTCTTAATTTATTAAGTTTTTCTTGCAGTTGTTAAATAAATTTTCGAATTTCACCTCAGTTCAAACTCTCAATCATCTTTTTGTATCTCATGAAAATAGCGGATTATCAGATCGCCGGTTGTGGAGTTCGAAATTTTCCAATTTCTACTATGACTTACACCTATCAAGGCACACAACGTATTCTTAAAGCATTTTCTTCTATTTTAATCTATTGATAATTTCATATGATTATTGCAATGGTGACAGTTTTGGATAAGACAAGTCAAACATATCAATATTTATTAATCGCTACAAGCGGAGGGTTGTAACAACATCGAACATAAGTGAGTTTCTTGCGACTGATGTTATGCTAACTGCTTCGATCCGATTTTCTTCTGACTTTTTATTAACTGCAGATAATAGATGTTGTGATTGCTCCTTACATTCTAAAAGTCACTCTTGTAATCCATAAACTGGACGAAAAATCATACTTAGGTCATGTTATGTCTTATTTTAATATTTTATTTTTTTATAGAAATTTATAATTTATATTTGTAAATTATAAATTTATTAATCTTACAATTAAATTTTCAAATTTTTATTTTTTATTAGTTGAAGTATATTCAATATACATTTTTGTCAACATTCAAAATATATTTATTTATGTTAATTTATGTGTATGTTTGCTAATATTTATTTTATTATTTAATTATATATCATTTCATTTAATTTAGTATAAAATATATTTGTGGATGTCAAATTGTAAAAGTCTTAAATATATTCTATATTGTACCATTTTTTATACAATATTTGATTTTATATAATTAAATATTAAAAAATAATAATAATAGAGTAATTCGTCAATTTTTCATATCGAATCACTTTTTTAAAAATTTTGAAAAAACAACTATAAAAACTTAGTTCTAAATTTAATTTTTAAAATTCTATTGGATTCGGATTTTGAATATGGATATACACGCAAATCCTATTTTTTAAATCTTGATTGTTTATTTCCTAGATTTATTAATATCCGTCTAAATACTTTATTTTATTAATCCTACCATTTATTTTATTTCTATTCTTTTTGTCAACGGACTTGCTATTTGTACTTATTTTTGTAAACTATATTTTAGGAGACATAAATCTGTAATCTTGATGAATATAACGTAATATCAAATTAATAGAAACGATTTCAAATATAATTTTAGTTTTTACGAAAATAAGATTTGTTTATTATAATTAACATATATTTTTAAAAAATAATATTAGTTTTTTGTCCATAAAAATAATATTTTTTGTTCCATATTAATTTTTATATTATTTTTATTTCATTGTTTATATTGCTTGAAAACATTTCATATTATCATGTATATAAATTGATATAGGTATAACAATTGAATATCAAAATAAACCCTACATAACTGACATTTTAGATTAATGATTAATGGTCACACATTATAATATTTCGCCAAATATATTTAAATCGATTTTCTGGTAATTAATGAAATAAAATATCAAAAACGATGTGGAACATATTTAAATATCTCTTAGCATTAAATAAAACATTTTGAAAATGTTAAAAATATCATAACAATATCTAAAAAACAAATTCGCTTAAAATACAGATTTCTGAATTTTTATAAATTTTAATAATAAATAGATATCAATTTAATTATTTAAATATTATTTTCATGAGAATATTCATTAGAAGAATTCATTAAAAGGAAAAAAAAATCAAATTCATATACTCAGTACTTGATTGAATCTATCCGTTTATTTAATTTTTTTTATTAATCTACTATTTATTTATTTTAATTCTTTTTATCAGCAGACTTACTACTTATTTTCCAAAAAAACATTGTTTTTAATAATTTATAATTAAAACTCACTAATCTATTTTCAACACGTTTTATAGTTGTATAAATAATTTGATAAATTTTGGAACAAATGAAAAAAATAATTAGGGCTGGGCATTTTACCTGAAACCCGAATCTGAACCTGAACCCGACCCGGAAAAACCCGATCCGAACCGATTTAAAAAAAAACCTGAATAGGTCTTAAGTCAAGGTATTTCAGGTATCGGGTAATACCTGAATCCGAAACGAACCCGAATGGATACCCGGAGTAATCAGAAGTTTTATCTAATTTCGGTTAATTTTGATACTTTCGAGTGTTTTTGAAAAGTTTGAGTAGTTTTTGTTTTTATATTTTTGGTAATACATATATTTTTGAGTAATTTTGAATACTTTTAGGTAATTTGAGTATATATTTTTATGGGATTTTGGGTAATTCAAATTTTTTTGAATATTTTGTGTAATTTTCGAGTTTTCAGAAATTTTATGATAATTTAGGGTTTAATTTTAATTTTTATTATTTTTTCGTTTTCAAATTATGGTTTAGGGTTTAGGGTTTGGAATTTAGGGTTTAGAAATTAAGATTTAGATTTTTTATATAAATTATCTTTAATTTTAAACTTTTTGTCTAAAATTAAACACATTCTTTATTTTCGTTTTTTGTTTTTTTTTTCTTATTTTTAAAACTTTTAATTTTAATAAATTTAATATTAGATAATGTGTAATCATTTGATTGGTTATAAAAAGGAGAGGGTGAAGAAATGGATTCACCCCTAGGGATGAACCCAAGTATTATTCTTTATAAAAACTTTAATAATCAAAATTGGCTATTATATCAAGAAACTGGTTAATAATTCTTCTTAACCCGTATTTAAATAGACAAATTTTGTTTTTAATAGTATAGATAATTAAAGTGGTTAATCTATTTTAAATCTGTTTATAATGGTTTAAATATATAGATTTTATGATTATATATATAATGTATTTAATAAATTTTAAAAATCAATATGAATTTAGTAATTACTTTTTTATCGAGAAATTAAAAATATTTTGTACGATTTTTTATAATATAAAAATATATATTTATATTTCAAAAGCATTTACTAAAAATAATATGAATATATTTTTAATAAAATCTTGAATTAAAAAATATTAGGGGGTGTATTGAACTGGGCATTTAGAGTGATTTGATTTTTAGTAAGAATTTAAATGATTTTAATTGTTTTGAGTGATTTCAAAGAAGTTGTTATGATTTTGTATTAAAATCCCCTACAATCCTATCTAAAACCATGAAATTTGGATCTTTGTATTTTTAACTAAGAAAGTCTTCTAAAATCTTCTGAAATTCTCTGCAGACATTAAAATTCCAATACTTAAAACATTTTCAATAATAGTGGATTTGATATGATTTTAACAAAGTATTGTTTGAATAACAAGGGATTGTAAATGATTTTGAGTGATTCTAAATAAATCTCATGTTCAATAACACCGGATTTGGGAAGACATTTTAAAATCATTAGTTGAATAACAGAGAATTTTAGGAAAACCTCAAACTCTCTCAAAATCCATAGTTCAATACACCCCCCTTAGACTAAAATGTAACTACAATAAATACAGAATTAGTAATTATTATTTTTAAGATGAAAAACTAAAATTATAAGATTTTTTATAATATAAAATACTTTTTATATTTAAAATTAAAAATATTAAAAGATATTATAAATATTTTTTTGAAATAAAATCATTGATTAGAGAATATTCGAATGTCTCACATATAGTTTAAATATAATAAATCCAAATATACCCTTAATGATTATTAAAACTGATTAATTCCAATGACATATTTCGTAATAAACACATGAAATAAAGTTTCTCTCTCAAATACTATATTTTTAAAAACTATTGATATTTTGATAATTCAATAAACACATAAAATACATTTTTTGTTAAAGTTTAATAATTGGTTACCAAAAATACAAATATTAACGAGTTGTCTTGTTATGTTATTGATTTTCTTTTTCTTTTTAAAGTTAAATTAATATAAAAATAATTTACAGAAGATAAAAATAAAAGTTTTTAAAATTATAAGAAAATATTAAAAATATTAAAAGATATTAATTCTGCTAGGTGACTTCACAAAATAAAAAGTATTACAGAAAATAATATAGTTGCAAATGAGTAAACCTAATAGAACTAAATCAATTGGTTACATGTTTCTTTTTGCTAAATCAATTATTAAATTTTGTAAACAATTTTTTTTAAAAAAAAAATAGAAAATCATGTTTAACTATGTTTTATTAAAAATTAATGCCAACGACTCATTTTGTTATTATTAATTTATTTTACAATTTAGATAGTAAAGGAAAAAGAATATTATTAATATATATATAATTTTTACCATTGTATTTTAACTAATTTTAATATTAAACAGTAAAAATATAATAAGTAAAATTATAAATGCGTACTCATGTGTAGCAAGAGTGAAATACATAGTCTTCTAAAAAATTCAACGCAGATTTCCGTTGACAAACATAAATTCTTTGATATTGAATTTAGACCGTAAAATTTCTTGTAATTGAGCAAAACTTGTATCATTGTTATCCGTAATCACAATATTTTAAACATAAACTAAGGCTCAATGAAGCGCAAGTTGTCAATCTTTGAATTTGATCGATCTATGTCTTTGATCATCAGTTACTATTTTGAAAACTTTAATCGTCGGAATTGGCTTCAACATTAAGACATGACGCTTAGACTGCTCATATGGTTCGTTCAACCCCATGAGAAACTTAGTCACACGTATTCGTTTTTGAAATTTCTCCCACAATGCAGCATCATTAAATCCATACTTTCCGCATGTACAAACAAGTAATTCCACATAATTTTTGTGTTCTTCCCACAAAGTAACTAACTCGGTGAGAAGAACGGATGATTATTATGAAAGTGAAACAGATTTTCATATTGATCAGCTGAGTATCTTGTTGAATCAAAGAAATCATCTATTGCAGGAGTATTTGTCATTTTTTTTGAAGAAACATTAGTCGCTACTTTTAGTAATAGAAAAATTTTATGATTTAAATCAATGAAAATGCAGCCATCGAAAAAGAAACCAAGGAAAAAATCGATCGTATATGAAGAATCAAAGAAATGAGTGAATGATCAAAAGAAATAAACATGAAATGAGTTCTACGGACAAACGCCCAATCCCTATAAGAAAGAAAATCGCAGATTGCGAATTCACAAAAATTGGTTATAGCCACGACCAAATTCGTAACAATCCGACAATATTCTTGTAATGAACTAAAGAGAAATTGGAGAACTTGTCTAGATCATATGAAAGCAGAAGTTCAATGTGAAAACTCTAAAACTATACTACTAAACTTGATTCACCGATGTTAATGAAAAGAAGAAGAAAAAGATATGTAAAGTAAGAATTTGTTATTCAACTTAGTAAAAAGAGACTTAACCAATATTAATATCATCTAACTAAATCGGTATTCGTCCAAATAGATGCTGATACTAGCATAATAGATTATGCGCACGAGATATATTTTTTTAGGTGGATGAAATTTGGCGAGATAGAAATATTTTTGAATGGGAGATATTTATAAAGCTTTTTTTATTTGTTTGTAAACTTGGTCGGTTAAGTGGGGACGGGTTAAATTGTTTGTCTTTTGTAGTGTTAAATTGTGTCTTTCGTAGGTGGGGTCAGGTTTATAAAATACTAAGAAAATAAAAAAGTCAAAACAGACATTGAACACCAATATTTTTTTTGGTCGACCAATAGGGACGGAGCTGACGTAACAGAAGACCGTAAGCGGAAAAAAAAATGGGGACTTTCACCGTAAAAATGTAATAATTTTTTTTAAATTCAAATGATTTTAAATATCTAAAATAACATGAAAACAACTCATAAGACCAAAAAAAAAAAACTGATAATAAAACTAATGATTCATAAAATTTGTTCTTTTTATATTTTTTCTCTTTTAAAAAATTGGGGCTCTAAACAAATGTCTTAAATGTCTTTGTTTAGTTCCGCTACTGTCAACCAACACCAGGGCTGGCCCGGGGCTAAAGCTGATAAAACACGGGCTTTAGGTGCCAAAATATGTTATATATTTAGGGGTATCATATAACAAAATTTTCATTGTGCTATAGTACTTGACAGATTTGGACTTTAGGCGTCTAATAGTAACGAGCCGATCCTAACCAACACCAATATCTAGTAGTGGTACCTTTGAGAAATGAGCGTAGCTAAAATACATGAGACGTCGTAATCAATCGCTCCAATCTCATGTCATCCTTAGCCGCGATTAGCCGACCATACTATCATCAAATATATATAATAATAACTGAACTAAAATGAAAAAATGTTTCACCGCCCAAAAGAAAAACAGAGGAGTGCATGTGTTAGATATTTTGCTTAGTGATATGTGTCAACATTTCAGTTAAGACCCACCGCCTCTGAATCTGACATATAAAGAGCAAAATGTTTTCATCCACAGAACACATCTTTCTCCCTATATCTCTACCGCTCCTCCTCTGTTCACTGGTTCCTCTTCTCTCTTTATATATTTCCTGTGGATAATCTTCTGACACATTCTTCCATCTAGTTATCTATATATAAATGGCTACTGCTGCTAAAAACAAGGAAAAATCTATCAAGGGACTTAGTACCAGCGAGGGAGAGAAAATGGATCCTGAAATGGAGTCGGAGGAGGATCTCCAATTTAAGCGTATAGATAGTTCGGGCACTGGCTCAGACATGTGGAAGCCGTTTTTTGGAGAAGCTTCCTCGACGTCCCAGAGAAGCCTTAGAAAGACTAGGACCCTTGACCGACATAACCCTTATCTCTTATCCTCCTACGTTATTCCCGATCAGCCGCAAGCAACTACTTCTCCTGCCTCTTCTTCAAGGGTCGTTTTCCCCTTTTCCCTCGCTCCATCTACTCAGAGCCAGCAACAGTTTTCATACCCGAATGACCACCGCGCAAGGCAAACACAAATGATCTCGTTTGGTCCTCAACTGCAGGTGCAACCATTTTTCAACGCACAGCAGCAACATCAACAACACATGCTTCAGTACTGGAGAGACATACTGAATCTGAGCCCGAGCGGAAGAATGATGATGATGAACATGCTAAGACAAGAAGGTGATTTGCCACTGCAACTGCAACTGGCGAGACCGCCAATCCAACCCTTCAGCGCCACCAAGCTGTACAGAGGGGTCAGACAACGCCACTGGGGGAAATGGGTCGCCGAGATCCGCAAGCCAAGAAACAGAACACGTCTTTGGCTCGGTACATTCGATACAGCAGAGGAAGCCGCCATGGCCTACGACCGGGAGGCCTTCAAGCTGAGGGGCGAGACCGCCAGGCTTAATTTTCCTGAGCTCTTTCTGAATAAGCAAGAGTCAACTCCGGTGCATCAGAAACAGTATGAATCGCCGGCTGCTAGTGAGGAGGCAAGCGAGAGAGGAGATGACGATTCGAGCGTGGCAATGGGAGGGGTGAGTGATGAGGCTGGGTGGGCTGAGACATGGCTCAATACATTTCCAGAGGAGTGGGGACCTGGAAGCCCTCTTTGGGATGATTACTAGTTTCCAATTTCTTATAAGCACAGTGAGAAGAAGGATCAGGAACAGGAACATGAACCACCCAGACAAAACTCAGGTCGGAATCCTTTTGATAATTCTACAAGCTAGTGTGCACTTTCACTTTGTCAGTATAGTCCTACCATATATAGATGTTTAGTTAGTTGTATGACTGTGATGTCGGATGGAGACAGTTTTTGTCATCTCCCTCCACAATTCCCACATTCTGATTCTCTATTATTGGGTCGTTTTTTACTTTTTGATTGGTGATTGTGAGAATTTAATGGGATCAATCCTGTTAAGATATGATATCGTATATTCTCTATTTAATATCATATCTTAGAATATCTTTGTATATATCTATAACTTGGGCCTTAAGTCTGTACTTGTATATATTCTCAAGCTGTTTTCAGCAAGTAATACACAGAAAACCCTTAATACTTTTAGGTTTCTGACATGGTATCAGAGCAATAGCCGTATACTCCAAAGGCTCTTGTTCGATCTGTTTAAAAACTCTGCTTTTTTTTCTATTCTTTGATCTTGTTCCGGTGTTTCTTGTTCCAAACACACATCGGAATTTTCTTAAACCATGGTTGAAACCGAAGAATCCTCGGTCACCAAACAACCTAAAACTAAGGTTGAGGTCAAACGCAAAACGATCTCGCCATATGACCTGTCTGCAAGTGACAACCCTGGGTGTTTGATATCGAAACCCCTGTTACTTGGACCAAACTACGATGAGTGGTCTACAAACCTTGCTGGTGCTCTGAAGGCTAGGAAAAAGTTCGGATTCATTGATGGATCCATTCCAAAACCCGACGAGGACGATGAAGATCTTGAAGATTGGTGGACCAATAACGCTTTGCTTGTCGCTTGGATCAAATTAACAATAGATCCAGTCTTGTGCTCCAATATCTCGCACTATGATGTTGCGAAAGATTTGTGGGATCACATTAAGCGAAGGTTTGCAATAAAGAACGGACAGCGCGTCCAAAGATTGAAGACCGAGCTGGCTAATTGCCGTCAACACGGCGTTCCTGTAGAAGCATACTACGGAAAGTTGATGAAACTGTGGACTTCCCTGGGCGATTATCAGAAAGGGAAAACACTTGAAGATATTGAGAAAGAGCGTGAAGAAGACAAGTTACATCAGTTTCTCATGGGAATTGATGAAACACTATTCGGAGTTGTCAAGTCTTCACTCCTGTCTCGCACACCTCTACCGTCTGTGGATGAAGCTTACAACGTCTTGGTGCAGGATGAACAATCCAAAGCAAATGCAAAGCTGCAGGAAGAAAGAGCAGCAGAGATGAGCTTCGCTGTACAAACAGCACTCAAACTGAGAGGTGGAGCTGATTCTAAGGCACGACAGGAGCTTCGCAATCCGAATGTTGTATGTACGAGCTGCAACCGTTCTGGACATATCGCAGAAAATTGTTTCAGGACTCTCGGATATCCACCATGGTGGGGAGATAGACCTCGCTCAAAACCAACAAATAGCGTGCAAAAAGGCTCATCTTCTACTCAGCCGCGAATCTCCTCCGCATCGTCTGCACCTCACAGTGCAAATCAAGTCATTGCAGCAACAACCAATGCGACCGTGAACTCAATGATTACTAACGATGACCGTATTGGGATAACTGGACTAAGCGATGGTCAGTGGAAGACTCTCGTTCAAATGCTCAATGAGCGTCACTCAAATACCGGCTCCAATATCTCTGGTATGTCGTTCTCTAACTCCTGGATTATTGATACAGGGGCTTCTAACCATATGACTGGTTCTGCGAGTTTTCTTCACGATCTCTCACCTATGCAACCGGTTCTTATTAAACTGTCTGATGGGCGTTTTACTACATCTACACAGAAAGGAAACGTTCGAATGGGTTCTTGTCTAAGTCTTTCTAATGTGTTCTTTGTGGATGGACTGCATTGCCATCTGATTTCGGTTTCTCAGTTAAACAGAGAAAGAGCTACCGTGTTTCAGATCACTGACAAATTGTGCATTATTCAGGACCGCATCTTGAGGACCCTGATTGGAGCGGGTAGAGAGCATAATGGGCTTTACTTCTTTACAAGAATGGAGAATGCAGCGGCTTTGCAAATCGCACATCAAACCTCCTTGGACGTATGGCATCGTCGCCTGGGTCATGCTTCTTCCAAAGTTGTGAAGCTCCTACCGATTTCTGGTGTTTCTATTAATGGTGTTTTAGATAATAAGTCTTGTGAGATTTGTATTCGAGCAAAGCAAACAAGAGATTCATTTCCTATAAGTTTGAATAAAACAACCGATTGTTTTCAACTTGTTCATACTGATCTTTGGGGACCATATCGCGCCACTACCACTTGTGGCTCTCGATACTTTCTCACAATCTTGGATGACTATTCACGAGCTCTCTGGATTTATCTTCTCCCTGACAAACAAAGTGCTCCTTCTAACCTGAAGCAATTCATTGCGTTCGTAGAGAGACAATTTGACAAAAAGGTCAAAACAATAAGAAGCGACAATGGCTCGGAGTTTGTATGTCTCACTGAGTATTTTCGACAGAATGGCATTGTTCATCAGACATCTTGCGCCGGCACTCCGCAACAGAATGGTAGAGTCGAACGCAAGCATCGCCATATCCTGAATGTAGCAAGAGCGTTGCGATTTCAAGCATCACTACCTGAAGAATTTTGGGGTGAATGTACTCTTGCTGCAGGTTATTTAATTAACCGAACACCTTCTACGTTGCTTAACGGAAAGACACCATTCGAGCTTCTGTACAATCGTCCACCACCATTATCTCATCTCAAAGTCTTCGGCTGCCTGTGCTATGTGCACAACCAGAAACATGGGGGCAATAAATTTGCAAGTCGAAGTACAAAATCTGTATTTCTTGGATATCCCTTTGGCAAAAAGGGGTGGAAGGTGTACAATATGGAAACAGGAATCATTTCAACATCTCGAGACGTGATATTCTGTGAAGAGGAATTCCCCTTTGCTAATCTCTCATCATCTTCGTCGCATACGTCACTTCTTCCCGACGATCTTGAGAACATAATTCCCTCTTCTTTTCTCGACACTGACCATGATTCGGATATACCATCTGAGCCTGCTCGTGTTACTGAGCAAGCAACAATACTCATGGACCCAGTCACAGACGCAGACAACACGCCTCTGCGATCATCTGCAACAGTCTCTGAGCAATCGAGACTTTCACCCTCGCCTTCTCCAATGGTCTCTTTGACTGACCTTGAATCCGACGCTTCTCCAGACACACCTGAGATGCTCGGACGCGGTCATCGTCAAAAGTTCAAATCAGTCAAGCTTGCTGATTACTGTACTGCAACTATCTCTGATGCAAACATGATTATCGACTTTCCTTCCTATCTTGGTTACTCTGTCGATTTGTCTCAGTTTTCCGCGCATCATCAGGCCTATATTGCAGCTATCTCAAGTACACCTGAGCCACAATCTTACGCTCAGGCTGTTCTTGATCCCAACTGGCAAAATGCCGTGGGTAACGAAATCGAAGCTCTGGAATTGAATCGTACTTGGTCGATTGATACGCTACCACCAGGAAAGAAAGCAATAGCGTGTAAATGGGTCTTCCGTCTCAAATACAAAGCTGACGGCACTCTTGAAAGGCACAAAGCACGCCTGGTCATCATGGGTAACCGACAAATTGAAGGTGAAGATTTCTCTGAGACATTCGCACCAGTCGTGAAAATGACAACTATACGATCTGTTCTTGAGATTTCTGCGTCCAACAACTGGGAAATTCATCAGATGGATGTTCATAACGCATTTCTTCACGGCGATCTAAAAGAAGAAGTGTTCATGCAATTTCCACCCGGTTTTCGAAACAACGATAAGACCAAAGTCCTCCGCCTACATAAATCTCTTTATGGCCTGCGCCAAGCTCCCCGATGCTGGTTTGCTAAGATCACGACATCTCTACTTGAATATGGGTTTACACAGTCCATCCCCGACTACTCCCTCTTCACATACGTGCGCGGTGACTCGCGTTTACATGTCCTTGTGTACGTCGATGATCTCATCATCACAGGCAGCTCCATACAACTTATCACTGACTTCAAAACATATCTCAGCACTTGTTTTCACATGAAAGATCTCGGCATTCTGAAATACTTTCTTGGCATAGAAGTCGCTCGTAATGCATCTGGGATCTATCTATGTCAGCGCAAGTATGCTCTTGACATTATCTCCGAAACAGGGCAACTCGCAGCCAAACCAGTAGCATTTCCTCTGGATCAGAATCATCGCTTAGCTCTTGCCGATGATGCCTTTCTCAAAGATCCAGTCCGGTACCGAAGACTAGTTGGCCGTTTGATCTATCTGGGAAGTACTCGCCCTGAACTATCATACTCTATTCATATTCTTTCGCAGTTTATGCAAAAGCCTCGCCACTCGCATTGGGATGCTGCGATAAGAGTAGTCAAGTTTCTGAAAAATAGTCCAGGGCAAGGCATCTTGTTACGTGCTGATAAACAGCTCACCTTGACAGCATGGTGTGACGCCGACTGGGGGGGGCTGTCCAGTTACTCGTAGATCTCTCACTGGTTGGTTCATTCAGTTGGGAGACTCACCCATTTCGTGGAAGACAAAGAAACAAGATTCAGTTTCTTTATCGTCTGCAGAATCTGAATATAGATCCATGCTTATCACCATTCGTGAGGTCATTTGGATCAGGAACTTACTGTCGAGTCTCGGAGTCAAGACCGACTATCCTGTTCCTCTATATTGTGACAACATGGCAGCAGTTCACATCAGCAATAACCCTGTCTTCCATGAACGTACGAAACACATCGAGCTTGCTTGCAACTTCATCCGTGAAGCTATAATCAGAGGCATTGTCACTACCAAGCACGTCGGCACCAAGTCTCAACTAGCAGACATAATGACAAAAGCTCTTGGACGCAAGGAGTTTGAAAGTTTCTTGATCAAGTTGGGCATTTCATGTGATCATGCTCCAACTTGAGGGGGGGGGGGTGTTAAGATATGATATCGTATATTCTCTATTTAATATCATATCTTAGAATATCTTTGTATATATCTATAACTTGGGCCTTAAGTCTGTACTTGTATATATTCTCAAGCTGTTTTCAGCAAGTAATACACAGAAAACCCTTAATACTTTTAGGTTTCTGACAAATCCTACCATTTTCGCATATACATATTCCATTGGTGTTTGCACTTTATCTTATTCTTGAAGTACCAACAATGGTTGTCTTTTTTTCTTTCATCTGGACGATTATAACACTACTTAAAAACCAAGGTTCTTACAACAAGAGTCAATAACCAGTCCTCAACCTAGAAGAAGGTTTGATAACAATTTATATCAAAACAGAGCCACAATCAGACCATTCCTACTAACAAATTTAAAAGCAGAATCACATCAAATAAGAAACGTCTAGCTCTAAGAATTCGGATATTCATATCGATTTCAGGTAGGAATCGTCCTGTTCTGATTCTTTCAGGTAAAGAGATTTATATATGTTGATTCAAAGAATCACAATGATTAATTCAATAAACTGATCTTAAATTCATGGATTTATATGAGAAAATATCAGATTATGTGTTCTCACCCCCTTTTTCAAGGGAGTTGGCATACACATTTTCATTTATGGGAGTTAAAGCTAAAACAAAAGACAAAAGCATGTATGAAGGAAGTAAAAAACTCCAACTCCGTCTTAAATTTTAACATCATAAGCATCGTATGTCATATCGAGTGTTGATTCAGAAAATTAAACAATAATCAATTTGTTAAATCGATTAGTAAATTAGAGACTTGGATATGAGATTAAACAAGGATTAGAAAGCAAGAACAGGTTAGAGCGGAAAATCTAGTCTGATTATGAAATCGAGCCGGAACCGATTGGTGATCGCTAGCTCTTAGGGTTTTTGAGTACAAAGTATTAGTGTTTGTTTCGACTTAGTCTTTTCCTGCGCAGAGGAAGGATATTTATATCAGAGGATTTAGAGTTTTTACCCTAGATTCTCTGATATTCTTTACATAATTTGGGTAATAATAAGGGGAATATTCCCTAAAATAGATTCTTCCTTATCTTTTTCAAGATAAATGTTAACTTAACATCTATCTCTTTTTTTATGCAGGTCGGACGGCGTCGCTGAGCTGCCCAATGTTGCCGGGCTACCTCGTCAATGTTGGGCTTTGCCACGTCGGGCTTCTGTTATAGTTTCTGGGCCGAGTTTCTCATGTACTTCCTTTGTTATTGGGACGGGCCTTAGAGGGGTGTTAATCCCACCTCTAACAGTAAGCCCCCCAGTTTGTCGCACTGGGCGGCGTGTAAGTCGGCGAATTTTGCTCATAGTCCAGGCCCGATAACCAATGATCTATAGGTCGGGATTCAACCCTGATCGATTCATCTTTTTCCACGTGCCTCTTCATTACTCTGTGTATCTAGGACGTTTCTTCTTTATCCAATCGTGCGGAGACAAGTGTGTTGGGAAGCCCTAGGGTCGCGTCCATTGAGGGGTAAAGTTGCGTCCCTCGGAAGACTCCACTCCCTTGCTTGTATAAATATTGCCTCTTCTCTTCGCCTCTTGCCATTTCTCTACCAGAAGTAAATTTCAGGTACCTCTTCTTATAAACCTTTCTGATCTTCTATTTTTATATCTTTCCTTCCTGTGTCAATTTTTATGTCGACATGCGTATCCGTGCCGAGTCTAGTGAGAATTTCGCCAGTATTGCGAGTGCGGGTGCTTTCGACGGGGAGAGCATCCCTTCCTCTTCTCTGCGTAGCTCGGGTTCTGTAAATCTCAGTCAAGAATTATCTCGGAGGCATTCTATATCTCTCCGTGGTGACGCTGCCGATCATGCCGACGAGCACATTTCTCTTGCGTTGAGAGCGGCTTCCCAAAGCCGAGGTAAGGAAAAGGCCACCCAGAATAAAAAAGACGGAACAAGCGTCTTCTTCAGGGTCAGTGGATGACTTCAATGTTTTGTCGTCCTCCTCTACCGAATAATCTCTAGCCTCGTTGAAGGCCCTTCCCGGATGCGGAAGTGTCGAGGTTCTCTTGCCTACTACTTCGCAGCGTCCTTGGAATGCTCCTCCGAACTTTTCTTTTCTCTACGAGTCTTTCTTTCACGTCGGGAATCTTTGATTCCCGTTGCCGAAGGTGTTGGTTGACTTCTGCGCGAAGTTCAAGATTGCTTTCACCCAACTTAACCTCGCTGGCATCATTAACTTAACCGGCCTCCTTGAGTTAGCGTGCCTCTCGGAATTCCACTCACGGTCGAACTGTTCGAATGCTTCGGCCAACTAAACATTGTGTCGAAGAGGCCTGAGTGGATTCAGGTTAACCTACGTCCGTAGTATAAACTGCGAACTGGCATTAAGTCTTCCAGTAAGACTCACGATTGGCAGAGGAAGTACTTCTTTGTCAGGATTGACAAGCATTCGTTCCCTGATCCTGCGGCCTTAGTCGTCAATTAATGGAACCTCTCCGTTGGTATTTGGCCGATCAGCAAGACGTCAGTATTCTTTTTCGCTGTTGATTCTTATCGCAGCTTTTCTTGCTTTTGCAGCTCGCCTCAATCCGATACTTCACAACTCCGCTTATCTTATCGCTTTTGGTCTTATGAATTACTTTTACAGCGTCAAGCGGTGAAAAAGATGGGAAAGGTGAGGAAAGATATCCCGAGCATGGTGATTGATTCGAAGAAGACTTCGAAATCCTTTGATGTTGATCGACCATATGGTTCTCAGCCGTCCTTCGGCTACTAGACCGGTTTCTCCTAGGTCGTAATCTAAGAGAGGGGAGAGACGGACCTCCGATGATGCCGGTAAGACAAGGGCTGAGGAGTCCAAAAAAAGTTCATCCGAGCCAAGTCTAAGAGGTCGGCTGACTGTACTGATGCCTTGAGGAAGAAGGGAGGCGGTATTCCTCTTGCCGAAGACGAATTGGAGGACCTCTCCTTCCCATTGATTCGAAAAACTTTGAAATCAAGCGATCCTGGTTGGGTGCCCTCTTCATCTGACAAGGGAGATCCTTCTCCTTCTTCCGTTCTGCCGTCCTCGGTCTCGGGACCTCTTGGAACGTCAGCCTCACCTGCTGGGAAGAATAAAAGGCCTTCTGAGGTCGTAAGTCGTTATGATGGTTCGGATGCGAGTAAACGTCCGAGGGTTAGCAGTTCCTCCGAGAGCTGGAAGAACAGATATTTCGCTCTTCGGGGGGATAAATTGAAGAATCCGGACGAGTATTACTGCGGGGAGATACTTTGGAACATCTCTTGCGAGGCTATCCCGCCTTGCCCGGTGAGCGAGATGTATAAACCGGACGTGTTCTGCAATATCTCAAATTTTTCGTCGATATGAGTTATTTACGCCCATCTTTTAAGTTTGTTTTCTCGAATTTTCTTCTCTTAACGTTCCTTGTTTTGCAGGGGACTTCGTTACTGAATTCGTACATCTTCGATATGAATTGTCAGCTGCAATCGCGGACTGCCGAACTTGGCAAAGAGCTTGCTCAGAAGACGAAAGATATGGAGAAGCTTAAGATTGGCGCCAAGCTTCTCCGAGTTAGCGAGGAAAATTTAAAGAGTAAGGTTGCTACTTCCTATGAGCACGTCAAGCTGCTCAAAAATCGCAATCAAGAGCTCGCAGCGTACAAAGAGAGTCTCTGACGAGCTGGCGCAAGAGAAGCTTCGTCGCGTCGAGGAGGTGTCCAAGGAGCGGAATGTCTTGTCAATGGAGGTCGGTGACTGTATAAACGGTCGTAAGGTTCTAGCTCTGAAATATGAGTTTCGTCTTCAGGAGCTGAAGGGTGCTTTTACGCTGAAAGAAGCTGAGAGCGATGCATATATGAATCTTAGCCAGTACTCCGGAACCTTGGAATTTCTCCAATCGCCTCGGGATGAAAAGGGGGTAGCCGTCCCTGACGAGGTCTTTGAAGAGCTCGCGGCAGAGAAGGAAAGATGGAACAGGAATATCGACAAGATCAATGCTCGCGACATCGTCGAAGAGTTCTTTGTGATCTCCCCGGTTTCGATGAGGGTGCGGGACTGCAATCTTCCTTTTCCTTGCCCCTTCCATCCCCCGTCTGTCAATCGTCAAGTGGATGACGTGGCCCTACTCGATGAGTTCGGCACCAATGTGGATGTGATGTCGACGGAGGTGGTTGAGACTTTGAAGAGTCCTGAGGGCACGCGACCCGTGGTGATGGAAACTTCCTCGTCATTGCCTAAAGTAGTGCCTACCTCGGCGTCAGATGTTCCTGAGATGGCTCAAGATCTTCCTCCGCCTGTTTAGGCTGTTTTTTTTTTGTTTCCGTTGCGGTTTAGTCCCTTTTTGTAAGACTGTTGTGGGGTAACAATGTTTTCCTTTTTTGTAAGACTTTTGGTGGGGTGACGATGTCCCCCCTTTTTGTAATGAAATTTATATTTTCTCCTTTCTTACGATATTGTTGAGGTGGAAATTTTTCTTGCTTTTGATTATTATTATTGTTTTTTGCGGGCAAATAGTTTCTTTCGCCTCTAGTTTATGGGTTCACCTCGTTGCTCGTTGATGCGGTTTGAAAAGACTTTGTGATCGTATGAGCGAGGTAGGAGGGGTGGAGCCTGTTGTTGGAATTGTGTCCAGTAATCTCGGTACTGTCTCTAGAAAGTAAGAGTATGTCGAGATCAGACATAAGTCATATAATACTGGGGATCATGATGGCTTGCTAGAGTCCGCTCATGATCTATAAGTCTTGGACTTATTGCCTTTATTATATGATCCCATATGGGTCACACGCCTAAGCTAACAGGAAAATGTGTTGGAACGGCTTAGCAGAAGTACGACAAAAGTGCTAGGCATTTGTCGTACTAAGAGAGAAAGACTAATGGGTCTGATTAAATGGGATTTAATCAGATTGGGCCCAAAAGCCCAAAAGGGAAAGAGAAGGCTTTTAATGACTAAAAGCCAAGTCTTTTCTTCCCAACCCTAACACCCTAGCCGCGGTCTCTCTCCTCTCTCTGCGCCTCTCTTCCTCGTGGTCTAGCAGCCATTTCCTTGTGAAGCGTGTGTGAACCTCTGGAGGATTCATCCCTCGGTGCATCTATCTGATCTCTGACCTGTTCTATTCCTTCCGCTGCAACAAACAGGTAAAAGGTGAGATCATGTTAAGTTTCTAAATAAGAACACCTAGATCTGATGCATGTTTAGGTTGATATCAATATGAGAATTGAATCAGGATCAACTGAACTATCCAACAGTGGTATCAGAGCCATTGGTTCTTAGGTTTCTTGTTTTAGATTCATGTTTAGGTTGTTTAATCTGTTTAGAATTGTTTTTGAATCAATTACTGATAAGATAAAACAGTTAAGAATCAGAATTAAAATCTAAACACACTAAAGAGATCACAAACCGAGCTATATGACTCGGGTTTGTTGATCGGCCGTGAGTTGGACCGGTCGGACGGATGGATCGCGGGTCGGACTGTCGGGATGGTCGGATTGGATCGGATCGTATCATACGATCGATCGTGATCGATCGTTGCGTCGCGTCCGATCGCTCGTCTCGATCGCGTCCCGGCCAAGTCCCGTCCCGCTCGCGTGCTCGGCATCCCGATCGCTCGGCGATCGTGGAAGCGTCCCGTCCCGGCTGCGTATCGCCTCGATCTCGGATCGGTTGGCTCGCGGCTGAGCGGCTGGCCGATGGTTCCTTGGGCAGGAAGCTAGGTCACGACCAACTCGGTTTGGTTCGTGACCAAATCGGTTCGATTCAGGTTTCGGTTCAAAAACTTAATTAAAATCATCATTCTGGTTTAATAAACAGATTTTAATATTTTTATTATATCTGGTTAAACCGGGATAAGAAATCCAATGTCGAAAGAAGTATTGGATTTAGTGCCTAAACCAGGAATTTCTAATTTGATTTGGTTGGACCAAATAAATTGAGAAGTTCCGGTTTAGTAAATAACCGGTTGACAATTGTGGTCATCGTAGTAATTAAAACTTGGTTAGACCAGTTTTAATGAACCAGACCGGTTATGTCAATTAATTGGACAATTGGGTCATGTCTTGGACATGGACCAATTCTTGGGCCTCGGGCCAAGAAGTTAAAACAATTGGGCCAGTTAATTGAGTCTTTCTTCAGATTAATTTAAAAATCTATTTTATAATATTATAAAGTCGTTTTTAAATTAAAGTTTCCGAAATTTTGAAATTAGAAAGTTTCTTAAAATAGAAGTTTCTGAATTTGCGGGTTTTGGATTTTAAAGAAATTTCTAAAGTTAGAAAGTTTCCGGTTTTAGAAAGTTTCCAATTTTAGAAAGTTTCCAAAAATAGTAGGTTTCCATAAATAGAAAGTTTCCCGAAATAGTAATCTTCTATTTTGGGAATGATTTTAATAAACCTACGAACCTCAAATAATATCAAGCGTTGGATGTCTTGTCCAGGCTATGTCAGCTGTCAAAGCCCATTCAATTGCATTCATGGCCTTACAGTGTGAGGATGTCTGTTTTTGCGTGGGTAAGACGGTTTGTGATTCATAAATGTCATTGGGAGTCCCAGACATTAATGATTACATGACTGTATAGTCCGGTTTTCTTGACTAGGCCATCGGGAGTCCCGGGCCTTGAGACATCAGAGTGGATTGGGCCTCGGGCCCAGATTCACAACCAAGAGTTATATCATGGATATAATTAGCCGATATAGGGCTTACCGATATAAGCTAAGGTTGGGTGACGGCCAGTGGCCCACTTTAATTTTAGTTATATGTGGATCTTGGAATCATTATATTCTATTGAGGGTAACTTAGGTTATTGAATATAATGCGTGATTAATCATATTATACTTTAATACGAGATTAGTCATTTTGAACATAATAACTAATAACCTTTTATTTATATATTTCAGATATGACTACTACAAGCACACAAAACACATTCTCGATCCGGTCTGTTCTCGAGAAGGAGAAGCTGACTGGAACGAACTTCCTGACATGGTCAAGGAACTTGAGGCTGGTCCTCAAGCAGGAGAAGAAGGATTATGTCCTTCGAGATCCCCTCCCCGAGAGGCCTCTTGCCAATGCTGCCAGGACTCTGCACAATGCTTGGGAAAAGCATTCATCAGATGAAAATGATGTTTATTGCCTGATGTTGGTGACAATGACTCCTGAGCTGCAAAAACAGTTCGAAAGTGTATTGTCTCCAATCGAGATCATGGCAAGCCTGAAATCGCTTTTTCAGGAGCAGGCTAGGACCGAGAGGTTCCAGACAGTTAAGAACCTCTTGGACTGTAAGTTGGCTGCGAATGCGGCAGTGAGTCCTCATGTGTTGAAGATGATGGGTTATCTCGATCATCTTCAGAAACTCGACTGCCCAATCAGCCAGGAACTTGCCTGCGACATCATTCTGCAGTCTTTACCTGCAAGCTATGATCAGTTCATTCTGAACTTTAACATGCATGGCTTGAGTAAGACACTGCCTGAGCTTCACGGAATGCTCAAGACTGCAGAGCCCAACTTGAAGAAAACCGCCAAGGACCCCAATGTACTTATGGTACAAAAGGGCAAGGGGTTTAAGAAGTCTTCTGCTAAGGATAAGGGAAAGGCCAAGGGTGTCCAAGTCACGGACAAGGACACGCCAAAGCCCAAGCCCAAGTCCAAGGCTGGGCCTACTGACATGTGCAGGTTCTGCAAAGAACTGGGGCATTGGAGAAGAGATTGTAAGAAATTCCAGGAAGGTCTAAAGGAATTAAAGAAGAAGACTTTCGAGACTTCTTCATCAGGTATTTTTGTTATAGAAGTTAATACAACTACTTCTGATAATACCTCATGGGTCATGGATACTGGTTGTGGGGCTCATATTTGTACTAATATGCAGGCACTCAGCAACAGTAGAAGGCTGAAGCAAGGACAAGTGGAGCTACGAGTTGGGAATGGAGCGAAAGTTTCAGCACTAGCTGTAGGAACATACTTGTTGTCTTTACCTTCGGGATTGATTTTAGAACTTAATAATTGTTATTTTGTACCTGCTATAAGCAGAAATATTATTTCAATTTCTTTGTTGGATTTGGAAGGTTATGATTTTTCAGTTAAGAATAAATTATGTTCCTTCAATCGCAACAATTTGTTCTATGGTTCTGCCCCTCTTACGAATGGGCTTTACATACTCGATCAATCCGCGCCAATTTATAACATTAATACAAAACGGTTTAAACCTAATGAGGAAAACCGAACGTTTCTATGGCATTGTCGTTTAGGGCACATCAGCGAGAAACGCATCAAGAGGCTCCATTCGAATGGACTTCTTGGCTCATTTGACTTTGAGTCATGTGAGAAATGCGAATCCTGCATGATGGGCAAAATGACACGGGCCCCCTTTAATAAACCTAACGAGAGGGCCAGTGACTTATTGGGCCTGATACACACTGATGTGTGTGGCCCAATGTCCACTAATGCAAGAGGAAACTATCAGTACTTCATTACCTTCACTGATGATTTCAGTAGGTATGGATATGTTTATTTGATGAAACATAAATCTGAATCTTTTGAAAAGTTCAGAGAATTCCAAAATGAAGTACAGAACCAACTTGGCAAAAGCATTAAGGCTCTTCGGTCCGACCGAGGAGGAGAATACTTAAGCCAGGAATTCAGTGATCATCTGAGAGAGTGTGGGATCGTATCCCAACTCACTCCTCCTGGAACACCTCAATGGAATGGTGTATCTGAGAGGAGAAATCGGACCTTATTGGATATGGTTCGATCTATGATGAGTCACACAGACCTTCCAATATCCCTTTGGGGATATGCTCTGCTAACAGCAGTGTTCACTCTAAATAGAGCGCCATCAAAAGCAGTAGCAAAGACACCATATGAATTATGGACTGGAGAAGCTCCAGTGCTGTCTTATCTAAGAATTTGGGGTTGTGAAGCCTATGTTAAGAGATTAATCTCAGATAAGCTTACACCAAAATCTGATAAATGCTACTTCATTGGTTATCCACGGGAAACCAAGGCTTATTACTTCTATCTACGTTCCGAGAACAAGATCTTTGTTGCCCGGGATTGTAACTTTCTTGAGAGAGAGTTTCTCTCTAAGAAAGACAGTGGGAGTAAGGTACTGCTTGAAGAAATTCAAGATGAACAGGATACTGCTCAACCTAATGAGGAAGAGCAGCAGGAGGATCTACAAGAAATTGTAGAGCCTTAACCTGTAGTACCTGAAGTTCGAAGATCCGGGAGGATCCGTCACGAACCCGAGAGATATCAGGGATTCCTCGTGACTGACTGTCATGATCTTTTGATCATTGATGGTGATGAACCATCGAACTTCAATCAAGCCATGATGGGCCCAGATTCCTCTAAGTGGCGCAAGGCCACTGATTCCGAAATGGACTCCATGTCGGTCAACCAAGTGTTTTCGTTGGTTGACTTACCCGTTGGTGTAAAAGCCATCGAGTGCAAATGGATCTTCAAGAAGAAGATTGACGTGGATGGAAAAGTCCAGATTTACAAAGCCAGGTTGGTGGCAAAAGGTTTCAGACAAGTTCACGGTGTGGACTACGATGAAACCTATTCACCAGTGGCTATGATGAAATCTATTCGGATTCTACTAGCAACTGCAGCTTTTCATGATTATGAAATTTGGCAGATGGACGTGAAAACCGCCTTCCTGAATGGTATTCTGGAAGAGGATGTGTATATGACACAACCTGACGGTTACATAGATCCGAAGAATGCTGGGAAAGTATGCAAGCTTCATAAATCCATTTATGGATTGAAGCAAGCATCGAGGAGCTGGAATCTTCGTTTTGATGAAGCGATCAAGAAATTTGACTTCATCAGAAACGAAGAAGAACAATGCGTGTATAAGAAATCTAGTGGGAGCAAGATTGTATTTCTTATTCTGTATGTCGATGACATACTACTTCTCGGAAACGACGTTCCAATGCTGAAGTCTGTAAAGGACTGGCTTGGAAGTTGTTTTTCCATGAAAGACATGGGTGAAGCCGCATACGTTCTTGGAATTAGGATCTATCGGGATAGACCTAAGAGGCTGATAGGCTTGTGTCAAGACTCATACATTGACAAAGTCCTGCAAAGATTCAGCATGAAAGATTCCAAGAAGGGCTTCACGCCAATGGTGCATGGCACAACGCTAAGCAAGAAGCAGAGCCCTACGTCGGCTGCTGAGCTTGAGCGCATGAAGAACATTCCTTATGCATCTGCAATAGGATCTGTCATGTATGCCATGATCTGTACTCGTCCTGATGTTGCTTATGCATTGAGCATGACGAGTAGATACCAGTCAAATCCAGGTGAAAACCATTGGATTGCCGTAAAGAATATCTTGAAGTATCTAAGACATACTAAGGATAAATTCTTGGTGTACGGTGGAAGTGATGTGCTTAAAGTCAGTGGATTCACGGACGCAAGTTTCCAGACAGACACTGATGATTTCCGGTCACAGTCCGGTTATGTCTTTTGTCTGAATGGCGGTGCAGTAAGTTGGAGAAGCTCCAAGCAGGACACCGTTGCTGATTCCACTACAGAAGCTGAATATATCGCCGCCTCAGAAGCAGCGAAGGAAGCTGTTTGGATACGAAAGTTCATTATGGAACTAGGTGTGATACCAGATGCGGCTGAGCCTCTGGCACTGTTTTGTGACAACAATGGTGCTATAGCTCAGGCAAAGGAACCAAGATCACACCAGAAATCCAAGCATGTTCAAAGAAGATATCACTTGATACGTGACATCATTAATAGAAAGGAAGTCAAGATCAGCCGAGTTCCGACAGATGATAACGTCGTTGATCCGTTGACAAAGCCACTCCCAAGGCCTAAGCTCGAGTTCCTGACTGAAGCTGTAGGCATTAGAAACATTGAAATGTAATCTAAATTTGAGTGGGAGTTTTGTGAGCTTTATTTAGTTATTTGATATGTTCTTGTAAAACATTATTTTATGTTTTAATGAAATTATTATTTCAAGATTATTTTAACTGTGATGAAATAATCGTTCCAAAATGATATGAACCATTTTATAGGTCATCGAAGTAAATGACTTGATCTTGAGTCATCAAAGTCATTTAGCTTGATCATGAGATCCTATATTTGATAAATGTTTTATATCGTCATGTCCCTAGTCGAAGGTTGTTGAAACTGGAACACCAACAACCGTGTGAGACTGGATTGGTACGTGACTTATGACAAAGTCTCAGTGTGTCATAGATGCGCGGCATCAAAGTCAGTACATAGGTGTATGTTGGGAACATACGACCGGACAAGACCCGATTATAAGAACTCTTCAGGATATTTATATCTGTGTCATAAGAGATTCTTACTACGACTATAGAGTATAGTCCTTAGACCTGAGTTCACATGCATGTGACTGCACATGGACTGATGTACTTTGATCATTGTCTAACGCTATCGTTCTGTGATAGCTATAAGGACCTTGTTTGGGTACATCATGAAATGAGTAGTTTACAGTGATGGAACAAGATGGGATTTGTCCCTCCAATATAAATGGAGTGAATATCTCTAGGCCAATCTGAGATTTGAATACTGGAAAACGCATGGCCATGCTCAAACGGACTTTCCCGAGTCGTTTGGAATGTCAGTATCAAATCAGAGTCCGATGAACAAGATTAGGCTTTATAAGGATGACACCAATCTTGCCTTATGACTAATCGAGATATTGTGACAAAAGGATTATGAATACAGAGATTCCAGTACAAGTGGGAGATTGTTGGAATTGTGTCCAGTAATCTCGGTACTGTCTCTAGAAAGTAAGAGTATGTCGAGATCAGACATAAGTCATATAATACTGGGGATCATGATGGCTTGCTAGAGTCCGCTCATGATCTATAAGTCTTGGACTTATTGCCTTTATTATATGATCCCATATGGGTCACACGCCTAAGCTAACAGGAAAATGTGTTGGAACGGCTTAGCAGAAGTACGACAAAAGTGCTAGGCATTTGTCGTACTAAGAGAGAAAGACTAATGGGTCTGATTAAATGGGATTTAATCAGATTGGGCCCAAAAGCCCAAAAGGGAAAGAGAAGGCTTTTAATGACTAAAAGCCAAGTCTTTTCTTCCCAACCCTAACACCCTAGCCGCGGTCTCTCTCCTCTCTCTGCGCCTCTCTTCCTCGTGGTCTAGCAGCCATTTCCTTGTGAAGCGTGTGTGAACCTCTGGAGGATTCATCCCTCGGTGCATCTATCTGATCTCTGACCTGTTCTATTCCTTCCGCTGCAACAAACAGGTAAAAGGTGAGATCATGTTAAGTTTCTAAATAAGAACACCTAGATCTGATGCATGTTTAGGTTGATATCAATATGAGAATTGAATCAGGATCAACTGAACTATCCAACACCTGTTTGGCCGAGTTGTTATTTTTCTCATCTTCAAATCTTCTTAAGGATTTGGAGATTTATGATGTAATTTGTACCTTGAATAAGGGTTTAGTTTTGATCGAGTGAAGACTCGGTTTTTATTCATCGAGCGTAGCTCGGTATTGAATTTTTGTAACTAACTCGGGATCGGCTATGCGAGACAAGTCGGGTTACTTAGTCCGTCTAAGTTAATGTTTATATAGTTTGTAACTTGAATAAGGGTTTGGTTTTGATCGAGTGAAGACTCGGTTTTTATTCATCGAGCGTAGCTCGGTACTGAATTTTTGTGCCTAACTCGGGATCGGCTATGCAAGGCAGGTCGGCTTACTTATTCCGTCTGATTTAGGTTGCGGGTGCGATTCCTGAGTTTTCCTTATGCCAATCCGACTTTAAGATCTTTGTCGTTTGGGGAAGGCGATTGATCTTGCACATTTTGTTGTGCGGATATGATTGAACCGAGCATCCCGTTAAAACGTCGGTGTTATTTGAGACAAGATTTTGTTTTGACAAAAGTCTCTTTTTATTGATTTACGACAGCATTATGGGTAGAGTTGCCTACGTACCTCGAAGATGAGGATCAAGTCGTTCGTAGTTCATATTACATAGGGTAATATCTTTTTTCTAGTAGAAAACCATAGAGTAACTTTGCTGCTTAAGATTGATTTTGCCGAGGTGTATCTCCTTCAGGTACCCTTCCTCCGATGGGTGGTCTCGGTATGATTCTTCTCTTACCTTTTGGTTCGGAGAGGTGGCGAATCTTTCGTTCGCTTATGAAGCATAGCCTCGACGTGGTCTGGTCTCCCCTTAGCGTATGTATCCCGTTCGGAGTTGGGAACTTAATGCATTGGTGGTACGTCGAGACGACGGATTTTATTGCGTGTAGCCAGGGTGTTCCTAAGATGGCATTGTAGATGGCTGGTTTATCGACGATGACGAACGTTTTCATTGTCGTTATTCCGCCGACAAAGATAGAGAGTTTGACCGTGCCTATAGTCATAGTCTGGTCGCCATCGAATCCGGTTAGCGGTTGTACCTTTGGCTTGACACGTAGGTTTTTGAACTCCGCCTTTTCCAGAGTTTCTTTAAAGATTACGTCGACCAAAGTTCCAGTGTCAACCAGCACACGGGAGATCTCGCAATCTTCGATTTGGACCTCGACCACCAGGGGGTCGTTATGTAGCATGTCTACTCCAATTGCGTTGGCTTCGGTGAATGATAGCGCTATGCCTTCCTCGATAGGTAGCGGGTTACGCTTGATTATTGTTGCCTTTCGACCATATTCCTTTACGGATCGCAGCGAATCCGAGCACAGTTATAGTCCACCCATTATCATGTTGATTTTTCGACGAGGCTGCAGGGCAGCCCATCCTTCATTGTCCTGGTCCCGAGGGCGCCTGTTGGGCTCTATTTCTTGAGGTCGTTCTTTTGGTTCCTCCCGGGGAGCTTCTTCTTGGTTTTTTGTCCGTTATTGCCGTTTTTGGGTCGTTGGTCACCTCGCTCGGGGTTGACTATTTTTCCTTTTCGGTACTGATCCAGCAAGTACTCGGCCAAGTTCCGGCATGATGCGGTGTCGTGAGAGTATTTCTTGTGATATTCACAGTATGGTCGGTCATCGTCGGCTTCCCCCGAGCGTGGTTGGTTCCGAACGAATTTGTTCCATCCCTGGGAAGCATTTGTGATGGCGAAGGTTTTGCCGCTGCTGTCCTGGGAATCATGTTTTGACTTTTACTTTGCCGTACAGGCTTTTTTAGTTGATCCGGACTGCTTCTTGGAGAATATCGCATCCTCTTCTTCCAGTTCGATGAACGCTACTTCTCTTTGTAACGCATATTTCAGAGACGCTGGTTTGTTGAGTCTTAGGTCTGTCTAGAAAGTTGAACGATGGAGTAATCCCTTCCGAAGTGCTCCTTTAGCTGCGCTGTCATCCACATTTATTTTGGATATGACTTCCTTAAATCGATCGATAAAGTCTTTCAGAGGCTCGTATTGTCTCTGTTCGAGATCCCATAGATCGGCATCCGATGATTCAGGCGTTATGTAGAGCGAGTAATGCTTCAAGAACAGTTCCGAGAGCTCCATGAAGATGTCGATCGATCCTATTTTGAGTCGCGAGAACCATGTAAGAGCTATCCCCCTGAGGTTTTCCACGAAGCGTTGACAATATCCGAGGTCCTTTTCCTCGTCGATGAATCGGTTGCGACTCATCGCTATCATGAAGGCAGTCATGAACTGGCTGGGATTGATTTTTCCTTCGTAGAAAGGAAACTTGACCTTCTCGATACGCGGGATCCTTGCATTCATGATCCGTGCTGTGAAAGGAGTTTGATGTGCTTCTTCCAAAATGTGGTCGAGCTCAGGGGCCGAACTGGCTACTCGATGTACTTGAGAGCTCAGTTCCTGACTTTGGCTCAGTATAGCCGCGAGCTGGTCACCAGGTACCTGCATCGAGTTAGTTGGGGTTGATGCGCTTCCATTCGGGTTGACTGTCGATCCCACGGTCCTTCGAGGTGCTTCGGGAAAAAGACGCCGGCTGATAGGTGGTGCTCTGTCCGGGGTCCGCTTCGCTGTAGGTGTGCCTTGGCGCCTTTGCAGACTTTCTCGGAGCAAGTTCTGCTGGTCAGCGATCGCGGTAATGCGTTCGTTTGCAGTTTTATCCAGGTTCTCGACTCGGCTTAGCAGCGTGCGAAGCAGCTCCGTTGTGGTCGGGTTTCCGATCCTGCTGGTAGCTATCATGGTGTTCATGCGCACCGACCTCGGTGGTGGCTCTATGTCGCTCGTTGTTTTCACTGGCTTCACTGTAGGTGCGTCTGGGGCGCTTGAATTTCCTGGTGGTGGCGCGTCATCTTGCGGCCCTGAGTTTGATGTGTTGCGTGCTCCGTCGCCTTGCTGGGATGGGTTAGGTTGGCTCCCTTCTCCTCCCGTTGCGGCTTTGGTGACGTCGCATGCACTGTTTGTTCCTCCTGTCTCATGTGAGGAAGGTGGTGATTCGTTCATTGCTAGTCTCTCCTTTGGTTAATCAAAATATCCAAAGTCCCCACAGACGGCGTCAATTGTTGATTCAGAAAATCAAACAATAATCAATTTGTAAAATCGATTAGTAAATTAATGACTTGGATATGAGATTAAACAAGGATTAGAAAGCAAGAACAGGTTAGACCGGAAAATCTAGTTTGATTATGAAATCGAGCCGGAACCGATCGGTGATCGCTAGCTCTTAGGGTTTTTGAGTACAAAGTATTAGTGTTTGTTTCGACTTAGTCTTTTCCCGCGTAGGGGAATGATATTTATATCAGAGGATCTAAGATTTTTGTCCTAGATTCTCAATAATGTTCTTTACATAATTTGAGTAATAATAAAGGGAATATTCCCTAAACGAGATTCTTTCTTATCTTTTTCAAGATAAATGTTAACTTAACATTTATCTCCTTCTTTTATGCAGGTCGGACGACGTCGCCGAGATGCCCATTGTTGCTAGGCTACCTCGTCAATGTTGGGATTTACCACGTCGGGCTTCTGTTATGCTTTTTGGGCTGAGTTTCTCCTGTACTTCCTTCGTTATCGGGCCAGGCCTTAGAGGGGTGCTAATCCCACCTCTAACATCGAGCAAGTCTAAACATGCTATCTCGATTACCACCAAGTAAATTCCCTTTACAGGAGACATGGCATCGCTTAAAGTAATCCGTCCAGTTCAATATGTAACGGTGATAGACTTTGTCTGTATCTTTATGTTCTCCTGCAAATCCTTCTGAAAAAAACTTTGAAGAACACTCCAATTAATATTATATTAATAGTCTTAGTTTATTATTTTTTAAAGAAAAAGTAACATCCCAATTTGTGGTATATGCGGAGACGCCTAAGAGAATAGATTTGGCTAACTATGTTACTAAAGTGAACTTATCTTTCTGGTCACTTTTTTAAAGAAAAATCCAGAATTAGCGTGCTTGAGCTGGAGTAGTCAAAGGATAGATGACCTACCGGGAAGTGACTCACGGTATCGTGCGAGTGATGGCAAAACACGTCAAAAGATCGTGTGGTGATTGCAGGGACAGTGAATCAAGTTTTTAAAGCCTCTCAAAAATAACAAACCGATCGTCGGACGAGGGTGGGTCCACGGGCCGAGTGAGCGGGCGTGGGCCCACGGATTGGGGGCGGTCGGGGTGTTACAAATGGTATCAGAGCCGAATCTGAGGACGCGTATGGAGTCAGTGAGGGCTCACACCGTCAAGGATAACGATCCTGGTGTGCAACGAGGACGTTGCGATTTGTGAGAGGGTGTGAATTGTAACATCCCGGTTTGTGGTATATGCGGAGGTTTAATAGAATTGATTTGGCTACGTATGTCACCAAATTGCACTTATCTTTTCGGTCACTTATCTAGAGAAAATTCTAAAGTTAAGCGTGCTTGCGTTGGAGTAGTCAAAGGATTGGTGACTTACCGGGAAGTGAACACGTTATCGTGTGAGTGATGGCAAAATACATGGAAAGATCATGTGGTGATTGCATGGACAGTAAATCAAAATTTTAAAGCTTTCTGTAAATAACAAATCGGTCGTTGGACGAAAGTGGATCCACGAGCCGAATGAGTAAGCGTGGAGCCCACAGACAGAAGGGGTCGGGACGTTACAGAAAAATTATAATATCTTTCGCTCAATGGATTGATATTATTATGTCTAATTCGATGTTCTGGTTTTTGAATCTCTGTTTGGTTGGAATAAGATGAGCTTGGCTAATCAGGATTGAACACTAAACAACTAACTAAACCAACCGATTTTGAGCTCCCGGAGTTTTTCCGATGGGCTTTGTTACAAAGGAAACGGGCCTTCATCCGGGCTTAGTCCAAACGTGAGGGACACGTGTCATACTTGTGACAACTCGTGTTGAGTTGGGAGAAGATAAGCAAGTAAACTCAGAAGATCAAAGTCCAACCCTCCCATGGATTGATTAAGCCAATCCTCTCCGAAATCTCAACAACTCTCCTCACTTTTCCCTCCCAAATGGCTGCAATCGCTTCTCTTTCCTTTCCGGCGTTGGGAAAATCGGACAAGATTTCCAGTTTCGCGCCTTCTCGTCGTCTCGCCTCCGTCTCCGCGATAAGCAGGAGGTTTTCTCGCCAGTCTTTGAATTCTTTTAGGGCTTCCACTTCCTCTTCGAGATCTATTATCCACTGCATGTCCACTGTTACCGGTAAATTTATTTCCTGAGCTTATGTTTTGTCACATTACATTTGAAATTCCTTTGACAAGTCTTGAATCTTGAGTAGTAAAAGGGTTATGCTGGGAAAACTCTTTACAAGTGTTGTTATGTGTTTCAGATGTGCCTCCTGTATCGGAGACAAAGTCAAAATTCCTAAAAGCTTACAAGCGACCCATCCCCAGTATATACAACACGGTTTTGCAGGAGCTCATTGTACAGCAGCATTTGATGAGGTACAAGAAGACTTACCGTTACGATCCTGTCTTTGCCCTTGGCTTTGTCACTGTCTATGATCAGCTCATGGAAGGATATCCGAGCGACCAGGATCGAGATACCATTTTTCAAGCCTACATACAAGCTTTGAATGAGGATCCTAAGCAATACCGAATCGATGCGCAGAAGATGGAGGAATGGGCCCGAAGTCAGACTTCTGCTTCACTAGTTGACTTCTCCTCTAGGGAGGGAGAAGTTGAAGCAATTCTTAAGGACATTGCAGGAAGAGCTGGGAGTAAGGAGGGCTTCAGTTACAGCAGGTTCTTCGCAGTTGGCCTCTTTCGTTTGCTTGAGCTTGCCAATGCAACTGATCCAACTGTCTTGGACAAGGTCATATACTAATCTTAATTATGTTATGTGCATCCCTTAAGTATTTTGACTTGTCACATTGAGGTAATTTTGATCTGTGTGATATGGAACAGCTTTGTGCATCCCTTAATATCAACAAGAAAAGCGTGGATAGGGACCTCGATGTGTATCGTAACCTGCTGTCAAAGCTTGTCCAAGCCAAGGAATTACTCAAGGAGTATGTTGAGAGGTATTCATGCCAAACCCTCTCTATCTACACTTATATTCCAGCAAATATAATGCTTAATGCATGATGAAACTTTTGGTCTTAAAGAAAAACAAGACTGTAGCATGTTTTACATGGTGATCATATGTTAAGTCTAGCCTCGTTAACTTTGGACATTTTTACTCTTCAGGGAGAAGAAGAAACAAGGGGAAAGAGCCGAATCCCAGAAAACTAACGAAACAATCTCCAAGTGTATGGGAGATAGCTTATATAACCCATCTTTCTTGGTTTAATGGAAATCCTAAACAATCTGTTTTTTTCTTTCTTCTTAGTAACAACAGCAACTACTCATACATGTGCTAGTTTCTAAGAACATTTTTTTTTGTATATGTTATACTCCGGTTACAAGAACAGATTCTATTCTACGAGTTTTTGACATAAATGTTGAATTGATGCATGTGCTATGTATATAGTTACGTATACATCGGTGCCTTTTGTCTGTACCCTGTCCTGTTTGCTGCTGCAACATATGCACGAGCAGAACAGGGGACTCGCGGCTATAAAAACCAGATACATTACATAACTGTATCGACCATATTAGCGTGAACAACAAAAGAAAATGAAAAGATGAGTACCAATTACTGCCAAGCTACCTACCTCCTTTATGAAAGAATATATAAAAAAGATATTGGACGGAGAGACCGGAGGAAGAATGCAACAGTGAAAACATACATCGCGTTGTTTCCTGGGATTTACACAGTATATATATATATTCACATCTTACTCACCAGGGTGGAAAAGAGAGGCACAAAACCATCCTTGTGTGCAACCAAGCTTTACATAGTAAATTGAAAAATCGATACCTGATTAAACATTCCTGCATAAGGACAATCCAAGTTTCAAAGACTGCTAAATTCTTTTATTGATTGCTATCGTTTATTACATAACGTTGTAAAAAAAAAAAAAGACACATGATACATAGAATACTGTGTATTTAGCATAAAGCCTTCTCTTCGCCAAGTAATTAGTTTACACAGCTGCTTGCTGTTTCGGCCTGTTACTGTCTAACTAACGTCACATATATTTGCAGCGGATTTAGGTGAAAAACGAACCTAATCAGTGTTGGGATTAGGAACTATCTATCCAAGTCAGCCTACATACTAAATATAACTTCGGTGAAGCAACACGTACATCCTAAGATGAAATGATACTTGGGATGATTTTCGGAAGCAAATTGTGTAGCTGTTTTCCACACGAATCACTAACACTAGTAATGCAAGTCAGCTCATTCTCCAAAACAGAGTAAGCTTCAGAAAATGCCTGCAAAATAAATCATCTTAAATATTTTTCATAGTCTAGGTAAGCCGATTGATAGGACCCAATTTACCTTAATACATTGATGTATACGGAAGCAATTTCTCCCGACATTATTTGTTGGAAAGAGAGGGTCATCGATGTGTATCGGGTCAATACTATGAGCAGATAACCAAAAACGTGTGAATAACGAGAGTTAGTATTTCACTCGTAGGTAGCACTTGTAGTCTGAATGCTTACCTATGACCCCTCTCCCGATTCCTATAGATACCACTTCCTTGAACTGAGACACGCATCTGGCGAGGATCAAACACATTACTGCAAACATGTAAAAAGAGACCAATTATCGTCATATTCCCTCTGTAGTTAACATATTCATAAGGACAAGTAGCAATTTTGACTAACCCAAAAAAGTAAAGAAAATCCATTAAAAGCCGCCCAAGGTTCTGCAAAATACTTCTTTTCAATTAGTAAGAATTGCATGACAAGCAAACCTAAACAAATATAGCAGGCAAACAATAATAGTAAGTACTTGGTTGATCGAGCGCCCCAGATGATGCTCATGCTGAAGAAAACGTGTAATCAGTAAGACCTGCAATAATCATAATCTAAGATTCACTAACAGATATTTCAACATGTTTAGGGGATAGATTAAAAAAAGGTAGCTGGATACTTTTTGGTCAAGAACGTTGCATTACATATACAGAGACTGACCACCTGAAATCCAAAGGAAATGTGCATTTTACTCCAGTAAAAGAATACGGCTCACCAGGCAATAAGAGCTTAATCCACCAGAGTATGATTGATCCAGGGTACGATCAGCCAAAAACTGCTTTAACACCAACGCAAGTGGCGTGGCAGCTGGAAATTGCTCTGTCAGATCTTTGACCTGCAGAAACGAACATCTTAGGATTAGGATACATGAGTCAAAAGAAAGAAAGGTTACAGACTTACATACACATGAAGAGGGTATAATGTAAGAAAAAATATCTTGCTGTGAGAAACATAATAAAATAACTACCAGTTGTGTGGTTTGAAGACCCGTATGGGATGGAGTTTTGAAACTGATGTCAAGACGGACAGATTTTGCATTTGCCAAGTTTCCAGTGTTTGCCGGCAAAGAGTTTGCTGCTGCAGAGTCTTCAAATCCAATCATTTCAGTGTTACTATTGCAGTTCTGGTCAACGGTGATACAGTCTGGGCCATCTTTTGGTGATTGTAAACTGCATATCATATCACAAGGGACTTCCACAACAAGCATGATAATTGGTATCTGCACAAGCATAAACGAACTATATAAGAGAAAGCCTGATGAGTAACTAACGACTGTGAATAAAGAAAAACATTAATAAATGAGGCATTACAGCTGTATTTTCAACTGTCTTCAGGGAGTCAGTTTTTACCCACTCTTGATTGGCGAGATATCTGGCCGCATGCTATATAGCAAAACATGATAGCGAAAGATGATTCAATAAAAAACGTAACCAGTGAACTGTCAGAACAGAGAGTCTTATTTAACAAACATAAGAACTTCAAACTTAAAACAGAAAGTAGAGTAGAGTGCAGGCTCAAGCATGATTCACAAATCTAGTATTTTACTAGGCTTCTGCGATATTAAAGCAATTAAAGTTCCCTCGTATGCGACACGACGTGAGCAACCAGCATACTAAGAAAAATAGGTTCATATATGAAACTAATTAGACTATCCCGTAACACATACATAAAAGGACAATTATGATCATTAAAATATAGCAAATGTAAAAATTGCAAACATAATCATGATTGTAAAAGGCATGTCTTCCGCAGTAAGCATACCTGAAGGCATGTCTCCTTTATACCATTGCGACCCTCCAAAATTCCTGCCTCTTTAATAGGTTCCTGAGACATGTATTATGTATCAGATCTTCCAATTCAAGAAGTATATAAGAGGAGTGTTTCTAAATTTGCTCACCAAATTTCTCACTGGAGGAAGACAAACCACGAGGTCCACATCACTAGAAGGGAGGGACAAACCAGTTGCAGATGAACCAAATATGTTCGTCCTAGACCTGGGCCACAGAACTTGGAGAGATCTAGTAACCCGCTTGATTGCCCAATTGATGTAAGGTTTGCGGGCCATATTCTCTGCAGCAACCTTTACGAAGAGTATATGACTCAAAGGATTCGAATAATTGACATCCCAAGAAATATAAAAACAAAGTTCAAAGACGTTCATATAGACTTTGCAAACTGAAGGCAATTATTGAAGCATATTGGGGGAAAAAAGGAAGCATTGAGATTACCTGCTTGCAGAAAGAATCTATCTCGTCATTAAGAAGACTGTGGATCAATGATAGAGATTCCCCTTGCGCTGGACAGTTCAATAACTCGGGTGGTTGCAAAGGGAGGGCCACATCAGGCTGTAAAATAGCATTTTAGACAATAAACACAACTTAGACAGAGTATACATAGACGTCAAAGGTGTTGCTTACATGCTCCTGGTCTCGGCCTAGTTGCGACATTGCAATTAAGTGATCTTGCAGGAGGGCCCCAGGTAGAGGTTGAATGATTGGCCTGACGGCAAGGGTTTTTTTTCTCCAGGGCAAAACAACCTCCGCTCCACAAGGTTCTTCCCAGTTTACACCATCATGAAACCAGCCTCTCATACCCCAATGTCTTGGGCTTGAACTTCCAGACCTCACAGTTGGAAAACCTCGCCGTGCTCTGGAGTTGCTCACAGGAGAAGGTGGTGGAGGACGAGGAGCACGTGGAACACATAGTACTACAGGTGATGGTGGCCTCTTTATACGAGGATGCTCACGCCTTGTAGGTGGAACATTTGGACTTTTAGTATCATAATTGCGCTTGTATTCAGATTTTGACATATTTGGGATGATGATAGGGCGCAAAATCGGATAAGGAAGTGAGTCCCCTGAACTTCCTTCAACATCCCCTGATAAACTAGCCAAAGTTCGAGAGACTTCCTCTTCACCTGCAGCTTCACTTGTTGTTGGGGGAGGTTGCAATACTTTAGTAGATATTTCATTACCTGGCACAACATAACCGAGAGGCTGATTTGCCGGGCCTAAGGGATCAAAAGGGGAACAGAAGGATGCCGAAGTTGGAGAAGCTAGTCCATTTGTGTTGTAAGAAGACGAAAACGCAACCATATCATCAACAGACCTCTTCATTTCAGCTTCGTGCCAAGCCCAAGAGCTATCATCGGAACTAAGGGACGGAGGGCGAGAAAAGCCAGTCCCTAGATGTTCAGAAGGATTCCAATACATCACTCCACCACCGAAATATTGATTATAGTCTACTCCAGAAACAGTGTGCATCTCAAAATCTTCCTCCAACATCCAATTATTCTCACATTCATTCCCTTGATCGGGCTTATTTTTCTGCTCAGGAATGTCCACAAGAATTCCAGAGTCATAATTGCAAGCGAATGCTGTTGTTAAGCCACAATTGCTATGAACCATAGGAGGCCAATCTAAACTCATGGGCATGGGTCGAGAAAGAACTTGTTTGTGGGTCCCTTCAATGGAAGGATTTCTAGCATGATGCACTGTTGACACGAAAGGTTGGCGTACATATGCATGCAAATTGTGACCAACATCAAGATGCAGTCTATCAGTGGCAGTTGGAAAGTGAGGATTAACATGTGGAAAGTACATGGGAGCTATGGCAGGCCACTCATAAGAAAGAAATTCTGAACTGCTAGGTGCAATACCATAACCTGCTGCTTCTCTTCTCTGATGATGAATCCGCTGAGAATCCCCTTCCTCCAAAGTTTTGGATCGTCCATTAGACGTTGTCACCCTGTCTTTACGTTCACCTGGACAGCAAAAAATTTTAGAGTTCACATCCTCACAATTTGAAGTACCGGCAGAATCCGCAGAAGTCAAAACGGATGGAGTCACATACGTTCCAGCTTTTCCGTGCAATTCTTCCTCTCCAGAATTCTCACACTTAACTTCATTATTCACACATGTACCTGAGCCATTCCTATCACAGCTAACTGAACAGTGTTCTCCAATACTCTCAGCATCTATGTTGTTCTGAGGAAGCTGATTGGTAAAAGTACAACTTGAATCACATTCCAGATCTTTTTCGATGGCTGAACTATTCACTACAGACTTCTTCACTTCCCCGGTGTTTTCCAAACTTGTACACTTCTTTATCTTATTTTTTTCTCTCCTTTTCTTTTTAGTTCTTCCTTTTCCGACAACCAATCCTGGGATAGCAACCTGATAGAAATAATTAGTTTCTAAACAATGTGAGTTCTATTTCGCCAAAAGATGAGGAAAGAAAATACTTCACCATAATTGCTGCAGAGGCCTCAGATGATGCTGTAGGAAGTTTCTTGCATTCTACCGCATCTTTGTTTTTGTTAAGTTCCAACTTAGGTTGATCTTTCTGGATATAACTCCAAAGATCAAATTCAAGTTCCCACACAACTGTTTGTGAAAATAAAATAATCGGTGAATGATAGAAAATATGTACCTTTAGGCTTTTGGCGGACAAAATCAGGTTTTTATCCGATTTAGCCTCTGGGGTTGGCTTTTTCATGTTCCCGGTCTTTCCTTTGTGTTTACGGCTGGTTGAACCAAGCCGTTGCTTGGAAGATGAACTTGGGGAACACTTGTGAGTATTTTCTTCAAGAAGCTCAAGTTTAACAGAATCAACATAGATTACCATAAGAAGACCCCTGATTTTTCGTAATATGCAATCAACTAAGGTTGTGAGAGAAGTAAATGAGCTGTAGAATACACTTTGTGCTGAAACTAAGCCATTTTGGCATAAAATGAGTAATGAAGCAAATTCTTGAAGCAGGTATAAGCCACTTAAATTACTGTATGGCATTAATGAAAGTGCAGAAGTTTCTGTATGGCATTCCCTTGCACCAAAATTGAAGAGCCACATTTCTCCCTGGGGTGCTTGATTTGCTTCTCGAAGAATCTCATATATCTGAGCTTGCAATGACGAGAGAAATTTAGGTAAAATAGTGGCAGAGCGTATAGAAACTAGATAGGGGAAGATAAGTAAGCACGAAATGGTAACCGTACCACAGATTTTGTCGACTTCCCAAGAAGGCAAGTCCAGATTTTCTTGTGTGTTGCGGCATCAAGATTCTCCCACCAATCAGCACATGCCTTGATCCTCCAATATGCATTTGCTGCCGCAGAAGCAGCATTCAATTTATCTTTCAGCTTCGTTCCTCTTTTCTTCCCACTATTGGTGTTCAACCAAGCTAATCTCAAGCTTACCTCTAACCTATTAGCAATGAAAGCTTCCATGGTATAATAGCCTTTGGCTTTGAGCCACTCTAGTTCTACCCAATTGGAGCCCAAATCTGTCTCTTCCCCTCTTAAGAAAGCCCCATTCGATAAAGCATCCATAGACTCCACGAAGCAATCCACATTCGTAAGAAATTCCTCGGCCATGACGACCGAGTCGAGGGAATTGACGGAGCAAGAGCAATCTTGACTGCTTTCCCCTTGTCTTGAACCGAAGAGGCGAGTGGAGTCGAAAACCCGACGCTCTGAGGCGTTGGACTGGGCAACCCTGGAGATTAAGCCACGAGATTTTTTGAAGCACAGACTGGGAAGATCGAGGGAAGGGAGGTCTGGGAGGATGATGAAAGAGCCATGGCCTTTAGTGCGGATATAGCCGAGCATCTGGATCAGGATTTGGACGAACTTGGGATCAACGAAGGTGAGATGAGAGATGCGCTGGTGGACGCTGAGAGAAGAGAACCATCGGAGGATAGCGGACCTAGGATTAGGTATTGAGGATGAGGAGGAAGAAGAAGAATGGGAGTGGTAGAGGGAGATGTGAGATGTGAGGGAATCGATAAGTTGATTCTGAGCCATGGACGAGCCAGACGAGAATTTCGAAGAGAGATGGAGCTTTTCCATGTTCTGAGACCAAAAATGGTAAGAGCTTTTTTTTTTCTTTTTTTTTTTGAGAGAGAGGAATTATCTTTTTAATAACGGTTTAGTCAGGTTATCAATCAAAATACCCGTAAACCCGACCCGGTTATCTATGGATCATTACATTGCTCCATTTCGACTCATCGTTGCTGTCGTTGATCCTCCTCACCGATTTGAATTTGGTACTTGTCCAAAAATTTTTGAACTGTGGTACTTGTCAAATTTGAAAGATGGATTCGGTCCTTCCAGTAGCCATTGCATCAGTTATTTTTAGTGTTGTCCTCTTCATCGGTAGCTACTTCCGAAAACGGACATCGGAAATACAGTCCATGGCCAAAGCAGATGAGCCTCAGGATCCGATCCGGATTCCCAAATCGAATCCCAAGAAGGATCATCCCAAATCTCACGCGTCCGACAAGGTTTGTGAACGAACCGAACCGAGTTTAGGGATTTGGATGAGTTGACTTTCACACTGCGATAAAAGTTTTCCTTGTGTAATATTGACATAAAAACACACAAAAAAGAAGCTTATCGATATACATAAAGTGAAGATTTAGTTAAAACTTTTTTTTTTGTTTGGCATTATTAAGTTAAATCTTATCTAAGATATTGTTGTATTCCAAGATGGATTAGGAGGATTAGTTGCAAATAACATAATTCCAAATCTTATAAATACGTTAAAAATTTGACTAGGCTTAATATAATTCTTAGAGTCTATTTTGCTTCATCTTTATATTAATTGAAAAGTACTTTTGGTCTTATATTCGCTCTCAAAATGGTTAATTACTAATTTACCATTAATGAAATAATGATAATTACAAAATTATCCTTAGTTTCTATTTATAATTTTATAATTTATTATATTAGTTATAAAAGTTAGTTTTTATTTTATTCTAGAGATATACATCATTCAAATAAAAAATAAATAAAAAATAAGACGATAAATACGAAAATATTTTTGAATTCTGAGTTTTTAGTATTGATAACTCTGACTGTTGTGGATAATATAAATTTATATAGTAAATTTTCATTAATTATTTTATTTTAAAATAAGTATAATCTCATATAAAAATAATAATAAAGAGTAAGATGATAAATATGAAATTTTTTTAAATATTTATTTTTATTTTATTTTAGAGATAAATACAAACTCATATAAAAATAATAATAAAGAGTAATATGATAAATATGGAAATTTTTTTTAATATTTATTTATTTTAGAACTAAATACAAACTCATATAAAAATAAAATTAAAAACTAAGGTGATAAATGCGATTTTTTTAAATATGAAATTTAAGTATTGGTAAATATGATTATTGTAGATAATACGATTTTATGTTGTAAATTCATATATTTATATAAGTTTTTGAATTTAGATAAATATAAACTAAAAATATTTATAATAAAAAATTTACATGTATTGATGTTTATACATATAAATAATTATAATTTATTATAATTAATATGGATATATATAGTAAATTTAAATATAAAAATATATATATATATATATATATATATATATATATATATATATATATGTTTTTAGAGAATAATTTATTTTGTTGCTATAAAGTTTAAAATTTATATATAAACTATAAAATATTTTAATAAAAGGTTAAATATCATAATATATATTTGTATGTTTAATTATAGTTAATATATATATTTTATTAAACTGTTAATGCTAAATTAAATTTATAATTTTTGAGAATTTATTTATTTATTAATGGTTGTGCTCGCACAGGTGCGAGCAAATCATGCTAGTACTCTTTAAATTAAGACATTCTTATAACGCTTAGAAGAGATTTTTGTATAACTGTTGGTACCAAAATCCACACTTAGATTTAGGCCATCGGTCTTATCTCTCGAACATGTCAATATTGAAGACACCACTTCGGTCCAAACCGAAGCTTATTTCATCTCTGCCTCATCAACTGAAAAACGACAGCTTATCAAGGAAAGATGTGCTCGATATTTAAACTATCGAAATGATTTAGTCAAATCAGATCATTCCGAGATCAGCTCAATAGTCCGAAAATCGCATAGATCGTTCCAACAAGAACATTACGAGATATGCGGATGGAGAGCTCGTCAATAAGGCTATAAACGGAGTTCGATGACTTTAATTCAATGACCTTCTTTTTCATTCACTTTTACACACAAAACAACTCTACGAACTAACTGTAAACTCTCCCTTGAAATCATTTGTAATATTCTTTCATTAGTACATAGAGCTTTTCCATGTTCTGAGACGAAAAATGGTAAGAGATTTTTTTGGGTGAAATTTGTTCAAATTGGTATTAATCTTTAGATAAATTACTATCTTAGTATCTATTACACTAGTTTTACTAAGTTAGTGTTAAGAGTTAGTAAAATGACCTAATTACCCATAGCAAGATAGTTACCTTTTTTGTTAAACAAATTATTTTAAGAAAAAATAGAGTTACCTTTTTTTACTAAACATATTATTAAAAAAAAAATTAACAAACAACACAACTATATGTAAACTATTTTTTTTTTTTTAAAAAGTAAATGTTTTATCTTTACCGATATAACCTAGGTAAATTCAATTTCTTACTTCAAACCAGCTCAATCCTCTCTCGCCGCATCTCCATTCCAGCTCTAGCCTTTCTCGAAGTCGTCTCCTTCCTCTCTCGCCGTTATCTCCTTGTCGCCTCCGCCTAGTCGGAATCCGCAGGTTCCTTCGCCGACTTCTCGGACTTGTTCGATTTCTTGCTTCAAATCAGCTCAGCCCTCTCTCGCTGCATCTCCATTCCAGCTCTAGCCTTTCTCGCCGTCGTCTCCTTCCTCTCTCGCCGTCATCGACTTGCCGGCTCCGCCTAGTCGGAATCCGCAGGTTCGTTTGCCGACTTCTCGGACTTGTTCGATTCTTCTAGGTCTTTTGCTATGTAAACTGATTTCGCAAAATTTTAAATCGGTGGTTCGGTTCTTTCGATTTACTGTGTTATGCCGTGTTAATTCGGTGGTTCTTTCGCCGACTTCTCGGACTTGTTCGATTCTTCTCGGTCTTTTTCTTCTCTGCTTCGGATTGACTGTGTTATGCCGTGTTAATTAGGTGGTTCTTTCGATTTAATCTGGAAATTTTAGTACTCTTGTCCCTTTGATTGTAGCTTATCTCTCGTTTACTAGATTGTGTTGCTACTTGTTCGATTTAACGTCTAGCGTGATGATTGTCTTGCCAATACTGAGCGTAGTACTGATTTTAGCTTCTTTATCTGGGCATGTTCTTCGTAGCTTGATCTTTTATCTATCTTCTCTGCAGATTGTAGTATTATTACTGATCTCGTTCAATGTTGTTAGCGTAGACATGGAGGAAGCAAATCAGAATAAATATCCGCCGCGTTTGTTTCAAGACGGCAATTATCCAACTCTGCCGCGAAGTCTGAATCACGGCAGTAACTTAGAGCAGTTGAGAGCAGCGAGGAAACTACTAGGTGAAGATGCATGGAAGGATATGATGGAGTCTAAACTTGGGTGTGTTGCTAAGCTAGCTGAGAAGAAATTCATTTTCTGCGGGAGCACGCTTTTCTACTTTCTTACACGGCAGTTGGATACTAAGAAGCAGATGGAAATGTGGAGTTTGATTGGCGATGACCCTCTGAGATTTTCACTCTACGAATTTGCTAAGATAACCGGTCTTGACTGCGATCAATATGGTGAGGATGGAGGAGTTGATCTCGATCACACGGAGTTATGGGCTAAAATGGGATTTGCTGTTGGTGATGGACCGCATTGGACTGACATGCTACGGGTGTTGAAAATATGCGGCGGCTGGACACTAACTGAGAGGATGAGTGGTGGTTTCTTATGCCTCCTCCATGTTGGAGTTTTTGGATTTCAAAGAGGTTGTAGGATCGACTTGAAGTACGCGAAGAAGGCCTTAGATAAGAAGGTTTTTAATAGTTTCTAGTGGGGCCGTCTTGCATTTGATGTTTTGATCTCATCCATCAGAAAAACGAACCTTGCTGCATCCTTGGTTACACTAAATGGATTCGTTCATGCGGTTAATGTTTGGGATTATGAATCATATCCAAAGTTGGGAGAAATGCATGGTGGTAGAAAGACTGATGATGCGCTTCCTATACTTCGGTGGGGTGGATCACGCGCTCATTACGATGTTGATGATGTGATTTTAGCAGCTAAAAGTGAGAACTATGAGGTATGTCTTGATTTCTAACATGTCATTTGGTGTTTACATTCTATGGAGTTGTTTTGAGTTTGCGGATTTTTCTTCTGTTCTACACGGACTTAATTACTGTGTTGTTTTCATATTAATATGCTTGGGTTGTTCTAACAATGAATATGCATTTTCAGGTTCGCAATATGGTAATGAAACGGATGGAAGATATTTATCCCGAATGGGCGGATGAAGCTGATGACGAGAGAGTGGATACACTGCTACAAGACGACATCAACAAGAGATTGCAGAAGAAGGAGTGGAATTGGGAATGGCACGGAAGAGTTTTAGATGGTAAGAAACACAAAAAACCGGGTAAGAAGAAGCGTGTTTGTAGTGAGCAGGATCCGGAAGACGAGAACGCGGGTACAGTTGGTAAGAAAAATAAGAAAGTGAAAGTGAAGGCTTGTTGTGAGCACGGTGGTGAGACGAGTGGCAATGCCGAAGTTGTTAACCTTCTGAAATCTGTGTTTGAGAAACTGATATACCATGGATTTTAGGGTTTTTAACCATGGTATATATCTTATTTATCGAGTCTTATGTTATGTTTTGGAGTCTTTTTAGTATGTTTACAGGTCTAGGTATGTTTGGAGCGGAATTGGACATTATGGTGCATTCTGGAGCATTTTGGAGTATTGACCCTAGAGGAAGAGTTCACTGCCCGTTTCACAGACCTGTGTCGATCGACACAGAGGGTGCAAAGATCGACACAAGGTCGACACAGACTTCTCGCGAGCGTTTAAAGAAGAGAATTGGAAATTGTAACTTTGCTCAGAAGTCTCTCATAATTACAAGGAAGCCCCAACCGACTTTAGACCATTATATTAGGGTTTTTAAGCCATTGTTTAGGCTAAGTTTTATTCTACGCTTTATTTTATTCTCAGAGAGAGTTGAGGGGCTGATCCTGTTCTCGAAAGAGAGAGGATTTTGAACCCCAGTTCTTTATTTGATTTTATAATATTTGGTTTTCTATTCATGATGTTTTCTGTTTCGATGAACATGTCTGAGTAGATTACCTGTTCAGTTTAGGGATTCTCATTAGGGATTTCATGGAATTATAGGTTAATAAATCTGTAGGGATTCATATCTGTTAGTTCTTCATCTAGGATTGTTCTTACTGCTTAATCTGAATTAGTGATATATCATGGTTTTTACCCACTTTATACCATGATATACTTGTGTTTTTAGAGTCTTTTGTATTCGTTTAGAGTCTTTTACAGGTTATATCGAGTTTGGAGCTAATTGGAGATATATGGAGCATTTTGGGCATTTTGGGACGTTTTGGCCGAGAGCTTTATTCACTGTTCGATTATTTGATATTGCATCGATCGACACACATTGTGCATCGGTCGATGCAGTCGCGAGATGGGCCTTACGCGTCAGCGTGCCAACTTATGAAGATTTGCAAAGAAGCCCAAGATACTTCCAGTATTTACACAGAAGCCCCATCCGAGATTATACCTATATATACTAGTTTTTGGCTTTTATTTTGGAGACGCTTTCATACTTAGAGCTAAGAGATTTTTAGAGCTTTCGGGGCTGATCTATTTCCTTGTATTCATTTATTTTGGAGAAGATTTTGAACCCCTTTGATATTTTAATTTCTTATATGCAATCTATTTATTCCATGATTATGTTTTCATCAATCATGTCTGAGTAGATCCATAGTTGAGTTTAGGGTTTCTCATTAAGGTTTGATGACTTGCTAGACTTGTTTAATTCAGTTAGGATTCATATGATTAGAATGTTCTTCAAACTAAATTGTGCTTAATGCTAGTTCTAACCTGATCAATTAGAATCTAGATCTTAGGTTGCTAAATACGTCACGAGAGTGGGGTTTAGGAATCTGAACTATTTAGGTTGAGCAATTAAATTATTCGCAAAGAGATTTGGTTTGGTTTAATTGTGAACATATCGAACTTGAACTTAATGCTTGTTTAATCTGTTAGTAATTGCAAAGAGATTTGGGTTACTGCACTTAGGCATAGAGAATTCTCGCAAAGAGATTTGGTTAATTCTATTATCGTGATTTGAGTTCTAGAACTGAGTTTAATTTGATCCTGACTGATTAACTTGTCTGATTGTCTGATTTCCTGAGAATACCCTAGGCTTGACGCTTTTAGTTTATTGCTTACAAACCGATTCCTGCTACTGTTTACTTTCTTGCTTCGCAATTTATTTCAATCTTTCTCTGCTTATTTCTAGTATTCATTCCCTACAGTTTGATCCTCTTGAGACCAAGTGTCCCTGTGGATTCGATAACCCTATATACTACATTAACTATACTGTGCACTTGCAGTTTTAGAATAGGGTAAAACTTAGAACCTATCAAGTTTTTGGCGCCGTTGCCGGGGACTCTTTGAGTCTTCGCTAGGACCGAACTTAGGGTTTCTACTAGAAATTTTTCGTTTTTGTTTTTGTTTTTCGTTTTTTTTTATTTCGATTTTACTGATTCTTTTCTCTGTTTCTTTCTGTCGCAGGTACGAAATTCGCCTTGCGTCGACCGTTGCACACCTTGCGTCGATCGACACTAGGCGATTCTGAGATTGAATCGGTCGTTGCACTGAAAGCATCGATCGTTGCTGGACGATTACAGACAGTTTATGCCAACGCAGAACACTAGAAGTAATCCGAACTCGAGCTTGATTAATCTTGGACTAGAGGAACTTGGACGTCTAGAAAGAAAGATCAGAAGAGAAAAGAGAGAGAGAATGGTACAAGAACGCTTGATCTTGATACCAGATGCTGATGGAATCCTGAGGGATCCAGAGAACAATCCTTACAATGCTGCTGGGCAAAGGATTGATGCTGAGGGACGAGTGATCCCTGATGAAGTTGAGCCACAAGGCCGGATGGTTGTCCATGAAAGGACATTAGCTGACTACAACAGACCTGATGAGTTTCACGCAAACCGAGCAGCTCTAGTGCTTCCTGCTTTTGAAAGAAGTGATTTTGAGGTAAAGACTATCTACTACCAACTAATGAGACAGATGGCTTTTCATGGTTACCAATCGGAGCAGCCTATGGATCACATAGACAAGTTTGAGGACATAGTTACTGGCATGAAATATGAAGGAGTATGCCCGGACTATCTGTTCCTTAAGCTATTTCCACACAGTCTTGCTGGAGACGCTAGTGTGTGGCTGAGACAGCTGGTCCCTGGACAGTACACCACTTGGGCAGCTTTAAAGAGTGAGTTCCTGCTTCATTTCTATGATGATGCACGATCAGATCAGGCCAGACAGGACATACTCACTTTCTCCCAAGGAGCTGTGGAGCCTTTAAAGACTGCATGGATCAGATTTAAGCAGTATCAGCGTGACTGTCCGCATCATGGATTCACTGAAGTTCAGCTGATTGGTATTTTCTTCAGAGGAATAGATCTTCCGTATCAACAGGCGCTGGATAATTCCAGTAATGCCAACTTCAACACCAGGACTCCTACACAGGCTAAGCAGTTGATAGAAAATCTGATTGGCAGCAACAGTTGTAAGACCATGGACGAGAGGAGAAAGAAAACCGGTGGAAGTGTTGATCTCTCTGAGATGGCTGAATTGAGATCCAGGATGGATAAAATCTGCACTCTTCTAGGTGAAAAGAAAGCTGTCCATTTTGCACAAGAAGTAGAAGTGATTCAAACTGAGGAGGACACTCAGGAAGAAGATGTGAATTTCGTTGGAGGATCTGGTTTCCAAGGAAACAGATTTGGATATCAGCAGGGAAACCGGTTCTTCAACCAAGGACAAAAGAGTGCCTTCACAGGCAATCAGAACTCTTTTGGACAGACTAGTAACTTCCAGAAGCCTTATGTGCAAGGAAATCAGAGAACCTACGGATCTTCATCCTATCAGACTCCGCCTGCAGCAACTGCCTTTGAAACCAGGGTGGAAACAATGTTTGAACAGATACTGGAAAGCCAGAATAAGATTTCTGCAGACTTCGACAGAAAGGTAGATGGTGTCTACGAGAAGCTGAATGGAAAGTTTGAATCCCTGAGCACCCACGTGAAAGAGCTTGATGCTAAGGTTGCAAGAATTGCTGGACATGCTCAAAGAGAAGATGGATATCTTCCAGGACGAACTGACACCAATCCTAAGTACCAATGCAATGCAGTGACTTTGAGAAGTGGTAAGGAACTGATACCTAAGCGAAACAGGCAGCTGAGCGTTGAAGAACTCGTAGAGGTTGAAGAGTTGGAAGATGAAATTCGTGACATTCGCAATGCATCGATCGATGCCACCAAGCAACGGTCGACGCAGAGCGATGACGTAGAAACAGTCGTCGCGAAGTCGCCCAGCAACGATCGACATAAACCCAGTGACGGTCGATGCAAGGCGACTACTGAGGATTCAAAACCAGAGAGCTCCAAAGAATCGACCGAAAGAGTTTATAAGCCTAAAATTCCCTACCCAAAGAATCCCAGAAAGGCTAAAAGCGAAAGGCAGTATGCCAAATGCAAGGAGTTCATTAAAAAGGTGAAAGTCGAAGTGCCTTTGCTTGACTCCATGGATACCTCGCCTATGATGAGGAGATGCCTTAAAGATATGATTGCTGGAAAATGGACTGATGAAGAGAGTGTGATGATGATCAGTGAGGTATGCAGTGCAGTGATTCAAGGCAGAACTCCTGAGAAATTAAAAGATCCTGGGAGCTTTGTATTGGATTGTACTATCTACAGGGAGAGATTCGAAAGATCCCTATGTGATCTTGGTTCCAGTGTGAACCTTATGCCCCTCTCAGTTGCTAAGAGACTTGGTATGACTGATTTTAGACCCACTAGGATATCACTGGTTCTAGCAGATAGAACGGTCAGGATTCCCGAAGGAGTATTAGAGGATGTACCTATAATGATTGGCCAATGCGCGATACCTACTGACTTTGTGGTGCTACAATATGGACAGGAACCAAAGGATCCACTAATTTTGGGCAGATCTTTTTTAGCTACAGCTGGTGCAATGATTGACTGTCAGAGAGGTAAGATAGTTCTGAATGTGGGTGATCTAAGGATGAGTTTTGATATGAACAAGCTGGTAAAGAGACCGACCATCGACGGACAGACTTTCTATGTGGACACACTTAGTGAATTAGCTGCAGAGTACTTTCACCAGTCACATGCTGAAGATCCACTGGAAAGAGCTTTACTGAGCTCTATAATGGAGTTGGAATACCTGCAGGACGAGCCAGCAATGTGCTACAGAAGACTGATGGATTCTGTTGAAGTTGCAATGCAAGTTGAAGTATCTGACGCGACGATGCAACGATCGACGCCTACCAAGCATCGGTCGTTGCAAAGCGACGCAGACTGGGCAGAAGAAAAGGCTCCGAAGGTAGACTTGAAACAACTTCCAACCGGGCTAAGGTACGCGTTTCTTGGACCTAATTCAACTTATCCAGTGATAGTTAACGCTAGTTTGAACAACGCAGAGCTCACTTTACTGCTAAGCAAGCTGCGCAAGCATCGCAAAGCTCTTGGCTATTCTCTTGATGACATTTCAGGTATCTCACCAAAGCTGTGCATGCATCGGATACATCTTGAGGATGAGTCTAAGACATCTATTGAGCATCAGAGAAGGCTTAATCCCAATCTCCAGGAAGTGGTTAAGAAGGAGATTATGAAACTCCTAGACGCTGGAATCATCTATCCTATTTCAGACAGTGATTGGGTAAGTCCAGTTCATGTAGTGCCTAAGAAAGGGGGAGTTACAGTTGTGAAGAATGAGAAGAATGAGCTAATACCTACCAGGACTGTAACGGGACACAGGATGTGCATAGATTACAGGAAGTTGAATGCTGCAACTAGAAAGGATCATTTCCCCTTACCCTTCATTAACCAGATGCTGGAGAGGTTAGCAAATCATCCTTACTACTGCTTCCTCGATGGATACTCAGGTTTCTTTCAGATTCCTATCCACCCAGAAGATCAGGGAAAGACTACTTTTACTTGCCCATATGGCACATTTGCTTACCGTAGGATGCCTTTTGGACTCTGTAATGCTCCTGCTACTTTTCAGAGATGCATGATGTCCATATTCACTGATATGATTGAGGACTTTATGGAAGTGTTTATGGATGATTTCTCAGTCTATGGATCATCTTATAATGAATGTCTAGATAATCTGTGCAAGGTGCTGACTAGATGCGAAGAAAAACACTTGGTCCTTAACTGGGAAAAGTGTCATTTCATGGTCAAAGATGGAATTGTTCTTGGACATAAGGTGTCTGAAGCAGGGATCGAAGTGGATCGCGCTAAGATTGAGGTAATGACAAACCTGCAAGCACTTGATTCTGTTAAAGCAATAAGAAGTTTTCTTGGACATGCTGGTTTCTATAGACGGTTCATCAAAGATTTCAGCAAGATCGCTAGGCCACTAACTGCCCTGCTGTGTAAGGATACAAAATTTGAGTTCGATGCAGACTGTAAGACTGCATTTGAACAAATCAAGCAGGCTTTAGTGAGCGCTCCAGTAGTCCAGCCACCAGATTGGGATTTACCTTTTGAGGTCATGTGTGATGCAAGTGATTTTGCTGTAGGAGCTGTTCTAGGACAGAAGAAGGATAGAAAGCTTCATGCTATCTATTATGCTAGTAGGACACTAGATGATGCGCAGAAAAACTATGCAACCACGGAGAAAGAGCTGTTAGCCGTTGTCTTTGCTTTCGAGAAATTCCGCCCCTATCTTGTTGGTTCTAAAGTGATTGTTCATACTGATCATTCAGCCCTGAAGTATCTGATGCAGAAGAAAGATGCTAAGCCAAGACTGTTGAGATGGATTCTGTTGCTTCAGGAGTTTGATATCGAAGTAAGGGACAAGAAGGGAGTTGAGAATGGAGTTGCTGATCATCTTTCAAGGATGCTGGTTGAGGAGGACGTGCCCATAAATGACTATTTGCCTGAGGAAAACGTCAACATGGTTGGTACAGTTTCTGAGATGGATTTCGAAGATGAGTTGCAGAACTGTCGGGAAAATCGCCTTGTGTCGATCGATGCTGCATTGGCAACGGTCGATACAAGTATCGGGGAAGCAACGATCGACACATGCTCGCGCAACGGTCGATGCACACCTGATACGAACCGAGAATGTTTTAAGATCAGAATTGGGAATTATGACTTCGAGATCTCTGCTGTGGCTACCTCTGATCGACCCTGGTATGCAGATATAGCTAACTACCTTGCCGCTGAGACTGAACCAGATGATCTAAAAGGCTATGAAAAGAAAAGGTTCTTTAGGGAACTTCGAAGATACTACTGGGATGAGCCTTATCTCTATAAACACTGTTCAGATGGACTTTACAGGAGATGCATTGCTGAATCAGAAGTTCCAGACCTTCTATTTCACTGTCATGGATCAGATTATGCTGGACATTTTGCTACATTCAAGACTGTGTCTAAGGTTCTACAAGCAGGTTTCTGGTGGCCTACAATGTTCAGAGACACTCATATTTTCGTCACTCAGTGTGATGTTTGTCAGAGGAGAGGGAAAATCAGCAAGAAGCATGAGATGCCTCAGAATTTCATTCTGGAAGTTGAAGTTTTTGATTGCTGGGGCATAGATTTCATGGGTCCTTTTCCCTCATCCTATGGGAATAAATTTATCTTGGTTGCTGTGGACTATGTGTCTAAGTGGGTTGAAGCAATAGCTAGCCCAACTAACGATTCTTCGGTGGTTATTAAGCTGTTTAAGACCATCATATTCCCCAGATTTGGAGTGCCTCGTATAGTGATTAGTGATGGAGGGTCTCATTTTATCAATAAGGTCTTCGAAAAGTTGCTGAAAAAGCATGGAGTTCATCACCGAGTCGCTACTCCTTATCACCCTCAGACCAGTGGACAAGTTGAAGTTTCTAACAGACAGATCAAAGAGATCCTTGAGAAGACAGTTGGAAAAACAAGGAAGGATTGGGCAGCAAAGTTGGATGATGCATTATGGGCTTATAGGACAGCTTTCAAGACACCACTCGGGACCACTCCATTCCATCTGCTATATGGAAAAGCATGTCATCTGCCAGTAGAACTTGAGCACAAAGCAGCATGGGCTGTGAAGCAGATGAATTTTGATCTTAAGCCTGCTGCGGAAAGGAGACTGGTGCAGCTTAATGAGTTGGATGAGATTAGACATTTTGCTTATGAGAACTCAAAGCTGTACAAAGAAAGGACTAAGGCATATCATGACAAGAAGATTGTGTCAAGACAGTTCGAGCCTAATGATCAGGTACTTTTATATAACTCTCGTCTGCATTTATTTCCAGGTAAGCTGAAATCAAGATGGTGTGGCCCTTTCACAATCAAGGAGGTGCGTCCGTATGGAGCTGTGGTTCTAACTGGTAAGGATGGTATTGAATTCACTGTGAATGGACAAAGGATGAAACATTATTGGGCGAAAGCCGAGATTCCAGAAGGTCAGATTCTGCCTCTGGATGATGTACCCTCTACCTAGATCAGCTGAAACGTCAAGCTATTGACGTTAAAAGAGCGCTGAGTGGGAGGCAACCCACTGTTTTTGTTTTTGCATTTTAATTTTAGTATTTTTTCTAGATTTTACGTTTTTGTTTCTGTTTGGTGAGTTTTTCGTTGCAGGGTTCGATGAAATCGCAATGCGTCGATCGACACACATTTGTGTCGATCGTTACAACAGAAATTCGCACAGCAACGGTCGGTGCACCTAGTGCAACGATCGATGCCTGACTGCGACAGAGGTAAAACCCGAGAGAACTAACCATTCAATCTAATTTTTCTTTCTTTCTTTTAACCAATCCCTTACTTGACACTACTGGGGACAGTGTGTCTTAAGTGTGGGGGAGGTTCTACTAATTACTTTTCTTTTGTTTTCTTATGAGTCAGTTAATTTTAAAATTTTGTTTTTCGAGTCAAAATTGGTTTAAGTAGGAAACAATGACTTTTTAAGAAGATTAGCAGCATTTGCAGGAACTTAAGTGACCATTGGGATGAAGCTGCAGATCTATCTATGACTATTAGAAAACCCCATCACAGATCAGCCTACTGAGAACACCCACATCGCTTCAGGTATCAGAGGATTCTTTACTGACTTCACCTTAATACTGACTTTAATTTTTCTCACCTAAGGGCTTGGTATACTTTATGTCGGACTCCCTTGTTGGTTCTGACACAGCCTGTAAATCTGTTCTATTTAGTCCCCTTCTCCCCTTCTGTAAAAGTAAAAAAAAAATAATAAATAAACTGCGGATGAGTTAGTAACTCCGAAGGGGTCATGGGAATAGTAGCAAACACTATTATCTCTCATGTGATCCATGGAATGTGTCCAAAGTACACCCCATAACGGGAAGAACACTGATAAAAAAATAAAATGATACCCAGTGGGGAAAAATCAGTTGTTAAAGAAGGGAAAGAGAAGAAAGGGACTAGAGAAAGATAGTATGGTGGTCTAGAGCTGGCAAGGTAAGAATCCATGTGCCTTTAGATCGATACTCCTTAGGTGAGACCGCACTTAAATACTTGCAGAAGTCACTAGGGTGAATTTGAATGCTTGAATGTGATTGTGGCGTTTACTTAGGACAGTTGCTAAGTGTGGGGGAAGTACATGTTGGTCTTGATGTCTGTAGATTGATTCTTTCATGTGGATTACTAAGGGGAATCTGAATGCTGCTGCTTCTATGATGAAATGAGTTTCTGAAGAGTTTTCAAACCTCTTCACTGCATTTTAGTTCTCTGTTTTGCTTGAGGGCAAGCAAAGGCTAAGTGTGGGGGAGTTGATATATCATGGTTTTTACCCACTTTATACCATGATATACTTGTGTTTTTAGAGTCTTTTGTATTCGTTTAGAGTCTTTTACAGGTTATATCGAGTTTGGAGCTAATTGGAGATATATGGAGCATTTTGGGCATTTTGGGACGTTTTGGCCGAGAGCTTTATTCACTGTTCGATTATTTGATATTGCATCGATCGACACACATTGTGCATCGGTCGATGCAGTCGCGAGATGGGCCTTACGCGTCAGCGTGCCAACTTATGAAGATTTGCAAAGAAGCCCAAGATACTTCCAGTATTTACACAGAAGCCCCATCCGAGATTATACCTATATATACTAGTTTTTGGCTTTTATTTTGGAGACGCTTTCATACTTAGAGCTAAGAGATTTTTAGAGCTTTCGGGGCTGATCTATTTCCTTGTATTCATTTATTTTGGAGAAGATTTTGAACCCCTTTGATATTTTAATTTCTTATATGCAATCTATTTATTCCATGATTATGTTTTCATCAATCATGTCTGAGTAGATCCATAGTTGAGTTTAGGGTTTCTCATTAAGGTTTGATGACTTGCTAGACTTGTTTAATTCAGTTAGGATTCATATGATTAGAATGTTCTTCAAACTAAATTGTGCTTAATGCTAGTTCTAACCTGATCAATTAGAATCTAGATCTTAGGTTGCTAAATACGTCACGAGAGTGGGGTTTAGGAATCTGAACTATTTAGGTTGAGCAATTAAATTATTCGCAAAGAGATTTGGTTTGGTTTAATTGTGAACATATCGAACTTGAACTTAATGCTTGTTTAATCTGTTAGTAATTGCAAAGAGATTTGGGTTACTGCACTTAGGCATAGAGAATTCTCGCAAAGAGATTTGGTTAATTCTATTATCGTGATTTGAGTTCTAGAACTGAGTTTAATTTGATCCTGACTGATTAACTTGTCTGATTGTCTGATTTCCTGAGAATACCCTAGGCTTGACGCTTTTAGTTTATTGCTTACAAACCGATTCCTGCTACTGTTTACTTTCTTGCTTCGCAATTTATTTCAATCTTTCTCTGCTTATTTCTAGTATTCATTCCCTACAGTTTGATCCTCTTGAGACCAAGTGTCCCTGTGGATTCGATAACCCTATATACTACATTGACTATACTGTGCACTTGCAGTTTTAGAATAGGGTAAAACTTAGAACCTATCAATTAGCTACCCAGATTATGATGTTAGGTTGATTGATGCAACGACAGTTGATTAATTAACTAGAAAGAACCTAGATGAGCAATTTAATTACTCGCAAAGGTATTTGGTTTAATTAGATTGTGAACATATCAAACTTGGAATTAAAGCTGGTTTAATCTGTTAGTAATTGCAAAGGAATTTGGATTGCTGCACTTAGACTTAGAGAATTCTATATCTGTGTTTTGAGTTCAAGAACTGTGTTTAATTAGATCCTGAATGATTGATTAGTTTATGTTCCTGATTTCCTGAGAACTCCCTAGACTTAACGCTTCGCTTCTGATATATCATTGTTTTTACCGGTTTTATGCCATGATATAGTTGTGTTTTTAGTGTCTTTTGTGTTCTTTTAGAGTCTTTTACAGGTTTAATCAGGTTTGGAGCTAATATGGAGATTTTGGAGCATTTTGGGAGTTTTGGAGCATTTTGGCCGAGAGTTTAAACTCACTGTCCGATTTGATGATCATGCATCGATCGACACACCTTTGGTGTCGATCGACACACTAGCGAGATGGGCCGAAATACGGCGGTTAATGAAGTTATGAAGATTTGCAGAAAAGCCCAGAAAAGTTCCAGTATTTACACAGAAGCCCCAACCGAGATTATGTCTATATATTTAGGATTTTGGTGTTTATTTTAGAGACGCTTTCATACTTAGAGCTAAGAGATTTTTAGAGCTTTTGGGGCTGATCTAATCCTGTACTTCATCTATTTTGGAGAAGATTTCGAACCCCTTTATCTATTTAATTTCTTATATGCAATCTATTATTTCTATGATTTCTGTTTCATTAATCATGTCTGAGTAGATTCATAGTTAAGTTTAGGGTTTCTCATTAAGGATTTGATGACTTGCTAGACTTGTTTAATTCAGTTAAAGATTCACATGATTAGAATGTTCTTCAAACTAAATTGTGCTTAATGCTAGTTCTAACCTGATCAATTAGAATCTAGATCTTAGGTTGCTAAATACGACACGAGAGTGTGGTTTAGAATCTGAACTATTTAGGTTGAGCAATTAAATTATTCGCAAAGAGATTTGGTTTAGTTTAATTATGAACATATCGAACTTGAAATTAATGCTGGTTTAATCTGTTAGTAATTGCAAAGAGATTTGGATTACTGCACTTAGACTTAGAGGATTTTCGCAAAGAGATTTGGTTAATTCTAATTCCGTGATTTGAGTTCTAGAACTGAGTTTAATTTGATCCTGACTCATTAACTTGTCTGCTTGTCTGATTTTCTGAGAATTCCCTAGACTTAGCGCTTTTAGTTTATTGCTTTCACAACAAATTCCTGCTACTGATTTACTTTATTGCCTTGCTTTTATTTCATTCACCACCTGCTTTATTCTTAGTATTAATCTCTACGGTTTCTATTCTATCGAGACCAAAGTCTCTGTGGATTCGATACCCCATATACTACATTGACATTACTGTGCACTTGCAGTTAGTATAGGGATTAATTCTTGACCTATCAAGTTTTTGGCGCCGTTGCCGGGGACTCTTAGAGTCTTCGATAGGACCGAACTTAGGGTTTTTACTAGGAATTTTTCTTTTTTTTGTTTTTGTTTTTGTTTTTATTTTATTTTACTAAACTTTTTCTCTGTTTTCTCTCTGTCGCAGGTACCGATTTCGCCTTGCGTCGATCGTTGCACCTCTTGTGTCAATCGTCACTAGGCGATTCTGAGATTGAATCGATCGTTGCACTGATAGCATCGATCGTTGCTTGACGATTACAGACAGTTTATGCAGAAGCGTGAAACTCGAAGTAATCCGAACTCGAACCCAATCAATCTCGATCTTGAAGAACTTGGACGTCTAGAGAGGACTAACAGAAGAGAAAGAAGAGAAAGAATGGTAGTACAGAGGCTAATTCTAGTACGCGATGCTCAAGGTACTCTGAGGGACAAAGATAACAACCCGTACAATGCTGCTTGGCAAAGAGTTGATGCTGAAGGGAATGTCATCCCTGATCCTCCTGAGCCACCGCAACAGGAGCAGAACCAGGGTCAAGGACAGGCCCGAGGTAGAGAGATGGTTGTACATGAGAGGACCTTAGCTGACTACAACAGACCGGATGAGTTTCATGCAAACCGGTCAGCTTTGGTGATTCCTGGCTTTGAGAGGAATGATTTTGAGATCAAGACTATCTACTACTCGCTGATGAGACAGAATGCATTCCATGGTCACCCAACAGAGCAGCCTATGGATCACATTGATTCGTTTGAGGACATAGTCACTGGCATGAAGTATGATGGAGTTTGCCAGGATTATCTGTTCCTTAAACTCTTTCCGCACAGTCTCGCTGGAGACGCTGGTGCATGGCTGAAGCAACTGCCACCTGGGCAGTTTGATACTTGGGCAGCCCTGAAGAGTGAGTTCCTGCGTCATTTCTATGATGATGCGCGTTCAGACCAGTCCAGACAGGACATTCTCACATTTTCCCAAGGAGCTGTGGAGCCTTTAAAAGCTGCCTGGATGAGATTCAAGAAGTACCAGCGTGACTACCCACACCATGGATTCACTGAAGTCCAATTGCTTGGTATCTTTTTCAGAGGCATAGATCTGCCATATCAGTCTGCGCTGGATAACTCCAGTAATGCAAACTTCAACACCAGGACTCCTGCACAAGCTAAGCAGTTGATTGAGAACTTAGTAAGCAGCAACAGTTGCAAGACTATGGATGAGAGGAGGAAGAAATCTGGTGGAAGTGTAGAGAATTCAGAGATGGCTGAATTGAGATCTAGGATGGACACAATCTGCAATCTCCTGGCTAATAAGAAGGCTGTCCACTTTGCTCAAGATGTTGAGGTAATTCAGACTGAGGAGGACACTCAGGAAGAAGATGTGAATTACATTGGAGGATCTGGTTTCCAAGGTAACAGGTTTGGTAATCAGCAGGGTAACATGTTCTTCAATGGAGGACAAAAGAGTGCCTTCACAGGCAATCAAAACTCTTTTGGACAGACTAGTGGTTTTCAGAATCCTTTTGGACAAGGTACTCAGAGAACCTATGAATCTTCATCTTATCAGACTCCTCCTGCACCTACATCTCATGAGAGTAGGATGGAAACAATGATGAAACAGCTGATGGAGAGTCAGACTAAGAATGCTGCAGACGTCAACGAGAAGATAGGAACAGTCTATAAGGAGCTGAATGGGAAGTTTGAGTATCTGAGCACACACATGAAGGAGCTTGATGCTAGAGTTGCAAGAACTGCTGGATATGCTCAGAGGGAAGATGGATATCTCCCAGGGCGTACTGATGCTAATCCCAAGTATCAATGCAACGCAGTGACATTGAGAAGTGGTAAGGAGCTGTTACCTGGCCAGAAAAAGCAGCTGAGTGTGGAAGAACTCGTGGAAATGGAAGAGTTGGAAGATGAGATCCATGAAATTCGCAATGCATCGATCGACGCAACCAAGCAACGGTTGATGCAAGGCGATAACGAAGAAACTGTCATAGCGAAGTCACCCAGCAATGATCGACACAACTCCAGTGACGACCGATGCAAGGCGACTGCAGAGGGTTCAAAACCAGAGAAACCGAAATAGTCGACCGAGAGAGTGTACAAGCCTAAGGTACCTTATCCCAAGAATCCCAGAAAAGCTAAGAATGATAGGCAGTATGCAAAGTGGAAGGAGTTCATTAAAAAGGTGAAGGTTGAAGTGCCTTTGATGGACTCCATAGAAACCTCTCCTGTGATGAGGAAATGCCTTAAGGATATGATTTCTGGAAAGTGGTCTGATGAGGAGAGTGTAATGATGATCAATGAGGTTTGTAGTGCAGTGATTCAGGGTAGAATTCCTGAGAAGTTAAAGGATCCATGAAGCTTCGTGTTGGATTGTGCTATCTACAGAGAGAGATTCAAAAGGTCTCTATGTGATCTTGGTTCCAGTGTGAATCTTATGCCCCTCTCAGTTGCTAAAAGGCTCGGGATGACTGACTTTATACCCACTAGGATATCACTAGTTCTGGCAGATAGAACAATCAGGATTCCCGAAGGAGTATTGGAGGATGTGCCTATAATGATTGGCAAATGTGTGATCCCAACTGACTTTGTGGTTCTACAGTATGGACAGGAGCCAAAAGATCCACTGATTCTAGGCAGACCTTTCTTAGCCACAGCTGGTGCTATGATTGACTGTCAAGGAGGTAAAATAGTTCTGAATGTGGGTGATCTGAAGATGAGTTTTGATATGGACAAGCTGGTAAAGAGACCAACCATCGACGGACAGACCTTCTATGTGGACACATTGGGTGATCTAGCTGCAGAGTACTTTTACCAATCACATGCTGAAGACCCACTAGAAAGGGCTTTACTGAGCTCTATATTGGAGCTGGAGTACCTGCAGGACGAGCCAGCAATGTGCTATACAAGACTGATGGATTCTGTTGAAGTAGCAATGCAGGTGGAGGTGTCTGACGCGATGATGCAACGATCGACACTACCTAAGCATCGGTCGTTGCAAGTCGACAGAGACTGGGCCGAGGAAAAAGCTCCGAAATTAGAGCTGAAACAACTTCCATCCGGGCTAAGGTACGCATTTCTTGGACCCAATTCAACTTATCCAGTGATTGTTAATGCTAGTCTGAACAACGCAGAGCTCACTTTACTGCTAAGCAAGCTGCGCAAGCATCACAAAGCTCTTGGCTATTCTCTTGATGACATTTCAGGTATCTCACCGGAGCTGTGCATGCATCGGATACATCTTGAGGATGAGTCTAAGACGTCTGTTGAGCATCAGAGAAGGCTTAATCCTAATATGCAGGAAGTGGTTAAGAAGGAGATTATGAAACTCCTTGATGCTGGGATTATCTATCCTATCTCTGACAGTGATTGGGTGAGTCCAGTCCATGTAGTACCTAAGAAGGGCGGAGTTACAGTTGTGAAGAATGAGAAGAATGAGCTGATCCCTACTAGGACTGTAACAGGACACAGGATGTGCATAGATTACATGAAGCTGAATGCTGCAACTAGGAAGGATCATTTTCCCTTGCCTTTTATTGATCAGATGATAGAGAGGTTAGCCAATCATCCTTATTATTGCTTCCTCGATGGATACTCAGGTTTCTTTCAGATTCCTATCCACCCAGAAGATCAGGGAAAGACCACTTTTACTTGTCCATATGGCACATTTGCTTACCGTAGGATGCCTTTTGGACTCTGTAATGCTCCTGCCACTTTCCAGAGATGCACGATGTCCATATTCACAGATATGATTGAGGACTTTATGGAGGTGTTCATGGATGATTTCTCAGTCTATGGATCATCTTATAATGAATGTTTAGATAATCTGTGCAAGGTGCTGACTAGATGTGAAGAGAAGCACTTGGTCCTCAACTGGGAAAAATGCCATTTCATGGTCAGAGATGGTATTGTTCTTGGACATAAAGTGTCTGAAGCAGGGATCGAAGTGGACCGCGCTAAGATCGAGGTAATGACCAACCTTCAGGCACCTGATTCTGTTAAGTCTATAAGAAGCTTTCTTGGACATGCTGGCTTCTATAGACGGTTCATCAAAGACTTCAGTAAGATTGCTAGGCCGCTAACTGCTTTGCTGTGCAAGGATACCAAATTTGAGTTCACTGCAGACTGTCAGACTGCATTTGAACAGATCAAGCAGGCATTGGTGAGCGCCCCGATAGTTCAGCCACTAGATTGGGATCTACCTTTTGAGGTTATGTGTGATGCAAGTGATTTTGCTGTAGGAGCTGTTCTGGGACAGAAGAAGGACATAAAGCTCCATGCTATCTATTATGCTAGTAGGACACTAGATGATGCACAGAGAAACTATGCAACCGTGGAGAAGGAGTTGTTGGCTGTAGTCTTTGCATTTGAGAAGTTCCGCCCCTATCTTGTTGGCTCCAAGGTGATTGTTCACACTGATCATTCAGCCCTGAAGTATATGATGCAGAAGAAGGATGCTAAGCCTAGACTGTTAAGATGGATTCTGTTGCTTCAGGAGTTTGATATTGAGGTAAGGGACAAGAAGGGAGTGGAGAATGGAGTTGCTGATCATCTTTCAAGGATGATAGTTGAGGAAGACGTGCCTATAAATGATTATTTGCCTGAGGAAAACGTCAACATGATTAGTACAGTTTTTCAGATGGATTTGGGCAGTGAGTTGCAGAACTGTCGGGACAATCGCATTGTGTCGATCGATGCCACATTGGCAACGGTCGATACAAGTATCGGGGAAGCAACGATCGACACATGCGCAAGCAACGGTCGATGCATACCTGATACGAACCGAGAGTCCTTCAGAGTCAGAATTGGGAATTATGACTTCGAAATTGCTGCTGTAGCAACCTCTGACCGACCCTGGTATGCAGATATAGCTAATTACCTTACTGCTGAGACTGAACCAGATGATTTAAAGGGTTATGAAAAGAAAAAGTTCTTTAGGGAGCTTAAAAGATACTACTGGGATGAGCCTTATCTCTATAAGCACTGTTCAGATGGTCTTTACAGGAGATGCATTGCTGAATCTGAAGCCCCAGACATCCTCTTCCACTGTCATGGATCAGATTATGCTGGACATTTTGCTACATTCAAGACTGTGTCTAAGGTTCTGCAAGCAGGTTTCTGGTGGCCTACAATGTTTAGAGACACTCATTCTTTCATCACTCAGTGTGATGCCTGTCAGAGGAGAGGGAAAATCAGCAAGAAGCATGAGATGCCTCAGAATTTCATTCTGGAAGTTGAGGTTTTTGATTGTTGGGGTATAGATTTCATAGGTCCTTTTCCCTCATCCTATGGGAATAAGTTCATCTTGGTTGCTGTAGACTATGTGTCTAAGTGGGTTGAAGCAATATCTAGTCCAACCAATGATTTTTCAATGGTCATTAAGCTGTTTAAGACCATCATATTCCCCAGATTTGGAGTGCCTCGTATAGTGATTAGTGATGGAGGATCTCATTTTATCAATAAGGTCTTCGAGAAGCTGCTAAAGAAGCATGGAGTTCATCACAGAATCGCTACTCCTTATCACCCTCAGACTAGTGGACAAGTTGAGGTTTCTAACATGCAGATTAAAGAGATCCTTGAGAAGACAGTTGGAAAGACAAGAAAAGATTGGGCAGCAAAGTTAGATGATGCATTATGGGCCTACCGGACAGCATTCAAGACACCACTTGGGACCACTCCATTCCATCTGCTATATGGAAAAGCATGTCATCTGCCAGTGGAACTTGAGCACAAAGCAGCATGGGCTGTGAAACAGATAAACTTTGATCTTGAGTCTGCTGCAGAGAGGAGATTGGTACAACTTAATGAGTTGGATGAGATCAGACATTTTGCTTATGAGAACTCAAAGCTGTATAAGGAGAGGACTAAGGCATATCATGATAAGAAGATTGTCTCCAGACAGTTTGAGCCCAATGATCAGGTACTTTTGTATAACTCTCGTTTGCATTTGTTTCCAGGTAAGCTGAAATCAAGGTGGTCTTGTCCCTTCACAATAAAAGAGGTGCGTCCGTATGGAGCTGTCGTTCTAACTGGTAAGGACGGTTATGAATTCACTGTGAATGGACAGCGGGTGAAACATTATTGGGCTAAGGCCGAGATTCCAGGAGGGCATATTCTGCCTCTGGATGATGCACCCTCAACATAAATCTGCTGAAGCGTCAAGCTAATGACCTTAAACAAGCGCTGAGTGGGAGGCAACCCACTGTTTTCGTTTTTGCATTTTGATTTTAGTGTTTTTATAGGATTTTACGCTTGTTTCTGGTTTTGGTGAGTTTTTGTTTGCAGGTCTCGGATTAAATCGCAGTGCGTCGATCGACACACCATTGTGTCGATCGTCACAACACGATCGAAATCGCACTGCAGCGATCGTTGCGGTCCCGAGCAACGATCGATCATACACGAAAAATCTCCTAGCAACGGTCGATGCACTTAGTGCAACGATCGATGCCTGATTGCGACAGAGGTAAAACCCGAGAGAACTTAACCATTCCATAAACAATTTTTTTTTTTTGCCAATCCTTCGCTTGACACTACTGGGGACAGTGTGTCTTAAGTGTGGGGGAGGTTCTACTAACTTCTTTCTTTTGTTTTCTTAGAGTCATTTAAATTTTTTCAAATTTTTTGTTTTATTGAGTCAAAATTTGTTTAAATAAGAAACAATGATTTTTTGAGAAGATTAGTAGCACTTGCAGGAACTTAAGTAACCATTGAGATGAAGCTGCAGATCAATCTCTGACTATTAGAAAACCCATACTGGATCAACCTACTGAGGACACCCACATTACTTCAGGTATCAGAGGATCTTTTACTGACTTCAATTTAATACTGACTTAGATTTTCTCACCTAAGGGCTTGGAATACTTTGTGTCGGATTCCCTTGTTAGTTCTGACACAGCCTGTAAACCTGTCCTATCTAGTTCCCTTCTCCCCTTCCATAAAATAAAAAAAGATAATAAACTGAAGATAAGTTAGTAACTCCGAAGTGGTCATGAGAATAGTAGCAAACACTATTATTTCTTATGCGATCCATGGAATGTGTCCAAAGTACACCCCTTAACGGGAAGAGCACTGATAAAAAAATAAAATGATACCCAATGGGGAAAAATCAGAATGCTAAAGAAGGGAAAAGAGAAGAAAGGGACTAGAGAAAGATAGTATGGTGGTCTAGAGCTGATAAGGTAAGAATCCATGTGCCTTTGATCGATATTCCTTAGGTGAGACCGCACTTAAATACTTGCAGAAATCAGTAGGGAGAATTTGAATGCGTGAATGTGATTGTGGAGTTTACTTAGGATAGTTGCTAAGTGTGGGGGAAGTATATGTTGGTCTTGATGTCTGCAGGTTGATTCTTTCATGTGGATTACTAAGGGGAATCTGAGTGTTACTGCTTCTAGGATGAAAAGAGTTTCTGAAGAGTTTTCAAACCTCTTCACTGCATTTTAGTTCTTTGTTTTGCTTGAGGGCAAGCAAAGGCTAAGTGTGGGGGAGTTGATATATCATGGTTTTTACCGGTTTTATGCCATGATATAGTTGTGTTTTTAGTGTCTTTTGTGTTCTTTTAGAGTCTTTTACAGGTTTAATCAGATTTGGAGCTAATATGGAGATTTTGGAGCATTTTGGGAGTTTTGGAGCATTTTGGCCGAGAGTTTAAACTCACTGTCCGATTTGATGATCATGCATCGATCAACACACCTTTGGTGTCGATCGACACACTAGCGAGATGGGCCGAAATACAACGGTTAATGAAGTTATGAAGATTTGCAGAAAAGCCCAGAAAAGTTCCAGTATTTACACAGAAGCCCCAGCCGAGATTATGCCTATATATTTAGGATTTTGGTGTTTATTTTAGAGACGCTTTCATACTTAAAGCTAAGAGATTTTTAGAGCTTTTGGGGCTGTGATATATCATGGTTTTTACTAGTTTTAGACCATGATATAAGTGTGTTTTAGTGTCTTTTTGTGTTCTTTTAGAGTCTTTTACAGGTATAATCAGGTTTGGAGCATATTTGGTGATTATGGCACTTTTTGGAGATATTTGGAGTGTTTGGCCGAGAGATAGAGTTCACTGTCCGAAACAGAGGAATGCGTCGATCGATGCACTCTAGCATCGATCGTTGCACCAGCGAGATGGGCCGAAACTCGGCGGGTTATGAAGAGTCAAGATATTGCACTCTGATCCAGAAGTTCCTGATATTTACAAAGAAGCCCCTGGCCGAGATTAGACCTATATAATTAAGTTTTTGGTGTTTTATTTACTTACGCTTTCATAATTAAGAGCAGAGGATTTTTAGAGCTTTTGGGGCTGATCTGAACCTTTTACTTCATCTGTATTTGGAGAAGATTTCGAACCCCTTTTATTCTTTATCTTCTATGCAATTTATTCATCATATGATTATGTTTTCATTATCTATGTCTGAGTAGATTCCTTGTTAGGTTTAGGGTTTCTCACATAGGATTTCATGACTTGCTAGACTTGTTTATTTCAGTTAAGGATTCATAACTATATCTGTTCTTCAATCTAATTGTGCTTAAAGCTAGTTCTAACCTGATCAATTAGAATCTAGATCTTAGGTTGCTAAATACGTCACGGAAGTGGGGTTTAGGAATCTGAACTAATTAGGTTGAGCAATTAAACTTCTCGCAAACGAAAGTTTGGTTTAGGATAATTGTGAACATATCAAACTTGGTATTAATGCTAGTTTAATCTGTTAGTTCTCGCAAACGAAAGTTTGGTTTGCTGCACTTAGACTTAGAGAATTATCGCAAAAGAATTTGGTTAATTCTATATCTGTGTTTTAAGTTCTAGAACTGTGCTTAATTAGATCCTTGCTGAATGAACTGTCTGCTTGTCTGATTTCCTGAGAACGCCCTAGACTTAGCGCTCTTAATAACTTGCTTTCACAACCAATAATCTCTGCTTTCTGTTTACTTTCTCGCACTGCTTTTCATTAAATCACATTGCTTTCTTCCTAGTTTAATTTCCTGTTCTTGAGCTATTGAATACGGAGTCCCTGTGGATTCGATACCTATATACTACGACTACTGAACTGTGTACTTGCAGTTAGATATAGGGTTAAAACCTGACACCTATCAAGTTCTTGGCGCCGTTGCCGGGGACTCTTTGAGTCTTCGATAGCTTAGAACCTAGGGTTTTACTAGGATTTTTCGTTTTCTTTTCGTTTTTGTTTTTGTTTTTTTTAGCTACTGATTTTTGTCTGTTTTTCTCTCTGTCGCAGGTACCAATTTCGCACTGCGTCGATCGTTGCACCTTTGCATCGATCGTCACTAGGCGATTCAGAGATTGAAGCGATCATTGCACTGATAGCATCGATCGTTGCAGGACGATTACAGACAGTTTATGCAGACGTAGAATACTAGAAGTAATCCGAACTTGGACTTAGTTAATCTCGATCTTGAAGAACTTGGACGTCTAGAGAGAGCTAACAGAAGAGAAAGAAGAGAAAGGATGGTGCGTGAGCGTTTGATTCTGGTACGTGATGCTGAAGGTTGATATATCATGGTTTTTACTAGTTTTAGACCATGATATAAGTGTGTTTTAGTGTCTTTTTGTGTTCTTTTAGAGTCATTTACATGTATAATTAGGTTTGGAGCATACTTGGTGATTATGGTACTTTTTGGAGATTTTTGGAGTGTTTGGCCGAGAGATAGAGTTCACTGTCCGAAACAGAGGAATGCGTCGATCGTTGCACTCTAGCATCGATCGTTGCACCAGCGAGATGGGCCAAAACTCGGCGGTTTAATGAAGTCAAGATATTGCACTCTGATCCAGAAGTTCCTGATATTTACAAAGAAGCCCTTGGCCGAGATTATACCTATATAATTAAGTTTTTGGTGTTTTAATTAGATACGCTTTCATAATTAAGAGCAGAGGATTTTTAGAGCTTTTGGGGCTGATCTGAACCTTTACTTCATCTGTATTTGGAGAAGATTTCGAACCCCTTTTATTCTTTATCTTCTATGCAATTTATTCATCATATGATTATGTTTTCATTATCTATGTCTGAGTAGATTCCTTGTTAGATTTAGGGTTTCTCACATAGGATTTCATGACTTGTTAGACTTGTTTAATTCAGTTAAGGATTCATAACTATATCTGTTCTTCAATCTAATTGTGCTTAAAGCTAGTTCTAACCTGATCAATTAGAATCTAGATCTTAGGTTGCTAAATACGTCATGGAAGTGAGGTTTAGGAATCTGAACTGATTAGGTTGAGCAATTAAACTTCTCGCAAACGAAAGTTTGGTTTAGGATAATTGTGAACATATCAAACTCGGGATTAATGCTAGTTTAATCTGTTAGTTCTCGCAAACGAAAGTTTGGTTTGCTGCACTTAGACTTAGAGAATTATCGCAAAGGAATTTGGTTAATTCTATATCTGTTTTTTGAGTTCTAGAACTGTGCTTAATTAGATCCTTGCTGAATGAACTGTCTGCTTGTCTGATTTCCTGAGAACGCCCTGGACTTAGCGCTTTTAATAACTTGCTTTCACAACCAACAATCTCTGCTTTCTGTTTACTTTCTTGCATTGCTTTTAATTCAATCACATTGCTTTCTTCCTAGTTTAATTTCCTGTTCTTGAGCTATTGAATACGGAGTCCCTGTGGATTCGATACCTATATACTACGACTACTGAACTGTGCACTTGCAGTTAGATATAGGATAAAACCTGACACCTATCAAGTTTTTGGCGCCGTTGCCGGGGACTCTTTGAGTCTTCGATAGCTTAGAACTTAGGGTTTTACTAGGATTTTTCGTTTTCTTTTCGTTTTTATTTTTGTTTTTTTAGTTGCTGATTTTCTCTGTTTTTCTCTCTGTCGCAGGTACTAATATCGCACTGCGTCGATCGTTGCACTCTAGCATCGATCGTCACTAGGCGATTCAGAGATTGAAACGATCGTTGCACTGATAGCATCGATCGTTGCCGGACGATTACAGACAGTTTATGCAGACGCAGAAAACTAGAAGTAATCCGAACTTGGACTTAGTTAATCTCGATCTTGAAGAACTTGGACATTTAGAGAGAACCAACATAAGAGAGAGAATAGAAAGGATGGTGCTAGAACGTCTGATCTTGACACCAGATGCTGAAGGTACCCTGAGGGACCGAGATAACAACCCGTACAATGCTGCTGGGCATCAGGTTGATGCTGAAGGGAATGTCATCCCTGATCCTCCTGAGCAACAGCAACAGGAGCAGAACCAGGGTCAAGGACAGGCCCAAGGTAGAGAGATGGTTGTACATGAGAGGACTTTAGCTGACTACAACAGACCGGATGAGTTTCATAGAAACCGGTCAGCTTTAGTGCTTCCTGCTTTTGAGAGGAATGATTTTGAGATCAAAACCATCTACTACTCGCTGATGAGACAGAATGCGTTTCATGGTTACCCAACGGAGCAACCTATGGATCACATTGATTCGTTTGAGGACGTAGTCACTGGCATGAAGTATGATGGAGTGTGCCCGGACTATCTGTTCCTTAAGCTCTTTCCGCACAGTCTTGCTGGAGACGCTAGTGCATGGCTGAAGCAGTTAGCGCCTGCTCAGTATACTACTTGGGCAGCTTTAAAGAGTGAGTTCCTGCGTCACTTCTATGATGATGCGCGCTCAGACCAGTCCAGACAGAACATACTCACCTTTTCACAAGGAGTTGTGGAGCCTTTAAAGACTGCCTGGATGAGATTTAAGCAGTATCAGCGTGACTGCCCACACCATGGATTCACTGAGGTTCAGTTGATTGGCATCTTCTTCAGAGGCATAGATCTTCCATATCAGACTGTGCTGGACAATTCCAGTAATGCTAACTTCAACACCAGGACTCCTACACAAGCTAAGCAGTTGATTGAGAATCTAATAGGCTGCAACAGCTGCAAGACTATGGATGAGAGGAGGAAGAAATCTGGTGGAAGTGTAGAGAATTCTGACATAGTTGATATTAGATCTAGGCTGGACACAGTTTGCAATCTCCTAGCAGGTAAGAAAGCTGTCCATTTTGCCCAAGATGTAGAGGTAATTCAAACTGAGGAGGACACTCAGCAGGAAGATGTGAATTACATAGGAGGTTCTGGATTCCAAGGTAATAGATTTGGTAATCAACAGGGAAACAGATTCTTCAATGGAGGACAGAAAAGTGCTTTCAACAGCAACTCATCTAATTCTGGACAGACTAGTGGTTTTCAGAAGACCTTTGGACAAGGTACTCAGAGAACCTATGGGTCTTCATCTTATCAGACTCCTCCTGCACCTACAGCTCATGAGAGCAGAATGGAAGCTATGATGGAACAAATAATGGAGAGTCAGACCAAGATTTCTGTGGACTGCAACAAGAAGTTAGATGCTGTCTATGAAGACCTCAATGGGAAGTTTGAGTCCCTGAACACTCACATGAAGCAGTTGGATACTCAGGTAAACCAGATTTCCAGCTCAATAAAGGGAAAAGGGCTAGCAGACACTCATATTAAGGCCTGGTCTGTGTACGTTAATGATGGATCTCACCTAGGTGAAAAATTTGGGCTAAGTACAGCTGAATTAGTGAAGGAAGGAGAAATCCCGGATTTTGGTGAAAAACTCTCGGGTGGAAATTGCAGAGCTGCAACGATCGACACACACCTAGTGTCGATCGATGCACGTCGGGAACAGACAGATTCGCTGAGTGATGATGGTATTGATGCATACTTGGAGCTTGATAGCATATTCCCTGGAGTCTCTGAGATCTCTCAACAGGAGATTTATGCGCAGATTGTTAGACAACACTCCTCAGTGTCTGAAGTGATTAGGCAGGAAATTGAAGAGCTTAAGAAGCTAGAGGAGATTGGTGAAGAATTGGAAGAAATTCCAACTTCTGATGATCCACCTTATCATCCATGCGTGCAGAGGTATTTGAACAAGATGCTGCCTCTAGATGAAGAGCTGAGAGACTGGGTGGTTATAGTTCCTCAGCATATTGGTGATGTTCTGTTAAACAAGATCCCGAAGAAACTGCCTGACCCTGGAATCTTTGTGCTTGATTGTTCAATCTTGAGGACAGTTTTAGACACTCTCTTTGTGATCTAGGAGCTGCTGGAAGTATGATGCCTTATTCCTGTGGCAGAGAAGTTGGGGATGCTGGATTTTTCTCCCACTAGGACCTCTCTTGTCCTAGCTGATCAGTCTATACGAGTTCCGGAAGGACTCTTAAAGGACATTCCAGTGAGAGTTGGAAACTACTTAGTTCTGACAGACTTCCTTGTGCTGAAGTATGACTGCGATCCTGATGAAGCATTGCTGCTTGGAAGACCATTCTTGGCTACAACAGGTGCTGTGATTGATGTTAGACAGAGTCTAATAGACCTCCACCTGGGAGATGAGCCGGTGCGATATGAGATGGAGAAGCTGCGAAAGCCACTGATAGATGGGCAGACATTCACAATCATGGATGAAGATGATGAGCAGCCTGATGACAATGTGATTATAGATCCTGGAGCACATTTTACTCCATCTTTTCTTGGACATGAGCATTCTGCAACAGCCTACTCGCCACCTTGGATGAGGAGACTTGGACAGAGACAGAAAAAGTCTCTGTTGGGATCTCCTGGTGCCTGAAAAATCTTGTCCGTCCGGTCAAGCTATTGACCTTAAACAAGCGCTGGGTGGGAGGCAACCCACCATTAGGTACTGGTGTTTTTCTACTTAATTTTTGGTGTTTTTGTTAGGATTTTACGTTTGTTTTTGTTTCTGGTGAGTTTATGATTGCAGGTCTCGGACGAAGTCGCAGTGCGTCGATCGACGCACTTCCGTGTCGATCGTCACAACACGATCGGAATCGCATTGCAGCGATCGTTGCAGTCCTGAGCAACGATCGACCATACACGAAAATCGCCAAGTAACGGTCGATGCACTTAGTGCAACGATCGATGCATGAGCGACAGAGGTAAACCCGACAGAACTCAACAGAACTTTAACAATTTTTATTTTCTTTTTACCGATCCTTCGCTTGACACTACTGGGGACAGTGTGTCTTAAGTGTGGGGGAGGTGCTACTGACTTATATCTTTCTGTTTTCTTAAGAGTCAGTCCATTTTTTTAAATTTTTTTGTTTTATTGAGTCAAAATTGTTTAAGTAAGAAACTATGATTTTCTGAGAAGATTTACAAGACTTGCAGGAACTTAAGTAACCATTGGGATGAAGTTGCAGGATCTATCTCTGACTATTAGAAAACCCAGACACAGATCAACCTACCGGGAACACCCACATCACTTCAGGTATCAGAGGATCCTTTTACTGACTTCAATTTAATATTGACTTAGATTTCTCACCTAAGGGCTTGGCATACTTTGTGTCAGATTCCCTGTTAGTTCTGACACAGCCTGTCAACCTATCCTATTTAGTTCCCTTCTCCCCTTCTATAAAGTAAAAAAAAATGAATAAACTGAGGATGAGTTAGTAACTCCGAAGTGGTCATGAGAATAGTAGCAAACACTATTATCCCTTATGCATCCATGGAATGTGTCCAAAGTACACCCCATAACGGGAAGAACACTGATAAAAAAAAAATGATACCCAATGTGGGAAAAATCAGTTGTTAAGGAAGGGAAAGAGAAGAAAGGGACTAGAGAAAGATAGTATGGTGGTCTAGAGCTGATAAGATAAGAATCCATGTGCCCTTTGATCGATACTCCTTAGGTGAGACCGCACTTAAATACTTGCAGAAGTCAGTAGGGAGAATTTGAATGCTTGAATGTGATTGTGGAGTTTACTTAGGACAGTTGCTAAGTGTGGGGGAAGTACATGTTGGTCTTGATATCCTGTGATTGATTCTTTCAGTGGTTTACTAAGGGGAATCTGAGTATTGTAGCTTCTAGGATGAAATGAGTTTCTGAAGAGTTTTCAAACCTCTTCACCAAACTTTAGTTCTCTGTTTTGCTTGAGGGCAAGCAAAGGCTAAGTGTGGGGGAGTTGATATATCATGGTTTTTACTAGTTTTAGACCATGATATAAGTCTGTTTTAGTGTCTTTTTGTGTTCTTTTAGAGTCTTTTACATGTATAATCAGGTTTGGAGCATATTTGGTGATTATGGCACTTTTTGGAGATATTTGGAGTGTTTGGCCGAGAGATAGAGTTCACTGTCCGAAACAGAGGAATGCGTCGATCGATGCACTCTAGCATCGATCGTTGCACCAGCGAGATGGGCCGAAACTCGGCGGTTTATGAAGAGTCAAGATATTGCACTCTGATCCAGAAGTTCCTGATATTTACAAAGAAGCCCCTGGCCGAGATTAGACCTATATAATTAAGTTTTTGGTGTTTTATTTACTTACGCTTTCATAATTAAGAGCAGAGGATTTTTAGAGCTTTTGGGGCTGATCTGAACCTCATATGTATTTGAAGAAGATTTCGAACCCCTTTTATTCTTTATCTTCTATGCAATTTATTCATCATATGATTATGTTTTCATTATCTATGTCTGAGTAGATTCCTTGTTAGGTTTAGGGTTTCTCACATAGGATTTCATGACTTGCTAGACTTGTTTATTTCAGTTAAGGATTCATAACTATATCTGTTCTTCAATCTAATTGTGCTTAAAGCTAGTTCTAACCTGATCAATTAGAATCTAGATCTTAGGTTGCTAAATACGTCACGGAAGTGGGGTTTAGGAATCTGAACTAATTAGGTTGAGCAATTAAACTTCTCGCAAACGAAAGTTTGGTTTAGGATAATTGTGAACATATCAAACTTGGTATTAATGCTATTTTAATCTGTTAGTTCTCGCAAACGAAAGTTTGGTTTGCTGCACTTAGACTTAGAGAATTATCGCAAAGGAATTTGGTTAATTCTATATCTGTGTTTTGAGTTCTAGAACTGTGCTTAATTAGATCCTTGCTGAATGACCTGTCTGCTTGTCTGATTTCCTGAGAACGCCCTAGACTTAGCGCTCTTAATAACTTGCTTTCACAACCAATAATCTCTGCTTTCTGTTTACTTTCTCGCACTGCTTTTCATTAAATCACATTGCTTTCTTCCTAGTTTAATTTCCTGTTCTTGAGCTATTGAATACGGAGTCCCTGTGGATTCGATACCTATATACTACGACTACTGAACTGTGCACTTGCAGTTAGATATAGGGTTAAAACCTGACACCTATCAGGCTGATCTAATCCTGTACTTCATCTATTTTGGAGAAGATTTTGAACCCCTTTATCTATTTAATTTCTTATATGCAATCTATTATTTCTATGATTTCTGTTTCATTAATCATGTCTGAGTAGATTCATAGTTAAGTTTAGGGTTTCTCATTAAAGATTTGATGACTTGCTAGACTTGTTTAATTCAGTTAAGGATTCACATGATTAGAATGTTCTTCAAACTAAATTGTGCTTAATGCTAGTTCTAACCTGATCAATTAGAATCTAGATCTTAGGTTGCTAAATACGACACGAGAGTGTGGTTTAGAATCTGAACTATTTAGGTTGAGCAATTAAATTATTCGCAAAGAGATTTGGTTTAGTTTAATTGTGAACATATCGAACTTGAAATTAATGCTGGTTTAATCTGTTAGTAATTGCAAAGAGATTTGGATTACTGCACTTAGACTTAGAGGATTTTCGCAAAGAGATTTGGTTAATTCTAATTCCGTGATTTGAGTTCTAGAACTGAGTTTAATTTGATCCTGACTGATTAACTTGTCTGCTTGTCTGATTTTCTGAGAATTCCCTAGACTTAGCGCTTTTAGTTTATTGCTTTCACAACAAATTCCTGCTACTGATTTACTTTATTGCCTTGCTTTTATTTCATTCACCACCTGCTTTATTCTTAGTATTAATCTCTATGGTTTCTATTCTATCGAGACCAGAGTCTCTGTGGATTCGATACCCCATATACTACATTGACATTACTGTGTACTTGCAGTTAGTATATGGATTAATTCTTGACCTATCAGCTTCCTTGCTTGCAAACTCGCCTGATTTACTTTCCTGCATTGCTTTTTAGTTTCTCATTACATTTATTTGCTTTCTCCTAGTTTAATCTTTTCTGTTCTAAATCTATCGTTGACCAGAGTCCCTATGGATTCGATACCCTAAGTACTACAACTACATCACTGTGCACTTGCAGTTAGAATAGGGATTAAAACTCGACCTATCAAGTTTTTGGCGCCGTTGCCGGGGTACTCTTAGAGTCTTCGATAGCTTCGAACTTAGGGTTTTTACTAGGATTTTTATTTTTTATTTTTTGTTTACTGATTTTTCTTCTCTATTTTCCCTCTGTCGCAGGTTTCAAAATCGCATAACCGTTGCACTTCTTGTGTCGATCGACACTAGGCGATTGGAGTTGAATTGATCGTTGCACTGTTAGCATCGATCGTTGCTTGGCGATTACAGGCGGTTTATGCAGACGCGTGATACCAGAAGTAATCCAAACACTAATCTCGTAAACCTCCAACTTGAAGAGCTTGCTAGAGTATAGAGGACCAACAGAAGAGTTAGAAGAACAAGGATGATTGTTGAACGTGTGATCGTAAAGCCTGATGCTCATGGTACCCTCAGGGACCGACAAAACAATCCTTACAATGCTGCTGGAGAACCGATAGATGCTGAAGGGAATGTCATCCCTGATCCTCCAGAGCAACCACAGCCGCAACAGGAGCAGAACCAAGGTCAAGGACAAGGCCAAGGTAGACAGATGGTTGTCCATGAGAGGACTTTAGCTGACTATAACCGTCCGAATGAGTTCCATGCTAACCGGTCAGCTCTTGTACTCCCTGAATTTGAGAGGAATGATTTTGAAATCAAAACCGTCTACTACTCTCTCCTGAGGTAGAAAGCCTTCCATGGCTCTCCAAGCGAGCAGCCGATGGATCACATAGATGAGTTTGAAGGCATAGTTACTGGAATAAAGTACGATGGAGTTAACCAGGACTATCTGTTCCTCAAGCTTTTCCCATACTCTCTGGCTGGAGATGCTGCAGCTTGGCTGAAACGGCTTCCATCTGGGACGTTTGTTACTTGGGCCGCTCTGAAGAGTGAGTTCCTGCGTCATTTCTATGATGATGCCCGTTCTGATCAGTCAAGACAGGACATTCTCACCTTCACCCAAGGTCCAACAGAGCCTCTTAAGACAGCCCGTATGAGGTTTAAGAAGTACCAACGTGACTGCCCGCACCATGGATTCACTGAGTTAACACTTTTAGGCATCTGCTTTAGAGGAATAGATCTTCCATATCAGACTGCGTTGGACAACTCTAGCAATGCCAACTTCAACACTAGGACTCCTGCTCAAGCTAAGCAGCTGATAGATAATCTGGTAAGCAGTAATAGCTGCAAGACCACTGATGAGAGAAGGAAGAAGTCCGGTGGAAAGATTGAGAATTCTGAGATAGCTGATATTAGATCTAAGTTGGACACTATTTGCAATCTTCTAGATGGGAAGAAAGATGTCCACTTTGCTCAAGAGGTTGAGATGATCAATGATGAGGAAGAAGAGCAGGAAGAGGATGTGAATTACATTGGAGGATCTGGTTTCCAAGGAAACAGGTTTGGTAATCAGTCTGGTAACAGGTTCTTCAATGGAGGATAGAAGAGTGCTTTCAACAGCAACCAAAACTCTTCTGCATTTGGACAGACGAGTGGATTTCAGAAACCTTTCCAGCAAAGTAATCAGAGAACCTATGGATCTTCTTCTTACCAAGCACCTCCTGTAGCTACTACCCATGAAAGTAAGATGGAGGCTATGTTGGAACATCTGCTGGAAGGACATACCAAGATTGCTGTGGATTGCAACAAGAAGTTGGATGTTGTTTATGGGGATCTCAATGGGAAGTTTGAGTCTCTAAACACTCATGTGAAGCAATTGGACACTCATGTGAGCCAAATTTCAAACTCTATCAAGGGAAAAGGTGTTGTAGACACCCATATTAAGGCCTGGTCAGTGTACATTGATGATGGATCACATCTAGTTGAAAGATTTGAGCTAAGTACAGCTGAAGTGGTAGAAGAAGGTGAAATTTCGAATTTTGAGGAAAATCTCTCGGGTAGAATCTGTGAAAATTTGACTGCATCGATCGATGCACCCTTAACGTCGATCGTTGCAAGGCGTGGACAGACAGATTCGCAGGATTCTTATGACATTGATGCAGATTCAGAGCTTAACCGCTTATTCCCTGGAGTGTCTGAGATAACTCAACATGAGATTTATGCACAATCTATTCGCTTATATCCTAAGGTGTCTGAAGTGATTAAACAAGAAATTGATGAGCTTAAGGAGCTAGAGAAGATTGGTGAAGAGTTTGAAGAAATTCCACCGTTTGATGATCCACATTATCACCCTTGTGTGCAGAGATACTTGGGTAAGATGTTGCCTTTGGATGAGGAGCTGAAGGATTAGGTTATAGTTGTTCCTCAACATATAAGTGATGTGCTTTTGACCAAGGTTCCTAAGAAGCTACCTGATCCTGGGATTTTTGTGCTGAGTTGTTCTATCTTCGAGGATGGTTTTAAGCGCTCTCTATGTGATTTAGGAGCTGGTGGAAGTCTTATGCCATACTCTGTGGCAGAGAAGCTGGGTATGATGGATTTTAGACCCACTAGGACCTCTCTTGTCCTAGCTGATCAGTCAATAAGGATTCCGGAAGGAGTTCTTGAGGACATCCCGGTGAGAGTTGAAAACTACTTGGTTCCAACATATTTCTTAGTTCTTAAGTACCACAGTGAGCAGGATGATGCTTTGATATTAGGTAGACCATTCTTGGCTACAGCAAGAGCAGTAATAGATGTGAGACACAGTCTGATAAATCTCCATCTGGGAGATGAGCCGCTGAGCTTTGAGATGGACAAGCTGCGCAAGCCACTGATTGCTGGGCAGACCTTCACCATTATGGATGGAGATGAAGAGCAGTCAAGTCACATTACGGTTTTGGATCCTAGGGAGCATTTCACCACTTCTTTTCTTGGACGCGTTCATACTGATAAAGCTTACTCTCCGCCATGGATGAGGAGACTTGCACAGAGACAATCAAAGCCTCTGTCAGGATCTCACGGTGTCTGATTCTTGTTCGTCCGGTCAAGCTAATGACCTTAAACAAGCGCTGAGTGGGAGGCAACCCACTGTTAGGATTTAGTATTTTTCTTTCTTATTTTTGGTGTTTTTCTTAGGAACTTACGTTTTGATTTTGTTTTGCTAAGTTTTTCGATACAGAACCTGTCTGGAGATGTGTGACGATCGTTGCTATATGTGCAACGGTCGTTGCAGGGAGATTTGACGAAGAGATGGGATCGCCTTGTGACGATCGTTGCGGTCCTGTGCAACGGTCGTTGCAAACGGTTTAATTGCAAAATTAAGGTACGCGTGCTAAACCGGAATCAATTCGGTTCAACAGCATCGATCGTTGCTCATCAACAACGATCGTTGCACCCACGACCCAGGTAAGTGCCTTAAACCCTTTTCTCCTCTCTTCTTCCCCATTTCCGCCGTCCGTACAACCGCGATTCACCTACCCTAAATCTCCCAAATCTTCATCGTTTTCTCTGATTCAAGGCTTGATTTTACTTGTTTTAACATCCTCTATCTATTTCTCTTACCAAATTGCAGTGAATCCAAGGTAATATGCCTCAATTTCATGATTTTCAGATTCGTTTTTAGGGTTTTAGAAATTGAGAATTTTGGCTTGAAATTGATGATCCCATGCTATATAGACCTGATTTAGGATGATTGGTGATGGATTGTTGTTGTTGGTGTAGTTTTAGAACAGATTTAAAAACGATTTTGAGGATTCATTGTCGGCTGTGAAATTGCCCTGCATCGATCGTTGCACAGGGATATTCTGCCGAGACTAATATTGTTCTATTTTCTTGAATGCAGATGCCTCCTCGACAATCCCGTAAGCGTAGAACTACCGCAGCAGCAACTTCAGCTCATCATGCTCCGCCACCTGAGTGGTTCCATCGAGACTCGGATCCACCTGTAGATTATCAGAGAGATCAGCCAGCAATACAACTACCTTGGCCTAGAGCAGATCAGCTATTGATTCCGACGGGTAGAGTGTGGGGTAATAATATTGCTGAGCTCCTTAAGACTGATGAGTTCACAGAGAGGCCATTGCTTAACCAGTGGGACGAGTATGACACATTGTTGTACAATGGTTGGTGTGTCATGACGCTTAATCCAACCAAGTTTGCAGATTACTCAACTTGCAGGAGTCTGGGGATAGATGAGCAGGTTCTTGCACTGTGTAGGGGCATTGGTCTGGGGACAATGCCAATGCAGCCTTACGAGATGTACCTAGAGTTGGTAAGACAGCTGCTCGCCACTTGCAGAGTGATATACCCTACACCAGACAGCAGGAAGGCTTCAGGAGGTTTCTTTACCTTCTCGATATCTGTAGGATTTATGGATTCAGCACTGAGCCGCAGCGCATTGGTATATTACTTGAGTGGGATGTGGATGAAGCTCAGTATTTCTGGGAGTGTATCGGCTCTGGTCGGTACAACTCGAGGACCACACCAGTGATTCAGGTTAGGTATCCGGTTCTTAGATACATCTTGCGCATCTTGGGATCTACTCTGTTGTGCAAGTTTGAGGCCAACAAGATGCGTAAGAACGAGATTGAGATGCTGTTTATTGGGCTGAGGGACCAGTTTGAGGATACAGTTCTGAGAGATCCCACTAAGGGACTCAACTTGGGAGCTGTTTTTGCTGATCATCTATGCGAGCTGCAGAAGAAGCCATTTGATGGCGTGGGCACTGAGAGAGTAGGGAGTCTGCTTACTCCCATTTTCAGACATTGCAGGATTCCCTTAGAGGGAACGGAGCGTAATGACAGCTTGGAGTTCCTTGATTTCAGCCATCTGCAGAGTGCTACGTGGCTGAAGGAGGGACGAGTATGGGTCTACTACGACCCTGCCATGGTGAAGTGTGGTGTGGATCTTCCTGCTCCTGGTCTTACACAGATTGATACGCTGGATGCTTTGAGGTTTCAGCCTCCTGAGAGTGAGCAGCGCATAGTCCCTTCTATGGCTCATCCGCTGGGAGAGCCTTCTACACGAGCTTCTACCTCCTCTGCGCCTGCGCCTGCACCTGCTGCCCCTGTCGATGACATTGGACCTTTTCCCGAGCCTACGAGGCCTTATGGTGATATGTCTGAGGCAGAGTGGAGAGAGCGCTCAGATGGTATTCTACGAGTCGTCTGGAACTTCATGCGTACCTGCACATGCAGGAGACAGCCACAGATACACCATCCATGACCTTCACGACGCAGGCGACGCTCTCCGACTCCAGGATCTTTGAGTGGTACTGATCGTATTGATGGGATGGAGGATGAGTGATTGAGTATTGGCATCTCTAGACTACGGTTCTTGTATTCACTTTTTCTTTTCTTTTGCACTTTTTCTTTTGTTTTCTAGGATTTATTATGTTTGGATGATGTTTTCATGTTTAGACTACTAGTTGCTTTGATTTTTTCTGTTTTCAGTGTTTTTCAGCCTGCAGGTTCGAAAATTTGGATGTTCTTACAGACTAACCTGCTAACTTGCTGACTGATCCGAGAAATCGCAGTGCGTCGAGGCACAACACGAAAGAAATCGCATTGCATCGATCGTTGCGGTCCTGAGCAACGATCGACACACGACGAAATATCGCCTAGCAACGGTTGATGCATTTATGCAACGATCGATACCTGTGCGACAGAGGTAAAAGTCAGACAGAACTCAACACATCCATTAACATTTTTTCTTTTCTTTTTGCCAACCCTTAGCTTGACACCACTGGGGACAGTGTGTCTTAAGTGTGGGGGAGGTGCTACTGACTTTATCTTTCTGTTTTCTTAGAGTCAATCCGTTTTTCAAAAAAAATTTGTTTTATTGAGTCAAAACCAGTTTAAGTAGGAAACAATGAATTTTGGAGGAGTTAACAATATCTTGCAGGAACTTAAGTAACCATTGGGATGAAGTTGCAGGATCTATCTATGACTATTAGAAAACCCCATCACAGATCAACCTACTGAGGACACCCACATCACTTCAGGTATCAGAAGATCCTTTTACTGACTTCACCTTAATACTGACTTAATTTTCTCACCTAAGGGCTTGGTATACCTTGTGTCGGATTCCCTTGTTAGTTCTGACACAGCCTGTAAACCTGTCCTATTTGGTTCCCTTCTCCCCTTCCATAAAAAAAAAGAATGATAAACTGAGGATGAGTTAGTAACTCCGAAGTGGTCATGAGAATAGTAGCAAACACTATTATCCCTTATGCATCCATGGAATGTGTCCAAAGTACACCCCATAACGGGAAGAACACTGATAAAAAAAAAAAATGATATCCAATGTGGGAAAAATCAGTTGTTAAGGAAGGGAAAGAGAAGAAAGGGACTAGAGAAAGATAGTATGGTGGTCTAGAGCTGATAAGGTAAGAATCCATGTGCCCTTTGATCGATACTCCTTAGGTGAGACCGCACTTAAATACTTGCAGAAGTCAGTAGGGAGAATTTGAATGCTTGAATGTGATTGTGGAGTTTACTTAGGACAGTTGCTAAGTGTGGGGGAAGTACATGTTGGTCTTGATATCCTGTGATTGATTCTTTCAGTGGTTTACTAAGGGGAATCTGAGTGTTGTTGCTTCTAGGACAAAAAGAGTTTTTGAAAGTTTTCAAACCTCTTCACCATGTTTTAGTTCTTTATTTTGCTTGAGGGCAAGCAAAGGCTAAGTGTGGGGGAGTTGATATATCATGGTTTTTACCGGTTTTATGCAATGATATAAGTATGTTTTGGTGTCTTTTGGTGTTCTTTTAGAGTCCTTTGCAGGTTTTATTAGGTACACGTACGTTTGGAGCAAAAGTGGAGATTATGGAGCTAATTGGAGCACTTTGTAGATTTGACCCGAGAGACTGTGTTCACTGTCCGAAATAGAGTACTGTGTCGATCATTGTACACCTGCATCGATCGATGCACAGCGAGTTGGGCCAGACTCTCGGCGGTTTAATGAAAATTTCTAATATTGCAAAGATGCCCAGAAGTTCCAGATATTTACACAGAAGCCCCAAGTCGTGTTTTAGCTATTTAATTAGGTTTTAGCTTCAGTTTTACATACGCTATCATAACTTAGAGCAGAGAGTTTTTAGAGCTTTTGGGGCTGATCTGATCCTGTACTACATTCGTTTTGGAGAAGTTTTCGAACCCCTTTTATATTCAAATCTCTTTTATGATTTCTATTAATTCATTGATTATGTTTACATCATCTATGTCTGAGTAGTTTCATAGTTAGGTTTAGGGTTTCTCATAGGGATTTCATGACTTGCTAGATATAATTAATTCAGTTAAGGATTCACATCAATAGATGTTCTTCAAACTAAATTGTGTTTAATGCTAGTTCTAATCTGATCAATTAGAATCTAGATCTTAGGTTGCTAAATACGACACGACAGTGTGGTTTAGAATCTGAACTATTTAGGTTGAGCAAACTAATTACTCGCAAAGGAATTTGGTTTAATTAGATTGTGAACATATCAAACTTGGAATTAAAGCTGGTTTAATCTGTTAGTAATTGCAAAGGAATTTGGATTGCTGCACTTAGACTTAGAGAATTCTCGCAAAGGAATTTGGTTAATTCTATATCTGTGTTTTGAGTCCTAGAACTGTGTTTAATTAGATCCTGACTGAATGATTTATCTGCTTGTCTGATTTCCTGAGAACGCCCTAGACTTATGGCGGTTTCAACAGAGACTTTGAATATCTCTGTGAATATCTCTTCATCCAAGGTGGTGTATAGGCTTTCAGATCATGAGGTTTCCCAAGGAATGAATAAACAGAATCAGGGCGGGAGCGAAGCTTGGGTGGGGTACTGCGTTTTCCTGCATTCAAAGCAATGCGGTTAGGAGGTTTCAGCTAGATGATTTGTGCCTTACCTTTTGTGGAGATCTGATGTTTGGGGCTTTCTGCTTATGAGCAGTTGCAGGCATTGAAGATGTTAGAGCAGGTTCAAGAGGAACCGCCATCTTCTCTTCTCCAATAGGAACCTCTGGTTTCATCTCAACACTGAAGCTCTGTCCATCAATGGTAAATTTCTGTAGCTTATCCATCTTGAACCTTAATGTCTCATCTCCCAGGTGGAGATCAATTTGACCATGTTTCACATTAATCACAGCTCCAGCAGTAGCTAAGAAAGATCTACCAAGTAGCAGAGGATCATCAGGCTCAATTTCATACTTCAGCACCACAAAGTCCGTTGGAATTAAGTAGTTCCCAACTCTGACAGGAATATCCTCAAGAACTCCTTCCGGATATCGCTTTGAACGATCAGCTAGGATAAGAGAGATCCTAGTAGGCTGGAATTCCATCTTTCCCAATCTCACAGCTACTGAGTACGGCATTAGATTCACACAGGATCCTAAGTCACACAGAGAACGTTTGAATATGTCCTTAGAGATTGAACAATCTAACACAAAGGCTCCTGGATCTGGAAGCTTCTCTGTAATCTCAATCAGCTTCTTTTCCATCACTTTCATGTGGTTAGCCGCTTCTAGCTCTTGTTTAGAAGGTTTAGGAACCTTAGGATACGACACAGAGGGCTTATAAACTCGTTCTGGGACTGTTGCAGGTTTCTGGTCTCTTCTGCGATCTGTGTCGATCGATGCATAGGGTGTGTCGATCGACACAAGGCGATTATGTTTAATTCCATCAGACGGATCGGGGTTGCATCGATCGACATCAAGTGTGTGTCGATCGATGAATGTCTCAAACATACAATATTCATCCAGAAAATCCGAGATTATGCTCTCTTCTTCACCTAGCAACTCAATCTCATCTCTTAAGGTCACGGCACTGACGTATTGCTTCCGTTCAGCTTTCCCAGCTTCATCTTGCCTTTGTATTGCTCCAGCTGTTTGTTGAACTCGGACATCTAGCTTCTTCACATGTGTGCTCAAAAATTTAAACTTCCCATTCAGATTTTCATGCATAACATCCAACTTTCTGTCGAAGTCTACAACAGTCTTAGTCTGATCCTCTTGCAACTGCTCCATCATGGATTCCATCTTGCTCTTATAAGCATTAGCAGCAGGAGGTGTCTGATAAGAAGATGATCCATAGGTTCTTTGATAAGAATTACCTTGCTGGTTTCCAAACCTGTTTCCTTGGAATCCAGAGCCACTGATGCAGTTCAAATCTTCTTCCTGCTTCTCTAATAACTGCTCCATCATACTTATCAGCTTATCAGACTGCTTATTTTGAGGAGGAAAGGGCTGATATGATGGAGATTCATAATCTCTGGTGAATGAATAGGAACCATAGTCTCTGCTAGACCAAAGATGTGGAAGAATCAGAGAGAGAGGTTTTGAGAGAGAGATCAAAAAATGCGGCTGCCGGGGAGAAGAAAAAATCGCAGGGGTATTAATCCCTTAGGTTTTTCAAATCCTTAATCTCTCATTAATGGGCCCAAGTCATTTGACTAATGGCTCATTAATCATTTGGGCCCAAGACACAAATCAGGCAAAAGCCTGCATTTTGTCTGGCCCAATTCTCTGATCCAATACAGTAAATGCCACTGCATCTTACCGTATTAATTCCATTTTAACTTTCCCGTTAGCTATGGTGTGTGACCCTTCGGGATCATACAATACTGGTAATAAGTCCTAAACTCATAGATCATGAGCGGACTCTAGCAAGCCATCATGATCACCCAGTATTTATGACTTATGTCTGATCTCGACGCTTATCATACTTTCTAGAGATAGTACGGTAGATTTCAGGACATTCCCAACAATCTCCCACTTGTACTGGAATCCTACACAGGACATTCCCAACAATCTTCTGATTGTACTGGAATCCTACATTCCCTAATCCTTTTGTCTCAATATCTCGATCTGGCATAAGGCAAGATGCGTGTCATCCTTATATAGCCAGACCATGTTTATCGGACCAGATTTGATACTGACAATTCAAACGACTTGGGCAAGTCCGTTTGGGAATGGCCATTCTCTTACCAGCTATCAAATCTCCGATTGGCCTAGAGATATTACCTCCGTTAAACGGCAGGGACAAATCCCATCTTGTTCCATCACTATGAACTACACAATTCATAATACACCCAACCAAGGTCCGTATAGCTCCCAGTTACGAAACAGCGTTAGACAATGATCAAAGCGCATTACTCCATGTGCAGCCACATGCATGCGAACTCAGGTCTAAGGACTATACTCTATAGTCGTATATGAGAACTTCTTATGACACAGATATTAATATCTTGCAGAGTTCTCATCAGCGGGCCATGTCCGGTCATATGCTTCCCTACATATACCTATGTGTCGACTTTGATGCCGCGCATCTATGACCCCTCGAAACCTGGTCATAAGTCTCAACACAATCTAGTCTCAACAGGTTGTTGTTGTTCCAATTTCAACAACCTTCGACTATGGACACTATAATTTATGTCACTTCGTTAAATATGGGGTTTCAGGATCAAGTCTACTCATGTACTTCGATGGCCCATATATAATGACATGAATCATTTTGGAACGATTATTTTATATCACAGTTAAAATAATCCAGAAATAAAAATTTCATTAACATTTTAAAATGTTTACATGAACCTTTCAAAACAACTAAGTAAAGCCATTTACAAACTCCCACTGAAATTAAGACTACATCTTAATTAATCATCCTACAGCTACAGTCCGCGACTCGTGCTTAGGCATAAGGAGTGGCTTCGTTAATAGATTAGCAATGTTCTCATTCGATGAAACTTGCTTATCTACTTAACACCTCTGTCATTTATCTCACGGAATAGGTTATACCTATCCTCAAAGTGTTTGGACCTATGATGTGCAGCTAGTCTCATCTATGCTGGGAATCACATCAAGTTCAGTGATGAACTCTTCTTTCCAAACAACCTCTTTCGCCGCTTCTCAAGCTGCGAAATGTTCAGCTTAAGTCATGGAGTCAGCAACAGTGCCTTGCACCGCCAGTTAGACACAAGATATAGCCGGACTGTGACCAGGAATTATCTTTGTCTATTGGAAACTTGCCTTTCAGACTCTATCGACTTGTAGCACCTCACTTTCTTCGTAAATCAAGAACTTATCCTAAGTATTCCTCAAATACTTCAGAATATTCTTTACGGCAATCCAGTGATTCTTTGCTGGAATTGACTGGTCTTTACTTGTCTTGCTTAACATTAAAGCAACATCAAAACAAGTATGTGTCATGGCATACATGATAGATCCAATTGCCGTCGCATATGGAATCCTATCCATGCATTCAAGCTCAGCAGATATCGTAGGACACTGTATCTTGCTTAACGTAATGCCATGTGACATTGGCATAAAACCCTTCTTGGATTGCTGATTACGTGTAGGACTTTGTCAATTTAAGAATCCTGACTTTGTCCTACCAGCTCTTTTGAATCTTTATCTTTAGATCCAAAATCCAAGAACATACGTGGCTTTACCCATGTCAATCACAAAACCAACTCCCAATCCAGTCCTTTACCGACTGCAGCATTGGGACGTTATTTCCGAGAATCAGTATGTCATCGACATACACTATGAGAAATGCAGCATCGCTCCCACTTATCTATTAGTAAACGCACAGTTCCATTTCGTTCCTGTTCAAGTCAAAACCTTGACTACTTCAACAGAACGAAGATTCCAACTCCGATATGTTTGCTTCCATCCATGAATGGATCGATGAAGCTAACTTACGTACAGTATAACTTTTCGGAGTCCGGGCTCACTTTCGCTTCTTTGAATTTCGCAGATTCGTCGCTTTCAATGATCATCAGATCATGCGAACTTTCAATGATCATCAGGTTCAACTAATTCGAGAAATCACTCTCGAATTAGTGACTGATTCATTCATATCTGCGAACTTCAGGCTCTACAGGTGTAGATTCTACAGAAATCTGTATATCCATCCGTTGCTCTCCCTCAACAGGTTGAGCAGCCTCCTGTATTTCTCGAATTTCTTCGAGTTATACTTTTACTCCCACTGTTCTTCTTGGAAAGTAACTTCCCTTCTTAGAAAACAGAATGGACGTAAAAGTAACAAGCCTTGGTTTCCCTAGGACAACCAGCGAAGTAGCACAACTACAAATACTCAGTAAAGACGAATTTGGATCGATTCCAATCCACATTTACGTGGTGTCTTTCAACTGATATTGGTGGAACTATTTCAGCGTAAACTTAGATAATTTTTAGAGCGTTATTCTTAAAGAATATCATGGAAGATTCGTGTGACTCATCTTTAATCATTTCTAATAAGATCTGATTCTTTCTCACAGAAATACCTCAAGGTTTTCAGGAGAATTGAGCTGTGAAACGACTTCACACTCATTCAGATGATCACACAATCAATGACTTAAGTATTCTCACTCGTGATCTAATCCAGAGTCTTAATACTTCTGTCATTCAGATTCTATACTTCATTCTGGAACTCTTTCGACCATGTCAAAGAATTCCGACTTGTGTCGCATCAAATGAACACAGTCACACTCACTGAAGTAATCAGTAGAGACAATGAAGTACAGGAAATTTTCTCTGGCATTACTGCTCATCGGACCACATACATGAGTATGTTCAATCTCCAATAAGCCTTTGGGCCTTTCTCTAGCTCGGCTAAGATGGGCCCTTTGTCTTTTGGTCCAGTAAGCAGAATTCAAGTCTCATAAGATATCCGATCAAATGAGCCCAAAAGTCCATAACTATGGGGTTTCTGAATCTGACTTACTCTAAGTGACCAAAACATTTATGCCAAGAAAAATCAGGTTTAATTCATCAGATTTAAACCAATTGCAGTATTTATGTTACATTTTAGGCACTCTATGGTTTAAGATATAAAAGCCATTCCTTGAATAGGGTGCTACAATTAACATTTCATTAAGATCAAAAGAACAAAACTTGTCTTTTATCAAAACGAAAAACATTCAATTTCTTACAAGAAAATGAAAGACAACTCTGCTTAAAGCAGGTACATTGTAGCAATTACTTAATAAAACCAAGCCTCAAAGGCATCTACAAGTGAAAACCCTATGGCTGAGGCAGCATCCCAAGCTCATTCCAGACACGCAGTTCCACTTGCCCTTCCTTCAACGTTCTACTGTTGCTCAGGCTCTGCATATTATAACAAATATCAGTGCCACAACCAGTATCCAATACCTATAAGGTATAACTTGAAGTAATAACATGAATACCTGAGGAAGTAGTTTCATACATCAACTTCAACTCCTCATAATCTTCCATGAATTTAATGCAATCTCTCTTCCAATGCCCAGTCTCTTTACAGTAGCAGCACTTACCAACGTAAGAGGTATCTGACTCGGGCTCAGAAGACACAAGCTTGCCATGATTCAAAATCTGGACAACTTTGTCTTCACCCTTGTCAGCTTTAGGTTTGGTAAACCTACCCTTCTCCTTCATGAGATTGTACAGGGTGCTCTTCACGTTTGGCTCAACTGTTTTGAGCATGTCATGCAGTTCAGTCAACGTCTTCGTTAAGCCTTTTTTGATATAGTCCCTTACGAACTCATCATAGCTTGACGGCAGTGACTGAAGAATGATATCAGTTGCCAATTCTTGGCTAACTGGATAATCCAGTTTCCTCAGGTTATCAATGTAACCCATCATTTTACTGATATGAGGATTTACTGGATGATCCATCGGTAGCTTGCAGCTAGTGAGAGATTTAACCAACTGGTATCTCTCCACTCTTACCTGCTCCTGAAATTTCAATTTCAGGCTGCTGATCATCTCTATTGGCGACTCCATGTTCTCATATTGCTTCCGCAACTCTGAGTCCATGGTAGCCAATATCAGACCACGCACATCTACTGCATCATTATAATGCTTATTCCAAGCATTATATACTGCATGACTGGCTTTGGATCCGATCCTCTCGGGGAGAGCTTTCTCAAGGACATAGTCCTTTCTCTCATGCCTGAGAACCAGCCTTAGGTTCCGCGACCAAGTCAAGAAATTTGATCCGTTCAGTTTGTCCATCTCAAGGACATACCGGATCGAGAAAGTGTTTTGATTGTTTGTGCTTGTCATAGCTGAAATTTAGAGATAAATAGAGTTTTAGTTATTAAGTTCATAAAAGAGTAATCTTAACAACTTATAAGAAAACTCGCATTGTATTCAAAATTTCTTTGTTTAACCTCATAAGAATACAATGATTCCGAGACCCATGTTCAGCTAAATCCAAAGTGGGCCACTGGCCGTCATCCGGAATTAGCTTTACTTGGTAAGCATACACACAGCTAGTTATAACCAATAACTCTCGGTTGTGAATTGGGCCCGAGGCCCAAATTCACCAGATGTCTCAAGGCCCGGGACTCCCGATGGCCCAGTCAAGGAAACCAATCTCTTACAGTCAAATAATCACTAAAGTCTGGGACTCCCAATGAAATTAGTGACTATATACTACTTTACTTACGCGAAAACAGATACCTCACACTGTAAGCCATATCTGTAATCAAATAAGCGTTAAGTAGCTGACAAGATTGGAAAGACATCCAAGCTTGATATTGTTTTTGAGGATTTTAAGTTTTATTTCCAAAAATAGAAGATTACTATTTTGGGAAACTTTCTTATTTTAGAAACTTTCTAAATTTAGTAACTTACTAAAAATAGAAATTTCTAATTTAAATATTTTATAAATATTTTGGGTTGGGTCACAAATTATAGGCCCAATTCTTGGCCCAAGACCATAGAATTCCAGCTGGCCCAATAATTTGACATAACCGATCCGGTTTATTAATTTTGGTCCAAGACCAAATTAACTATCAAAACCATCGGTTATTTACTAAACCAGACCAGCTCTAAATTATTTGGTCCAACCAAATCAAACTTAGACCAGCCTTCGGTTTAGGTTAAAATTCAATTTTATGAATTTAAATCCGGTTTAACCAGAAATAAAATTATTTCCAGCAAACCGCGATTTGGGTTAACCGCTTGAACCACCAATTAAATTGGATCGGTTCAGTTAAATCCAAAACTGGGAAGAAACACCTAGTGTTTTAGCCAATTTGATTTAACTTGCGGTTTTAGGCTTTAAACACACAATTAACCGCCAATTTAATGGACCGGTTAAATTTGTGTGGGTTTTGGGCAACGAACCGCGAAGTTCGGTTTAACCGATTGACTATTCGCGGGACGTAAAATTTTAATGGGCCAAACAATCGGATCCTAGATCCAACTTGGCCCATTAACGCAATTGTGGGCCATGATCCAACTAAGGCCCAATGATCCAACACGGTTGCTCACGATCGTTTGCGATCGATCATTGCAACGGATCTACCTCGGCACACGGCACACACATCACGCATGCTTGCGTTCGATCCTTTTGCCTCACGATCATTGTGATCGATCTCGGCTCATGGATCACACGCGATGTATCGGCAACATTATCAATGATCGGCTCACATGCCCAATTAATTATCGATCAATAACATGCGATATTACGATTCATTATAAAAAGCAAAGACAATCACATAAAGACAAAACTCGTTTTGTCTTCATTCCAATTCAATTATCAATAATCGATATTCGCTTATGACATTCACAACAATTTCCAATTCAATTATCAATAATCGATATTCGCTTATGACATTCACAACAAGACAAAACCAATTTTGATTTATTCCAAATTGTTTCATGCTATTCGACAATCGCTTTTCAATCAATTAATTACAAATGATTCTAAAGCAAAGATACAAGCGATTCATAAACAAAACGAATTCAACAAGGGATTTATACCAATCGATCCAAATTACAAGATACCTAATGACCTAGGCTCTGATACCACTGAAGGATTATGGGTGTTTTCCAAGGTTCAATTCTCAATTGCAACCTAACACAAATCCTTAAACAGATCTAGGTTCTTGCAAAACGAATCATAAAACAAACCTGATCTTTACCTTTTGCAGCGGAGTGATTGGTGGTAATGACAAGATCAGATTAGAGCTGATGAGAATCGGCTCCTCCTCAAGTATCCACACTCTTACAAGCACGGGACGGCTGCTAGACCAAAGATGTGGAAGAATCAGAGAGAGAGGTTTTGAGAGAGAGATCAAAAAATGCGGCTGCCGGGGAGAAGAAAAAATCGCAGGGGTATTAATCCCTTAGGTTTTTCAAATCCTTAATCTCTCATTAATGGGCCCAAGTCATTTGACTAATGGCTCATTAATCATTTGGGCCCAAGACACAAATCAGGCAAAAGCCTGCATTTTGTCTGGCCCAATTCTCTGATCCAATACAGTAAATGCCACTGCATCTTACCGTATTAATTCCATTTTAACTTTCCCGTTAGCTATGGTGTGTGACCCTTCGGGATCATACAATACTGGTAATAAGTCCTAAACTCATAGATCATGAGCGGACTCTAGCAAGCCATCATGATCACCCAGTATTTATGACTTATGTCTGATCTCGACACTTATCATACTTTCTAGAGATAGTACGGTAGATTTCAAGACATTCCCAACACATAGATCTTCCATATCAGACTGCGCTGGACAATTCCAGTAATGCTAACTTCAACACCAGGACTCCTACACAAGCTAAGCAGTTGATTGAGAATCTAATAGGCAGCAACAGCTGCAAGACTATGGATGAGAGGAGGAAGAAATCTGGTGGAAGTGTAGAGAATTCTGACATAGCTGATATTAGATCTAGGCTGGACACAGTTTGCAATCTCCTAGCAGGTAAGAAAGCTGTCCATTTTGCCCAAGATGTAGAGGTAATTCAAACTGAGGAGGACACTCAGCAGGAAGATGTGAATTACATAGGAGGTTCTGGATTCCAAGGTAATAGATTTGGTAATCAACAGGGAAACATATTCTTCAATGGAGGACAGAAAAGTGCTTTCAACAGCAACTCATCTAATTCTGGACAGACTAGTGGTTTTCAGAAGACCTTTGGACAAGGTACTCAGAGAACCTATGGGTCTTCATCTTATCAGACTCCTCCTGCACCTACAGCTCATGAGAGCAGAATGGAAGCTATGATGGAACAACTAATGGAGAGTCAGACCAAGATTTCTGTGGACTGCAACAAGAAGTTAGATGCTGTCTATGAAGACCTCAATGGGAAGTTTGAGTCCCTGAACACTCACATGAAGCAGCTGGATACTCAGGTAAACCAGATTTCCAGCTCAATAAAGGGAAAAGGGCTAGCAGACACTCATATTAAGGCCTGGTCTGTGTACGTTAATGATGGATCTCACCTAGGTGAAAAATTTGAGCTAAGTACAGCTGAATTGGTGAAGGAAGGAGAAATCCCGGATTTTGGTGAAAAACTCTCGGGTGGAAATTGCAGAGCTGCAACGATCGACACACACCTAGTGTCGATCGATGCACATCGGGAACAGACAGATTCGCTGAGTGATGATGGTATTGATGCAGACTTGGAGCTTGATAGCTTATTCCCTGGAGTCTCTGAGATCTCTCAACAGGAGATTTATGCGCAGATTGTTAGACAACACTCCTCAGTGTCTGAAGTGATTAGGCAGGAAATTGAAGAGCTTAAGAAGCTAGAGGAGATTGGTGAAGAATTGGAAGAAATTCCAACTTCTGATGATCCACCTTATCATCCATGTGTGCAGAGGTATTTGAACAAGATGCTGCCTCTAGATGAAGAGCTGAGAGACTGGGTGGTTATAGTTCCTCAGCATATTGGTGATGTTCTGTTAAACAAGATCCCGAAGAAACTGCCTGACCCTGGAGTCTTTGTGCTTGATTGTTCAATCTTTGAGGACAGTTTTAGACACTCTCTTTTTGATCTAGGAGCTGCTGGAAGTATGATGCCTTATTCTGTGGCAGAGAAGTGGGGGATGCTGTTGGAATTGTGTCCAGTAATCTCGGTACTGTCTCTAGAAAGTAAGAGTATGTCAATGATCAGACATAAGTCATATAATACTGGGGGTCATGATGGCTTGCTAGAGTCCGCTCATGATCTATAAGTCTTGGACTTATTGCCTTTATTATATGATCCCATATGGGTCACACGCCTAAGCTAACAGGAAAATGTGTAGGAACGGCTTAGCAGAAGTACGGTAAAAGTGCCAGGCATTTGTCGTACTTAGAGAGAGATTAATGGGTCTGATTAAATCCAAGGGATTTAATCAGATTGGTATTTGGGCCCAAAAGCCCAAAAGGAACTAGACAAGTTTTATAAATAAAAATTAAGTCTGAGTCTCTTTCTAACCCTAATCCCCTGCGCCACTTTCTCTCTCTCCTGCGGCCTCCTCAGCTCGGTCTAGCAGCCTTCTTCCTGCTTAGTGTGCGTGTGTGAACCTCTGGAGGAGTTATCACTTGGTGGCTCTGCTGATCTCTGACCTGTTCTTCATTCCGCTGCATAAAACAGGTAAAAGGTGAGATCCATTAAGTTTCTAATCAAGAGAACCTAGATCTGTATGTTTAGGACTGTTTAATCTGAAGAATCGAATCAGGATTAACCTAAACATTCCTTCAGTGGTATCAGAGCCAGGTTCTGTTAGGTTTTCTTGTTTAGATTCATGTTTTAGGTTGTTTAGAAGTGTTTTGAATCTGAGATTGCTTGAATCTGATTTGTAAAACACTTAAGAAACAAATTAAAACCTAAAAACCCTAACTATGAAATCGCATGGACCAAAACTTGTTTTGGTATGCGTCGGCCGATAGTCATTGATGCATGGATCGATCATGGATCGATCGCATGATCATGACCGATCGATCGCGTGCGTGATGATGGCCGATCGATCGCTTGCGTGCGAGGATGAAGCAAGCGGATCGATTGGATCGATCGCTGCAATCGTCCCGCCATCGTACCGCTCTCGACCCGACGATCGACCGTGAGGCGCAAGCATCGCATGGATCCGCAAGGCAGATCGCATGGATCGCGTCGTGCGTCTCGGCCCGCGATCGTCCCGTCCCGTCCCGATCACAACCAAGCACGTCCCGATAGTGAGGCACGGCCGTCCCGATCGCGTGTGTTGCTCACGGCCATCCCAACACGTGACCTAATTGGTCGGTTCGGTTTGGCTCGAGCTTGGTTCGGTTTGGTTTGTGGTGGTTCGGTTTAAAACTGATTAAAAATTAAACTTCACGGTTTAATAAACAGACTTAATAAATTTATTAAGTTCTGGTTAAACCGGGATAAGAAATCCAATGTCGAAATAATTATTGGATTTTGTGCCTAAACCAGGATTTTCTAATTTGATTTGGTTGGACCAAATAAATTGAGAAAATCCGGTTTAGTAAATAACCGGTTGACAATTGTGGTCATCGTAGTAATTAAAATTTGGTTAGACCAATTTTAATGAACCAGACCGGTTATGTCATTTAATTGGGCAATTGGGTTATGTCTTGGACATGAACCAATTCTTGGGCCTCGGGCCAAGAAGTTAAAACAATTGGGCCAATTATTTGAGTTTTTTTCATCAGATTAATTTAAAATTTATTTTTATATGATTATAAAATCGTTTTAAATTAATAAGTTTCCGAAATTTTGAAATTAGAAAGTTTCTTAAATTAGAAGTTTCTAGATTTGCATGTTTTGGATTTTAGGAAATTTCTATAATTAAAAGTTTCTAATTTTAGAAAGTTTCCAAAAGTAGTAGGTTTCCCAAAATGGAAAGTTTTCAAAAATGGAAAGTTTCCCAAAATAGTAATCTTCTATTTTGGGATGAAATTTTAATAAACCTACGAACCTCAAATAATATCAAGCGTTGGATGTCTTGTCCAGGCTATGTCAGCTGTCAAAGCCCATTCAATTGTATTCATGGCCTTACAGTGTGAGGGTGTCTACTTTTGCGTGGGTAAGACGGTTTGTGATTCATAAATGTCATTGGGAGTCCCAGACATTAATGATTACATGACTGTATAGTCTGGTTTTCTTGACTAGGCCATCGGGAGTCCCGGGCCTTGAGACATCAGAGTGGATTGGGCCTCGGGCCCAGATTCACAACCAAGAGTTATATCACGGATATAATTAGCCGATATAGGGCTTACCGATATAAGCTAAGGTTGGGTGACGGCCAGTGGCCCACTTTGATCTTAGTTATATGTGGATCTTGGAATCATTATATTCTTTTGAGGGTAACTTATGTTATTGAATATAATGCGTGATTAATCATATTAAATTTAATACGAGATTAATCATATTGAACATATTAACTAATAACCTTTTTATATTATATTTCAGCGATGACTACTACAAGCACTCAAAACACATTCTCAATCCGGTCTGTTCTCGAGAAGGAGAAGCTGACTGGAACGAACTTCCTGACGTGGTCTAGGAACTTGAGGCTAGTCCTCAAGCAGGAGAAGAAGGATTATGTCCTTCGTGATCCCCTCCCCGAGAGGCCTCCTAACAATGCTGCCAGGACCCTGCATAATGCTTGGGAAAAGCATTCGTCAGATGAAAATGATGTCTATTGCCTGATGTTGGCAACAATGACTGCTGAGCTGCAAATGCAGTTCGAGAGTGTGTTGTCACCCATCGAGATAATGGCAAGCCTGAAATCGCTTTTTCAGGAGCAAGCAAGGACTGAGAGGTTTCAGACAGTTAAGAACCTCTTAGACTGTAAGTTGGCTGCAAATGCGGCAGTGAGTCCTCATGTCTTGAAGATGATGGGTTATCTCGATCATCTTCACAAACTCGACTGCCCTATCAGCCAGGAACTTGCCTGCGACATCGTTCTGCAGTCTTTACCTGCAAGCTATGATCAGTTCATTCTGAACTTTAATATGCATGGCTTGAGTAAGACATTGCCTGAGCTTCACGGAATGCTCAAGACTGCAGAGCCCAACTTGAGGAAAACCGCCAAGGACCCCAATGTGCTTATGGTGCAAAAGGGCAAGGGGTTTAAGAAATCCTCTGCTAAGGATAAGGGAAAGGCTAAGGCTGTCCAAGTCTCGGACAAGGACACGCCAAAGCCCAAGCCCAAGTCTAAGGCTGGGCCTACTGACATCTGCAGGTTCTGTAAAGAACCAGGGCATTGGAGGAGAGAATGTAAGAAATTCCAAGAAGGTCTAAAGGAATTGAAGAAGAAGACTCTCGAGACTTCTTCATCAGGTATTTTTGTTATAGAAGTTAATACAACTACTTCTGATAACACCTCATGGGTTATGGATACTGGTTGTGGGGCTCATATTTGTACTAATATGCAGGCACTCAGCAACAGTAGAAGGCTGAAGCAAGGACAAGTGGAGCTACGAGTTGGGAATGGAGCGAAAGTTCCTGCACTAGCTGTAGGCACATACTTGTTGTCTTTACCTTCGGGATTGATTTTAGAACTCAATAATTGTTATTTTGTACCTGCTATAAGCAGAAATATTATTTCAATTTCTTTGTTGGATTTGGAAGGTTATGATTTTTCAGTTAAGAATAAATTATGTTCCTTCAATCGCAACAATTTGTTCTATGGTTGTGCCCCTCTTACGAATGGGCTTTACATACTTGATCAATCCGCGCCAATTTATAACATTAATACCAAACGGTTCAAACCTAATGAGGAGAACCAAACGTTTCTATGGCATTGTCGTTTAGGGCACATCAGCGAGAAACGCATCAAGAGGCTCCATTCGAATGGACTTCTTGGCTCATTTGACTTTGAGTCATGTGAGAAATGCGAATCCTGCATGATGGGCAAAATGACACGGGCCCCCTTTAATAAACCTAACGAGAGGGCCAGTGACTTATTGGGCCTGATACACACTGACGTGTGTGGCCCAATGTCCACAAATGCAAGAGGAAACTATCAGTACTTCATTACCTTCACTGATGATTTCAGTAGGTATGGATATGTTTATTTGATGAAACATAAGTCTGAATCGTTTGAGAAATTCAGAGAATTCCAAAATGAAGTACAGAACCAACTTGGCAAAAGCATTAAGGCTCTTCGGTCTGACCGAGGAGGAGAATACTTAAGCCAAGAATTCAGTGATCATCTGAGAGAGTGTGGGATCGTATCCCAACTCACTCCTCCTGGAACACCTCAATGGAATGGTGTGTCTGAGAGGAGAAATCGGACCTTATTGGATATGGTTCGATCTATGATGAGTCACACAGACCTTCCAATATCCCTTTGGGGATATGCTCTGCTAACAGCAGTGTTCACTCTAAATAGAGCGCCATCGAAAGCAGTAGCAAAGACACCATATGAATTATGGACTGGAGTGGCTCCAGTGCTGTCTTATCTAAGAATTTGGGGTTGTGAAGCCTATGTCAAGAGATTAATCTCAGACAAGCTTACACCAAAGTCTGATAAATGCTACTTCATTGGTTATCCGAAGGAAACCAAGGCTTACTACTTCTATCTACGTTCCGAGAACAAGATATTTGTTGCCCGGGATTGTAACTTTCTTGAGAGGGAATTTCTCTCTAAGAAAGACAGTGGGAGTAAGGTACTGCTTGAAGAAATTCAAGATGAACAGGATACTGCTCAACCTAATGAGGAAGAGCAGCAGGAGGACCTACAAGAAATTGTAGAGCCTGAACCTGTAGTACCTGAAGTTCGAAGATCCGGGAGGATCCGTCACGAACCCGAGAGATATCAAGGATTCCTCGTGACTAACTGTCATGATCTTCTGATCATTGATGGTGATGAACCATCGAACTTCAATCAAGCCATGATGGGCCCAGATTCCTCTAAGTGACGTAAGGCCACTGATTCCGAAATGGACTCCATGTCGGTCAACAAAGTGTTTTCGTTGGTTGACTTACCCGCTGGTGTAAAAGCCATCGAGTGCAAATGGATCTTCAAGAAGAAGATTGACGTGGATGGAAATGTCCAGATTTATAAAGCCAGGTTGGTGGCAAAAGGTTTCAGACAAGTTCACGGTGTGGATTACGATGAAACCTATTCCCCAGTGGCTATGATGAAATCTATTCGGATTCTACTAGCAACTGCAGCTTTTCATGATTATGAAATTTGGCAGATGGACGTGAAAACCGCCTTCCTGAATGGTATTCTGGAAGAGGATGTGTATATGACGCAACCTGACGGTTACATAGATCCAAAGAATGCTGGAAAAGTATGCAAGCTTCATAAATCCATTTATGGATTGAAGCAAGCATCGAGGAGCTGGAATCTTCGTTTTGATGAAGCGATCAAGCAATTTGACTTCATCAGAAACGAAGAAGAACAATGCGTGTATAAGAAAACTAGTGGGAGTAAGATAGTATTTCTTATTCTGTATGTCGATGACATACTGCTTCTCGGAAACGACGTTCCAATGCTGAAGTCGGTAAAGGACTGGCTTGGAAGTTGTTTTTCCATGAAAGACATGGGTGAAGCCGCATACGTTCTTGGAATCAGGATCTACCGGGATAGATCTAGAAGGCTGATAGGCTTGTGTCAAGACTCATACATTGACAAAGTCCTACAAAGATTCAGCATGAAAGATTCCAAGAAGGGCTTCACGCCAATGGTACATGGCACAACGCTAAGCAAGAAGCAGAGCCCTACGACGGCTGCTGAGCTTGAGCGCATGAAGAATATTCCTTATGCATCAGCAATAGGATCTGTCATGTATGCCATGATCTGTACTCGTCCTGATGTTGCTTATGCATTGAGCATGACGAGTAGATACCAGTCAAATCCTGGTGAAAGCCACTGGATTGCCGTAAAGAATATCTTGAAGTATCTAAGACATACTAAGGATAAGTTCTTGGTGTACTGTGGAAGTGATGTGCTTAAAGTCAGTGGATTCACGGACGCAAGTTTCCAGACAGACCAAGATGATTTCCGGTCACAGTCCGGTTATATCTTTTGTCTGAATGGCGGTGCAATCAGTTGGAGAAGCTCCAAGCAAGACACCGTTGCTGATTCCACTACAGAAGCTGAATATATCGCCGCCTCAGAAGCTGCGAAGGAAGCTGTTTGGATACGAAAGTTCATTATTGAACTAGGTGTGATACCAGATGCGGCTGAGCCTCTGGCACTGTTTTGTGATAACAATGGTGCTATTGCTCAGGCAAAGGAACCAAGATCACACCAGAAATCCAAGCATGTTCTAAGAAGATTTCACTTGATACGTGACATCATTAATAGAAAGGAAGTCAAGATCAGCCGAGTTCAGACAGATGATAACGTCGCTGATCCGTTGACAAAGCCACTCCCAAGACCTAAGCTCGAGTTCCTGACTGAAGCTGTAGGCATTAGAGACATTGAAATGTAATCTAAATTTGAGTGGGAGTTTGAGGGCTTTATTTAGTTATTGATATGTTCTTGTAAAACATTTTCTTATGTTTAATGAAATTATTATTTCAAGATTATTTTAACTGTGATGAAATAATCGTTCCAAAATGATATGAACCATTTTATAGGTCATCGAAGTAAGTGACTTGATCTTGAGTTATCAAAGTCATTTAGCTTGATCATGAGACCCTATATTTGATAGATGGCCTATATCATCATGTCCCTAGTCGAAGGTTGTTGAAATTGGAACACCAACAACCGTGTGAGACTAGATTGGTATGTGACTTATGACAAAGTCTCAGTGTGTCATAGATGCGCGGCATCAAAGTCAGTACATAGGTGTATGTAGGGTACATACGACCGGACAAGACCCGATTATAAGAACTCTTCAGGATATTTATATCTGTGTCATAAGAGATTCTTACTACGACTATAGAGTATAGTCCTTAGACCTGAGTTCGCATGCATGTGACTGCACATGAACTAATGCACTTTGATCATTTTCTAATGCTGTCGTTAAGCGATAGTTATAAGGACCTTGTTTGGGTGTATTATGAAATGAGTAGTTTGCAGTGATGGAACAAGACGGGATTTGTCCCTTCAATATAAATGGAGTGAATATCTCTAGGCCAATCTGAGATTTGAATACTGGAAAATGCATGGCCATGCTCAAACGGACTGTCCCGAGTCGTTTGGATTGTCAGTATCAAATCAGAGTCTGATGAACAAGATTAGGCTTTATAAGGATGACACTCATCTTGCCTTATGACTAATCGAGATATTGAGACAAAAGGATTATGAATACAGAGATTCCAGTACAAGTGGGAGATTGTTGGAATTGTGTCCAGTAATCTCGGTACTGTCTCTAGAAAGTAAGAGTATGTCAATGATCAGACATAAGTCATATAATACTGGGGGTCATGATGGCTTGCTAGAGTCCGCTCATGATCTATAAGTCTTGGACTTATTGCCTTTATTATATGATCCCATATGGGTCACACGCCTAAGCTAACAGGAAAATGTGTAGGAACGGCTTAGCAGAAGTACGGTAAAAGTGCCAGGCATTTGTCGTACTTAGAGAGAGATTAATGGGTCTGATTAAATCCAAGGGATTTAATCAGATTGGTATTTGGGCCCAAAAGCCCAAAAGGAACTAGACAAGTTTTATAAATAAAACTTAAGTCTGAGTCTCCTTCTAACCCTAATCCCCTGCGCCACTTTCTCTCTCTCCTGCGGCCTCCTCAGCTCGGTCTAGCAGCCTTCTTCCTGCTTAGTGTGCGTGTGTGAACCTCTGGAGGAGTTATCACTTGGTGGCTCTGCTGATCTCTGACCTGTTCTTCATTCCGCTGCATAAAACAGGTAAAAGGTGAGATCCATTAAGTTTCTAATCAAGAGAACCTAGATCTGTATGTTCAGGACTGTTTAATCTGAAGAATTGAATCAGGATTAACCTAAACATTCCTTCAGATGCTGGATTTTTCTCCCACTAGGACCTCTCTTGTCCTAGCTGATCAGTCTATACGAGTTCCAGAAGGACTCTTAAAGGACATTCCAGTGAGAGTTGGAAACTACTTAGTTCCGACAGACTTCCTTGTGCTGAAGTATGACTGTGATCCTGATGAAGCATTGCTGCTTGGAAGACCATTCTTGGCTACAGCAGGAGCTGTGATTGATGTTAGACAGATTCTAATAGACCTCTACCTGGGAGATGAGCCGGTGCGATATGAGATGGAGAAGCTGCGAAAGCCACTGATAGATGGGCAAACATTCACGATCATGGATGCAGATGATGAGCAGCCGGGTGACACTGTGATTCTAGATCCTGGAGCACATTTTACTCCATCTTTTCTTGGACATGAGCATTCTGCAACAGCCTACTCGCCACCTTGGATGAGGAGACTTGGACAGAGACAGAAAAAGTCTCTGTTGGGATCTCCTGGTGCCTGAAAAATCTTGTCCGTCCGGTCAAGCTATTGACCTTAAACAAGCGCTGGGTGGGAGGCAACCCACCATTAGGTACTGATGTTTTTCTACTTAATTTTTGGTGTTTTTGTTAGGATTTTACGTTTGTTTTTGTTTCTGGTGAGTTTATGATTGCAGGTCTCGGACGAAGTCGCAGTGCGTCGATCGACGCACTTCCGTGTCGATCGTCACAACACGATCGGAATCGCATTGCAGCGATCGTTGCAGTCCTGAGCAACGATCGACCATACACGAAAATCGCCAAGTAACGGTCGATGCACTTAGTGCAACGATCGATGCATGAGCGACAGAGGTAAACCCGACAGAACTCAACAGAACTTTAACAATTTTTATTTTCTTTTTACCGATCCTTCGCTTGACACTACTGGGGACAGTGTGTCTTAAGTGTGGGGGAGGTGCTACTGACGTTTATCTTTCTGTTTTCTTAAGAGTCAGTCCATTTTTCAAATTTTTTTGTTTTATTGAGTCAAAATTGTTTAAGTAAGAAACTATGATTTTCTGAGAAGATTTACAAGACTTGCAGGAACTTAAGTAACCATTGGGATGAAGTTGCAGGATCTATCTATGACTATTAGAAAACCCCATCACAGATCAACCTACTGGGAACACCCACATCACTTCAGGTATCAGAGGATCCTTTACTGACTTCACCCTAATACTGACTTAGATTTCTCACCTAAGGGCTTGGTATACTCTGTGTCGGATTCCCTGTTAGTTCTGACACAGCCTGTCAACCTATCCTATTTAGTTCCCTTCTCCCCTTCTATAAAGTAAAAAATAATAATAATAATAAACTGAGGATGAGTTAGTAACTCCGAAGTGGTCACAGGAATGGTAGAGACCCCTATTATCTCATGTGCTATCCATGGAATGTGTCCAAAGTACACCCCATAACGGGAAGAACACTGATAAAAAAAATAAAATGATACCCAATGTGGGAAAAATCAGTTGTTAAAGAAGGGAAAGAGAAGAAAGGGACTAGAGAAAGATAGTATGGTGGTCTAGAGCTGATAAGGTAAGAATCCATGTGCCCTTTGATCGATACTCCTTAGGTGAGACAGCACTTAAATACTTACAGAAGTCAGTAGGGAGAATTTGAATGCTTGAAAGTGATTGTGGAGTTTACTTAGGACAGTTGCTAAGTGTGGGGGAAGTACATTGTGGTCTTGATATCCTGATATTGATTCTTTCAGTGGTTTACTAAGGGGAATCTGAGTATTGTAGCTTCTAGGATGAAATGAGTTTCTGAAGAGTTTTCAAACCTCTTCACCAAGCTTTAGTTCTCTGTTTTGCTTGAGGGCAAGCAAAGGCTAAGTGTGGGGGAGTTGATATATCATGGTTTTTACTAGTTTTAGACCATGATATAAGTGTGTTTTAGTGTCTTTTTGTGTTCTTTTAGAGTCATTTACAGGTATAATCAGGTTTGGAGCATACTTGGTGATTATGGCACTTTTTGGAGATTTTTGGAGTGTTTGGCCGAGAGATAGAGTTCACTGTCCGAAACAGAGGAATGCGTCGATCGTTGCACTCTAGCATCGATCGTTGCACCAACGAGATGGGCCGAAACTCGGCGGTTTAATGAAGTCAAGATATTGCACTCTGATCCAGAAGTTCCTGATATTTACAAAGAAGCCCTTGGCCGAGATTATACCTATATAATTAAGTTTTTGGTGTTTTAATTAGAGACGCTTTCATAATTAAGAGCAGAGGATTTTTAGAGCTTTTGGGGCTGATCTGAACCTTTACTTCATCTGTATTTGGATAAGATTTCGAACCCCTTTTATTCTTTATCTTCTATGCAATTTATTCATCATATGATTATGTTTTCATTATCTATGTCTGAGTAGATTCCTTGTTAGGTTTAGGGTTTCTCACATAGGATTTCATGACTTGCTAGACTTGTTTAATTCAGTCAAGGATTCATAACTATATCTGTTCTTCAATCTAATTGTGCTTAAAGCTAGTTCTAACCTGATCAATTAGAATCTAGATTTTTACTAAATACGTCACGGAAGTGGGGTTTAGGAATCTGAACTGATTAGGTTGAGCAATTAAACTTCTCGCAAACGAAAGTTTGGTTTAGGATAATTGTGAACATATCAAACTCGGGATTAATGCTAGTTTAATCTGTTAGTTCTCGCAAACGAAAGTTTGGTTTGCTGCACTTAGACTTAGAGAATTATTGCAAAGGAATTTGGTTAATTCTATATCTGTGTTTTGAGTTCTAGAACTGTGCTTAATTAGATCCTTGCTGAATAAACTGTCTGCTTGTCTGATTTCCTGAGAACGCCCTAGACTTAGCGCTTTTAATAACTTGCTTTCACAACCAACAATCTCTGCTTTCTGTTTACTTTCTTGCATTGCTTTTAATTCAATCACATTGCTTTCTTCCTAGTTTAATTTCCTGTTCTTGAGCTATTGAATACGGAGTCCCTGTGGATTTGATACCTATATACTATGACTACTGAACTGTGCACTTGTAGTTAGATATAGGATAAAACCTGACACCTATCACGTACCTGAAACGCAAGAACAGAAAAAGAAAAAAATTTAGTAACAAAAAATAAAAACGAAAAACCTAGTTTAAACCCTAAGTTCAAATCTATCGAAGACTCAAAAGAGTCCTCGGCAACGGCGCCAAAAACTTGATAGGTCTCGAGTTTTACCCTATACTAATTGCAAGTGCACAGTATATCAATTGTAGTACTTAGGGATCGAATCCACGAGGACTCTAGGCAATGATAGGATTAAGAACTTAAAGAGATTAAAACTAGGAGAAAACAAAAAGCAAATTGTATTGATTTAATTAAAAAGCAAGCGAGAAAGTAAACATGTAGCAGGTTGTTGTTTGTAAGCAATAAACTAAGGGCGCTAAGTCTAGGGCGTTCTCAGGAAATCAGACAAGCAGATAAATCATTCAGTCAGGATCTAATTAAACACAGTTCTAGAACTCAAAACACAGATATAGAATTAACCAAATTCCTTTGCGAGAATTCTCTAAGTCTAAGTGCAGCAATCCAAATTCCTTTGCAATTACTAACAGATTAAACCAGCTTTAATTCCAAGTTTGATATGTTCACAATCTAATTAAACCAAATTCCTTTGCGAGTAATTAATTTGCTCAACCTAAATAGTTCAGATTCTAAACCACACTGTCGTGTCGTATTTAGCAACCTAAGATCTAGATTCTAATTGATCAGGTTAGAACTAGCATTAAACACAATTTAGTTTGAAGAACATCTATTGATGTGAATCCTTAACTGAATTAATTATATCTAGCAAGTCATGAAATCCCTATGAGAAACCCTAAACCTAACTATGAAACTACTCAGACATAGATGATGTAAACATAATCGATGAATTAATAGAAATCATAAAAGAGATTTGAATATAAAAGGGGTTCAAAAACTTCTCCAAAACGAATGTAGTACAAGATCAGATCAGCCCCAAAAGCTCTAAAAATTCTCTGCTCTAAGTTATGATAGCGTATGTAAAACTGAAGCTAAAAACCTAATTAAATATCTAAAACACGACTTGGGGCTTCTGTGTAAATATCTGGAACTTCTGGGCATCTTCGCAATATTAAAAATCTTCATTAAACCGCCGAGAGTCTGGCCCAACTCGCTGTGCATCGATCGATGCAGGTGTGCAACGATCGACACAGTACTCTGTTTCGGACAGTGAACACAGTCTCTCGGGTCAAATCTCCAAAGTGCTCCAATTAGCTCCATAATCTCCACTTTTTCTCCAAACATACGTGTACCTAATAAAACCTGCAAAGGACTCTAAAAGAACACCAAAAGACACCAAAACAGACTTATATCATGGCATAAAACCGGTAAAAACCATGATATATCAGAAACTGGGTGAGATGGACAACCACAATCGACAACAGTTTTCAGCGATAGGTACAAGATTTGTAGAAGTTGAGGACCAAATGGGTCTAAAGAAAGGAGCTATACGTAGCTTGCAAAATGATGCCAAGGCTGAAGGGAAGAAACCGGTAATCCAGGAGGAAGTAGTGGAAGATACAAGTCATTAAAAAAATATGGTAATATTCGAACTCTCAGCTCCTTGCGGTTTTTTTGGCTATATTTCCTTCTGTTTCGGATTTACTTTGGAATTGCGGATTTATTTGTGAAGTGTGCTTCTGTAGAAGCAGGCTGGAGATGATGTCCATGGAGACAATGATGTTGAAAACAGTACACCAGACACTCCAGTAAGCAAAGTTTGATAGCTTGTGATGAACTATTTCGTTAATACTTTCTTTCGGCAGTACACCTGACATTGATGTCCTTTTATGTAGGTTCCTACTGATTTAAATGGAGAAAAGGACAGGGAACACAGTGCATCTGAAAACCTGGTACGAGAATGTTGTATTTCTTTTATCTGAGTTTATTATTTTTTATTGTGTGTTAATTTCTTTTGATATATTTCTACCGATTGTAGTCATGGTTAGAGAGACCTAGTCAATTGAAAAAGAAGCCAAAAGTGAAGAAGGCAAACAAACCAGCTGTTGGGAAAAAGACTGAAAATTCAGAGAAATTAGTCAAGGTTAAAGTTGAGCCAGCAGAGAAGTTTGTGACACCAAAGAACAAGGGAAAGCGAAAGAAAAAAGGTGTGAAACTTGTAGTTGAAGATGTAGGGGATGAGGAGAACACATAATTCGGAGATCATTTGGACAAGCTAGCCGCACAGCTGCGCAAAAACAAAGGAGACGCAAACGGTGGGCGGATCAAACTCTTGGCTCAATCACAACTTGAACCATATATCCCAAGCTCAGTCGTGAAGAGGATCATGTCAACCAAGGCAGCATTTGGAAAATTCCCAAGCGACTACACATATGATCCATTTGAAAAAGTGGAACATAGGAAACTTCAGAATCTCAGAGACTTCATACAACATGATGAGTAAGTATATGAATTGACTTGTGCACTTCCTTTTTTGCGTCATTGCTAAAAATAGAACATGTGTTTTAAATGGTTTTTAAAAGGGAGGAGCCAATTAGCACATTAAACCCGGAAGTAAATGATAGGTCAAGAATTAATCCCTATTCTAACTGCAAGTGCACAGTGATGTGATTGTAGTACTTAGGGTATCGAATCAACAAGGACTCCGGTCACACGATAGATTATAAGTAATTCGGCTAAAACTAAGCGAAGCAGATTTGTAAAGCAGTAAACGAAATAGCAAGTAAACAAATTTAGCGAGGGTGATGTAAGCAATCAAACGAAGGCGTCAGGTTTCAGGAGTTCTCAGGATATCAGGAAATCAGATAACAGATAACTAGATTCAATCTATAGCGCTCTTGAACTAGAATCACGAGGGTAAAACTAACCAGCTGTCATTGCGATAATTATCTATGTTTAACAACCTAGCAGACCAACTCTCGTTGCGAATCCTAGAGTTCTAAACATGCATTAATTCCAAGTTCCTTCGTTCACAATTTCTCTAAACCAAATTCCTTTGCGAATAGACAAATTGCTCACCTAAATCAGATCTAGTTAAATAAACCAACTATCGTTGTGTAAATCAACCTAAAATCAATAATCTAAATGGCCAATTCAGATCAAGCATTAAGAACAGATTAGATGAAGAACTAGATGATAAATATTAATCAATTAATCTAACATTCCTTCAAATCCCTAATGAGAATCCTTAACCTAACAACAGATCTACTCAGACATAGCAATCATAACAGAAGACATAGTCAAAATAGATATCATAAAATAATCAAAGAATAAGAACAGGGGTTCGAAATCAAGTCTCTTTCGAGAACAAAACCAGCCCCTAAAACTCTCTCTGAAAATAAAACTTAGTTATCAAAGTGTGGTCTCAACAGGTGGCTGTAAAACCTAATTATAATGCTAATCACGTTTTGGGACTTCTTTGTAAATATCAGAAACTTCTGGGCACAACTGCAATTTCTAAATCTTCATTAAAACTCGCCGAGAATGTCTGGTCACGAGTTTCATCGATCGATGCCAATGTGTGTCGATCGACACAACTATCAAATATGGGCAGTGAACTCTATCTCTCAGATCAAATCACCAAAATGCTCCAAAAAGCTCCATAATCTCCAATTCCGCTCTAAACGTGCATGTACCTAATAAACACCTGAAAAGACTCTAAAACATAGTAAATGACTTGATAAATAGGACATATACAATGGTTAAAATCCCTAAAATCCATGGTATATCAACTCCCCCACACTTAGCTCTTGCTTGTCCTCAAGCAAAACAAAGAACTAGACATGGTGAAGAGGTTTGAAAACTTTTAGAAACTCTTTTCATCTTTGAAGCAACAACACTCAGATTTCCCTTAGTAATCCACTGAAAGAATCACCTGCAAGATATCAAGACCAACATAGACTTCCCCCACACTTAGCAACTGTCCTAAGTAAACCCCACAATCACATTCACACATTCAAATTCACCCTACTGACTTCTGCAAGTATTTAAGTGCGGTCTCACCTAAGGAGTATCGATCAAAGGGCACATGGACTCTTACCTTGTCAGCTCTAGACCACCATACTATCTTTCTCTGGTCCCTTTCTTCTCTTTTCCCTTCCTTAACAACTGATTTTTCCCCACTGGGTATCATTTTTTTTTTAGCAATGTTCTTCCCGTTTTGGGGTGTACTTTGGACACATTCCATGGATGCACAGGAGATGATAGTTGTAGCTACCACTCCCAGAGACCACTTCGGAGTTACTAACTCATCCTCAGTTTATTACTTTTTTATTATTTTATGGAAGGGGAGAAGGGAACCATACTTGGACAGGTTTACAAGCTGTGTCAGAACTAACAACGGAGTCCGACTCAAGGTATACCAGGCCCTTAGGTGAGAAAATTAAGTCAGGTTTAGGATCCTCTTGTTGGATCCCGATGGATCTAGGGTTTGTTATATTGAAATTCAGAACCAACCTCGTTCTTACCTTTGGCAGCGGAAGAAGATGGTGAAAGAGATCAGTGGAGCAACGCAATGCTTTGCCTCTACCAGATACACACGCACGCTCGCTGGAAACGGGATGCTAGTGCCGGATCAATTGGGATCGAAAGGTTCTGGTGTGTCTAGTGTTTCTGTCAAGAAAACTGGATGGCTCTGTTGTTTAGGTCGAACTAAACACGTTTTTATTCGACCTAGACGTGCTTAACGGGCCAGACTCAATTAAGCCATAACCCGAAAAGCCTGTTCGGAAAATCCGAACTGTGTCGACCGACACACAAGCTGTGTCGATCGACACAACACCATTATATCGATTCTTATGTGTATTTCAATACACATAACATGATCATTGCCACAATGATCATTCCCATGTCGTAGCTTCCAGTTCGCTTAGGTGTGTGACCCTATAGGATCATATAATACTGGCAGTAAGTCCACGACCTACAGATTGCAAGAGGCTTCTAGCAAAGCATTGCAAACGACCAGTATTATACGAATGTCAGATCTCGACACACAACTATCACAGGAGTGAGTACAGGTGTGATTTCAGGACACTATCCCAACAATCTCCCACTTGTACTGGAATCATCAATTCCTATAATCCTTTTGTCTCTATATCTCGATTTGGCATAAGGCAAGATTTGTGTCATCCTTATTAAGCCAATATCGTGTTTATCGAACTCCTGATCTCATACTGAACATTACAAACAACTGAACTACAATTCGTTTGAGTGCGGCCACACATTTTCTCAGTATTCAATCTTCGATAGGCCCTGAGATATTTATCTCCCGTTATACAGGAGGGACAAATTCCATCTTGTTTCATCCCTGTCTCAACGCACACTTCATGATAAACTTGAACAGTGTCGTTATAGCCGCCAGTTACGGATCGACGTTTGACAAAGTCAAAATGTACCAATTCATATGCAAGAAAGCATGATGAACTCAGGTCTTAGGACTATACTCTATAGTCGTAATGAGAACCTCTTATGACACATATATTACTATCTTGTAGACTTCTCATTAGCGGGTCATGTCCGATCATATGTCCACTGACATATATCTATGTGACTGACTGCGATAATCATATCATTGGCTCCATGAAACTTAGCCAACAGTCACCTCACAATCTAGTCTCTAACGGTTGTCAGTGTCCCGATTCTACAACCTTGACTAGGGACAAAATAATTTATTAACTTATAGGGATTCATGATCAAGTTCTCAACTTGATGACCTATAATATGTCATAAACTTATTTGGGGACCATTATTTAGATCACAATAAATAATGCTGAAATCAAATTTCATTAAACACTTCTAAAAGAATGTTTACAAGGGCGTCTTATTATAACTAAAACAAATTCCAAAACTCCCACTAGAATCAAGATTACATCTTAAGATCTCTAATGCCTACAGCAGTCGTATGACTCTCATGCTTAGGCCTTGGGAGTGACTTGGTTAGAGGATCAGCGACATTCTCGTTTGTCGGAACTAGGCTGATCTTCACATCACCTCTATTGACAATATCACGAATCATATGATATTTCCTCTCAACGTGTTTGGACTTCTGGTGTGACCTGGGTTCTTTCGCCTGAGCAATGGCTCCATTGTTATCACAGAACAAAGCCACTGGCTCCAAGATACTAGGAACCACACCAAGTTCAGTCATGAACTTCTTGATCCAAACAGCTTCCTTTGCCGCTTCTGAAGCAGCAACATATTCAGCTTCCGTTGTGGAGTCAGCTACGGTATTCTGCTTAGAGCTCTTCCAGCTCACCGCACCGCCATTTAGACAGAAGACATATCCAGACTGTGATCGGAAATCGTCTATGTCCGTCTGAAAACTCGCATCGGTGAATCCATTCACCACAAGTTCATCACTATCTCCATACACAAGGAACTTATCCTTAGTATGTCTCAAATATTTGAGAATATTCTTGACAGCTGTCCAGTGAGCTTCACCTGGATCAGATTGGTATCTACTCGTCATGCTTAACGCGTAAGCTACATCTGGACGAGTGCAGAGCATGGCATACATGATAGATCCTATTGCAGAAGCATAAGGAATTCTATTCATGCGTTCTCGCTCAGCAGGTGTCGCCGGACACTGCTTCTTGCTGAGACTCATGCCATGAGACATTGGTATGAAGCCTTTCTTGGAATCTTGCATCCTGAATCTGTGCAACACCTTATCAATATAAGTGTCTTGGCACAATCCAATCAGCTTGTTAGTTCTATCTCTGTAGATTCTGATTCCAAGAATGTATGCGGCTTCTCCCATGTCTTTCATGGAAAAACAACTTCCTAGCCAAGTCTTAATAGACTGAAGCAACGGAACGTCATTACCGAGGAGGTGTATGTCATCTACATACAGTACAAGAAATGCAATTTTGCTTCCACTTGTCTTCTTGTATACACATGATTCTTCTTCGTTCTTGATGAAACCGAATTGTTTTACTGCTTCATCAAAACGAAGATTCCAACTCCGTGATGCTTGCTTCAACCCATAAATGGATTTATGAAGCTTGCATACCTTCCCAGCGTTTTTAGGATCGACAAAACCTTCAGGCTGTGTCATGTACACATCCTCTTCCAGAATACCATTCAGGAATGCGGTTTTGACATCCATCTGCCAAATCTCATAATCATAATGAGCAGCAATCGCTAGAAGAATCCGAATAGATTTAAGCATAGCTACTGGGGAATAGGTTTCATCATAGTCAATACCGTGAATTTGTTTGAAACCTTTAGCCACCAATCTCGCTTTGTAAATCTGTACATTGCCATCCACGTCAATCTTCTTCTTGAAGATCCATTTACACTCAATGGCTTTTACACCACTAGGTAAATCGACCAAGGACCATATTTGGTTTTCTGACATGGATGTCATTTCGGATTTAGAGGCTCCAAGCCACTTTTCGGAGTCCGGGCCCATCATTGCTTCCGCAAAGGTCGCTGGTTCGTCACCTTCAATGATCATCAGATCATTTGAATTGGTTACGAGAAATCCATAGTTTCTCTCGGGTTTGTGACGGATCCTTCCGGATCTGCGAACTTCAGGCTCCACAGGCGCCGGTTCCACAGAACTTTGTGGATCCAACTGCTGCTCTTCCTCAATAGGTTGGGCAGTCTCCTGTGCATCTTGAATTTCTTCGAGATGTACTTTACTCCCACTGTTTTTCTTAGAGAGAAACTCCCTCTCAAGAAAAGAACAGTCCCGAGCAACAAATACTTTGTTCTCAGATTGGTTGTAAAAGTAGTATGCCTTGGTTTCCCTAGGATAACCAACGAAATAGCATTTATCTGATTTGGGTGCAAGTTTGTCAGAGATTAAACGTTTGACATAAGCCTCGCAACCCCAAATCCTTAGGAAAGACAGACTAGGAACGTTCCCAGTCCACAGTTCATGTGGTGTCTTTTCTACTGATTTAGATGGCACTTTATTCAGTGTAAACGCAGACGTTTCTAGAGCATATCCCCAAAAGGATAGTGGAAGATTAGAATGACTCATCATAGACCGAACCATATCCAATAAAGTTCGATTTCTCCTCTCCGACACTCCATTCCATTGGGGTGTACCAGGAGGAGTGAGTTGTGAAACGATTCCACACTCGCTCAGATAGTCGCTGAATTCTTGGCTCAAGTATTCTCCTCCGCGATCCGATCGCAGAATCTTAATACTCTTGCCAAGTTGATTCTGTACTTCATTCTTGAATTCCTTGAATCTATCAAAGGATTCTGACTTGTGTCTCATCAAATAGACATAGCCATACCTACTGAAATCATCAGTAAAGGTAATGAAGTACTTAAAGTTTCCTCTGGCAGCAGTACTCATTGGCCCACATACATCAGTATGAACAAGGCCCAATAAATCACTGGCCCTTTCATTTGGTTTGTTAAAAGGGGCTCTAGCCATTTTGCCCACCAAACAAGACTCGCATTTCTCACATGATTCAAAATCAAATGAGCCCAGAAGCCCATTTCGATGGAGCCTCTGGATGCGTTTCTCATTGATATGGCCCAAACGACAATGCCATAAGAAAGTCGGGTTTTCGTCATTGGACTTAAACCTCTTTGTATTTATGTTAAAGACAGGCATTTCTTGGTTTAATAGATATAACCCATTATTTAATGGGGCGCTACCATAATAATTACCATCACGATTAAAAGAACAAACTTTATTCTTAACAGCAAAATCAAAACCTTCCAAATCCAAAACGGAAACTGAAATTATGTTTCTGCTAATCGCAGGTACATAGTAGCAATTATTCAAAATTAAAACCATGCCCGAAGGTAAAGACAACTCGTAGGTGCCTACGGCCAGTGCAGCAACCTTAGCTCCATTCCCGACTCGTAGCTCTACTTGTCCTTTCTTCAGCGTCCTACTGTTTCTTAGTGCCTGCACATCAGTACAAATATGAGCACCGCAGCCGGTATCCAATACCCACGAAGTAGGACGAGAAGATATAATACCAAGTTCGATAACATAAATACCTGAGTCAGACGCATCATACGTCTTCTTCAGCTTCTTGTAATCTTCCATGAACTTCTTGCAGTCTTTCTTCCAATGCCCCAACTGCTTGCAGTAGTTGCACTTATCCTCAGGAGAAGGCCCGGATTTGGGTTTCGGCTTGGGCTTGTCCTGACTTTCAGTCTGGACAACCTGGGCCTTACCCTTACCCTTCTTAGGTTTCTTAAACCTCTTATTCCCTTGTACCATCAGGACACTGGGAGTAGCCTTCTTGAGATTTGGTTCTGCTGTCTTCAGCATACCGTGCAACTCAGTCAATGTCTTAGTCATGTTTTTCATGTTGTAGTTCATAATGAACTGATCAAAACACGACGGCAATGACTGCAGAATCATGTCAGTGGCCAGCTCCTGGCTAATGGCACAGTCCAGTTTCCCCAGGTTATCAATGTAACCCATCATTTTAAGGACATGAGGACTTACTGGACTGTCCTTAGCCAGCTTGCAATCCATGAGAGATTTAACCGTCTGGTATCTCTCTGTGCGAGCTTGCTCCTGAAACAAAGCTTTCAGGCTGTTAATCATCTCAATGGGTGACAACACGTTCTCATATTGCTTCTGCAGCTCAGAGTTCATAGTCACCAGCATTAGACAATTAACATCTTTGACATCCGCTGAATGCTTATCCCAAGCATTCTTTTCTGTCTGCGGAGCATTGGAACGTGGCCTCTCGGTGAGAACTCTTTCAAGGAAATATTCCTTGTTCTCTTGCCTGAGAACTATTCTCAGGTTCCGATACCATTCCAAGAAATTAGATCCATTTAGCTTGTCCTTCTCAAGGACGGATCTTAGTGAGAAAGTGTTGATGTGATTTGAGACAGACATAGCTGTAATTCAAACAAAAGGTAGATTTTAGTTATAAAGCACAAGGAATGAGAATTCTTATCTAATAATAAAACTCGCATTGTATTCAAACTATGTTTCCTCATATGAATACAATGATCCAAGATCCTCAGATTACTAAAATTCGAGTGGGCGACTCGCCGTTACTCAAGCTTTAGTCATCTAGGTAAGCAAATCATTGCTAATTGTACTCAGTACAACTCTTGGTCGTGAATAAGACAAACTATGTCCAATCCACTCTGATGTCTCTGGGCCCAGAACTTCTGACAGCCCAGTCAAGTATAACCAATCTTTTATCTGTCTTGTGATCACTGACAGTTGCACTGCAAGTCTGTCACTGACCACCTGCCTTACTCATTCTGCTGTGGATACCAAGGACTCCAAGGATACCCAACAACATCACGAGTTTTTGACAGTAGACAAGATCGGGTAAGACATCAAGATCACTTGATATTTAGTTGAGGAAAAGAACTAATCTTATCTTGATTTATATTCACTATAAATATATCAAAATAATAACTTTTAATTAAAACATTTAGTTTTATTAAGTTTAGATTCATCTAATACTTTTAGGATTAAATTATTCTGGTTCATGCAAATTTGTGGTCAAACCATCAAGTCTGCGGATGTTGTGTCGATCGACGCCAACCATTGGCATCGATCGATGCAACTCTGTTTAAACCGTTCTTCGATAACCGGTCAAACCGGATCGAATTTACTTAACCGATTCAATCCAATTGAACCAGTCCGGTTTAATGGTCCATGTCGATCGTCACACACTGTGTGTCGATCGATATGACCAAACCAGAATCAATTTTGGTTAATAAAATTAACCGAGCCAGATAACCAGTTCAATCCAATTGAACCGATATATCTAATCGTATTGCCTGTGTCGACCGACACACCCAGTGTATCGATCGACGCAGCACGATTACAGGTACTCGATCTCAGATCGAAACCCTTAAGATTATTTGCGGATTTTCGCTTTGTATCGACCGACACACGCTTTGTGTCGATCGATACTGTGCGACAAACCCTAAATTTTATTCGCGAGTTTTCGCTCTGTGTCGACCGACACACGCTTTGTGTCGATCGACACCCTGCGACAAACCCTAAAATTTTATTCGCGAGTTTTCGCTCTGTGTCGACCGACACACGCTTTGTGTCGATCGACGCCCTGCGACAAACCCTAAAATTATATATTTGCGCCGCGGCGTGTCGACCGACACACGCTTTGTGTCGATCGACACAGTGCGTTTTCATCAATTCTTCGTCTTTTCAACAGGAACAAAACCGAGAATATAATATGAAAACACGATTTGAACATGCAAAAATCAATTCAACAACATCAGGATTCGAATTATTTTGCAACAAATTCAATAGCTAAACCCTAAGCATGCTCTGATACCACTGTTGGATCCCGATGGATCTAGGGTTTGTTATATTGAAATTCAGAACCAACCTCGTTCTTACCTTTGGCAGCGGAAGAAGATGGTGAACGAGATCAGTGGAGCAACGCAACGCTTTGCCTCTACCAGATACACACGCACGCTCGCTGGAAACGGGATGCTAGTGCCGGATCAATGGGGATCGAAAGGTTCTGGTGTGTCTAGTGTTTCTGTCAAGAAAACTGGACGGCTCTGTTGTTTAGGTCGAACTAAACACGTTTTTATTCGACCTAGACGTGCTTAACGGGCCAGACTCAATTAAGCCATAACCCGAAAAGCCTGTTCGGAAAATCCGAACTGTGTCGACCGACACACAAGCTGTGTCGATCGACACAACACCATTATATCGATTCTTATGTGTATTTCAATACACATAACATGATCATTGCCACAATGATCATTCCCATGTCGTAGCTTCCAGTTCGCTTAGGTGTGTGACCCTATAGGATCATATAATACTGGCAGTAAGTCCACGACCTACAGATTGCAAGAGGCTTCTAGCAAAGCATTGCAAACGCCCAGTATTATACGAATGTCAGATCTCGACACACAACTATCACAGGAGTGAGTACAGGTGTGATTTCAGGACACTATCCCAACACCTCTGATACCTGAAGTGATGTGGGTGTCCTCAGTAGGTTGATCTGTGTTGGGGTTTTCTAATAGTCATAGATAGATCATGCAACTTCATCCCAATGGTTACTTAAGTTCCTGCAAGATATTGTTAACTTTTCCAAAATTCACTGTTTCTTACTTAAACATGTTTTGACTCAATAAAACCAAAATTGTTGAAAAACGGACTGACTCTAAGAAAACAGAAGCGTGCGTCAGTAGCTACCTCCCCCACATTTAAACTACACTGTCCCCAGTGTAATCAAAGCATGAGCTCGGGGAAAACAAATAATCAAATTGAAAAGAGTCTGAAAAATCCAGAGTTATGTACCTCTCGTCGCACAGTGTCGATCGATGCTCAGGACTGCAACGATCGACGCAAGGCGCATTTGCTCGATTCATTCGTTTAATCGCACTGTGTCGATCGACACACATGTTGTGTCGATCGATGCTAGGCGATTTTTGACTGTTCTCTCGGCTGAAAACACTAAAAAGAAAAAACCTAAAAATGAAAAATAAAAACGAAAACTGACTCTATAGTGGGTTGCCTCCCACTCAGCGCTTGTTTTTAGTCATTAGCTTGACTATGGGACAGAGATTTGACTCATGGCGGTTTCAACAGAGACTTTGAATGTCTCTGTGAATATCTCTTCATCCAAGGCGGCGTATATGCTTTCGGATCATGAGGTTTCCCAAGGAATGAATAAACAGAATCAGGTCGGGAGCGAAGCTTGGGTGGGATACTGTGTTTTCCTGCATTCAAAGCAATTCGGTCAGGAGGTTTAAGCTTAGGTGATTTATACCTTTCCTTTGGTGGAAATGAGATGTCTGGAGCTTTCTGCTTATGAGCAGTTGCAGGCACTGAAGATGTTAGAGCAGGTTCAAGAGGAACCACCATCTTCTTTTCTCCACTATCAGGTGCTGTAATTTCACCAATCTGAACTTTATTTTTCAAGTGACTATTAGTGGAGACCATCTTCCTCGCACATTTCAATACACCAGGATGAACTCGCGAAACTTCAGCTGGTGGGGCTTCATTCATCTCCTTATCCACCACTACTATGCTCTCGACTACATTTTTCTCATGTTTAGACCTTATAGGAACTCTTGAAAATGGTATTGGAGGTTTGTAAACTCTTTCCTTAACAATTCCACGAGAAACAAGTGAGGCTGATTCTTCACGTAATGCAACGATCGATGCACGTGGTGCAACGATCGACGCATATAGTTCATCTCGAGTTCCAGCTTCAGTCTCGGGTTTTTCGGCTTCTTCCACGAGCTCAGTAGTCTTAAACTCAAATTTCTCTCCCTGGCTTTGTCCATTATCAATCTGAACCTTCCAAGCACTGTTGTGGGTGTCCATGACATTGAAAGTGGGTTGATTGGCACTGATGGATTTTACCAAAAGATCAATGTCAATCTCTGTTGAGTCTGGTCCGTCAAAACTCTCAAACTCAGGGATTTCAGTTTTGAATTCCTCTCTGTTTTCCACAATTTTCATAGCCTTAACTTCAAGATATGATCCTTGATTCAGCCTATGGTCAACCTGAACTGAGGTGGCGTTGACATGAGCTTTCTGAGCATTCTTTCCTTTGGAAATATTTGAAATTTGATCCACCTGTGTATCCAGCATGCTCATATGAGTGTTCAAGGACTCAAACTTACCATTCAAATCATTGTACAAGGTCTCAAGCTTCGAGTTGAAAGACACATTGGTCTGTTGTTGTCCCTCAAGACACTGCTCCATCATGACTTCCAATCTGCTCTTATGTGTAGGTGCATGAGATGTTTGGTGAGATGAAAAACCATAATCTCTCGATCTCGGAGCATAACTAGAACATTGTCTCTGCTGATTTCCATACATCTGTCCATAATAATCAGCTCCAGCTATATAATTCACCTCTGCAAACTCTTCAGTTATTGCATCAGCTCGGATTTGTCTCTTCCCTAGTAGGATGTTGTGGATATAATCAACCTTGTCTCTCATCTCAGCTATCTGCCCAACCAATGCATGATACTCTGGTAGGATGGGGTTTCCTTCCCCATCTAGTTTCTAACCCTTTGCGTTGCATATATGACCCTCTTAGTCTCTTAAAACGCCGTCTTCACCGCGAATCAGAATCACAGGTTCCATTAGAGTGAAACCCGTTAAGTGCTCAAGCTCTCGGTATCAATGGTTTCGCCTTGTGTCGATCAATGCGAGGTATGCGTCGATCGATGCAATGTGATTCCTGCAACACCAAATAAGCAAAAACGTAAGTAAACTAGAAAAATAAAATAAAATAAAATAAAAAATTGCTTAGTCTAAATCCTAATACTGAATCTATCGGCGAACTCAAAGAGTCCCCGGCAACGGCGCCAAAAACTTGATAGGTCAAGAATTAATCCCTATTCTAACTGCAAGTGCACATTGATGTGATTGTAGTACTTAGGGTATCGAATCCACAAGGACTCGGGTCACACGATAGATTATAAGTAATTCGGCTTAAACTAAGCGAAGCAGATTTGTAAAGCAGTAAACGAAATAGCAAGTAAACAAATTTAGCGAGGGTGATGTAAGCAATCAAACGAAGGCGTCAGGTTTCAGGAGTTCTCAAGATATCAGGAAATCAGATAACAGATAACCAGATTCAATCTATAGTGTTCTTGAACTAGAATCACGAGGGTAAAACTAACCAGCTGTCATTGCGATAATTATCTATGTTTAACAACCTAGCAGACCAACTTTCGTTGCGAATCCTAGAGTTCTAAACATGCATTAATTCCAAGTTCCTTCGTTCACAATTTCTCTAAACCAAATTCCTTTGCGAATAGACAAATTGCTCACCTAAATCAGATCTAGTTAAATAAACCAACTATCGTTGTGTAAATCAACCTAAAATCAATAATCTAAATGGCCAATTCAGATCAAGCATTAAGAACAGATTAGATGAAGAACTAGATGATAAATCTTAATCAATTAATCTAACATTCCTTCAAATCTCTAATGAGAATCCTTAACCTAACAACAGATCTACTCAGACATAGCAATCATAACAGAAGACATAGTCAAAATAGATATCATAAAATAATCAAAGAATAAGAACAGGGGTTCAAAATCAAGTCTCTTTCGAGAACAAAACCAGCCCCTAAAACTCTCTCTGAAAATAAAACTTAGTTATCAAAGCGTGGTCTCAACAGGTGGCTGTAAAACCTAATTATAATGCTAATCACGTTTTGGGACTTCTTTGTAAATATCAGGAACTTTTGGGCACAACTGCAATTTCCAAATCTTCATTAAAACTCGCCGAGAATGTCTGGTCACGAGTTTCATCGATCGATGCCAATGTGTGTCGATTGACACAACTGTCAAATATGGGCAGTGAACTCTATCTCTCGGATCAAATCACCAAAATGCTCCAAAAAGCTCCATAATCTCCAATTCCGCTCTAAACGTGCATGTACCTAATAAACACCTGAAAAGACTCTAAAACATAGTAAATGACTCGATAAATAGGACATATACCATGGTTAAAAGCCCTAAAATCCATGGTATATCAATAAACTTCTACAAAAGGCTAATGACGAAGAAGGAAGATTGGACAGAAGCTGAATATGGTTGGTTAGGCGACCAGGTGACCTCTTTGTCCTTGTTGCGGATTTATTTTGTCCTTATTGCGGATTTATTTGTTACTTACTGGCATTCTACTAACTTGCAGCATATTACGGGAGCCATGCGAATGTTTCGCAAGCACTTGCTACAGGACGAAAATCCTTACCGGACTGACCGTGTAGCTTTCATCGACCAAATGTTTATCAATTTTTGGTATCAGGAGACCAAGGAATTTGAGAAGAAGAAGGTGAAGTTCATATTCAAGTCTGGCTACAAAGATGTGTACTCTGGTGTTTGTATCGGTGATGATAGCAGTTCCAACAAGAGATGGATTGACGAAGTGGACTTTGTCTATTTTTGCCACAACTCCAACAACAGGCATTGGGTGGCATGTGAGCTTGATTTGCCTAATAGGAAGATTGACATATACGATGGCATCATCAGCGATGAGAGCGAGCAGTTGATTACTAAACAGGTGAAGAAGTATGCAAAAATGCTACCATATTGGATCAAAACAGAGACTGGAAAAGGTGATTATGATCCTTTATCATTTAATCAAATTTTTATTCTGTTATCTACTGGTTAATCATCTAGTTTCTTTACACTTGGTAGGTGATGGTGGCAAATGGAATTGGCATCCATTCAAAGTTAACTACATCAAGAACATACCACAAAATGACCAAGTGGGTGATTGTGGAGTTTATGCCCTGAAGTTCGTCGAGTGCCTTGCTCTTGGTGTACAAATGGATGATCTGAGCGACGAGATCATTGGCGACATGCGCTTGAAGCTCGCAGCTGAAATATTTGATGAATGCCCAGAGAAGAAACAACAGATGTCTGACCCGGTCCGAGGTGCAGATATAGGCCATCAACCACGGCCTGCCACACAAGCTTGAGCCTAGTCTCAATCTTATGCTTGTTTGACTTGGTTATGTTTCATTTGAATGGTATTTAGTTGGTACTTGATGTGTATTAGTGTCAGTCTGGTAAACATATTAACGTTATGTTGTTTTGACGAATTTATATAGTCGTTGCGGATTTATATATTAGTTGCGGTTTTATCTATTTGTTGCGCATTAAAATCGTTTTTTCTGTGGATATTTCTCTACCAATTAAACTTAGAAATAATTACATAACCCTATATATCCTTAATTAAAATCCTAAATGAACCCTATATTTCGTAAACCCTAAACCCTATGTTGGAAATTTGATTAAAAAAATTGTTTACACTATACAAATAAACTACTACCCTAAACAAAAAACCCAAAATACTAAACCCTAAACCCTATACACAAAATAACTAAACCACATGTACAAGATAATAGATTAACCCTAGAGGACCTATACAACAAACCCAAAAACATACATATCCTCAACTAAAATCCTAAATGAACCCTAGATTTCCTAAACCTTAAACCCTAGGTTGGAAATTTGATTAAAAAAACCGTTTACATTATACAAATAAACTATTAAAGGGCATATACCCTAAACCAAAAACCCAAAAAACTTAATTAATAACCCTATACCCTAAACCCTATACACAAAATAACTAAACCACATGTACAAGATAATAGATTAACACTAGAGGACCTATACAACAAACCCAAACATACATATCTTTAACTAAAATCCTAAATGAGCCCTAGATTTCCTAAACCCTAAACCCTATGTTGGAAATTTGATTAAAAAAACCGTTTACATTATACAAATAAAATACTAAAGGGCATATACCCTAAACCAAAAACCCAAAAAACTTAATTAATAACCCTAAACCCTATACCTTAAACCATATACACAAAATAACTAAACCACATGTACAAGATAATATATTAACCCTAGAGGACCTATACAACAAACCCAAAAACATACATATCCTCAACTAAAATCCTAAATGAACCCTAGATTTCCTAAACCCTAAACCCTATGTTGGAAATTTGATCCGTTTACATTATACAAATAAACTACTAAAGGGCATATACCCTAAACCAAAAACCCAAAAACTTAATTAATAACCCTAAACCCTATAACCTAAACCCTATACACAAATTAACCGTAAATTTTCTAAACCCTAAACCCTAAGCTCAAAATTTGAATAACATATTCTTTTCGGAAATAAATAATTTTAAGATTGCCAGGGACCAAAATTCCAATTTTGATTAAATATGAACAAGCTTTAAATGACAGCATAAACATAACTTTAAGATTGCTTCTCTTTCCAATTTTCCATTTTAACCACTAAACCTAAAACCCAAAAATTTAAAATAAAAATTTGTTTCTCACACACTTTTCCTCAAATGTTGAATAGAGTAAAAGATAACAACTAATCGAAAAGAAAATTCAGAAATGTCTATTTTGGATGACGCCCACAAGTATGACTGTTATGCCTACTTTGGTTGCACTTCAAGCAAATATGTGTCTTTCTAGGACGTTTTTTTGAGCAAAGCTTTCTCTAAAGCAGACTTGTATCGATTGTTCTTAGGTCTTCCAGGAGGCATACGAGGTATAGGAGGTAGACATTGTTGTGCTGAAACGAGTTCAGGAACCGGCTGAGCTACATCTCTTGGCATTATAAACATAGCGTAAGCGTTGATAAGGTAGCTCTTAAAATAATACGAAGACGAAAGACCAAGCGCATTAATCTTCTTAGATACTCCAGCGGCGATAGAATGAACACAAGGTAATTGATGAACATCGAACCTTTTACATGAACATTGTCGTTCCCGTACGTTGACAACATGTGAATGCCTTCCGTTAGTAACATGTACTTGATCATCATCTATTTCTTGCGCTGCTAACAGTCTAGCGGCAGTAACACGGGGCTGCAAGCAAACAATATCCAGTACGCTTAGTTTATAGAGATAACATTTGAAATTTATAACCACTGACCTCTATCAGTTTTCCTGCACCATCCGTCAACCTAGTACACATCTGTTCTGCCGCCTGCCTCCTATCAGAGAGCCATCTTGTTAATGGATCGAATGGCGTCTAAGAGCTTGGAAATTGGCAGAGTTCTCGCATCTGATAAGACCCTGTTGATCGACTCGGCTATATTGGAAGTTAAAATATTGTATCTCTGGTCTGGAAAGTGAGCACGACTCCACACCTTAACATCAGCTTTCTCGAGATAAGCATGGAGGCCCGGTTTGAAGTTTTGGATCTCATTGAATATGACATTAAAATCATATATCCTATACGTGTTTGCTGCTTCTTTACCAGCCGGAATGCGTCACCACCTTTAAATCGCACTAGTATGTTTTTTTAAATATGATATGTGCATATACCTCTAGTAGCCAGTGGATAGACTTTTCCAATGGTTGTAGCTATCGATCTATGTCTGTCGAAAATGATGGATAGACCAGCCTCGTCTGGAAATACACGGTTCAGTTGTCTGAAGAACCATTCCCATGATTCATCGTTCTCCGTGTTGACAACCGCAAATGTTATAGGGAATATTTGGAAGTTACCATCTTGACATGTTGCGACCAAGAGTGTCCCTTTATATCTCCCTTTCAGATATGTCCCATCGACAACAACCACTTTTCTCATGTATTGTAAGCCGTTGATACTTGCACCGAAAGAGATAAATGCGTACTTGAATCGGCCTTCCTCGTCCACCGCTAAACGTCTAAAAGTCCCCGGATTAGCCTTTCTAATCAAGTACAAATACGAAGGAAGTTCCGCATATCCACTCTCGTGGCTACCATTAGCCAACAAACGTGCGTATGCAAGAGCCCGATGAGCTTTCCAGTAATCAATCTGCCATATATTCAACTTATATTAAATATGTTTTCCGTAAAAAAAATCCGCAACAAGTTGTAATAACTGGAAACAAATCTGCAACAAACGAATTATTAAAAAAAACTGCAACCAGTATAAGGCCATGAGAACATATCTTTATACCAAATTTGAAGTTCAAAGCCACAACAACATGATCTGGTATCACTTTTGGCCCAACACTACCAACCGAATCATAGTACAGCTGCCCCAAGATATTTTTCGTGGCTTGACGACTACGCCCACCTCGTTCTGTGACAGAACAAGTATGATCTTTAATGTATACCTTGATATGAAAATAAGGCGAATATCCAACTGTCCCGTCACAAACTCTCCATGTGCATCCTTCTACCCAGCATTGAACAATCAACAAGTCCGACCTTGACTCTACACGGTTAAAGTCAATCTTTCTCGCTAGTGACAGAAGCTGCAACCTATTAACCAATTCATCTTTGCTAACGTACCTTTGCCCAACAGCAATATCCAAGGCTTGTAACTCTATTTTTCTGTAATTCTCATCATCAACACCTTCTTGGACAGCTTTCCCAAAAGTTCTTTTCTTCTTTGACAAACAAGGTTCCTCAAACTCTCTCGAAACTTTCCCAGACAAATCGTAATCCTCTTCACCTGAACTAGCACCATCCGAATCTTCACAACAATCAAATATCAATCCTTCTTTGTCGATGTCGTCATCTTCAACAGCCTCTTCCGTGTTACACTCAGAATTTTCAGAAGCTGACGTCCTCTTCTTAAATGTAACACATAACCTACATGTCTTATCTTTGAATTGATCTAAGAAAGATTTCATTTGTCTATCATCACCAACAGGCGCAGGAGGTCTGCTCTTCGCTAAGCCAACCAAAACCTCCTTTGGAAGCATATAACTAAACTCAGCGATGTAAGTCTTATTGTCAACTCCATAATCCTTGTAAACCGTTTCTATGAATCTACTGAAAGAAAGTTTATCATCGACTCCTACTGTTCTTGTTCCTCTTCCATCCACAACAAATTTCCATCTTGTTTCATCAAATTTCCAGTCACCACAAAGTAGAACAATCGGAACCATGATCAATTGTTATTGTTGACGAGCAGAAAAGATCACTGATACGTACCAATTGAGCTCGTTCAGAGATGGAGGCTATTGTTGTGTAGGTCGTTCTTCATAGGGTTGATGAAGATGGCGATTTTTGTCAATATTTTACATAAAAAACAATAAATTTTGTAATAAAAAAACTTAAATTCGGTCATAAAATTCTTCCCATATCTGTCTTAATCGAATATATTTACGTTTTTGAAAAACAAAAACAAGTTTCCGTTTAAGAAAAAATTGAATTAGTATAACTACTTACCTAAAATAATTGTTGTTTCGTAAAAGGAAAGATTTTAAAAATAAATACAATCTTATATGTATATATTTCCAAATTTCAAAGATATTGAGTTTATAGTTTCTTAATATTACAAATTTATTTAACACATCAAATAAATTTGTAACTTATAAATTTATTTTGTAAACTTATAATGCTTAAAAACTAAATTAATATTTTTTATATTAAAAACTATATTTAAATATTACAACCTAAAATGAATTTTTTTTGCCCTACATAGATTCATACAATATAATATTTTAAAATTTAAAAAGCCATTATTTGCAGTATAAATTATATTTTCAATTATAAATTAATTTGTAAAACTATTTAAGGAAATAGACTAACAAATCCGCAAGAAAAAAAGATGAGTAAAAATGTCACGTCATCAATTAAAAAACATTTGCACACACTAATCTGAAATCTGCAACACATCAACTAAATCTGTAACACTAAAATACTAGTTTGTAAATTTTTAAGCCCTTTTGCGTGTGTTACAAAGTTTTTCGAAATCTGCAACAAATACAAAAAAACTGTAATACTGGGAATAAAATCTGCTAAAACAATCCGTAAAATCAAGAAAAACTGCAAAACCCCAATAAAATCTTCAACACTAGCAAAAAAATCTTCAAACTCAATTTTCCTAAAATGAACAAATCCGCAAGTATAAAAAAAAACTGCAACACATGGAACAAATCTGTTACACTTTGTACTACTTTAGTAATTAAAAAAGTACAATTCCTTTGTCGCGGATTTATTTTAAATCCGCAACAAAGAAATAAATCTGCGACACGTACATTTAAATCCGTAACATCATTTCCGTAATTACACAAACAAATCCGTAACTACAAAAATCTGCAACACGTGACTGCGGATTTAATTTCGCAGGGAATGTGACATTTTCGTAAATATTTGATTTTTTCACTGACATGGAAAAAAAAAATTAATGGCATTTCTGTAATTATTTTTTTCCTTCCAAATGATGATAGGGTACTTTAGGCAATAAAATTATGAGAAAAAGGCCAAAAGTTTAATCTACTCTAATAATAACTATACTTTGTCATACTAGATAAGTAATTTTCCCTTCTTTTTTTTTGAGAGAGAGAGGAATGATCTTTTTAATAAACGGGTTAGTCAGGTTATCAATTAAAATACCCATAAACCCGACCCAGTTACCTATGGATCATTATATTGCCCTACAAACCACATCGGCACCGCCATTAACGGCTCGTTGCTCCATTTCGACTCATCGTTGTTGTCGTTGATCACTTGATCCTCCTCACCGATTTGAATTGGTAGTTGTCAAATTTGAAAGATGGATTCCAGTAGCCATTGCATCAGTTATTTTCAGTGTGTTGATCGCTGTCCTCTTGATCGGTAGCTATTTCCAGAAACGGACAGTCCATGGCCAAACCAGCGGAGCCTCAATCCGGTCCGATCCGATCCGGTCCAGATTCCCAAATCGAATCTTAAGAAGAATCATCCCAAGTCTCACGCGTCTGACAAGGTATCTTTTCATCTAACAACTAAGATTTGCGAACGAACCAAACCTAACTGAGTTTAGAGATTTGGATGATTTGACTTTCACATTTGTTGGGGATGGAAATCCACACAACGAAACCAATATCAAAATTTGGACTAAGTATGAAGAAAATCACAAACGCATACGATCGTATACGAATATCCGAACCGCGGACCAAGACGAACCGGTTACCACGATTGTATGCTCGGTCAATCACACGGACATCCCAAGCATTATCGTGCTCGGCGAACCGGATCTACTCGGCGATCCATGTTCGACAGTTCAGCAATTCGTTCTCGGATCCATGGCCGAATGCTCGGCAATGCTTGGTTTGTCTGCTCGGCGCATCGCTCGACAACATGCTCGGAAAAACCTACTCAGAGAGTCCTTTCGCGGCTAGTCGCGTACGAAGATCATGCTCGACACGTCGCAAGAAACCTGCTCGGCATGATACTCCTTGGTCTGCTCGAAAATACGTGACCACATATGGTCACGGATGCTCGGCGGTCCGAGCAGGACTGTTTGACAGTCCGCGGACCGCGGCTGCTCGGTAGTCTGCGGACCACGACTGCTCGGAAGTCCGTGGCCGCGGCTGCTCGGCTGCCCGGCGTCCCGGTCAAAACAAGCGGGCATCATGCTCTAGACTTGAACACGTTGAAAGGCCACCACGCAGACCCTGCCTAGGACGTAAGCCAACTAAGCCACCGCGTAGGGCGCACAAGCCCATAGTTTTTGGGCTGTTGTATTTTTTTTAAAATCTGACTAATATTTTTTTTTTTAATTTACAAAAACAAAACTAAAAACTGTTCAGCTTCTTTTTCAACATATGTCGTAAGGCTTTTTTTTAACTAAGAATTTTCAAAAATCTTCCACATCTCATTATCGGTTGTGAGAACTGAGAAGGTTTAACTAAGATTGATATAAGGAATTCATATTGTAAGTGTTTTTTATTATCTTTATTTTAATTTTTATGTAACCATTTATTCATTTATCAAGTAAACAAAGGAATATTGAGAACTTTCTGAAATTAATCCAAGTAACCAACAAAGCAAGGTTCTTTTTCCAAATTTTGATGACGATGTGGATTTTTCATAGTTCCAGAATATGAGAAGTCCACGTTTACGGCTGGAGAAATCACTTTTAGAAATCACTGTGATATTTTATTAGTTTAAGCCATCATGTATCGTTGCAACCATATAAGCTTTATAAACTACTGTACTAAAATATGTTAGGTATTATGTAATCTAACTCAATTTTTCTTGTTGTTTGTTATAGCAAAATGACACATGGGATTAAACCACAACTAAGTGGAGCTGAGAAAAGAAAAAGAAAAAGGATGCAAGAAGAATTGATAAGATCACAAGCCAATTCTATCTTCAAGTATATGAAAAAAGCCTGCAAACTCTGGAACTGATGAAATAGCAGGTTCACAAGGAGATGATAATGAAGAAATACATATGGATTCAGAAAATAATGTGGCTGATTTAGATGTGGATCATGAAGATATGGTCCATGAGAATGAGTTTGACAACAAAGAGCAGGATGAGGTTGTCGATGAGGAGAACAAAAGTGTGCAAAATGAAGAACTTCCCACAGATGCTTCTGATCCAGGTAATTGGGGAAACATTGATATGAAATTAAGAGATTTATTGGTTAAAAAAGGTCCAACAAAAAGGCTATTCACTAATTATCAATTTCCTAAAGATGGTATCGGAATACATTTTTCTCAAGACTTCTACACAAGGGAGTTGATAAATGGCGAGAAACAAGATAGAAAATGGTTGATTTACTCAAAATCTTTAGACAAAGTATTTTGTTTTTGTTGTAAGCTGTTCAGATATGACAAAAGAAGAGGTTATTTGGTAAGTGATGGGTATTGTGATTGGAGAAACCTTTCCAAGCGACTCAAAGAACATGAAGGCAGTCATGATCACATTGTTTGTATGAATAGTTGGGCAGAGTTAGAGGCAAGGATGCACAGAAATCAAACAATTGATAAGCATGTTCAAGAAAAAATAAACCAAAAAAAAAAAGCATTGGAGAGAAGTACTTGTGAGGATATTAGCATTGCTGAAGACTAGCTAAAAATAATTTAGCCTTCCGAGGAGATAATGAGAAGATTGGCCAGGAAAGGAATGAGAACTTTTTGAGTTTTGTTGAAATGATTGCGGAGTTTGATCCAGTGATGAGAGAGCATGTAAGACGGATTGATGCAAGTGAGATATACTCTCATTATCTAAGTCACAAGATTCAAAATGAGTTGATATCTATGCTGTCCAGTGAGATTAGACTTATGATCATAAAGGCGAACCATGCTTCCAAGTACTTCTCCATAATTCTTGATTGTACGCCTGATATTAGTCATAAAGAACAAATGACTTTGATCATTTGATGTGTGGATATTTCTTCAGAGTCAACAATGAAGATTTTTTCTGACATTTTTGAAAGTGGATGATAAATCAGGAGAAGGGCTGTTCTTTGTTATTCAAGATGCATTTGTTAGTTTTGGGTTAGAGATTGATGATGTTAGAGGACAAGGTTACGACAATGGATCTAACATGAAAGAAAAAAATAAAGGAGTTCAAAGAAGGTTGCTGGAAATTAATCCAAGAGAATGTTATCTTTTTGCTTTTGAATGTAATAAAGAACATTTAGTATTATGTTATCTTTTTGCTTTTGAATGTAATAAAGAACATTTAGTATTATTTATTGGTTCGGTTAAAAGAACCATGGAACAGTTTTAAATTTGGCATAGGGTCTCGGATATGTATGGACCGGCGCTGAGGCCACGGCGTTTTTGTTACTGGTCTCTGTTTCTGATCTGATGGAAGGAGCTTGGCCACATGTTAGTTCTTTTTTTTTGGATACTGTTTCTTGCAGCTTTTTACACCGTTTAATACAAATATGAATTTAGAAATTACGCAATTGTGAAGTAAAACATGATCTAGCTTCATGGTCAAATGATATACCATGGATTTTAGGGATTTTAGCCATGGTATATGTCTTATTTATCAAGTATTTTATTATGTTTTGGAGCCTTTTTAGTGTGTTTACAGGTCTAGATGCGTTTGGAGTGGATTTGGTGATTATGGAGCATTTTGGAGCATTTTGGAGTATTGACCCGAGAGATAGATTCACTGTCGATATTTGATACATGTGTCGATCGATGCATCTTTGGCATCGATCGATGCACATGCGTTATGGGCTTTTTGAAGGAATTTCTAGCAGTTCTAATCAGGATTAGCAACCCTAGTCTGAATTCCGAGCCTAGGATCTAAGGTTCATGTAATTGAATCTAACAGATCTCGAGATTACCTGGTGAATATGCAGCGGAAGTGTTTGCAGATAATCGAGATCACGAAGCGCCTCAAATGCTGCGCCTCTACTGGTATCCACACGCACACAAACTGGACCGCAGGGATGCTAGTGCCTTACAGAGATCTAATCTCCAGAGAGGTTTATTTCTGTGTTCTGGTGGCTGTAAATTAGGTTCAGTACGAGTTTAGGTCGACCATATATCTTATATATGCCGGCTTAAACCACAACGGAATTAACCAACGATTAAACCGAATTAATCTGATTAATCCGCGAGTGCATCGATCGATGCACTAACTGCAACGATCGACACTCCCCAGAACATTGATATCGAATGCATATCAAATATGCATTCATTGCATCATTACATTAATGATCAACCTCATCTATGACGCCCAGTTTGCTTAGGTGTGTGACCCTGTAGGATCATATAACACTAGCAATGAGTTCTCAACTCATTGATCATAAGTGGCTTCTAGCAAAGCGTTATGACTACCTAGTGTTATGTGATTGTCTCATCTCGACTATATGACTTTCACTTAGAGCAAGTACAGTAGATTTCAGGACATTCCCAACAATCTCCCACTTGTACTGGAATCATCTATTCCTTTAATCCCTTTGTAGCTATATCTCAATCTAGCATAAGGCAAGCACTGTGTCATCCTTATTTAACCAGATTACGTTTATCGAATCCCGATTTGTACTGATGAAAAACAAATGACTGACAATCACCTCGTTTGAGCGCGGCCACACATTTCCAGTATCAAATCTTCGATAGGCCCAGAGATATTTAACTCCTGTTATATAGGAGGTACAAATCCCATCTTGTTCCATCCATGTCTCTTTTATATTTCATTATACGCCTAATCAGTGTCTTTATGATCACCAGTTACGGCTGACGTTTGACAAAGTCAAGACGAACCAATCCATATAAGAGAGGACATGATGAACTCAGGTCTAAGGACTACTCTCTTTAGTCGTAATGAGAAACTCTTATGACACTCATATAACATCTTGTAGAGTTCTCATTAACGGGTCAAGTCCGATCATGTGTTCTCTAACACATATCTATGTGATTGACTTTAATACACTTATTAATGACTCCATGAAACATGGTCATCAGTCACCTCACATACCAGTCTCACGTGGTTGTTAATGTCCCACGTTAACAACCTCGACCAGGGACCATTATAATTTATGTCATTTATTGCTTATAGGGTTTCATGATCAAGTCACATACTTGATGGCCTATAAAATGTCATAAATTACTTTGGGACAATATATATATTTAATTAACACAATTAAATAATGCTGAAACAATTTCATTAAAATAACATAACTATTATGTCTTTGTGAACATCATGTCATAACTAAAACAAATACAACTCCCACTGAAATCAAGATCATATCTTAAGATATCTAATGCCTACAGCAGTTGTATGAAACTCATGCTTAGCCTTGGGAGGGGCTTGGTCAGTGGATCAGCAACATTCTCATCCGTAGGGACTCTGCTGATCTTCACATCTCCTCTATTCACAATATCACGGATAAGGTGATATCGCCTTTCTATGTGTTTGGATTTCTGGTGTGATCTAGGTTCCTTTGCTTGCGCAATGGCTCCATTGTTGTCACAATACAAAGCCACTGGCTCAAAAATGCTAGGAATCACACCAAGTTCAGTGATGAACTTCTTGATCCAAACAGCCTCCTTTGCCGCTTCAGAAGCAGCGAGGTACTCAGCTTCAGTTGTGGAATCTGCTACAGTGTCCTGCTTGGAACTCTTCCAGCTTACTGCACCGCCATTCAGGCAGAAGATGTAACCAGATTGCGATCGGAAATCATCTTGGTCTGTCTGAAAACTTGCGTCTGTGTAACCACTTACTACCAGCTCATCACTTCCTCCATACACCAAGAATTTATCTTTAGTATTTCTCAAATACTTCAGAATATTCTTGACTGCTGTCCAGTGACTTTCACCTGGATCCGATTGGTATCTACTCGTCATGCTCAAAGCACAAGCAACATCTGGACGAGTACAGAGCATAGCATACATGATGGATCCCAACGCCGAGGCATAGGGAATCCGACTCATGCGATCTCGCTCAGCAGGTGTCTCAGGAAACTGCTTCTTGCTGAGACTTATGCCATAAGACATTGGTATGAAGCCCTTCTTGGAATCTTGCATTCTGAACCTGTGTAAGACCTTATCGATATAAGTGTCTTGACACAGTCCAATTAACTTGTTTAATCTATCTCTATAGATTCTTATTCCAAGAATATACGCGGCTTCACCCATGTCTTTCATTGAAAAACAACTTCCGAGCCAAGTCTTAACAGACTGTAACAACGGAACGTCATTTCCGAGAAGGAGTATGTCATCTACATACAACACGAGAAATGCAACTGCAATCCCACTAGTCTTCTTTTAAACACATGGTTCTTCTTCGCTTCTGATGAAATCAAACTTTTTGACTGCTTCATCAAAACGAAGATTCCAACTCCGAGATGCTTGCTTCAATCCATAAATGGATCGATGAAGTTTGCATACTTTCCTAGCTGCATTTGGATCGATGAAACCTTCGGGTTGTGTCATGTACACATCCTCTTCCAGAATTCCATTAAGGAAAGCTGTTTTCACGTCCATCTGCCAGATCTCATAATCATAATGAGCAGCTGTTGCTAGGAGAATCCGAATGGATTTAAGCATGGAGACAGGTGAATAGGTTTCTTCATAGTCAATACCATGAATTTGTTTGAAACCTTTTGCCACTAGCCTTGCTTTATATATCTGAATATTTCCATCCACATCAATTTTCTTCTTGAAAATCCATTTACACTCAATGGGTCTTGCACCATCGGGTAAATCAACCAAAGTCCATACTTGGTTCTGTGACATGGATCCCATTTCGGATTCAGCGGCTTTCAGCCACTTTGCGGAGTCAGGGCTCATCATTGCTTCTTCGAAATTCGCTGGTTCGTCACTGTCAGTGGTTAACAAATCATGACAATTGGTTACGAGAAATCCATATCTCTCGGGTTCGTGACGGATCCTTTCGGATCGGCGAATTTCAGGCTCCACAGGCGCCGTCTCTACAACTCTTTGTAGATCCAACTGTTGCTCTTCCTCTACGAGTTGAGCATTTTCCTGCGGTTCTCGAACTTCTTCGAGTTGTACTTTACTCCCACTGTTTCTCTTGGAAAGAAACTCTCTCTCAAGAAAAACGCAGTTCCGAGCAACAAACACTTTGTTCTCGGATTGGTTGTAAAAGTAGTATGCCTTGGTTTCCTTAGGATAACCAACGAAGTAGCATTTATCAGATTTGGGCTCGAGCTTATCTGTAATTAATCTCTTAACATAAGCTTCACAACCCCAAATCTTCAGGAAAGACACATTCGGAACATTTCCAGTCCACATCTCATGTGGTGTCTTTGCAACTGATTTTGACGGAACCCTATTTAGTGTAAACGCAGACGTTTCTAGAGCGTATCCCCAAAAGGATAATGGAAGAGTTGAGAGACTCATCATTGATCGAACCATATCTAATAAAGTCTGATTCCTCCTCTCAGACACGCCATTCCATTGTGGTGTTCCAGGAGGAGTGAGTTGTGAAACAATTCCACAATCTCTCAAATGATCACTGAATTCTTGGCTTAAGTATTCTCCTCCACGATCTGATCGAAGAGCCTTAATACTTTTGCCAAGTTGATTTTGTACTTCATTTTGGAACTCTTTGAACTTTTCAAAGGATTCCGACTTGTGTCTCATTAAATAGACATAGCCATACCTGCTGAAATCATCAGTGAAGGTAATGAAGTATCGAAAATTTCCTATGGCACTTGTGCTCATTGGGCCGCATACATCTGTATGTATAAGGTCCAACAGGTCACTGGCCCTTTCGTTTGATTTGTTGAAAGGGGCCTTAGTCATTTTGCCTAGTAAACAAGATTCACATTTCTCACATGATTCATAATCAAATGAGCCCAAAAGCCCATCACTATGGAGCTTTTGAATCCGTTTCTCGTTTATGTGGCCCAAACGACAATGCCATAGAAAAGTCTGATTCGTGTCATTTGATTTGAATCTCTTGGTGTTAATGTTATAGATTTATGTGCTTTGGTTTAGAACATAAAGCCCATTCTCTAATGGGCTGCTACCATAATACATATCATTGTAATCAAAAGAACAACATTTATTCTTAATTGAAAACTGATATCCTTCCAAATCCAAAACAGGAATAGAAATAATATTTCTGCTTATAGCAGGTACATAGTAGCAATTATGAAGTTCTAAAACCAAACCAGAAGGTAAAGACAAGTTAAATGTTCCTACGGCTAATGCAGCAACTCTTGCTCCATTCCCCACACGCAGGTCCACTTGTCCCTTTTCCAACGTCCTACTGTTGCTTAGACCCTGCATATTTGTACAAATATGAGCACCACAGCCGGTATCCAATACCCAAGAAGTAGAACCAGAAGTGGTAACGTTTACTTCTATAACATAAATACCTGAAGATGAAGTCTCGAAAGTCTTCTTCTTCTTCTTCTCTTCCAAGAATTTGTTGCAATTTCTCTTCCAATGCCCAGGCTCTTTACAGTAATGGCACTTATCAGTCTCAGATGGGCCTGGCTTGGGTTTCGGGGCTGGCGCAGGCGTGTCCTGGTTCTCAACCGGGACTCCCTTGCCCTTTCCCTTGCCTTTGCCTAGTTTCTTAAACTTCTTACCCCCTTGTACCATAAGTACATTAGGAGTGCCCTTCCTGATATTAGGCTCAGCTGTCTTGAGCATGTCATGCAGTTCAGTCAACATCTTCGTCAAGTTGTTCATGTTATAGTTCATAACAAACTGATCATAACTTGACGGCAGTGACTGCAGAATGATGTCAGTAGCTAACTCTTGGCTAATGGGACAATCCAGTCTCCCCAGGTTATCAATATAACCCATCATCTTAATGACATGAGGACTGACCGGACTGTCCTTTGGTAGCTTGCATTCAATGAGAGATTTAACCGTCTGGTATCTCTCAGTTCGTGCTTGCTCCTGAAACATGCTTTTCAGGCTAGTAATCATCTCCACTGGCGACTCCACGTTCTCGTATTGCTTCTGCAAGTCCGAGTTCATGGTAGCCAACATGAGACAATTCACATCGACCACATCATTGGAATGCTTGTCCCAAGCATTCCTTTCTGCATGTGCAGCATTGGATCTCGGTTTTTTCAGGGAGAACATTTTCAAGGACATAGTCCCGCTTCTCCTGCTTGAGAACAATTCTCAAGTTCCGATACCATTCGAGAAAATTTGATCCATTTAACTTGTCCTTCTCAAGGACGGATCGCAGGGAGAAAGAATTATTATGAGTAGTAGTCATAGCTGAGAACATAGAAAAGAAAAAGGTTTAGTTATGATGTGCAAGAAATGAGAAATCTTAACTTTTAAGAAAACTCGCATTATATTCAATCAATGCTTCCTCAGATGAATATAATGATCCAAGACCCATATTTTACTAAATTCAAGTGAGCCACTGGCTATCACTCAACTTTAGCTATTTAGGTAAGCAACAACCTTGCTAGTTATATCCAATATAACTCTTGGTTGTGGATCGACATCTTATGTCCAATCCACCTGATGTCTCTGGGCCCAAAACGATTTTGATAGCCCAGTCAAGCAAACCAATCTCTTCAGTCATGTAATTGTTGATGCCTTGCACTGCAAGCCCATTAACACGATTACTTCCTGCCTTACTCATGTAATTGTTGATACCTTGCACTGCAAGCCTATCGTACAATGAAATGAGTCTTGACAGTTGACAAGATTGGAAAGACATCAAGTATCACTTGATATTTGGTTGAGGAACGGAACCATTTAAAACGTTCAGTTTTACTATGTTTTAATTCTTATAATTAATTAATCCGCGATAACCGATCAATCCAATTGATCCGGTTTTGAATACCGGCCAGCGTCGATCGATGCTACATTAGCATCGGTCGATGCCAACCTAAGCAAACCAATCGCATTTAAACCATTCACAGTGTTCGACCATTATTAACCAAGCTCGATAACCGGTCCAATCCAATTGAACCGATCCCACAATCTCGCGAGGCTGTGTCGATCGATGCAACAATTGCGTCGATCGCCACTAGGCGAAAACTAGGTTTGTTCGGGTTTTCGCCCTGCATCGATCGTTGCCGGATTGGCAACGATCGACACCATGCAAAAAAAACCCTAAATTTATTCGGGTTTTCGCTCTGTGTCGATCGATGCCCGATTGGCAACGATCGACACTATGCGAAAAACCTTAAAACGTTTTCGAACAAAACCCTAATCTAGGTTACTTTGATCAAAACGAGTTTTAGCATGCTGGTATCAACTATACACAGATTCAGATTCAACCAATCTAATCAACATGCTACAGATTCAATGGAACCCTAAAGCTCTGATACCACTGAAGGAATTTCTAGCAGTTTTAATCAGGATTAGCAACCCTAGTCTGAATTCCGAGCCTAGGATCTAAGGTTCATGTAATTGAATCTAACAGATCTCGAGATTACCTGATGAATATGCAGCGGAAGTGTTTGCAGATAATCGAGATCACGAAGCGCCTCAAATGTTGCGCCTCTACTGGTATCCACACGCACACAAACTGGACCGCAGGGATGCTAGTGCCTTACAGAGATCTAATCTCCAGAGAGGTTTATTTCTGTGTTCTGGTGGCTGTAAATTAGGTTCAGTACGAGTTTAGGTCGACCATATATCTTATATATGTCGGCTTAAACCACAACGGAATTAACCAACGATTAAACCGAATTAATCTGATTAATCCGCGAGTGCATCGATCGATGCACTAACTGCAACGATCGACACTCCCCAGAACATTGATATCGAATGCATATCAAATATGCATTCATTGGATCATTACATTAATGATCAACCTCGTCTATGACGCCCAGTTTGCTTAGGTGTGTGACCCTGTAGGATCATATAACACTAGCAATGAGTTCTCAACTCATTGATCATAAGTGGCTTCTAGCAAAGCGTTATGACTACCTAGTGTTATGTGATTGTCTCATCTCGACTATACGACTTTCACTTAGAGCAAGTACAGTAGATTTCAGGACATTCCCAACACTTTTCTCGGCGGTTAATGAAGAATATGGAAATTACACAAAAGCCCATAAGTTCTTTATAATTACAAAGAAGCCCCAGCCGACTTTAGACCATTATATTAGGGTTTTTAAGCCATTATTTAGGCTACGCTTTACTTACGCTTTATTCTATTTTCAAAGAGAGTTAGGGGCTGATCCTGCTCTTGAAAGAGAGAGGATTTCGAACCCCAGTTCTTTACTTGATTTTATGATATTTGGTTTTCTATTCATGATGTTTTCTGTTTCGATGATCATGTCTGAGTAGATTACCTGTTAAGTTTAGGGATTCTCATTAGGGATTTCATGGAATTATTGGTTAATCGATCTGTAGGGATTCATATCTGTTAGTTCTTCATCTAGGGTTGTTATTAATGCTTAATCTGAATTAGCTACCCAGATTTATGATGTTAGGTTGATTTATACAACGACAGTTGGTTAATTAGCTAGAAAGAACCTAGATGAGCAATTTAATTACTCGCAAAAGAATTTGGTTTAATTAGATTGTGAACATATTGAACTTGGAATTAAAGCTGGTTTAATCTGTTAGTAATTACAAAGGAATTTAGATTGCTACACTTAGACTTAGAGAATTCTCGCAACGACAGTTGGTTAATTCTATATCTGTGTTTTAGTTCTAGAATAGCTCTTAATTAGATCCCGATTGATTGATTGCTTGTGTTCCTGATTTCCTGAGAACTCCCTAGACTTAACACCTTCGTTTCCTTGCTCACAAACTCACCTGATTTACTTTCTTGCTTTGCTTTTTAGTTTCTAATCATATTTGCTTTCTCCTAGTTTAATCTTTTTTGTTTTAATTCTATCGTTGCCTAGAGTCCTCGTGGATTCGATACCCTAAGTACTACATTGATATTACTGTGCACTTGCAGTTAGTATAGAGATTAAAACTAGACCTATCAAGTTTTTGGCGCCGTTGCCGGGGACTCTTTTCAGTCTTCGATAGATTTGAACTTAGGGTTTAGACTAGGTTTTTCGTTTTTGTTTTTGTTTACTAATTTTTTTTCTTTTTCTTGCGTTTCAGGTACGCCTGTAATCGCCTTGCATCGATCGACACGGTCATGTGTGTCGATCGTCACATCTTCGCACTTGCATCGATCGACACGGTCCTGTGTGTCGATCGACACATCTTCGAGCTTGCATCGATCGACACTACCCTGCATCGATCGACACATCGCGTAAGATGATGGGTTATACTGATAACCTGGGGAAACTGGATTGTCCCATTAGCCAAGAGTTGGCTACTGACATCATTTTTCAGTCACTGCCGTCAAGCTATGATCAATTTGTTATGAACTATAACATGAACAACTTGATAAAGACTTTGACTGAGTTGCATGGGATGCTCAAGACTGCTGAACCTAACATCAAGAAGAACACCCCAAATGTCCTTATGGTACAAAAGGGTAAAAAGTTTAAGAAACTTGGTAAGAACAAGGGTGATGGCAAGATGAGCTCGATTGTGAATCCAAGCGAGTCTGGCCATGCTCCTAAGGTTAAACCTGGTCCTTCTGAAGATGTTAAGTGCCATTATTGTAATGGTTATGGGCATTTGAAAAGAAAATGCAATAAATTCCTGGAAGATTATGAGAAGCTGAAGAAGACGCACGAGACTTCTTCTTCAGGTATTTATGTTATAAAAGTAAATGTTACTTCTTATGGTTCTACTTATTGGGTATTGGATACCGGCTATGGTACTCATATTTTGTGAAAATATGCAGGGCCTGAGCAACAATAGGACTATGGAGAAAGGACAAGTGGACCTGCGCGTGGAAATGGAGCAAGAGTTGCTGTATTGGCCGTAGGAACATTTGTTTGTCTTTATCTTCTGGCATAGTTTAGAACTTAATAATTGCTACTATGTACCTGCTATGAGCAGAAATATTATTTCTATTCCTTGTTTGGATATGGAAGGATATCAGTTTTCAAATTAAGAATAAGTGTTATTCATTTGATTACAATGATATGTTTTATAGTAGCAGTCCATTAGAGAATGGACCTTATGTTCTAAACCAAAAACATGCCTAACTATAACATTAGTACCAAGAGATTCAAATCGGATGATACGAATCAAGCTTTTTTCTGGCATTGTCGTTTGGGTCACATAAATAAGAACGGATTCAGAAGCTCCATAGTGATGGACTTTTGGGCTCATTTGATTATGAATCATGTGAGAAATGCGAACCTTGTTTATTGGAAAAACGACAGAGGCCCATTTCAACAAAGGTAGTGTCGATCGATGCATGTATGCAACGATCGATATATGTTGCGAACGAACGAATAAAATGAAAGGGCCAGAGGCTTATTGGGCTTTTTACATATGGATGTGTATGACCCAATGAGCGCTAGTGCTAGAGGAAACTTTCAGTACTTCATTAACTTTACTGATCTTTCAGTAGGTACGGTTATGTCTTATTAATGAGACATAAGTCGGAATCTTTTTGAAAAGTTCAAAGAGTTCCAGAATGAAGTACATAATCAATTTTGGCAAAAGTATTAAAGCTCTACGATGAGATCATGGAGGAGAATACTTAAGTCAAGAATTTAGTGGTCATCTAAGAGATTGTGAAATTGTTTCACAATTCACTCCTCCTGAATCAAACTTTATTAGATATGGTTCAATCAATGATGAGTCACTTAGATCTTCCATTATCCTTCTAAGAATACGCTCTAGAAACGTCTGCATTTACACTAAATAGGGTTCCATAAAATTAATTGCAAAGACACCACATGAGATGTGGACTGGAAATGTTCCTAATTTGTCTTTCATGAAGATTTGGGGTTGTGAGGCTTATGAAAAACTTTTTTAATCTCTGATAAGCTCTCACCCAAATCCGAGAAGTGCTACTTCATTGGTTATCTTAGGAGACCAAGGCATGTTACTTTTACAACCGGTCCGAGAACAAAATGTTTGTTGCTCGGAATTGTGGGTTTCTTGAGAAAGATTTCTTTCCAGGAAGAACAGTGGGAGTAAAAGTACAACTCGAAGAAATTTGAAAATCACAGGAGGCTGATCAACCTGATGAGGAAGAACAACAGTTGTATCTATAAAGAGTTGTAGAATCTGCACCTGTGGTGCCTGAAGTTTGCAAAGGATCTGGTGAATGTATATTTGATATACATTCAAATGGCGAGTTTCTGAGGAAGTGTCGATCGACACAAAGGTGTATCGATCAACACAGATCGCGAACCAAAATATTGATTTTGGTTTATGACTTAATTAACTACGGTTTAAATCTTGGTTAATTAGGTCGTGGTAAAAATCTATATATGAGATATATGCGCGACTTTTAAACAAACCTGAAGCTCACAGATCCGAAAGGATCCGTCACGAACCCGAGAAATGTGGATTTCTCGTAACCAATTGCCATGATCTATTGATCATTGAAAGTGACAGGCCTGCGGATTTTGAAGAAGCAATGATGAGTCCTGACTCTGAAAATGGAATTCTGAACAGGATGTGTACATGACATAACCTGAAGGTTTCATTAATCCTAATACTGCTAGGAAGATATGCAAGCTTCATCGATCCATTTATGGATTGAAGCAAGCATCTCGGAGTTGGAGTCTTCGTTTTGATGAAGCGGTCAAAAGGTTTGACTTCATCAGGAACGAAAAGGAACCATGTGTTTACAAGAAGACTAGTGGGAGCGCAGTTGCATTTCTAGTATTGTATGTTGATAACATACTGCTTCTCGGAAATGAAATTCCATTGTCACAGTCTGTTAAGACTTGACTCGAAAGTTGTTTTTCGATGCAAAATGTGGGAGAAACCGTAAACATTCTTGGAATAAGAATCTATAGAGATAGATTGGACAAGCTAATTGGATTGTGTCAAGATGCTTATATTGATAAGGTCTTGCACAGGTTCAATATGCATGATTCCAAGAAGGGCTTCATGCCAATGACAATTGTCATTACTCTTAGCAAGACGCAGTGTCCTTCGACACACGCTGAGCAAGAGCGAATGAGGTTCAACCAACTACTACATGCATTAGATGTCTTAAGATGTGATCTTAATTTTAGTGGGAGTTGTTGTTGTTGTTGTTAATTTTAGTTATGATATGATGTTCATGAAGACATAATTTGATTATGTTAATGAATTCTGACATCAGTATTATTTAATTATGTTATTAAATAATAGTCCCAAAGTAATTTATGACATTTTATAGGTCATCAAGTTTGTGACTTGATCATGAAACCCTATAAGTGATAAATGACATAAATTATGATAGTCCATGGTCAAGGTTGTTAAAGTGGGACATTAACAACCGCGTGAGACTAGTATGTGAGGTGACTAATGACTAAGTTTCATGGAGTCATTAATAAGAGTATTAAAGTCAATCACATAGATATGTGTTGGAGAACACATGATCGGACATAACCCACTAATGAGAACCCTACGGTATAGTTATATATAAGTGTCATGAGAGTTTTCATTACGACTATAGAGTATAGTCCTTAGACCTGAGTTCATCATGTTTTCTTACATGTGAATTGGTCCGCTTTGACTTTGTCAAACGTCAGCCGTAACTGGTGATTATAAAGACATTGATTAGGCGTATCATGAAGCGTGTGAAGGAACAGGGATGGAACAAGATGGGATTTTTCCCTCCTATATAACATAAGCTAAATATCTCAGGGTCCATCGAAGATTTGAATACTGAGAAATGTGTGGCCACACTCAAACGAAGTGATTGTCAGTCGTTTATCTTGTCAGTATAAATCGGAGTTCGATGAACATGATTTTGACTTAATAAGGATGACACGGATCTTGCCTTATGCCAGATCGAGATATAGAGACGAAGGGATTATGGGAATAGATGATTCCAGTACAAGTGGGAGATTGTTGGGAATGTCCTGAAATCACACTTGTAAGCACTCTAGAGATAGTTGTATTGTCGAGATTGGACATTCATACAATACTAGATGGTCACAAAGTTTTGCTAGAAACCACTTGTGATATGTGAGTTGTGAACTCATTACTAGTATTATATGAACCTACAGGGTCATACACCTAAGCGAACTGGATGTACTTCATGTGGGAATAATCATTAAAGTAATGATCAAGTTAATGTGTATTTGATGCACATTAATATACGAGTTTTTGAGAGTGTGTCAATCGACACAAGTGTTGTGTCGATCGATGCAAGGCGCATATCGAAACATTGGTTTCGATTTAATGACATAATTAATCTCGGTTCGGTCCGGTGATTAATTAGGTTTTCCCAGGTCTATATATACATGATATAAGCACGACCTAGAGCACTAGTTTAAGCCTAATCGCAGCCACCTCTCATAAACAGACGTATCCCAGAGAGATCCGATTTCCCGGCACTAGCATCCCAGCGGATTCCAATTTATGTGCGTGTGGATACTAGTAGAGGCGCAGCACTTGAGGCGCTTGAGAATCTCGAATACTTGATAATATTCCGCTGCTAAACTCCAGGTAATTCGAGATCTGATGTAGATTCAATATACCTAGACCCTGGATCCTAGGCCTTGAATTATACCTAGGGTTGCTAATTGGGATTAAAACTGCTAGAAATTCCTACAGATGTACCGTTCTTGATCGCTTGGATCAGGTTTTTGGATTCGGATCCCATCACTAGATGCCTGAAGCCATGCTCAATTGTCGGCTGCTCGAAGCAGAGCTAAAATCTTAGCCGGTAATGGCGGTTTGATAAAAGGTACAACCACCGATCTGCTAACATTAATATCACATCTCGCCTCAAAAAGACCGAACTTAACCTTGCGATTCTATCTTATGCTTTCCAGACTGAAACTAACTGGCAAGTAACAGACACCGTGTCTCTTGGATTCAGGGTTAGAGGGGATATCCTGTTGAGGTTATGCGAGATGCATGGTTGCACATTTTCCCAGTCTTTGGCTGATATCATCGATTTGAGGTTTGTTTCTTCCGCTGTGTAGATCTTATTGTTGAAGATATGATTGTTCCTTGCTGTCCATATGGTCAACCAGATCCATGCTGCTAGTGGAGTTTCCGAGTCCGGTTGGTAGTAAGCAAAGTTTCAATCTACATCCCTTCCATCTTTCTAAAAAGGATATAATGAGGACGTGTGAGGGGTTGTCGATAAAGGGTCTGCTTGCCACACTTGATATGCAAAAGGGCATTGAAACATGACATGCACAATCATCTCTTTTTAGCCACACCGAATGCACGATGGATCAAGTGGAATATGTCTTGATAGTAAGCGATCTCCCACATGCAGTGCTCCTTTAGCAGCTTTCCAGATAAACATCTTAACCTTTGGAGCCAATTTTAACCTCCAAACATCAGCAATCCAGTTCAAATTGCTCACCTCAGTTCCAAGTAAGTGATGTTATTTTTATATTCTCTAGCAGAATAATACCATGTTTTCATGGAGTAGCTCCCTAAACTATGTTTCAGCCAAATTTCACTATAAGAAAATATCGTTTTTGCGATTGCACTTTTGGTCGCAGAATAGTCGTTAAACGCGATTTTATGACTAATTACGACTAAATATGGTAGTGGTAAATCCATAGTCGCTAAATTGCGTAGTCGTAAAAATAGTCTGCAAGTTACGACTACATTTACGACTAACAAAGGTAGCCGTAACCTAGACGTACCATGGTCGCAATATATATGGACTAATTTGCGACTATGTTGGCGACAATTGTGCGATTAAAGAGGGAGTCCAGGTGCAGTCGAAGATATGTAGTCATCAAATAGTCGTTAAACTAGGTGACCAATGGGCGACTAATATGTGACTGTATAATATAGTCATAAAGTAGTCATAACAATTGGCAACTATTTAGCGACTGGGTAACGACCATTTTAACTACTATCTAACGACTAATCGAAACATCCATATACAGTTATGGTAATGACGTCGCCACTATGTGGCGACTGTTATTGGACTGACTAGTATAGTCACAAATTAGTCGTTAGCTATGGTGACTATTTGGTGAATGTTTAGTGATAAATTTAACGACTATACATTGACTACCGAAACATGTTTAATCAATTAGTTAACGACTATATAGCGACTGTTTAATGACTAATCTAACGACTATGCAGCGACTACGTGGGCATCCAGATACAATTATGGTATTGAATGTGCCACTACTTTGTGACCGTTGTGTGATAAATTGATGACTGTTACGTATGCGTAAAAATAAGAATTTTGTATTATTCCATTTGTCAAATTTACGATTTGGTAATTGGTGATACTGCAGTTTGAATGATACAAGAAATGTAAAAGACATTTGCTTCAATATAACGTAGATAAATTATATAGTTTTGTGTAGCATATATACACGAACAATTATCTACATATGCAAACTCCAATATTAAGGAGTTTCGAAATCATACAAATAAAAACAGAGTGACAAGTAACCTACGAAGCAGATGGAGTTAAGCTGTACCTGTTGGGGGACGACGGTCTGTGTTTGTTGCAGTCTTATGAGTTTGTAGGAAGTCCATATACTGCGGATCATTTAGCTGCATATACTCTTCCACCAAGGAAAGGTGCTCGATCTTTTCCTTCTGCTCATTCGTAACTCGGGCGTGATCTGCTTCACGGGTAGTCTGCTCTTCGATTTTACGTTGAGCTTCCTTCAGTTGCTCTTGCAGGGTCACAAACCCTGAAGAGTCTCCCGGCTTCTTGCAAAAGAGACTCTTTGAGTCTTCCAAATCCATAAGGATTTCTTCGTCCATCCGTCTCAGTGGCCAGTTATAATTAAAGACAATCATAAAAAAATAATTAAATAAAGAACATGACATGAATTTATAAATGTGAATTGTGAAAATATTACTTTACCTGAAGAAAGATGTTGTTATATTCTACTATTGAGAGGTCCCAAGGTCGCGAAGCAGCACCGTTCGAAACTTCTGAAGTCTCTACATCGAGCTCTGCCAACTTCTCTTGCACGTTCTTCTTAAAAAGTTGTGGCGATTTTCTCGGCCTTTCGATCAACATATATACCATCTGGCTTTGTATGTGTCTTGATGAATACCTAACCAATATTCACCGGTCTTCCCATTTCCTCTTCCTGCACTGATATAAAACAAACAAGGATTATTACAGAAATTTCAAATTGCAATGCTTTGACAAACATAAATAACATATATATATATATATATATATAATAAACGTTACTTTCCATTTCTTGCTGGATTTGTAGGTACGACTTGGGCACTGAAAAATGGATGTGATGACCGAGACCTTCACGGTCATACAAACCACAACTGGAATAGGTCACACTCCTATCCTTTGATTCTTGAGTTTCCCAGTAGTTGGTCATCGTTTTCCTGAGAGTCTCGCTGATCCACTTAGGTCGCTCTCTATTAGTCCTCGCGTTGCTAACCATGTCTTTCAACCGTCATTGACAAATCTCCTCAAAATACTGTTGAACTGTCCCTGTTATCAAGGGAACCCAATGGTGGGTTTTCTAGAGTACAAATAGAATAAACATAGCATTAGTGAAAACAACACACACAAGGTATATGTGAAGGGTATAGGAGAGAAAACTATACCGCGAACTCAAGGAAGTATCTTTTTGCTTTATCACGAGGCACACGTGACCAGCTTTGGTAGGGTTTATCGAATTTGTTTGTAAAGATTTTAGTAATATTCTGAACCAATTTCGATCCTCTGTCACGAGTAAACCTATAAATAGCTTCAACAGAAGAATAATACTCTGTCTCAACGATACAAACGCTATCTTGAAAACGCTCAGCCACCCAAAATTTGAAAAACATAGAGAATAGTTAAACTGAGACATCTAAACTCACTTGCTTGATAACTATAAGATTAACATCATAACCATCAGAGACTCGAACTCATCAGACCATCATAACTCATAAGTAAACCAACAATCAGATTCAAAAGCAAACTAGACTGTTTTAAAACAATCCATTACAATACGCATAAGACTAGAACAAAAAACCCATACAAAGAATAACAAGTCCAAACAAAATTTATTTAAATAGCTGAAGAAACAGTATATGACAATAGGTATACCAAGTCGAGTTTGGGGTCGGTGTGGGAGAGAGGACGGTGGTAAACATTTCTCTGTCTGACACCCGAAGCAGAGCATTCAGAGCCCGCAGCGTGTCCTCCTGGAGATCCGTCAAAACTGGAAGAGATTCGTCGAGGAAGTTGTGACCTTCAGAAGATGGATGACTCTGAGCCTGAGATTGGTTAACTGGCGAAGATGGGGCGTTCTGAATTGGATTCTGGTTGTTATGGACTTTTCTGACACCAGCGATGCATCGACTTAAGGTTGATTAGTAGTGGAGTTATGGAAAAGTTGTATTGGCGGTGGATATTTCCATACATGGGGTGCTGCCATTGACGTTTGGGGGATAACTGAGTCTTTTTCTTCACGTTGAATCGACGGAGTCAGAGGAACTATGTGTAGGAATTCGTTTGGTTGATCCTGATGTAATTCACAGATTCATCTCAACCTAAACATACAGATCTAGGTTCTCTTGAATAGAAACATAACATGATCTCACCTTTTACCTGTTTGTTGCAGCGGAAGGAATAGAACAGGTCAGAGATCAGATAGATGCACCGAGGGATGAATCCTCCAGAGGTTCACACACGCAATCACAGGAATGGCTGCTAGACCACGAGGAGAGAGGCGCAGAGGGAGAGAGGATTCGCGGCTGGGTTGCTAGGGTTAGGGAGAAAAGACTTGGCTTTTAGTCATTAAAAGCCTTCTCTTTCCCTTTTGGGCTTTTGGGCCCAATCTGATTAAATCCCATTTAATCAGACCCATTAATCTTTCTCTCTTAGTACGACAAATGCCTAGCACTTTTGTCGTACTTCTGCTAAGCCGTTCCAACACATTTTCCTATTAGCTTAGGCGTGTGACCCATATGGGATCATATAATAAAGGCAATAAGTCCAAGACTTATAGATCATGAGCGGACTCTAGCAAGCCATCATGATCCCCAGCATTATATGACTTATGTCTGATCTTTGACATACTCTTACTTTCTAGAGACAGTACCGAGATTACTGGACACAATTCCAACAATCTCCCACTTGTACTGGAATCTCTGTATTCATAATCCTTTTGTCTCAATATCTCGATTAGTCATAAGGCAAGATTGGTGTCATCCTTATAAAGCCTAATCTTGTTCATCGGACTCTGATTTGATACTGACAATCCAAACGACTCGGGAAAGTCCGTTTGAGCATGGCCATGCGTTTTCCAGTATTCAAATCTCCGATTGGCCTAGAGATATTCACTCCATTTATATTGGAGGGACAAATCCCGTCTTGTTCCATCACTGTAAACTACTCATTTCATAATGCACCCAAACAAGGTCCTTATAGCTATCATAGAATGATAGCGTTAGACAATGTTCAAAGTACATCAGTCCATGTGCAGTCACATGCATGTGAACTCAGGTCTAAGGACTATACTCTATAGTCGTAGTAAGAATCTCTTATGACACAGATATAAATATCCTGAAGAGTTCTTATAAGCGGGTCTTGTCCGGTCGTATGTTCCCAACATACACCTATGTACTGACTTTGATGCCGCGCATCTATGACACACTGAGACTTTGTCATAAGTCACGTACCAATCCAGTCTCACACGGTTGTTGATGTTCCAATTTCAACAACCTTCGACTGGGGACGGGATGATATATAACATCTATCAAATATAGGGTCTCATGATCAAGCTAAATGACTTCGATGACTCAAGATCAAATCATTTACTTCGATGACCTATAAAATGGTTCATATCATTTTGGAACGATTATTTCATCACAGTTAAAATAATCTTGAAATAATAATTTCATTAAAACATAAAATAATGTTTTACAAGAACATATCAAATAACTAAAATAAAGCTCACAAAACTCCCACTCAAATTTAGATTACATTTCAATGTTTCTAATGCCTACAGCTTCAGTCAGGAACTCGAGCTTAGGCCTTGGGAGTGGCTTTGTCAATGGATCAGCGACATTATCATCTGTCGGAACTCGGCTGATCTTGACTTCCTTTCTATTAATGATGTCACGTATCAAGTGATATCTTCTTTGAACATGCTTGGATTTCTGGTGTGATCTTGGTTCCTTTGCCTGAGCTATAGCACCATTGTTGTCACAAAACAGTGCCAGAGGCTCAGCCGCATCTGGTATCACACCTAGTTCCATAATGAACTTTCGTATCCAAACAGCTTCCTTCGCTGCTTCCGAGGCGGCGATATATTCAGCTTCTGTAGTGGAATCAGCAACGGTGTCCTGCTTGGAGCTTCTCCAACTTACTGCACCGCCATTCAGACAAAAGACATAACCGGACTGTGACCGGAAATCATCTGTGTCTGTCTGGAAACTTGCGTCCGTGAATCCACTGACTTTAAGCACATCACTTCCACCGTACACTAAGAACTTATCCTTAGTATGTCTTAGATACTTCAAGATATTCTTTACGGCAATCCAATGGTTTTCACCTGGATTTGACTGGTATCTACTCGTCATGCTCAATGCATAAGCAACATCAGGACGAGTACAGATCATGGCATACATGACAGATCCTATTGCAGATGCATAAGGAATATTCTTCATGCGCTCAAGCTCAGCAGCCGACGTAGGGCTCTGCTTCTTGCTTAGCGTTGTGCCATGTACCATTGGCGTGAAGCCCTTCTTGGAATCTTTCATGCTGAATCTTTGTAGGACTTTGTCAATGTATGAGTCTTGACATAAGCCTATCAGCCTCTTAGGTCTATCCCGATAGATCCTAATTCCAAGAACGTATGCGGCTTCACCCATGTCTTTCATGGAAAAACAACTTCCAAGCCAGTCTTTTACGGACTTTAGCATTGGAACGTCGTTTCCGAGAAGCAGTATGTCATCGACATACAGAATAAGAAATACAATCTTGCTCCCACTAGATTTCTTATACACGCATTGTTCTTCTTCGTTTCTGATGAAGTCAAATTGCTTGATCGCTTCATCAAAACGAAGATTCCAGCTCCTCGATGCTTGCTTCAGTCCATAAATGGATTTATGAAGCTTGCATACTTTCCCAGCATTCTTCGGATCTATGTAACCGTCAGGTTGTGTCATATACACATCCTCTTCCAGAATACCATTCAGGAAGGCGGTTTTCACGTCCATCTGCCAAATTTCATAATCATGAAAAGCTGCAGTTGCTAGTAGAATCCGAATAGATTTCATCATAGCCACCGGTGAATAGGTTTCATCGTAGTCCACACCGTGAACTTGTCTGAAACCTTTTGCCACCAACCTGGCTTTATAAATCTGGACATTTCCATCCACGTCAATCTTCTTCTTGAAGATCCATTTGCACTCGATGGCTTTTACACCAGCGGGTAAGTCAACCAACGAAAATACTTGGTTGACCGACATGGAGTCCATTTCGGAATCAGTGGCCTTGCGCCACTTAGAGGAATCTGGGCCCATCATGGCTTGATTGAAGTTCGATGGTTCATCACCATCAATGATCAGAAGATCATGACAGTTAGTCACGAGGAATCCTTGATATCTCTCGGGTTCGTGACGGATCCTCCCGGATCTTCGAACTTCAGGTACTACAGGTTCAGGCTCTACAATTTCTTGTAGGTCCTCCTGCTGCTCTTCCTCATTAGGTTGAGCAGTATCCTGTTCATCTTGAATTTCTTCAAGCAGTACCTTACTCCCACTGTCTTTCTTAGAGAGAAACTCCCTCTCAAGAAAGTTACAATCCCGGGCAACAAAAATCTTGTTCTCGGAACGTAGATAGAAGTAATAAGCCTTGGTTTCCCGTGGATAACCAATGAAATAGCACTTGTCAGATTTTGGTGTAAGCTTGTCTGAGATTAATCTCTTGACATAGGCTTCACAACCCCAAATTCTGAGATAAGACAGCACTGGAGCTTCTCCAGTCCATAATTCATATGGTGTCTTTGCTACTGCTTTTGATGGCGCTCTGTTTAGAGTGAACACTGCTGTTAGCAGAGCATATCCCCAAAGGGATATTGGAAGGTCTGTGTGACTCATCATAGATCGAACCATATCCAATAAGGTCCGATTTCTCCTCTCAGACACACCATTCCATTGAGGTGTTCCAGGAGGAGTGAGTTGGGATACGATCCCACACTCTCTTAGATGATCACTGAATTCTTGGCTTAAGTATTCTCCTCCTCGGTCGGACCGAAGAGCTTTAATGCTTTTGCCAAGTTGGTTCTGTACTTCATTTTGGAATTCTCTGAACTTCTCAAAAGATTCAGACTTATGTTTCATCAAATAAACATATCCATACCTACTGAAATCATCAGTGAAGGTAATAAAGTACTGATAGTTTCCTCTTGCATTTGTGGACATTGGGCCACACACATCAGTGTGTATCAGGCCCAATAAGTCACTGGCCCTCTCGTTAGGTTTATTAAAGGGGGCCCGTGTCATTTTGCCCATCATGCAGGATTCGCATTTCTCACATGACTCAAAGTCAAATGAGCCAAGAAGTCCATTCGAATGGAGCCTCTTGATGCGTTTCTCGCTGATGTGCCCTAAACGACAATGCCATAGAAACGTTCGGTTTTCCTCATTAGGTTTAAACCGTTTTGTATTAATGTTATAAATTGGCGCGGATTGATCGAGTATGTAAAGCCCATTCGCAAGAGGGGCAGAACCATAGAACAAATTGTTGCGATTGAAGGAACATAATTTATTCTTAACTGAAAAATCATAACCTTCCAAATCCAACAAAGAAATTGAAATAATATTTCTGCTTATAGCAGGTACAAAATAACAATTATTAAGTTCTAAAATCAATCCCGAAGGTAAAGACAACAAGTATGTGCCTACAGCCAGTGCTGAAACTTTCGCTCCATTCCCAACTCGTAGCTCCACTTGTCCTTGCTTCAGCCTTCTACTGTTGCTGAGTGCCTGCATATTAGTACAAATATGAGCCCCACAACCAGTATCCATGACCCATGAGGTATTATCAGAAGTAGTTGTATTAACTTCTATAACAAAAATACCTGATGAAGAAGTCTCGAAAGTCTTCTTCTTTAATTCCTTTAGACCTTCCTGGAATTTCTTACAATCTCTTCTCCAATGCCCCAGTTCTTTGCAGAACCTGCACATGTCAGTAGGCCCAGCCTTGGACTTGGGCTTGGGCTTTGGCGTGTCCTTGTCCGCGACTTGGACACCCTTGGCCTTTCCCTTATCCTTAGCAGAAGACTTCTTAAACCCCTTTCCCTTTTGTACCATAAGCACATTGGGGTCCTTGGCGGTTTTCTTCAAGTTGGGCTCTGCAGTCTTGAGCATTCCGTGAAGCTCAGGCAGTGTCTTACTCAAGCCATGCATGTTAAAGTTCAGAATGAACTGATCATAGCTTGCAGGTAAAGACTGCAGAATGATGTCGCAGGCAAGTTCCTGGCTGATTGGGCAGTCGAGTTTCTGAAGATGATCGAGATAACCCATCATCTTCAAGACATGAGGACTCACTGCCGCATTCGCAGCCAACTTACAGTCCAAGAGGTTCTTAACTGTCTGGAACCTCTCAGTCCTAGCCTGCTCCTGAAAAAGCGATTTCAGGCTTGCCATTATCTCGATGGGAGACAATACACTTTCGAACTGCTTTTGCAGCTCAGGAGTCATTGTCACCAACATCAGGCAATAGACATCATTTTCATCTGACGAATGCTTTTCCCAAGCATTGTGCAGAGTCCTGGCAGCATTGGCAAGAGGCCTCTCGGGGAGGGGATCTCGAAGGACATAATCCTTCTTCTCCTGCTTGAGGACCAGCCTCAAGTTCCTTGACCATGTCAGGAAGTTCGTTCCAGTCAGCTTCTCCTTCTCGAGAACAGACCGGATCGAGAATGTGTTTTGTGTGCTTGTAGTAGTCATATCTGAAATATATAAATAAAAAGGTTATTAGTTATTATGTTCAAAATGACTAATCTCGTATTAAAATTTAATATGATTAATCACGCATTATATTCAATAACCTAAGTTACCCTCAATAGAATATAATGATTCCAAGATCCACATATAACTAAGATTAAAGTGGGCCACTGGCCGTCACCCAATCTTAGCTTATATCGGTAAGCCCTAAGTCGGCTGATTATATCCGTGATATAACTCTTGGTTGTGAATCTGGGCCCGAGGCCCAATCCACTCTGATGTCTCAAGGCCCGGGACTCCCGATGGCCTAGTCAAGAAAACCAGACTATACAGTCATGTAATCATTAATGTCTGGGACTCCCAATGACATTTATGAATCACAAACCGTCTTACCCACGCAAAAACAGACATCCTCACACTGTAAGGCCATGAATGCAATTGAATGGGCTTTGACAGCTGACATAGCCTGGACAAGACATCCAACGCTTGATATTATTTGAGGTTCGTAGGTTTATTAAAATTCATTCCCAAAATAGAAGATTACTATTTCGGGAAACTTTCTATTTATGGAAACCTACTATTTTTGGAAACTTTCTAAAATTGGAAACTTTCTAAAAACGGAAACTTTCTAACTTTAGAAATTTCTTTAAAATCCAAAACCCGCAAATTCAGAAACTTCTATTTTAAGAAACTTTCTAATTTCAAAATTTCGGAAACTTTAATTTAAAATCGACTTTATAATATTATAAAATAAATTTTAAATTTATCTGAAGAAAGACTCAAATAATTGACCCAATTGTTTTAACTTCTTGGCCCGAGGCCCAAGAATTGGTCCATGTCCAAGACATGACCCAATTGTCCAATTAATTGACATAACCGGTCTGGTTCATTAAAACTGGTCTAACCAAGTTTTAATTACTACGATGACCACAATTGTCAACCGGTTATTTACTAAACCGGAATTTCTCAATTTATTTGGTCCAACCAAATCAAATTAGAAATTCCTGGTTTAGGCACTAAATCCAATATTTCTTTCGACATTGGATTTCTTATCCCGGTTTAACCAGATTTAATAAAATTATTAAAATCTGTTTATTAAACCAGAACGATTGATTTTAATTAAGTTTTGAACCGAACCACCTAACCGAAATCGAACCGGCCCAATTACACCCAAAACCCTAACCGGTCGAGCAAGAGCCGTCCAGCCGCAAGCCGCATGCTCGATCCGAGATCGAGACGCTCGGATTGCCGGACGGGACGCTTGCGTGTGATCGGGACGGTCGGACGAGCTCGGGTCAGGCGGGACGATCGTGGGACGGGTCGATGCTTGGCCGAGACGCGACGATCGGGACGAGCCGGACGAGATCACGGACGCGATCGCCAAGCGATCGTGGTCGATCTTTCTCGCACGTCAAGCAAGCATCGGGACATGAGAGAGGCGGAACGGGACGATCCATGATCGGGCCGAGCCACGATCGATCCGACCCAACCGGCCATCTCTCGGCCGTGATAACCAACCGGCCAAGCCGGTCGTTTTTCCCTTGGCCGATCAACAAAACCCGAGTCATATAGCTCGGTTTTGTGATTTCAAACGTTTGTTCAGGATTCAATTCAGTTTCTTAAGTGTTTTTCTTATCAGTAATGGATTCAAAACACTTCTAAACAGATTAAACAACCTAAACAATGAATCTAAACAAGAAATCCTAAGAACCAATGGCTCTGATACCACTGTAGGAATTCGTTTGGTTGATCCTGATGTAATTCACAGATTCATCTCAACCTAAACATACAGATCTAGGTTCTCTTGAATAGAAACATAACATGATCTCACCTTTTACCTGTTTGTTGCAGCGGAAGGAATAGAACAGGTCAGAGATCAGATAGATGCACCGAGGGATGAATCCTCCAGAGGTTCACACACGCAATCACAGGAATGGCTGCTAGACCACGAGGAGAGAGGCGCAGAGGGAGAGAGGATTCGCGGCTGGGTTGCTAGGGTTAGGGAGAAAAGACTTGGCTTTTAGTCATTAAAAGCCTTCTCTTTCCCTTTTGGGCTTTTGGGCCCAATCTGATTAAATCCCATTTAATCAGACCCATTAATCTTTCTCTCTTAGTACGACAAATGCCTAGCACTTTTGTCGTACTTCTGCTAAGCCGTTCCAACACATTTTCCTGTTAGCTTAGGCGTGTGACCCATATGGGATCATATAATAAAGGCAATAAGTCCAAGACTTATAGATCATGAGCGGACTCTAGCAAGCCATCATGATCCCCAGCATTATATGACTTATGTCTGATCTTTGACATACTCTTACTTTCTAGAGACAGTACCGAGATTACTGGACACAATTCCAACACTATGTTCGCCGGCGTGAAGGTGTATTGTCTTGGTAGAGGGCTCGGTTGTTTTGGAATGGTTGTTTGTCTCTTACGTCCTCCTCCTTTCTTAGGTTGAGGCATCGTATCACGGAGAGTTTCAAAGAATAAATTGAGAGGGTCGAGAGGGTTTCTGCAAAAATTAGCGATGAAATTGAGAGCTTCGAATACGAGATTCAAATAAGATATGCCAGTTAGAGATGGGTCGGCAGAGAGGAGGATTTGGAGAAAAATATGCGAGATGATCCGAAGGAGATTTTGGAGAAGGGGAAGAACAAAATAAAATCAGGGTTTATGTTTGTGGTAGTTGAGGATTTCTCGACACTTATTCGAAATTTTTTGGGTGAAGGCGGGTAATTGAAATATTTTGGGCTAAAAAATTAGGTTTGGTTTCTCGGATTAATTACACAATTTTTTTGAATTTTTTTCCAGGAGTAGTCGTAGCTAAGTCAGCAAATTGCAAATAACCATGATTTTAAATTAAAATGACGTTAGTAGGAAACGAAGTACACCTATATACTTACTTAGGTTATTATTCACACACAAAAACCTGAAAACCCCAATAGAGTGCTCGAATTCATAAAATTTCATAAGATCCGTATAACAATTAAACAAGATTATAAATTACAACGAAGTTTTGAATATACTTCCATATTTTACAGTTGTTAATCAAGCATACCTGTTCATCACCGGGGATAACATGACATTGAAGACCATTTGGAGAAACATTGGTAATCCATTTTCGAATAATCTTAAGCCTACATGCCCATTCACTTTTAGAATTATCGACATATCATAACAAAAATAATTTTTCCATCTGTTGTGTTTGGATTTTTAGATTTTGTGCGTTTTTGTTTTGCTTATGAATGAGTCGAAAGATACACATAGAACATAAATGAGATGAATTAGTTGGTGTGAAATATTATTACCGGTTTTATAATGGTATAAAAATTAAACCCTTAGTCGTAACATAATTTATTTATTGCGTTTATATGTACTTACAATGTTTAGGAAATTGAATAATATTGGTCGAGAATTGTAAGCGTCGTTTCATCTGAAAAATTCTATTTCTCCCCTGTTTCTAAAATAGATATGTGAGTACGTATAATTATTGTATATATATTTAAAACCAAAAACGCTAAAGAAACATTACATAGTTTTATCCATTAACACCATGAGCATGATGAATGCTGTTAGTTGGGACTTAGTGATATGACATATACATACTTACTACAGCCAAAGACAACCCAAAGGTTTCATTGTCTCTATAAATAAACTCTGGTGGTTGCATCAAACTCTCTAATATTGAACTATATATATTATTTTTTAAAATTCTTCTTGCCTAATTTCCATCTCTTCATTACCAAATTCGTAATGGATTACCTTCCCACTGATGTTCTTTCAAAAATTCTTCTTGATGTCATTGACGGTGAACAATTTTACGCTATTTTATAAGAGCAAATACAACATGCAAGGCACTAAAAAGCGTCAAACAAAGTCAAGATTTCTACAAGTCGATCGATTTATACTACGAGTTTATTAACTTAAATCTCTTCGTTTTCCCACATCATTATAAACAAGATTTCATCGATATATGTTTACAATCCGGAAACCCTTCAGCTCTTTTCCTCTGAAGTATGTGTTGTTTTATCTACAACGGCCGAATGGTTGAAGGAGAGGCAATGATCAAGAGATCGGCAGATAGCCGATGAGAGACATGGATATACGCGTACTCCATGCTCTTGCGTGTTTTTATGGAGATGGAGAAGTGTTGAACCGTGGATATGTCACCGACCGTGAACTTGCCACTCGAATACGTATGAAGATAACTAGGAGGGATAGGCATGTATGGCCAACAACTCCTTATGCTATGTTCTTTGAGAAGGAAGCGAGTGTAGATATCAACGGGCTTTATAGCTGCATATATGTGCTCCGATAAAAACTTGGAAGGGTTGGTGAGACTTTGGTTTCAAGGGTTCAAACATGTGCGATATATGCTTTTGGACCATATAGTCACTATTTTACTTCACACTCATCATGAATAATTTCAGAATTTGGCCCTTTTTAGGTTCTTGAATATCCTTCATATTCTAAATATTGTTTAGCGTTGGTTAGATTGTGTTAAACTACTATAAAAATTATGTGATTTCTTAATTTATGTGCAAATTTTAAATAGAAGGAGTATGTATATGCATCATCTTTTAGTACATTGCGACTACTTTGCTTGATAACTTTATGACTGAATAAACGAGTTTTTGTAGACTAATAAGTCATCAAGATGCAGTTATGGTCAGCTTGGTCAGTCTGGCCATCTTATTACTTCTTTTCAATTAGTTCCAGAATTTTGCAAACAAGCGAGATGATTAACTGAGAGGACATATACCTAGTTTAGTTTTCAATAATTGATGCAAGTAACATCACATTTTTTTTTATAAATTCTGAACTGCAATAAATTATGGCTCGGCGTTATATATCATTACCTAGCGAAATAGATTCATCATATACATATACTTACTCCATCCGAAGATGCACGCTAACAAATGCATATTAAGTAATAAATAACAGTAACATAACTATTATTTAAATTTTTGGAAAACCCAAAGGTTTCATCCTCTCTATAAATAAACTTCTGCGGTTGCATTCTAAACGATATCAATCTCAAATACTCTACAATATTATTTGTTAAAATTCTCCTTTGCCTATTTCCATCTGTTCTTATAAAAATCGTAATGGATTACCTTCCTAGTGATGTCCTAAAAAAATCCTTCTTGACGTCAGTGATGATGACCAAGGTATAAACTATTTAGCTCGGGCCAAAGCAACATGCAGGGCGCTGCGAAACGTCGGAGAAAGCTCAAATTTCTATAAGTCGGTCGATCTATACTTCTCCAACATTAATGTATGTATCTGGTGCCGCCCACCTATGGTTAAAACTAATTTCGTCAACAAATGTCTGAAATCCGAAACGCCTTCTGCTCTTCTCCTCAGAGGTATGTGTCTTTTAGTATATTGCGACTGTTGGGTCGACAGATCGTCGACCTCCAGTGACTGGATGGTTAAAGGAGAGGCTATGATCAAGAGATCGGCAGATAGTTGATGGGAGACGGGGATATACGCGTATTCGATGTTCTTACGGGTTTTTTTATGGACATGGAGAAGCTTTGAAACGTGGGTACATTATCGAGCGCTAATTTGCAACTCAAATATGTGTTAAGATAACTTTGAGATATAGGTATGGAAGTTCAGATAGACGGTGTGCACTGTTCTATGAGAAGCAAGGAAATGTAGATATCAACGGGATTTACAGATATACGTGTGCTCCCATAAAGACTTGGTTGGCTTGGTGGGACTATGGTTTCAAAGGTAAAAACATATGCGATACATGTTTTTAGACCCTCGAGTCACTATTCTTCTTCTCAATCATGAGAGATAATTTCGGAATTTGGCCATGTTATTTTCATGAAGATCCCTAATTGTTTGTTATATGTAGTAGATTATGTTACGATCACTTTTCAAGTATTGTATACATTATTGTTTTCAAGTGCTTAATGAAATAAGTTATATTTCCAAAGCGACAGTGAGATTATTAATCTAATCAAAACTATTTTAGTGTTGGCATGGAACTCAAGTCGATAATTAATGGCAACCTTTAATGAAAACATAGTAAGTTAACCAAGCATCGTAACTCTCATTTGCATGATATTTAACCATGATTAGTGTTAATTTGATGGGGGTCTCGAAGAGAAACACTCAATAAGTGCCAACAGTCTGTGTACTATTTAGGCTCTAACGTGAAATTGTAGAATATATTGTAGCTCGCGACTTTTAGTCTCCTTCCCTAAACGGTTCATTTTATCTATTAGGTCTTTGCGAGTATAAGTAAGCTTTTCCTTCTCTAGATTTACGACCAAGACAACAAGATTCTCTCAAACGACTATGGATGTGCAGATTTCCAGGCGAGTATCTCAGATCAACGACCATCTTCCATCTCTTTGGGATTTAAGGGTTTTTCTCATTCATTTCTAGATGTGTGTTTCTTCAAATGGCGATCCTAATATCTCCATGATCTTGTGTGATGAAGAGGTAATCACGTTTTCTCTTGCAGAATTTTAGACGATTTTGGTTTTTGATTGTCATGACATATTTTTAACGCGGAGATAACAATTTCGATTTAGGGTATCCGGATCAAGGCAACTGTGCACGCTCATGATTTTTAACTATTCTGGTATTCACTATGGTTCAAGAGTCATTGATTTCTCCTTGAATATGCTCAAATCGTGGTTGCACCAAATTAAATTTCTTTGACTCCTCACAGATTTAAGCTTATATTCAAATCAAATACATTGTTCTGTCTTACTTACAATAATCTCCCGCAAGGTCATTCGTGGTGTTTCCATCGATGCAGGATATATTGGATGGGTTGGTTAATGATCCTTATCCTAGAGGTATTTTGCACTAAATATTATTTTTGTGCTTAGGATTATATTGATATGCATGTTATTCGGATATGGTCCGCGCTAAATTATAATATTTCCTTTATAGATATCCTTGGTGTTGTAAAACATGTTGGAAAGGTCGAGTATTGCTGGGCAGTACCTAAGTTAATGTTTACCCTTCGTAATAGAAGGTGATATATTATTTGTCTTTTATTTTGAGGATTTTGTTTGTTAAATTAGAATCTGATTATAGCTTTAAAAAATTATACCACATATAGCTTTTGGAGTATCCATTGTGTGTTAGTTGGGAGAGATGGAAAAAAAATTGACCAAAAGGTTTAGGTACGATGCATATAAGCATGTCTTCGTAATTCTCAGATGCTTCTTCGTCAAACGACAGTCAGGTAAGATGTACAAAGTCTTCTTATATATAGATGAGAATGATTGTACTGGGTAGTAATTAAGTTTGTTAGTGATTGTTTATATATTAGGGTATACTTGGCTAAAAGGACAAGAAAGGCTTTCAACGATCATCTATGACTAGTATGAAAATTTTGACTAGGTTGAATTCATCAACATGCTATGTTAATTTTCTTGGTCAATTCATTAATTTTCTTGGTCAATTCATTAATTTCTTATATATATATTGCATATAATTAATACATTGTTTTTGCTTTTTTTTTCCGGTTTCCCAAACCAATATCACATGAATACGACCCGGAAGAAAATATGATGCCGTGGTTCTATTAACTAATTCGTCTATCTCAAGTTGTTGGTTATTGAACACTTTATCTTTTGTATATTGTGGATAAAGTGATCTATATGAACCTGTATATTTGTAAATTTAATTTGATTTTTTTACTTTGGGATTTTAAGTAACTATATAATGTATGTTTGTTTTCTGATCTCAATGCAAACTATATTTGGCTACTGTACTTTAGAAAGAAAATGTTGGTAAAGAAGAATTAAGTATATTAAAGATTTATTTCACGTAAAAATTATATTAAAGATTTTAGAAATTTACATTTAGTTTAAGAAAATATTAGCTTTGATATTCAGTCGATAAATTATTAGCTAATATAAATAAACTATCTTATACTATTATTACTAAACCAAAAACATACTATATAATACGAAAAATTACCGACTTTGTTACTACTATACACGGATATCATTACTATCAAGATTGATTTATAAACGATGGACTTGGTAAATATTCTAGAAAAGCCCAAAACGAAAAAGTGGACTTTAATAGAAAGTTGCAATTGATTCGTATCAATTTAAAATATTTACCAATTATTTATTTCAAAAAAACCTAAAAAACTCTTCACTTTCTTCTTCTACCTCTTCGCTTTCATTCTCTGATATTGAAAGAGATATCCACAAAATGAATCCATTTATAACATGCGATTCTGAAAATTCACAATTTCAAAAAAATTGCCGATATTAGTTTGAGGGATACTCGCTGGAATGTTAGAGCGAAGTTATTCACATGGTTTAAGTTTCAGAGTTTTATAATCACCTAATAAACCTTACTAAATAATGTTGTTGGAATTGAAGAAAGATGGCTATAGAATGCGTTGCATATGACCCAATTGCTGAGGAGTTGTCCAGACGTTTTCAACAAGTTCATGACAAGCATTTTTGTTGTTGTTTTTCTCCTATTTTTCTGGATCGAAAGATTTTGTGGTATGTTGACATGTTTTCAATAAAATATGAGAAATATATTAATATATAACAAAATTATGAGAATATATATTTTATTTGTTTAGGGAATACATGGCTTAGAGGTAAAGAAGGGCCTTCTTCTATTGACTATCATCGTCTAACTTTGGATGAGTTGAACAAGTTGATGGATATCTATGAATTTGTTGAAATTTTAATATTGGAATTTTTCTGATCATATAAATTATTAACAATATCTAACATATTTCCCTGTTTTTGATTTTGTGTATAGTTACCCTCATCCTCTTCCGACATGGTACTCAAACGAGCACCATGCTCTCGATCGTTACTAACTCTCATTCACTCTTATTCTAAACTCTTAAGAACTTATGTAGTTTTAAGTTTTTATTTCTTAAAACCATTGTAATGATTGCTAACCCTTTGGTTTCTATATTAAGGGTTAACTTCGATTTAAAATTTAGTTTATAATATTGCAACTTTAACATGTTTATTAGAAGTTGGAAAAACGATTATACACATTAAATATTGCAAGTATAGATTAGCTTTGATAATCAGTTAATATTATTAGTAAATAGAAGTAAACTATCTTATATTATTATTACTAAATCAAAACATACTAAATGATACGACTCATACCCGACTACTTGCGACACGAATAACGAGTCGTAATAATAGCAACTAATTAACGACTTTTTTACTACTATAAACGGAATAGCAAATTAGTCGTCCACATAGTGACTTATTTGCGACTTTTATACGACCCTTCATAGAAGACGCACCGTAGTCGCCAAATTACCGACTACGTTGCAACTAATGTTTCTTGTCTCAAAAATAGTCGTTAACCAGTCTTAAATCGGTGACTAAATTGACGACGACCATTTTTGCTCGTATATAAGCAACTAATAGACGACCATATATATGTAGTCGCAAAGTAGTCACAATTGTGTCTTTAAATAGTCGCAAATGTTACGACTATAAGCATAGTCGCAAGTTCCAGTCGCAAAAACGCTGTTTTCTTGTAGTGTTTGTAAATCATGAACCATACTCATGCTAGGCGTGATCTCTAGGAATTGGGTTTCATATGGAGGTAGCAATAGTCGTATCTTCTCGATATCTCACTTTGTAGAGTTTTGTAGGAAGAGTTCATCAACCATGAAGTCTTGTGTATGTTCATGGCATGTCTTATGGGAGCGGCTTATTCCGTTGTAAACAGCCGCATGTCCTCCCAAATCTTGATAGATTGGCCATTTCCTATTGCTCATCCAGTTTGTTTGCGCAGAAGTTCACAGCCGAGAAGAATCCCTCGCCATCCATGTGACACATTGGAAGCTATATAGCACGTTATAAATGAATTATCTTGGCAGTTTTTCCCATTAGTACACGAGCTAGAAGGCACTCTGGATTCTGTAGGAGGCACCAACTTAGCTTGGCTAAAGGAGTATCGTTGAAGCATTGTAAGTCTCTGAAACCAAGTCGTCCCTTTTCTTTTGAATCCGTTAGCTTGTCCCATGCAATCCATGCCATCTTTCTCTTCTCTAGTGAAGATTCCCACCAAAACCTTGTTAACGTTGATTGGATTTTTTTCCAGAGAATCCATGAGCTTGAAAGTTGACATTGCATACGAGGGCATTGAGGAGAGAACGCTTTTTAGCTTTACCATTTTCCTTGTTGGATTAAGGAATCTCGTGTACCAACTCCATACTTCTGCTGGGTTATGTCCACTATTGATGTGAATAGATCTTTCTTCCTTCTACCAAAATGTTCAGGTAAGCAAGGTATTTTTCCACACCCCCTTCCTTGGTAATGTTTAACGCAAGTTTCATATGGTCCTGAGTAGATTGAGGTGTTTTACTTTAGAAGGTGATGGATGATTTCTCTATGTTTATACACTGACCTGAGGCTGTCTCATAATCCTTGAGAATTTGCTGAAGCGCTAAACTGTTCTTTGGGTTAGGTTTACAAAAAAACATTTTTATCATATGCAAAAAGCATATGTTTGATGTGTGGGAAAGTTCTCGAAACTTTAATCCCTTTAAGTGATCCATTTGATTGTGCATTGTTGCAGAGTATCGAGAGAACTTCACTTCACAATATGAAGATGTAAGGTGAAAGGGGGGTCTCCTTGACGGATTCTTTTCTCCGAGATAACGCAACCTCGAGGTGAGTCATTTATCAGAAATGAGTAGGAAACCATTGTGATACATTGCATTAGCCAGTTTGTCAGGCGCCTATGGATGCCCATTTTTCTAGCACTTCTCTGGGGAAACCCTATTCAAGCTGATCATAGGCTTTGCTCATATCGGGTTTTGCAGCAACAAAGCAATGTTTTATGCTTCTGAGTTCTTTAGGCAGTGTAGAACTTCGTGGGTTATTAGGAAATTGTCTGAGATCGCTCTTCCTGGTACAAGGGCTGACTGGTTATCTGATATCAGGTGCGTTAAAACCGGTTGCAACCTTCTAGTGAGCAATTTTGAGATGATTTTGTAACAGACATTGCATAAAGCAACTCGTCTATAATTTGCCACTTTCCTCGGCCCGTGCATTTTCGGTATGAGGCGCACATGAGTTTGGTTTATTGATCCTGGTAGTACACCAGAAATGAAGAAATCTTGGATCTCTTTGATAATGACATGTCCTACATATTCCCAATTGGAGTGGAAGAAGCTAGCAGAGAATCCATATATGGTGAACCGGCGCATAAAGGAAGAAGTGTTATATGGGAAAGGATTAGCAAAATCGGCATCAATATGAAAGATTGTTGGTGTTTAGGTTGTGACTTTAATGAGATTCGAAATAACAAGGAGAAAGTTGGTGGGCCTAGAAGATCAGACTCATCTTTCCAAGGTTTTAGTGATATGTTGGCATCTTGTGAGATGGTAGAACTGGATAGTCATGGAAATAAGATCACTTGGGGAGGTATGAGGGGTACAATGTGGATTGAATGTTTCTTAGATCATTGCTTCGGTAAAAAAGAGTGGTTCAAGAAGTTCCCAACATCCAGTCTGAACATGTTTGATAAGAGAGGCTCTGATCATCGACCCATTCTTGTTAAGTTGGTGGCTTCTCAAGACTCTTATCATGGCCAATTCAGATTTGACAAGAGGTTTATTTCAACCTTTGGTTAAAAAGGAGATTGACCAGGCTTGGAACGTAAATTGTGCTTTGAGAAATGTGTTGATCGGTTAAGAGAGTGTAGAAAAGACTTGAGCAAATTGAAGAAAAGCTGAATGTTCAATGCCAGAGAAAAAAATCTCCTTATTGGAAAGATGACTTGAATGGAAAAAGCTGTGTATACCGAAAGAGTTTGATGGTATGGGTTTTAGGAATGTGGAAGGTTTAATCAGGCGATGTTAGCGAAACATGCTTGGAAAATCCGTCAAGAACTAGAATGCTTGATGGCTAGATTCCTTGAAAGTTGTTATCATCCGGATCAAAACTTTTTGGAAGATGGAATTGGGGTTAGGCCATCATTTCCGTGGAGGAGTGTGATGTATGGTAGAGAGCTGATGTCGAAGGGTTTGAAACAAAATGTTGGAAATGGACTATCCACAAAAGTTTGGATCGGCAGATGGTTGGATGATGGTGAGTTAATAAGAGTCTCGTGGATCAAGAATTACACATTTGACGTTAACCTTATGGCCTCCCATCTGATTGATGATTAAATGATGGAACAAGATTTCACTTGTAGAGATCTTTGTGCCGTGTGATGTTGTGATCCTGATGAAAAAACCAACCGATGTGTTTAAAGAGTGATTTCTAGTCTTGGAAATTTAACAAGAGTGGCCGATATACAGTCAAGTCAGGATATTGGATATTCTCTCAGTTGAATAAAGCATCTTATCAGATTAAAACCAAGACTCTACCCTCATTTAATGGGTTGAAATCGAAAGCTTGGCCAGTCATTACTTCACCAAAGATTAAAAACTTCATTTGGAAGTCAATGAGTGAGGCGTTACCAGTTAGTGAGTTGCTAGAAACAAGAGGTATGAAGATGGACCTTCGTTGTCAGTCTTGTGGTTTTGAAGGAGAATCTATTAACCATGTATTTTTAGTTGAACTTTGGTGAGACAGTTATGGGCGATGAGCGACATTCCTTTGCCGATTAACGGGTTTCATTCTACTGCCATTTTGTTAGCATCCAAAATCAGAATTTAACCGAGTGTGGCCTTGGATTGTTTGGTTTATTTGGAAAAATAGGAATGGTCTCAAGTTTGAAGGGACTCTTTTCTCTGCTTTGGATGTGGTGAAGAAAGCTATAAATGAATATGATATTTGGTTCCTTGCGCAATCAGTGGAAAAGGAATTAGAGGAAACATGGGAGATAGCTAAACCTGTGATTATCAATCAATGGCAGCCACCCCTACTTGATGTGTGAAGTGCAATATAGGATTTGACTGGTGTAAAACCAAGCATGTTGCTGGAGCAAGTTGGATAGCGAGTGATGAGGGTGGGAATGTGTTGCTTGATAGTCGTTGAGCCTTCATGGGAGTTGAGTCTAAGAGAAAAGCTGAATTAAAGGTGATGGAATGGGCTTTAGAAAGCATGAAAAGTCATAAGTTTTTCAAAGTTGTGTGTTGCTAGCTCTTTTTTGAACTTGTGCAATGCTGTGATCAGACCAAAAGCATGGCCATCGTTTCAATTTGCATTTTCGGTTTTGCATGATGGTTTAAGATGCTTTTCAGATTGGAATTGTGAAGTGGAGAAATTGGGAGCTAACAGAGGTGCTTTTTTCATCACTCAAAGTGTCAACATATAGGGTCTTCAGTTTTATGTTGGGACTGGATATTCTTGTTGGTTAGAATCAATCTTTGTTGATGAAAGAATCTGATCCTCTGTCTGATTTTCTGGATGTTTTTATTTGTTAGCCTTATATTATGGCGGTGGGCTAGAATCGGGTAATTTAGGGTGGAGATTAAATTCATTTTTTGGTAGGCGATATCCTAATGTCTATTTGTATGTGATCTTTGGAGTAACTTCGGTTACATAATTTATAAAATTATTCAGATGAAAAAAGAGAGACCTGGGTACGTGGTGAAACCAATAAATTCAAAGTCATCACAAGTACATCAAAGGTGAAGAGAATTTATTGAGAAAAGGCCTTCTTGATAATGTTTGCTACATCCATTGTGGAGACGTTGAATCTGCAGAACATCTCTTTCTACACTGCAACTTTGCACAACAGGTTTCGCGGTTGGCTCCTTTAAAAACCCCTTTCAATACGGCTCATATCTGGGAGTTTCAAACCTGTTTTATAGCTTCTTCACACAGTATTTTCCTTCCTCCAACGGGCTTATGATCAGGTCCCATATTTATGTGGTTATGTTGGTCTTTAAGGTTGGCAAGGAACTACAAACTGTTCGAAAACAGAAGCTTCTCACCCGAGTCAATTATGAAAGAACTGACAGATGCTTGGGAATGGCAGTTAGCTCAATCTTCTATCACACCACCCCTGCTGATCCCATCGAGCTTCACAAACCCTCCAATCAGTCTGGACTCTGTTTTGTGCTTTACTAATGCATGATGGAATGTTTCTACTAAAATGACTGGTTTGGTATTGGTTTTTTAGAACAATGCCGGAAAAGAGCCACTTCGTAACTCGGCTGCTGAACCGTTTGTTATATCCCCCTTATGGCTGAAGTGATTGCTATTCATGCAGCGATATCTCAAGCCCTGGAGAAGAGATACACAAACCTATACTTAAAATCTTATGCAAAGGAACCAGTCCGCTTAATCAATCATCAGGAACAGAGCTAAAAGCTCTATATAATTCTTTTCGATATCCATTTGTCTGCCTCTTTATTCATAGTATAGCCTTCTGTTTCATCGCTCGATAAGCCAATGTTTCGGCTGATAATCTCGCAAAGAACGCCATTTTAGTGGCATATATGTTTTTGCAATTTAATCCACTTTGTTTTAATGAAAATTTCAGTTGTTCAAAAAAAAAAAAAAATCAACATATTATACATTAAATTTATATCATATAACTTTTACAATATTTTTTTATTAGAAACAAAATATTATAAATTATTTACAAAATCATGATTTCATCTTAAAACGCGGTTAGAACCTAGAATACAAAATCATGATTAAATCTCTTTATTTCTAAGATATAACTCCTCCCAAATAATACACATTAAAAAACTAAATTATTAACTCCCGCTTTATAGCGCAGTTGCACAATTATAAACAAAATAAGGTTGATAGTTAAAAAACTATATTATTAACAAAAAATAATTACAAAAGAACAAAAGAACAAATTTAAGGAAAACTAGTTCATATTTAAAATAAAGAAAATATATTGAAATATATTATGAAAAAAATCATTAGAAATTAATTTGACACTATTATTTTTAATGAGAATCTAAAATTTTCACCAATTTGTAATGATATATTTTGTAAATAACTATTGATTTTCTTCAGCATGGATCAACTATTGATAGTATCCATAAGGAAAAAAAGTTAGTTAGACCCTAATTTATCAATTAATTACTAGATTAATTTTAATTTTATTTTAATTAATAATGAGTTTTTGATACCTATTTTGCCCCTCAATCATTTGTACTCGAAAATCATATTTACAAAATTTCCTGATGAGTTGGAAGTGTGCGTTCTCTGTATTTCTCAATCTCTTTTGCCCTATTGTCTTGCCTGTATGTAAGAGCTTTGTAGTCATTAACCCTCCCTTGAAGATCAACTGTTATTCTACTAACTCTATGCGGATCATAGAATTGAAAGTTTTTGATATAACCTACAAGAAAACTTAATCACATAACCAGATCCTTCACACCACAATGTCATCAGTGAACGGAGATCTCTCCGGCATATACCTCTATGGAGGAGACTTCTAGGGCGGAGACCTCTACGTCGGAGACCTCCACGGCGGATACTTCTATAGCGGAGCTCAAAAAACGGTGAATCTACTGCGAAAATTCACGTAGCTGGGAATTGGGTTTTTTTCTGGGTGTGTCGTGGTTCTTCAATTGATTTTTTTTTATTATTTAATAAGATTAATATTTTTAAGTAGAAAATGGCATAGGCGTAATTACTTAGATGTTATCAAGATTTTCGGTCCATTTATACTTTTTTGTTTAAATAAATTTTGATGGGAGTTAATCTAGTAATTATTCAACAAATAAGAGTCATTCTGAGTAAATTTCACTATCCATAAATCATATATCCAGAAACTCGTACTTTCTAGCAAGGACTCAATGTCCGCCTAAAAATACACTTGCTTAGTAACTGAGATATTAGACGCTCGATATCTATATGCATCATGAAGTTGGTTTCAGTTTAAAACCAGTAATATGCAGTAACAGCTAATTGTGCGGTTAATCTGAAGGTATGATCATATACGGACACAATAAAGTTAGTATAATTAATCTGAAGGTATGATCATGGCGATTTTGAGAGTCAACCATTTCCCTTCATCCCAGCCGTTGCCGATCTTGGTACCATCGACCCCCTTTCTCCCAACGATGTTGAGAAAGAAAAAACCACCTCCAAAACCTTATCTACGAGATCCCAGACTAAATCTGCGATTCAAAGAGTTTCCGCAATGAAGCCCCTTCAAAATCCCTAACTGAGGATATTTCTGTTACGGCGGCATGTATCTCTGAAAGCCCTCTCATGTAGAAATCGAGTCATGTACCTGCCTTGGCGGCGACCACTCCAGATCTAGAATCCCAGCTCCCTTCAAAAAAACACTACCGTTCAAGTAACTGTCGCTTCGTATTCGTCGTCTGCGACCAAGCCTATGTACCCTTCCCAGGAGCCTCCAACACCTTCACATGTCGGCGGTTCAGAACCTCTTCCGACGTCGCCCAATGTTACTGTTGAGATAACAGAGGATCCCAAGTCCAACTCTGTCCCCTCAACTATAGATCCTCCTACATCTTTGGAGGACCCACCTTCGAAGCCTCTTTGGACGGGTCTGTTTAAAGGAGCTGGCAGGAGGCTCTCTAATCAGGACGATGGTTTTACCTAGGAATCGGGGGAACGTTGTGTGAAGATCCCTAATTTGATCATCGAGGATAACAAGAAAAAATGGGAACAATTCATCATTGGGCAATTCTACGGAGATGCCCCTTCTAGAGGAGTTTGCAGCGATAGCAAATGGAATTAGGAGTCCAAGATTCATGGATATTTCGGTTTCCATATTAAATGAGATAGCGTTTATATTCCGTATCTGATAGGTCAAGAAATATCCCTATTCTACTGCAAGTGCACAGATATGCGAATGTAGTACTTAGGGTATCAAATCCACAAGGACTTACAGTCACACGATAGATTATATGTTGTCAAGTTAAGCTAAATCAATTCAAGAAGGCAGTAAACAAAAAGCAAGTAAATAGGAAGGTGTTTTCAATAAGAGAAAGGCGTCAGACTTAGGAAGTTCTCGGGAATTATGCAATGCTAGAAACTTAACTAACCGGATTCAGATTAAACACATGTTCAAGAACTAGAAACACAATGCTAAACAATCCAACTCTCGCTGAGATTATTTCTATATCTAGAAACCTAGCGATCCAAATCTCTTTGTGATCCTAGAGTTCTAAACAAGCATAAAGAACATGTTATATCGGTTCACAATTCTCCTAAACCAAATCTCTTTGTATCTAGTCAAATTGCTCACACTAAGTTTATTCATATTATAACTCACAATCTCGTGCTATTGTCAATTATATCAGATCTAAACCCTAGGTGATCAGTCCAGAATTCAGTATTAAGCACAACTTAGGCGATGAACAAACAGATGGTGAATCCTAATAAATCAGTTACCAAACAAGCATAAAACCCTTATGAGAATTCCTAAATCTAACTAGGTTACTACTCAAACATATTACCAGTTAAACAACCAAAGATTGAATAGATAAAAGTAAAGGGGTTCGAAATCCTTCTCTCAAGGTTACTAGTAGCAAGAATCAGCCCCTAGCCAAAATCTCTCAATCTCCAAAGCAAGAACAAATAAGAACAAGATGAAAAGATAGCATAATGAGTCTGCTCTCAAAAACCTAATTAAAAACCACTAAACAAGTTTTGGGGGCTAAATTAGAATTAGGGAAACTTCTGGGCAATTATGCAATTCTTAAAAACATGTCTTCAACTCTCAGTCGCTCTCAGTGTCGACCGACATCAAGGTTAGTGTCGGTCGACATCCATTCGTGGCCGAGACACCAACTTCAGCTCGTTGCACAAATCACCAGAAACGTCCTATAATTCCATCTTTTGCTCCAAACGCAAGCCTACCTGTAGAAGACTCAATAAACTCGAAAAAACAGGTTAAAGACTCAATATATACAACTATATCATGGTTGAAAACCTATAAAAACCATGATATATCAACTCCCCCACACTTAGCTCTTGATTGCCCTCAAGCAAGTAAAGAACCAAAGCACAAGAAAAGAGGTTTGAAAACACAGAAACTCATTTCGTCCTAGGAACTTTCGCATTCACATTCACTTTGTAAACCACTGAAAACTTTCCTGCAGAGCTCAAAACCACAATGTACTTCCCCCACACTTAGCAACTGTCCCAAGTAAACTCCACAATCAGATTAGGACATTCAAGTTCACCACACTAGCCTCTGTAGACAATTTAGTGCGGTCTCACAGAGGGAGTATCGAATCAAAGGACACATGGACTCAACCCATTCTTTTCCCTTTCTCTCTTAGCACTGATTTTCCCCACTGGGTATCATTTTATTTTTTCTATCAGTGCTCTTCCCTTTTTATTGGGGTTTAACTTTGGATCTTTCCATGGATACACATGAGGTAATAGGGGTCTCTACCACTCCTGTGACCACTTCGAAGCTACAGCTTATCCTCGGTTTTTATCTCTTTTTTATTTTATTTTACTTTCAAGGGAGGGTAAAATCAGAAACCATACTTTAGAAAGGATCACAGGCTGTGCCAAACACATTAGACGAATCCGACCCAAAGATTACCAAGCCCCTAAGTGAGAAATTAAAGTCAAGATTAGAAGTGAGACTAGTGGTGGATCCTCTGAATACCTGGTTAGATATGGGTGTCCTTGGTAAATTGATCTGTGTGGTGTTTTCTAATAGTCATAGAGCTCCTGCAAGTCTGTCCAATGGTGACTTAGTTCCTGTTCCAGCGAAAAATTTCCTCGAAAAATCATAGTTTCATACTGATTTTGACTCAATAAAACAATTTGAAAACAAATGAAAAACAAAGGACTAACTCTAAGAAAACAAAACACAACGTCAGTAGCCACCTCCCCCACACTTAGACTGCACTATCCCCAGTGAAATTGTAGTATGAGATCGGAAAAATCAAATTGGAACCAAAGAGTTTTTGAGTTGAAAATCCGAACCTAATCACGGCCGATGTCGACCGACACTAAGCTTAGTGTCGCCCGACATCGAGCTCGTAGTATCATACGCAGTGTGTGCAATCTGTCTGTGGTTAAGATCTTGAGTTAGCACTCAATTTTATCACCTGTTAGCTGCGTTAGATAACTCAAAATCTCATCAGAAACAACAATAAAGACGCATAAACGCAAATATTCCAAGTTCCAAATAGACTGGACTGACATACTGACTCAAAAGAAACATAAAAATGACTCAAGAAAAGGAAAAAGAAAAACAAACGCAGAATCAGCAACTGTCTAGAAGACTGGAGAGTCTCCATCGTCTATCTCCTCCGAGTCAGCAACCTCCTCCATCTCCTCCTCCTCTGAGCTCAGATGGACAGGTACCTGAGCTGATGCGCGACGTCGAGGCTGCGGGTGGTGTACATGCTGTGAGCGCTGGCAGGACATCTTGTGGACCTTCTTCCAAATTCCTTTGAGTACAGCTGCTGCCCACTTCTGGAACTGCGGTGGTGGTATGTCTTCTGCTGGTCCTGGAATATCGGGAAACTCATCTGTGTCATTAGCAGGGACAGCCTCATGCTCAGCAGCAGAGGCAGCAGCTCCAGAAGATGCGCCTCGAAGCACAGTAGCACGGCGCGGAACACCCCTACAAAGCTCCACACTTGGCTGTAAAGAGAGCGAGAGAGGATCATCCGTGGTAGCTGTAAACTCGGTCGCTGGGAGGGGAAATAAGCGCTCGACGTCAGATGCATCCGTGAAGTGCCACAAGAACTGTCTCCCACTGGTGTCTCCCTTGATCCAGTGCATGCTCTTCAAATGCTGAAAATCCATCTGGGACTTTGTGGTGCAAATAGACATCTGACTCCTGTCAATCTGAAAGTGGTCAAAAATAGGAGTGAGAAGACTTCCAACAGACTCTGTCTTTGTTGCTTTCCCACTGAATGCTCGTGTCTTGAGATCCTTCAGATGATGGGCAAAAACAGCTCCCAGAGCTGTCGTGGATTTGGACTTTTGTATATAGAAATGGTATAGATTTCCTATGAATCAAAGACTTTATTGAGATTGATCGTCGAGATAGAACAAACACAATCGAAAAGAGAGTACAAAGTATAATGATCGAGCTATCTAGTCGAAGTGTTCTTAGCTAGGCTTGGGATGTCTTGATTGAATCGCCACTTCTTCTTTAAATACTCTCGACTTTGATCTTCTTGTTCCGATATTTCGGCCTCGCCATCATAACGATCTCCGAGATTTGCGTGGATCAGTTGAACTGACGAAGACCGGGTTGCTCTATCTCCACGTCGTCTCCTGCCGAGCTCGAGCTCGATCGCTTCCCACTTCGGCACTGCTTGGGCTTTGTCGAGAAGTCAATCATATAGACCCAACAGAGGACAACGGTCAATCTCTCTCTGTCTTGATATTGGAGCGGGCTCATAACTATGGGCCTTTGTTTTATTTGTTAACGGGCCGGATTTCCTAGAGGGAAATCCAGTACCAACAATAGCCCCCCAGCCCATTAATTTCGAGAAGTCGAGGTTAATGGGCGGTGGACGTTCTTCGGAAGACACGCGCGTTCCTTGGATATTAGGGAAACCCTAATGATCGTTCTCGCCCCGTTCGCAGATCTTGTTTTGATCGGATGGCTAGGATTGGGCGCGTGGATCGGATCAACCTATTTATGGCGCGTAAGTCGTCACAACTAGTGTAACTCGATCTACCGTTGGTCTGGTCGATCATTAACGGCTGAGATCTCTTGAGGTTGATAAATCTTATCGGCCTCGGTTCGTGCGGATGTGACTTATCTTATCAGCCATTTATCCCTTCCCTTAGATCTTATATTGACGGTCGAGATCGCAAGGAATCGAAGGATCCCAACTGTCTTGATCTTTTTCGTAATTATTTACAAATTTCGAATTGAGCGGTTGAGATTGCGGGATACGAAAGATCCCACAGATCTCGAGCATGAGATAGTTTAAAAGGGGAAGTTACCTAGCACGATTCCCATTACTGCTCGCACTACAAATCGACAAGGTAACTTCTTCTCCCTCATTCTATCATTTTTGCCTCTCGCCCTTGTTCCTTTTACTGTTATTCCGAAACTCTTCTCTTTAGGGATTTTGTCCTTCCTCTCTTTTTTAAAATAGAAAGAAATTCTCGGTACACCGACCATTATGGTTCGGAAAGAGGCAGTTAGGGCGAGTTCAAACGCGGCGGCGGGACCGTTCGGTCCCCATCCGCCGTTCAGTTTGACCATGGACCATATACAGAAGTTGCGGACGAAGTGCCGGATCCCACAGGAGGTGGAGATAATCCTCCCATCTCCGGCGATGTCGCCGGAAACTGTCGTCGAGGGCTATTGATGTGCCTCTTATACCTATTTCGATAAATGCGGATTGTTTTTTCCAATCCCTCGCATTATCTCATGGGTTTTGGCTCAGCTTTAACTGGCCTTTCATCAGATGACCCCGAATTTTGTCCGGTACGTTATCGGACTCGGAGTCAGAGCCGTCGAGGAGGGCATCGATTTCGGGGTCGAGGAGTTGATGAGGGTTTTTTCAATGAAACATAACACTCATTTTCCCGGGACTTACTACCTCTCTCCTCGTCACGGGAAGATCCTCGACGAGATCCCGACGAGGGATGTGTGGAAGAGTAAATATTTTTATTTCAGGATCAACCGTCACTCGGTCGAGGACTTTGATTATTTGGTTATCCCGACAAAATGGGCAGCTAGTGTCGGTCAGCTTTTAGGGTTTATTAGTTTCCCTGATCGCTTCGATGTTCTTAGTTGACATTAAGCTGTTTGTTAATAGTTTTTTTTTGGTTTTTCTTACAGAGGCTCTGAGTCACTATCTATGAACCCAATCACATCGAGTCTGATAGCTCGTATCAGGAGAGGAGATATCCGCTGGTCTAATTTTATAGACCAGCGAATCCGAGCTGCCCTAGGTCCTGTGGCCCAACGACCTTCTTCATACCGATCTCGGCTTTCGCAAGACGAGTCGCCCCTCCCCCACCAGCCCGCTTTGACCCGAATCGTTTAGGCTCCGCTTTTGATTACCGAGCGGACTGGAGAGAGTATGTATTCTGATTGGTTTGTGCAAGGATTTCCGTGCTATACGGCTTTTATTTGTCGAGCTGACTGGAGTCCGTTCTACCCGCAGATCGACCTATTTCGGACGACAGTTCTACTGCCAGTACCCCTTCTTTCGAAAAGATGTCGCGAAGATTGAGCAGCCGTCGAACGGGAAGGATCACGTTGATCTGGCAAAGAAAATGAAGGCCGGTGACTTGAGCAACGCCCTTGTTTTTGCCATGGGCGAGGGGCCTCCTCCTCCTCCTCCTTCAATCCCTCCTCCTAACCCTGTTTAGGTCTCTCTCCCCCCGGCCACAGGATCTGGAGAGGCAAACATGGAGGTGGAGAATTTACCTCCTCTTTCGACCGGGCGAGAACTAGTCCAGGTCCCGTCTGGAGAGCCTGCTTTACGCAACTCCCGGTCAAATGGCTCGAGAGGGTCGAACGGTCGGAGTCGGGGCGGCCCTCCTCCTCCGGCGGCGAAGCGTCAAAGAACTGACGTGGAGGTGAGCTCGAGAAGATCGAGCCAGAATGTGGAGGCGAGGCCTGCCTCTTCCGGGTCCTCCGGATCTTTCAACTGGTGCTTCAGGCACCAGAAGGAATGTCCGATTGCGGATGACCCGACGGGTGTTGCCTATCTGCTGAGGCATTTTAAGCCCGCATGTGTTCAGCTCCCGGCTGTTGGGGATATGGCCCTCGGTGATTCTTACACCGAGATGATGGCTGCTGCTGGGAAGGTAACGATTTCCCTCCTTTGCTTTCTTGATTTGTTTTATGCTTAATTTTTTATTTTTCTTGTAGGCCTTGGAGGCTGCAAACAAGTTTGTGGCTAGGGCTGAGCGTGAGCTGCGAGAAATACCACATGCGAGTGAGCTCGAGACTGTCGAGAAAACGGTTAGTGACCTGAAGGCGCAGTTGCAGGGGGCCTTGGCTCGGGAGGAGGAGTTACGGAAGGCGGTGGTTGACCTGGATGCGCAGTTGCAGGGTGCCTTGACTCAGGTTTCAGTCGCGGAGGAGGCGAGTCGAAACGCTGTTGAGGCAGGTCGGGTTGCGGATATCCGGGCTGCGCAATGTCAGGCTGATTTGGACAAGGCTCTCATCGACCGAGAGCTTGACATCAAGGTGGCGGCCCATGAGGCGAGCAAAGGGCTAAATGACGAATACCTCAAGATTCTCGAGGGAATTGCGGCGAAGGAAAGCCAGAGGAAGGTTGCTGTGAGTGCTAAGATAAGGCTCCAAGAGGCCTTGGCCAATATCGCGCTTATTGCCGAGTTTTCCTCTGGCAAATTGGATCTGACCAAGTAGGTGATGGACTTGCCTGAGCAGAAGCGATTAGCTATGGAGGAGATGAACGCTGCGATAGTGTCGGAGTTCAGTATCAGCAAGCTCAAATTGCCGGTGATGTCGGACGATTCGGTGATCTTGGCGCGCCTTTTAAACCAGGTGGCTACTCGTCTTGATCAGTATGGGTCGAATATCCCAACCGGAGTTAGCTCGTGAGCTAGCGATGAGGCTGAGGGTCGACTCGTGGAGGGAGGGACGACCGGCGATCAAACAGAGGATCGGGACGAGGCTTCCTCTCCTTCCAAGCAGTTCTAATAAATTTTAATCGTGGCTGCCTTGAGGGGCTTTCATTTCCTTTTTAGGACTTTTCGTTACCCAAGGGGGCTTTTTTAATTTGCTTTTGATGTTGCCCGTAGCAGGCTTTTGCAACATTGGGGACGTTAAGTCCTCATTTTATTTATGAATTGTCTTCAAATCTTTCATGCCTTAGCATAGATTTTAATGTTTTAATGCCTTAGCATAAAGTTTGGCCGTCGTGGTAGTTCGAACCTCTCCCGCGAGGTCGATTAAATAACTTGGATCAAATTGTCTTAGGAAGTTCTCAATGAACTTTTAGCTCGAACAAACTCGAGTCCGAGTTCCTCTTCGAGTATGTTCGAAGTTCAACTCTTTCAAGGTTCAGAGTTCGAGTTTGGCGTTCGACGGAAATTTCTAAGTATATGATAAGTCAAAAATGGACTTACACAGATTTTGAATGTGTGCGGAGGCCTTTTTTGGTGTAATCAGCTGTCTCGTTTTATCAGTCTTGATGTAGACTCGACCTCGTTGTTTTTGCTTAAAGGGGAGGGGGTAGCCCCCCAATTATTCTAAGCTGCATAAGGTTGGAAGAATTTTAGGTTTTCGAGGGATCATTTCAGATCGCTTGCTTTGGGACGACCATTTCGGTTCGTTCTGCTTGGAGGGACCATTTTGGGTCGTTTATTTTTGGGACGATCATTTCAGTTCGTTCTGCTTTGAAGGGACCATTTTGGGTCGCTTATTTTTGGGACGATCATTTCAGTTCTTTCTGCTTTGGAGGGACCATTTTGGGTCGCTTATTTTTGGGATGACCATTTCAGGTCGTTCAATTTTGGGGCGATCATTTCAGTTCGCTCGACTTGGGAGAGACCGTTTCGGGTCGCTCGGGGAGGATAACTTAATATTGTTTGCTTCTGAAGAGACAATTTCCCATCACTTTAATTTTTGAAGAGATAATTTCATATCACTTTGCAAAATGTAGTGGCGAAGTATTTCGCAACGATTCTGACTTTTATAACAGAAAGAGACATTGATCGAGAGGCTTATTTTGATTTCACAAAGATAAGTTAATACGACTTTGTTCGAAGTTGTCGAGATCAGTAAGAGCTTTGTGTTGGGGGGGGGGGGGGCTGCGCTCGAAGTCGAGCTGCCTACGTACCCTTTTAAGGGGATCAAGCCATTTCGTAGTTCGATTATGTTGCGTACTTAGTGGAAGTACTTTTTGAGGTTGATGATGTTCCAAGGTCGTAGTTCAGACTTCTGGGTTTCCACCGACTTGAGTCGGTAGACCCCGTCCTTCACAACGTCGGTGACCTGGTAAGGACCTTCCCACTTTGCTCCTAACTTTTCAGCGTGTTCTTCCTTTTTTATGGTCGAACACTTTCCGTAAGACGAGCTCGCCCACTTGAAACCTTCTAGTTTTAATTCTGGAGAAGGCATTGCCCTGTTGCTGGAAAGGTCCCTGAAAAGCTGATTCCTGACTGTAGAATTCATTCCCTCCAATGCAGTTGATAGCTTCTTGCGTATATTTTCCAAGTAGAAGGCTATGCAGATAGTCAACCTTACTCTTCAACCCAGCTATATGTGAATTATCAATCCCTGGACTAAAGAAATCATACATCTTTCTTACGATATGTGTTGATCGATGCAGTGGAAGCGTCGATCGATGCAAGCGTGATGATGTGACGATCGACACACATGACCGTGTCGATCGTTACAAGGCGATTACAGGCGTACCTGAAACGCAAGAACAGAAAAAAAAAATTAGTAGCAAAAATTAAAAACGAAAATCCTAGTCTAAACCCTAAGTTCAAATCTATCGAGGACTCAAAAGAGTCCCCGGCAACGGCGCCAAAAACTTGATAGGTCTAGTTTTAATCCCTATTCTACTGCAAGTGCACAGTTAATGCAATCGTAGTATATAAGGTATCGAATCCCACAAGGACTCCGGTCAACGATAGGTAAGAACAGAAGTGATTAAACTAGGAGAAAGCAAAGGTGATTAAACTAAAAGCAGAGCAGAAAAGTAAATCAGTAGCAGGCGAGTTTGTAAGCAAGGAAGCGAAGCGTTAAGTCTAGGGAGTTCTCAGGAAATCAGGAACACAAGCAATTAATCAGTCGAAATCCAATCAGAAACTGTTCTAGAACTCAAACACAGATATAGAATTAACCAAATTCCTTTGCGAGAATTCTCTAAGTCTAAGTGCAGCAAACCAAACTTCCGTTTGCGAGAACTAACCGATTAAACCAGCTTTAATTCCAAGTTTGATATGTTCACAATCTAATTAAACCAAACTTTCGTTTGCGAGAAGTTAAATTGCTTATCTAGGTTCTTTCTAGCTAAATTAACCAACTTCTGCTGCATTAATCAGCCTAACATCATAATCTAAGTGGTCAGTTCAGATTAAGCATTAAGAACAACCTAAACAAAGAACTAGCAGATATGAATCTCCACTGATTAATTAAACTATAACTCCATGAAATACCTAATGAGAATCCCTAAACTTAACAGTTAATCTACTCAGACATAATCATCGAAACAGAAAACATCTTGAATAGAAAACCAAATATCATAAAATAAAACAAAGAACTGGGGTTCAAAATCCTCTCTCTCGAGAGAGCCGGATCAGCCCCTAACTCTCTCTGAAATAAAATAAGACTTAATGAAAGCGTTGCCTAAACAATGGCTTAAAAACTCTTATATAATGGTCTAAAGTCGGCTGGGGGCCTTTTTGCAAGTCTGAAAAGTTTCTGGGCAAAAACTGTAATTTCTCCAAAATGCAGATTTTTGGGCGCAGAACTGCGTCGACCTAGTGCAGAACTGCAACGATCGTTGCACTGCGAAAACACAGCCAGTGAACTCTGTGAGATCTCTAAATAGTGCAGAGTTGCTCCAAATGCTCCCAAAACGTCCAATTAGGCTCCAAATGTCATTAAACCTGTAAAACACCTGAAAAGACTCCAAAACATAGTAAAAGACTCGATAAATAACACATATACCATGGTTAAAATCCCTAAAATCGATGGTATATCAACTCCCCCACACTTAGCTCTTGCTTGCCCTCAAGCAAGTAAAGAACCAAAGCATAAGAAAAGAAGTTTGGAAACACAGAAACTCATTTCGTCCTAGGAACTTTCACAATCACATTCACTTAGTAAGCCACTGAAAGCTTTTCTACGGAACTCAAGACCACAATGTACTTCCCCCACACTTAGCAACTGTCCTAAGTAAACTCCACAATCACATTCAAGCATTCAAATTCACCCTACTCACTTCTGCAAGTATTTAAGTGCGGTCTCACCTAAGGAGTATCGATCAAAGGCACATGGATTCTTACCTTATCAGCTCTAGACCACCATACTATCTTTCTCTAGTCCCTTTCTTCTCTTTCCCTTCCTTAACAACAGATTTTTCCCCACTGGGTATCATTTTATTTTTTTTATCAGTGTTCTTCCCGTTAAGGGGTGTACTTTGGACACATTCCATGGATCGCACAGGAGATAATAGGGGTCTCTACCACTCCTGTGACCACTTCGGAGTTACTAACTCATCCTCAGTTTATTATCTTTCTTTTTTTTTTATGGAAGGGGAGAAGGGAACTAAATAGGATAGGTTGACAGGCTGTGTCAGAACTAACAAAGGAATCCGACACAAAGTATACCAAGCCCTTAGGTGAGAAATCTAAGTCAGTATTAAAGTTGAAGTCAGTAAAAGTATCCTCTGATACCTGAAGTGATGTGGGTGTCCTCAGTAGGTTGATCCGTGTCTGAGTTTTCTAACAGTCATAGAGGCTCTGCAAGTCTGTCCAATGGTCACTTAGTTCTTGTTCAAGCGAAAAGTTTCCTCGAAAAATCATAGTTTCATACAAATTTTGACTCAATAAAACAAATTTTGAAAAACTAAGAAAACAAAAGCGTGCGTCAGTAGCTTCCTCCCCCACACTTAAACTACACTGTCCCCAGTGTAATCAAGGCATGAGCTCGGTGAGAATAATAATCAAATTTGAAACAATCCGAAAAGTTGCAGAACACTTACCTGTCGTCGCCCTGCGTCGATCGATGCCCAAGGGTGTCGATCGATGCCAGGCAATTATCGCTCGCGGTTATGTAGATAATCGATGTCTGAACCGCAATCAATTCGTTAAACCATAAATCGCGACTGCATCGACCGATGCACAATGTGTGTCGATCGATGCAATGCGATTATTCCTGTTTCTTTCGCCTCTGAACACACTTAAACTGAAAAATTAAAAATACCAAAACCAAAACGAAAATTGAAAAAAAAACAAAAACGAACCTACTAGTGGGTTGCCTCCCACTCAGCGCTTGTTTTTAGTCATTAGCTTGACTATTGGAAGAGATTTGATTCAAGGCGGCTTCAACAGAGACTTTGAATGTCTCTGTGAGTATCTCTTCATCCAAGGAGGTGTATAGGCATTATGATCATGAGGCTTCCCAAGGAAATAGAAATCAGAATCAGGGCGGGAGCGAAGCTTGGGCGGGAGCGAAGCTTGGGCGGTCTACTGCGTTTTCCTGCATTCAAAACAATGTGCTTAGGTGATTTGTACCTTACCTTTGATGTATATCGGATATCTGGAGCTTTCTGCTTATGAGCAGTTGCAGGTACTGAAGATGTTAGAGCAGGTTCAAGAGGAACCGCCATCTTCTTCTCTCCCCTATCAGATACTGTAGTTCCACCAATTTGAACTTCTTCTTTCAGATGACCATCAGTGGAGATCATCTTCTTTGCATTAACACGCGAAGTTTCAACTGGTGGTGTTTTATTCACCTTCTTATCCATCACTTTCATGCAGTTAGCCACTTCTAGCTCTTGTTTAGAAGGTTTAGGAACCTTAGGATATGGCACTGGGGGCTTATAGACTCGTTTTGGTACTGTTGCAGGTTTCTGGTGATGTCTGCGTTCTGTGTCGATCGTTGCATGATGTGTGTCGATCGATGCAAGGCGATTCTGTTTCTCGAAAGAACTCGAAATTGCCGTCAGAACGGCGTGTCGATCGACACTAAGGGGGTGTCGATCGATGCATGTATCAGGCAGATAATATTCTTCCATAAAATCCGAGATTATGCTCTCTTCTTCTTCCAGCAACTCAATCTCATCCCCTAAGGTCACAGCTTTGATGTGCAACTTCCGTTCAGCTCTCTTAGCTTCATTATGCCTTTGCATTGTTTCAGCTGTTTGAACTCGGACATCTAGCTTCTTCATATGTGTGCTCAAGTATTCAAACTTCTCATTCAGATCTTCATGGAATGCATCCATCCTTGAGTTGAAGGACACAGTGATCTGTTGTTCTCTCTCAAGAAACTGTTCCATCATAGCTTCTAATCTGCTCTTATGTGTAGGTGCAGGCGGTGCTTGGTAAGAAGAAACACCATAGTTCCTCGAGAAGGCATTGCCCTGTTGCTGGAAAGGTCCCTGAAAAGCTGATTCCTGACTGTAGAATTCATTCCCTCCAATGCAGTTGATAGCTTCTTGCGTATATTTTCCAAGTAGAAGGCTATGCAGATAGTCAACCTTACTCTTCAACCCAGCTATCTGTGAATTATCAATCCCTGGACTAAAGAAATCATACATCTTTCTTACGATATGTGTCGATCGATGCAGTGGAAGCGTCGATCGATGCAAGCGCGATGATGTGACGATCGACACACAGGACCGTGTCGATCGTTGCAAGGCGATTACAGGCGTACCTGAAACGCAAGAACAGAAAAAAAAAAAAATTAGTAGCAAAAATTAAAAACGAAAATCCTTGTCTAAACCCTAAGTTCAAATCTATCGAGGACTCAAAAGAATCCCCGGCAACGGCGCCAAAAACTTGATAGGTCTAGTTTTAATCCCTATTCTACTGCAAGTGCACAGTTAATGCAATCGTAGTATATAAGGTATCGAATCCCACAAGGACTCCGGTCAACGATAGGTAAGAACAGAAGTGATTAAACTAGGAGAAAGCAAATGTGATTAAACTAAAAGCAGAGCAGAAAAGTAAATCAGTAGCAGGCGAGTTTGTAAGCAAGAAAGCGAAGCGTTAAGTCTAGGGAGTTCTCAGGAAATCAGGAACACAAGCAATTAATCAGTCGAAATCCAATCAGAAACTGTTCTAGAACTCAAACACAGATATAGAATTAACCAAATTCCTTTGCGAGAATTCTCTAAGTCTAAGTGCAGTAAACCAAACTTCCGTTTGCGAGAACTAACAGATTAAACCAGCTTTAATTCCAAGTTTGATATGTTCACAATCTAATTAAACCAAACTTTCGTTTGCGAGAAGTTAAATTGCTTATCTAGGTTCTTTCTAGCTAAATTAACCAACTTCCGCTGCATTAATCAGCCTAACATCATAATCTAAGTGGCCAGTTCAGATTAAGCATTAAGAACAACCTAAACAAAGAACTAGCAGATATGAATCCCCACTGATTAATTAAACTATAACTCCATGAAATCCCTAATGAGAATCCCTAAACTTAACAGGTAATCTACTCAGACATAATCATCGAAACAGAAAACATCTTGAATAGAAAACCAAATATCATAAAATAAAACAAAGAACTGGGGTTCAAAACCTCTCGAGAGAGAGAGCCGGATCAGCCCCTAACTCTCTCTGAAATAAAATAAGACTTAATGAAAGCGTTGCCTAAACAATGGCTTAAAAACTCTTATATAATGGTCTAAAGTCGGCTGGGGGCCTTTTTGCAAGTCTGGAAAGTTTCTGGGCAAAAACTGTAATTTCTCCAAAATGCAGATTTTTGGGCGCAGAACTGCGTCGACCTAGTGCAGAACTGCAACGATCGTTGCACTGCGAAAACACAGCCAGTGAACTCTGTGAGATCTCTAAATAGTGCAGAGTTGCTCCAAATGCTCCCAAAACGTCCAATTAGGCTCCAGATGTTATTAAACCTGTAAAACACCTGAAAAGACTCCAAAACATAGTAAAAGACTCGATAAATAACACATATACCATGGTTAAAATCCCTAAAATCCATGGTATATCAGGCTCCTATCGCTATTGCTAGTCTGAGCCCGGCTATTAACGCTTCGTATTCTGCTTCGTATTCTGCTTCGTTATTTGATGCGGCGAAGCCCAGTCTGAATGACTGTTCCAATACTTCACCAGTGGGGGAGACCAGTTTTACTCCGACTCCGGATCCTTGCCTTGAGGAAGCTCCATCGACGTAGAGTTTCCATTTCTTGGCGGAGGTCGGGTCGAGTTCTATGGTCGGGGGGAGCTCGATTATGAAATCTGCCAGCACTTGCGCTTTTAGGCACGTCCGAGCTTTATATTCTATGTCATACTCGCTAAGTTCGATAGCCCATTTGACCAGTCGGCCTGACTGGCTTGGACTGTGAAGGATGGTTCTCAGTGGCTGAGAGGTCATCACTATGATTGAGTGCGATTGGAAGTATGGTCGGAGTTTTCGAGCCGATGTGACCAGCGCTAAAGCGAGTTTTTCCATGGCAGGGTACCTGGTTTCAGCATCGATTAAGGTCTTACTGATGTAGTACACCGGCCGTTGTTCGTTTTGTTCTTCGCGAACCAGGACTCCACTTACTGCTGCCATGGAAACAGCTAGGTAAAGGTAGAGGGGCTCCCCTTCTACTGGTTTTGCCAGTATAGGTGGTTCGCTTAGGTAAGACTTAAGCTGGGTGAATGCTTCTTCTCACTTTTCGTCCCAGAGGAACTTCTTGTTCGCCTTGAGCAAGTGATAGAAGGGTAGACATTTAACAGTCGACATCGAGATGAAGCGGTTCAAAGCAGCTATTTTGCCAGTCAGGCGCAGGACTTCTCGCGTTGTTCTGGGAGATTTCATCTCTATAAATGTTGCGATCTGTTTGGGGTTCGCTTCGATCCCTCTTTCGGTCACTAGGTAACCAAGGAATTCTCCTGAGGGGACCCCGAATGTGCACTTCGCTGGGTTGAGTTTCATCCCGTATTTATTAAGAATAATAGAGCATTCTTTTAGCTGTGGGATATGGTCCTCATACCTAGAAGATTTGACCAGCATATCGTCGATGTAGACTTCCATGGTTTTACCGAGGAGTCCTAAAAACATCTTGTTGACGAGGCGTTGGAAAGTTGCTCCTGCATTTTTCAATCCGAAGGGCATGACTTTGTAGCAGTACGATCCTCGATACATTATGAACGAAGTCTTTTCTTGGTCCTCAGGGTTCATTAGTATTTGGTTATACCCCGAGAAGGCATCCATGAAGGATAGTAGTTGGTGTCCAGCGGTAGCTTCGACCAGTCGGTCGATGTGCGGGAGTGGGAAGCTGTCCTTCGGATATGCTTTGTTGAGATCTATGAAATCTACACAGACTCCCCACTTCTCGTTCTTTTTCTTGACCACTACAGGGTTCGCAAGCCAGTCGGGGTACTTGACCTCTCTGATCGATCCGATTTTTAATAACCGATCGACCTCGTCGTTGATGGCTTGAGCTCGTTCCAGGCCTATTTTCCGACGCTTTTGTCTTACCGGTTTGTAGGTTGGGTCGACATTCAGCTCGTGGCTGGTTACGTCGATGTTGATCCCTTTCATGTCTGCTGAAGACTAGGAAAAGGAGTCGACGTTCTGTTTAAGAAAAGAGACCAATTCATTTTTGACTGGCTCCGATAGGTCGATTCCATAGCCAACAATTCTTTCGGGATGAGCATCGTCTATGAAAAATTGGGTCGTGAGGTCCTTTGGGGGTCCTATTTGACTTGGGTCGTTCGACCTTTTGGTCTGCATGGTGGCGAGCTCCTCCTCTTTCCGTAATTGCTACGCGGGGGATTTCTCAATTTGCTTGTATCCGTTCATGTAGCAATGGCGGGAAATCTTTTGACTTCCGTAAACGGTTTTTACTCCTTTGGGAGTTGGAAATTTTACGCATTGATGGTAGGTCGATGGTACCGCTTTCATGTCATATATCCATGGTCGACCTAGAATTGCGTTGTAGGGAGCTGGTCGATCTACTACGACGAACTCTGTCATTCTTCGAACTCCTCCAGCTATTTTTGAGGTGAATACAGAGCCCATTGAGTATGTTGTTTCGCCAGCGAACCCTACTAGTGGTGTCTTTTCCTCGACGATCTCGGAGTCGTTGAACTCCATCTTTTTGAATGCATCGTAAAAGAGGACATCCACCGAACTTCCTGTGTCGATCATTATCCTCGAGAGTTTGACATCTCCCACTACCAGACAAACGAGGAGAGCGTCGTCGTGTGGTTTGTCGAGATTGCTTGTCTCGCTCTCGTGGAAAGTGATTTCGTGGTCTGGACCTAATATTGGGATTTTCCCCCCTTTGTCGGTCTCGACTCTTCTTTGAAGGACTTTGATTGAATTGACCGAGTCCCAGCATAGCTTGGAGCCACCGAAGATGAAGTCAATTCGTTTAGGGGGTATAGCCCGTACACCCCCCCCCTTCCCCGCAGAGACGAGAGAGATTGATTTGTGAGTGTAAATTATTACTAGGAGCTGGAGGTGGAGATAGTGCCGAGCCTCCCGGGGTGCCGTACAGGCTGAGTTCGCCGAGAATGACCTCGACTCGCTTTCGCGACCCCTGGGGGAGGGTTTCGGGAGATTCGGGCTCCTTAGACCACTCTCGTTTGTTTTGAGAAGTCTTCTTGGTGTTTGACTCTTTGGTCTGTTTACTTTCCTTTTTGTCAGATGGAGTTTCTTCCTCGACTTCCGACTCTTGCTTATTTTTGGACTCTCGCTTTTGAGCCTCGGCTTTAGCTCGAGTGTAGCACTCTTCAGTCGAATGTCCTCTTTTGTTGTGAAAATCACAGAATTTTTCCTTGTCGAACTCGAATTTCTTCGAGCTCTTCGGGCTCTCGACCGCATTGACCTTTCCTGATTTACGAGAATCCTTTTTTGAGTTAGAGTTCTGCGAGCCTGACGGGTTCTTTTCTTTTCGATGCTTTTCTCTGTGGGCCGTAGTTTCGTCCTCGAGGCGAGCGAAGGCCGATGCGCGATGAAGGGCGTCATCGAGTGTTTGAGGTTTGCAGACTGTTATTTCCTCGCGGAATCTGGTCGAATACCATAGTCCGCGTCTCAGTGCTTCTATAGCTACTTCGTCTTGTGGGTTTGCGATTTTGGACTTTATTTCCTTAAATCGGTCGATGTACGAGCGAAGTGTCTCGTCGGGTTTCTGGAGACGCCAAACAGAGCTACCTCAGTAGTCTTTTCCTCGATAAAGATGGAATATTGTTTGAGGAAAGCCATCATGAACTGGGTGAAGTTGTCGATGGACCTTTCTTCCAGTCCGACAAACCATTCTAGGGTGGAGCCCAATAGGTTTTTGGCGAAGAGTCTGCAGAAAGCTGGCTCTCTTTACTCATCGGTAAGGTATACCCTTGCCATTGCTAGTCGGAATGCCCTGATATGGGCTTTCGGGTCCGATTTTCCGGAGAACTCTGGAAATTTTGTTTTCTTGATTTCCCGGATTCTTGCAAAGGCGATCCGGTCTGTGAACGGCGTTTGTCGCGTTTCTTCGATCACTCGATCGATGTCGGGCGCCGCACTTGTTGCCATGTGAACTTTGGAGCTCAGACTTGTGAATTGGGCCTTAGCCTGTTCTATGTACAGTCTAAGCATATCGCGTTCATCGCCTACCATAGGCGCAAACTGGGCTTGTGCCTGATTGGATGTTTGTTCCGGGAACATGGGGTCGTGGAGATCGATTGTTGGGATCGATCTCGTCTGGTCGACCTGCGGCGTTTGGAACTGTATCGTATTTGATCCATTAAGGTGTCCTGAGCTCGAGGCGAAAGCAGAGCCTCCTAGTTGCCTCAGTCGGATATTAGAGTTATTCGGGAAAAGTGGTGGCCCGGGTAATGGTCGGTTTCCCGATCCGGTTGGATCTGTGACCATTGAACTCGAACTGAACGGGTTGGTATCGCGATGGGTGTCACACTACAAGAAATATCGGCATTAGTAGCACACTGAAAACGCTACCATAGGGTTTTGGTAGCGTTTTCATGAACGTTATGTCAGCCGCAGCTATAATAGACCCCCCCTACCATAGCGTTTTTTATTGCTATAATAAATAGACATATTGTAGCATTATATTGTCGCTATTGAAAATTATTTTATAACACATGTTTAGTGCTATCATGCAGTTTTCCATGGCGATATTTTAATGTTGTAGTATAAATTATAATAACACATTTTCAATGCTAGTGAATATGTTTTCGTGACGTTTTTGTTTGTCGAATTAAACACCTATTATAGCATCGTTTTCATGGCTCTTTGTGCTTTATATGCAAATACAAATAATTTAATTTTTTTAAAATTAATTAATTTATGAAATTGTAATTAAAATTAAAACTAAAGATTCTGCAAAAACAAAATTAATTTAGAAAAATATATATATTTATTGATATATTTTAACCGGTTCATTAGTTACAAATATTGAACCACAATCAAATTAAGACAACACAAATCCAACCAAATTAAATTAGGCAGTCGACTGCCTCCCTTATTCTTCCATATGAAGCGTAAGCATTCTCTCGTAAATTTTACCATCAGCACGCTTCAATGCATTATCTGGTTTGGAATAAGTCGCTATGTTTCAGACGAACAAGCAAGACAAGCTCACACGAAATGGATACTCTCTGTTTGCCTAAAACAGACATATAGAAACCAACAAAAAACAAAGACACAAATCAATATTCTTTCAATCTAATCCCAAACATAGATACAAGAACTAAGGTAATATAGTCAAGTGAACTTAGCTCTGGCAATGGAGAGTTCTTACCAAACTTTCCGCCTTCATCTCTCATGTCTACAACAATATCTGCGTACTCCTCATCATTTCTAAGCTCGTCCTCCGTAACTACTTGAGTCAGGCACACGACTTTGGTGGCCGCTGTTCCTTGTTGTAGCATAATCCTCTATCAAAGAGAGAACAGGCAAGATAAAACTCGATTTGGTTAACCCTATCCGATTCAAAGAGAGCAGAGAACCAAGCACTCCCGCTTTGAAACAGAACACGAAACCTATCACTAACCTGGTCGCCGTGAAAAGACAGTGGTGTGAAAAAAGCGAAGCAGAGAAAGAGACTAGGGCTTCTGGTATTGAGCGGCTGGAGAGAAGAAGACGGCTGGTGAAGAGCATGGTCAGAATCGTCGCCGTCACCAGCTCGCCACGGTCACCAGCTCGCCACGCCATCACCACCGTCGCCTCTCTTTCGTCTCGGCGTAACACAGAAGGAGTGAGGCTGTGCGGCGGGGGATTGCAGAGGGATCGCCGCGGATGCCGGATTTCTCTCCAACGTCGGGTCTCTTTGTCAGATTCGGAGCAGGGTCGGGTCTCTTGGTCGCCGGAATCTTTGAGTTCTTCGTCTTCCATCTCGATCTCGTTGATACTCTTCTACTCTGTCGTTTTCGAAAGCAAAGAGTCAAATATTTTATTTTGTGTATCCATTCGAATGATACAAGAATAAGTGTAGATGCTTGAACAAAAAAAAGAAGTGAATATGGGGTTGAAGGCTGCTGTTCGTGGGTAAAGGTTAGGAAGAGACAAGGTAAATGAATTAGGTCTAAGCCTTGTGTTTGCTTAAAATCAATCTGAGCCATTGAAATATTTTAATCAACAGTTCCTATTTGTGATCCAAGTGACACACCAACTAACCAATAACACATTTTTAAAGTATATTTGATATATATAATTACAAAAACGATTTTAAAATAGTAAAATGGTTAAAAAAAAAACTTAAAAAATCTTAAATTTAAAACTATAATAGATAAAACTTTTAAAAGTATTAAATTTTATAAATTATTTAACAATAATAAAAATGAGTGTATATAATAATTAAAATGATTAAATTGTTTTAATAATTTGTCTTATGGAGGCTTATTTCTTTGGAAAATCATTTTAAAAATATATTTTATTGCATTTTTGATAAAAAAAATGTTATATACTAATAAGTTTGTGATCAATTATTTAGTTTTTAAAATATATAATTTAGAGTTTTAAAAAATTATACACATATACTAAACTATAAATAGATTGAATACTAGATAAAAGTTAGTTACATTTAAGTTTGAGATTACTATTTGAAAATATTAATTTTAATTATAATTTAAGAGTTTATGTTTAAGGTTTTATTTTTTTGAGGTTTGAGATTAATGTTGAAAATATTAGTTTATGTATATACAATTTGGGGTATAGGGTTAGGGTTAGGGTTCAAACCCTAAACCCTATTTATAATCTAAAACAAATTATCATTATCTTGGCTATACGATAAGTATGACAATATGAGAAAAAGAGGAAAATTGGGGTTAGGGTATAGATGTTGTCGATGCCAAAAAGGTATAAACTTATTTATACCCTAAAACAATGTAAGAGACAATAAGTTATACTTTTTTTTGTCAACGACAATAAGTTATACTATAAAAAAAAATGTAATACCCTAAACTTTCTAGACTAATCTCTAAATCAAATATCATAATCTCTCCAATACCCTAACCTCTAAACATACCCTAAAATCAAAATCAAGATTTTGTATGTCTATCATCTTTTATTTTAAAAGTTGGTATGGTTTTGGGGTATATGGATAGAAGTTTGAGGTATAGGGTTAGGGTTCAAACCCTAAACCCTATATATACCCTAAATTATTATTTTTTTCCAAAAAATCATAACTTTTCTATTTATCTTTTGTAAGTTTTAGTTTTTTTGTTTTAGATAACTTTAATAAACACACAATTAAATCATAAAATATCAGATGCTCTTCCATTAAATATCCAAAACACACTTAGTCAATACATGAAAACCATGAAAGAATTGAAATTTTAGTTCCTTATATATCAATCTCGTTAGGAAATCTTTTTTTTTCTACTGAGGAATTGGTCCGTACGGAAGGATACATTACAACAAGAACACTTAGAGATATGAAAAAAACAATATGAGAAGATGATTAATCATCTGAAAACCAGATTGTGGCAGCTCCTATCACATGGGTACGGACAATCTATTAGCTTCACTTCCACTCTATCAAAATACCAATCTCCAACCGCTATTGCCACCGCCTAACCTCAGTTTCAAAACAGTTATTCAAAAAAATATAATGAACATATAAACGCAAACGCATAACATTGACGTTTAAAACAATCGTTGTTCACCTTTTTGTGGATAACAGGAGAATCATCGGCGAATCCACTTGGAGAATCCACTTACAGCTCTCAACATATGATTTCTAAACCCTGTTACTTTAATAAAACAATCAGATGATTCTACGTTGCAAGAACCGGATCTGTGCTGGATTGCACCTTCCATGGTTTAATCTGCATTCATGCCAATAACAGCCGACTTTCAAGTTTTTGGATTCATCTAGAATAATCCTACTCTAATTTACTGATCTGGAGAATGGGCTCTTGCAAAATCCTCAAATTGGTGATTGATCAGATCTGTCTTTGTGTGTAAAGTTCTTACCTGTATGATTCAGACATTGTTACTATTACCTCGTATCTGCAGATATGTATCATAACTACGTTGCAAGAACCGGATAAGATCATAACTATAAAGAGACCCATAAATCTGAGGCGTTGGATAATATTCAAAAACATCAAGCGGTGCTCTCTCTCTTGATCTTTGCAAGCTCCTGCCTCACCACACCCGCCCTCTGCAAATTAACACATGAAAATGCATTCAATAGCGTGATTAAGACAGGTACATCGACTATGAGTTTAGAATTAGCATTAGAAACCTATAACTAGTATTGAAGTTTAACATATTTCTTAGATATCACAAGTTAATTGACCTAACATATATCTATCTTTTGAGTATAAACATGGCAGATAAGGGACCATTCATAATCAAGTAGAGTGTGATTGGATTTAAACAGAGATGGATACTGTTGGTACTGGATTTCCCCCTAGGAAATCCGGCCCATTAACAGACAAGACAAAGGCCCGTAATTACGATCCCATTCCAGAATCAAAGACAGACGGGAGAGCCAACTCTCTTGTTGGGCCCAAGCGAAGCAAACGCCTTGGAGAGGCCCAGACGATGCCGAAGCCGGAGACAATCGAGCTCGAGCTCGGCAGAGGATGACGTGGAGATAGAGCAACTCGGTCTTCGCCAGTTCAACTGATCCGCATAAATCTCGGAGATCGTTACAACGACGAGGCCGAAAGATCGGGACGAGGAGATCAGAATCGAGGCTATTTAAGAAGAGAAGTGGCCGCTCATTAAAGACAATTCCAACCTAGGCTAAGAACGCTTCGACTAGATTGCTTGATTCGATACTTTGTACTCTCTTTTCGACTGTGTTTGTTCTATCTCGACGATCAATCTCAATAAAGTCTTTGATTCATAGGAAACTATACAATTTCTATATCCAAAAGTCCAAATCCACGAATACAAATTCTTAGTGTGAATCCCGGATCTCACATTTGGCGCCGACTGTGGGGACATTCTATAGCCTTTCCTATCTTAAGAATCAGATCCTAGATCCGATAGATCGAGATGAATCCCGACCAAACTGGCTCTCCCAGCGCCACACCACCAGTTGACCGCCCTCAAACGGTCGACAACGTTCCTCAGAACACTACCGGGGTAAGAAACATGGGTCAGACCGACGTCGTGTTGACGAGCTCTGCCTCAGTCTCCACGACCTCGGCACCAGCCGGCTCCGTCGCTCAAACAATCGCGACAAGCCAGACTCCGACAAATGTTTTGTCAGGAACTAATGATCCGAGCAGAAACTGGGTGTGGATGAGAAATGACTCAATACCCACCCCAGGAGGAGGATCTGGAGTAACCAGACCTAATTCGCCACTACTTTCTGCTCCACAGAGACAAGGACCAAGCGATCTTGCCGAGATCCGTTCGATGTTAAGCATGTTGGTAGGTCGAACGAGAAACAACGAGGCAAGCGCAAGGGCCCAAGAGGTCGCAAACCGTTCTCTGGCAGCGCAGCTCGAAGAACAAGAGCGTCGCCTGAACGCCCGTCTTGAAGAGCTAGCCAGTCAAAGCCAAGGGGGCAGACCAACGCGAACTCCCATAAGTCCTCCACCGTGTACTCGCTTGGACTTCTCCCAAGTAGTAACTCCTCCGGGAACGTCGGAAAATTTCGGTAATACGTCAAATAGCGGCTTCCGCCCTACAATGACCCCTATCGCGGTACCGACCCCATTTGGTTCGAGTTCAATGGTCACAGATCCAATCGGATCAAGAAACCGACCATTACCCGGGCCACCACCTTTCCCGAGTAACTCTAACATCCGACCGAGGCAACTAGGAGGTTCTGCCTTCGCCTCGAGCTCGGGACTCCTTAATGGATCAAACTCAGTTCAGTTCCGAATGCCACAGGTCGATCAGACGAGGTCGATCCCAACGATTCATTTTTCCGGAACAAACGTCAGGTCAGGCACAAGTCCAGTTCGCACCCGCAGGGGGCGATGAACACGATATGCTTAGACAATACATCGAACAGGCTAAAGCCCAGTTTAACAGTCTGAGCTCGAAAGTTCACATGGCGACGAGCGCGGCTCCTGACATCGATCGAGTGATCGAAGAAACACAACAAACGCCGTTCACAGATCGGATCGCGCTTGCAAGGATCCAAGAGATCAAGAAGACTAAGTTTCCAGAATTCTCTGGGAAATCAGACCCGAAAGCCCACATCAGGGCATTCCGACTAGCGATGGCAAGGGTGTACCTTACCGATGAGGAGAGGGAGCCAGCCTTCTGCAGGCTCTTCGCGGAAAACCTATCAGGTTCTGCCCTAGAATGGTTTGCCGGACTGGAAGAAAGGTCCATTGACAACTTCACCCAGTTCATGACGGCTTTCCTCAAACAATACTCTGTTTTCATCGAGGAAAAGACTACCGAGGCAGCCTTATTTGGCGTCTCTCAAAAACCCGACGAAACACTTCGCTTGTACATCGAATGATTTAAGGAAATAAAATCCAAAATCGCGAACCCACGAGATGAGGTAGCTATAGAAGCGTTAAGACGGGGACTATGGTTCTCAACCAGATTCCGCGAGGAAATAACAGTCCGCGAACCTCAAACGCTCGATGACGCCCTCCATCGCGCATCGGCCTTTGCTCGCCTCGAGGACGAAACCACGGCCCTCAGGGAAAAACACCGAAAAGAAAAGAACCCGTCGAGCTCACAGAATTCGAACTCGAAAAAGGATTCCCGTAAATCAGGGAACGTCAACGCGGTCGAGAGCCCAAAGAGCTCAAAGAAATTCGAGTTCGACAAGGAAAAATTATGTGATTTCCACAATAAAAGAGGACACTCGACCGAGGACTGCTATACTCGAGCTAAAGCAGAGGCTCAAAAACAAAAGTCCGAAAGCAAAAAAGACTCCGAGGTCGAGGAGGAAACTCCATCCGACAAAAAGGAAAACAAACAGACCAAGGAGTCGAACTCCAAAAAGCGCTCTCAAAACAAACGGGAACGGTCAAAGGAGCCGGAATCTCCCGAAACACTCCCTCAAGGGTCACGGAAGCGAGTCGAGTTCATCCTCGGCGAGCTTAACCTGAGTGGTACTCCGGGAGGTTCGGCACTATCCCCGCCTCCGGCTCCTGCCAAAAGTTTACGCTCAAGAATCAATCTCCCTCGTCTCTGCGCGGGGGGGGGGGGGGGGGGGGGGGTGTACGGGCTATACCCCCTAAACGAATCGACTTCATCTTCGGTGGCTACAAGCTTTGCCGCGACTCGGTCAATTCGATCAAAGCTCTTCAAAGAAGAGTCGAGACCGACAGAGGGGGAAAAACCCCAATGTTGGGTCCAGACCACGAAATCATTTTCCACGAGAGCGAGACAAGTAATCTCGACAAACCACACGACGACGCTCTCCTCGTTTGTCTAGTAGTGGGAGATGTCGAACTCTCAAGGATAATGATTCACACAGGAAGTTCGGTAGATGTCCTCTTTTACGACGCGTTCAAAAAGATGGACTTTAACGACTCCGAGATTGTGGAAGAAAAGACACCACTAGTAGGGTTTGCTGGCGAAACGACATACTCGATGGGCTCCGTCTTCGCCCCAGTAATTGCTGGAGGAGTTCGGAGAATGACAGAGTTCGTCATAGTAGATCGGCCAGCTCCCTATAACGCAATCCTAGGTCGACCATGGATATACGACATGAAAGCGGTACCATCGACCTACCACCAATGCGTAAAGTTCCCGACACCCAAAGGGATCAAAACCATTCACGGAAGTCAAAAGATTTCCCGTCATTGCTACATGAACGGATACAAGCAGATCGAGAAATCCCCTGCGTAGCAATTACAGAAAGAGGAGGAGCTCGCCACCATGCAGACCAAAAGGTCGAACGACCCCAGTCAAATAGGACCCCCAAAGGACCTCACGACTCAGGTCTGCATAGACGAGGCTCATCCCGAAAGACTCGTTGGCATCAGAATCGACCTATCAGAGCCGGTTAAGAACGAACTGGTCTCTTTTCTCAAACAGAACGTCGACTCCTTCGCCTGGTCTTCAGCAGACATGAAAGGGATAAACATCGACGTAACCAGCCACGAGCTGAATGTCGACCCAACCTACAAACCGGTAAGACAGAAACGTCGAAAACTAGGCCCTGAGTGGGCCAAAGCCATCAATGACGAAGTCGATCGGTTATTGAAAATCGGATCGATCAGAGAGGTCAAGTACCCCGACTGGCTCGCAAACCCCGTGGTGGTTAAGAAAAAGAACGGAAAGTGGAGGGTCTGTGTAGACTTCACGGATCTCAACAAAGCATGTCCAAAGGACAGCTTCCCGCTCCCGCACATCGACCGACTGGTCGAGGCCACCGCTGGACATCAGCTGCTATCAAAAAACTCAGGAGCAACTTACCAGCGCCTCATCAACAAGATGTTTTCAGGACTCCTAGGCAAAACCATGGAGGTCTACATCGATGATATGCTGGTAAAATCTTCGAGGTACGAGGATCACATCCCCCAACTAAAAGAATGCTTTACCATTCTCAATAAGTATGGGATGAAACTCAACCCAGCTAAATGTACCTTCGGGGTCCCTTCAGGAGAGTTCCTCGGTTACTTAGTGACCGAAAGAGGGATCGAAGCGAACCCCAAACAGATCACAACGTTCATAGAGATGAAATCTCCCAGAACAACGCGAGAAGTCCAGCGCCTAACCGGCAAAATAGCTGCTCTGAATCGCTTCATCTCAAGGTCGACTGATAAATGTCTACCCTTCTATCACTTGCTCAAAGCAAACAAAAAGTTCCTTTGGGACGAAAAGTGTGAAGAGGCATTCACTCAGCTCAAAGCTTACTTAAGCGAACCACCCACACTGGCGAAACCAGTAGAAGGAGAACCCCTTTACCTCTACCTAGCTGTCTCGACGGCAGCAGTAAGTGGAGTCTTGGTTCGCGAAGAACAAAACGAACAACGGCCGGTGTATTACATCAGTAAGACCTTGATCGATGCTGAAACCAGGTACCCCGCCATGGAAAAACTTGCCTTAGCGCTAGTAACATCGGCTCGGAAACTCCGACCGTATTTTCAATCGCACTCGATCATAGTGATGACCTCTCAGCCACTGAGAACCATCCTTCATAGTCCAAGCCAATCAGGTCGATTGGTCAAATGGGCTATCGAACTTAGCGAGTACGACATTGAATACAAAGCTCGAACATGCCTAAAAGCGCAAGTACTGGCAGATTTCATAATCGAGCTCCCTCCGACTATAGAACTCGACCCGACTTCGGCCCAAAGATATAAACTCTACGTCGATGGAGCTTCCTCAAGACAGGGGTCCGGAGTCGGAGTGAAATTAGTCTCCCCAACGGGTGAAGTATTAGAACAATCGTTTAGATTGGGCTTCGCCGCATCGAATAACGAGGCAGAATACGAAGCGCTGATAGCCGGGCTCAGACTTGCGATAGCAATAGGAGCCCAAGAAGTAAATGCCTTCAGCGATTCCCAACTGGTCACAAGCCAATATCATGGCGACTACGAGGCCAAAGACGAACGAATGGAAGCATACCTACGGGTAGTCCATACATTGGTCGAACAGATCGAATTCTTCGATCTAACACGAATCCCACGAGGTGAAAACACTGCAGCCGATGCGCTAGCCGCATTAGCATCGACATCAGATCCTAACCTCAAAAGGAGCATACCAGTCGAAGGGATAGAAAAACCGAGCATCGACATAGCTCTCAAAGCTCTGTCCTTGAAAGAGGACGGGCCCGCTGTGAAGAACGATGTCAAACGCAAAGAGTGTCCCGGAAACACTAATAGCGACATCATTGAGATTGACGATGATCTTGATCCTAGAAACACTGTATACGTCGCGAACGTCCCCGACGGACCAATTCAAACCGCATCCACTAGTCAGGGACCTGAGCCTAACAACGACGAAGATTGGAGAACTCCGATCATTCGATACATCACAAACGGCGAAGTTCCCGACGGCAAATGGGAGGCGCAGAAACTTAAAATGCAAAGCGCGAGGTACTGCGTCACACAAGGAGAGCTCTTTAAAAGGAGCCTCTCCGGACCTTACCTTAAATGCCTTGACAAAAAGCAAGCCCTAGCCGTGATTGCACAAACACATGACGGATCCTGCGGAAGCCATTCCGGAGGACGAGCATTGGCCGTGCGAATCAAAAGGCAAGGCTACTATTGGCCTACAATGGCCACCGAATGCGAATCTTTCTCCAACAAGTGCGATAAATGCCAAAAGCATGCCCCAATTATCCACCAAGCGTCGGAGAAACTCTCCTCTATCTCATCGCCATACCCATTCATGCGGTGGGGAATGGACATCGTTGGACCGCTGGTCGCATCTGGTAAAAAGAAAGCCACACATCTATTGGTGATGACGGACTACTTCACCAAGTGGATTGAAGCAGAGTCATACCAGAAAATAAAGGACGTTCACGTTAAGGAGTTCGTCTGGCGAAACATCGTTTACCGACATGGACTACCCCACGAGATCGTCACCGATAACGGATCTCAGTTCATATCAAACACGTTCAAAGAGTTCTGCAGAACTTGGAACATAAAGTTGACTTACTCAACGCCACGCTACCCCCAAGGGAACGGGCTAGCAGAAGCAGCTAACAAAGCGATTATGAACGTCCTCAAGAAAAGGCTCAACGAGTGCAAAACAACCTGGAGTGACGAACTCCCAGCCGTACTCTGGGCCTACCGGACTACCCCCCGCAAATCCACTGGCGAGACTCCCTTCTCGCTGGCTTACGGGATCGAGGCGGTAGTACCAGCTGAAATTCTCGTGTCAAGCATTCGCAAGGAATAATGCCCACGACAAGAGGAACTTAATAACAAGATGATAACTGACGAGCTCGACCTCGTCGACGAAAGAAGGAACCTCGCATTAGCTCGACTCCAGAATTACCAACAAGCCGCGGCTCGCTACTATGATTCCCGAATCAAAACTCGAAGGTTTCAAGTAGGAGAGCTCGTCTTACGGAAAGTGTTCGAACATAAAAAGAAAGAACACGCTGGAAAATTAGGAGCAAAGTGGGAAGGTCCTTACCAGGTCACCTACGTTGTGAAGGACGGGGTCTACCGACTCAAGTCGGTAGAAACCCAAAAGCCCGAACTACGACCTTGGAACATCATCAACCTCAAAAAGTATTTCCACTAGGAGTACATCAACACAATCGAACTACGAAATGGCTTGATCCCCCTTAAAAGGGTACGTAGGCAGCTCGACTTCGAGTGCAGCCACCCCCCAAACACAAAGCTCTTACCGAGCTCGAAAACTTCTGACGAAGTCATACTAGCTTATCTTTGTGAAATCAAAATAAGTCTTCTAATCAAACGTCTCTTCCAGTTAGAGCCGTTACGTTGATATGAAATTATCTCTTCCAACGGACCAAAGTGATATGAAATTATCTCTTCTATAGCAAAGTGATATGAAATTATCTCTTCTATAGCAAAGTGATATGAAATTATCCCTTCCCAAAACAAAAGATATGAAATTATCTCTCCCGAAACAAAAGATATGAAATTATCTCTTCTAAGTCAAAGCGATATGAAATTATCCTTCCCAAGTGACCTGAAATGGCCTCTTCCAATATATCAAAACGATATGAAATTATCCCTTCAAACAAGCGACCTAGAACGGTCCTCCCGCTTCGAACGAACTGAAATGATCGTCCCAAAAACAAGCGACCTAGAACGGTCCTCCCGCTTCGAACGAACTGAAATGATCGTCCCAAAACCAAGCGACCTAGAACGGTCCTCCCGCTTCGAACGAACTGAAATGATCGTCCCAAAAACAAGCGACCTAGAACGGTCCTCCCGCTTCGAACGAACTGAAATGATCGTCCCAAAGAAAGAGATTCAGAACAATCTCTCCAAAAATATACGATTCTTCTAAAACCTCATACGGATTAAAAGAACCGGGGGGCTACCCCACCCCTCAAGCGAAATAACGAGGTCAAGACAGCCATTCAAGCATGCAACCTCTAAATCGGATCTTTGTAAGTTTACTTCGATTCGTTTCCATACTTAACACTTCTCTCTTCGATTCAGCGATTAAGCTTGAACCCTACATCACGAAGTAGTCGCGCCCCAAACCATTCTTGGCAAAAAGCTCGAGCTCAAATGCGACTGACTTAAAGGATCGCAATGAACCTTCTAAGGCAACACGACAAGTTATCTGCTCGGTTCCTCTAGAAAAGTTCGAATCGCCGCAACGGCTCGAATTTTATGTTAAGGCATAAAAACAATGAAATCTATGCTAAGGCATGAAAGATTTTTTTTTTTTTTTTTAAAAAGAGGACATGATGTCCTCGAGTTCGAACAGAAAATTAAAGCACCCTTGGGCAACCAAAGTCTGAAAAAGAAATTAAAATCCCCCTCGGGCAACGAAAAGTCTGAATTAAAAAGCCCTCTTGGGCGGTAACAAATGAAAAGGACTAGAACTGCTTGGAAGGAGAGGAAGCCTCATCTTGATTCTCCGTCTGACCATCGGTCGCCCTGTCCTCCTCGAGTTGACCCTCTACCTCATCGCTAACTCGCGAGCTAACTCCGGTCGGGAGGTTCGACCCGTACTGATCAAGACGAGTAGCCGCCTGATTTGGGGGGCGCGCAAGGATCACGGAATCGTCCGACATCACCGGCAAATTAAGCTTGCTGATACTGGAGTCCGACACCGCCGCAGCATTCATCTACTCCGTGGCCAATCTCTTCTTCTCGGCCAAGTCCATCACCTCCTTGGTCAGGTCCAATTCGCCAGAGGCGAACTCGGAAATAAGCGCGATATTAGCCAAGGCCTCCTGGAGCCTCATCTCAGCGCTCACGGCGACCTTCCTCTGGCTCTCCTTCGCCGCGATCCCCTCGAGAATCTTGAGATACTCACCGTTTAGCCCTTTCCTCGCCTCATGGGCTGCTACCTTGACATCAAACTCCCGGTCGGCGAGAACCTTGTCCAGATCAGCCTGGCATTGCGCAGCCCGCACGTCCGCAACCCGACCTATCTCAATATCCGTTTGGCTCGCTTCCTCCGCGATCGAAACCCGAGCCAAGGCACCCTGCAATTGCTTGTCCAGGTCGCCCGCCTTCCTCCTTAGCTCCTCATCCCGAGCCAAGGCCCCCTGCAACTGCGCTTTCAGGTCGCTGACCGTTGTCTTGACAGTGTCGAGCTCGCTCACCTGCGGTATCTCTCGCAGCTCTCGTTCGGCCCTAGCCGCAAACCTGTTCGCAGCCTCCAAGGCCTACCGAATAAAAAAAAAAATATGTGTGCGATGAAAATTAAGAACGAAGCAAACAAAAAAACGAAGGGAAGAAAATTATTACCTTCCCATAAGCCGCCATCAGCTCGGTGTAAGTATCACCGAGAGCCATATCCCCGACAGCCGGGAGCTGAACACATGTGGGCTTAAAATGCCTTAGCAGATAAGCAACACCCGTCGGGTCATCCGCAATCGGGCATTCCTTCTGGTGCCTGAAGCGCCAGTTGAAAGACCCCGAGGACCCAGAAGAAGCAGGCCTCGCCTCAACACTCGGGCCCGATCTTCTCGAGCTCACCTCCGCGTCGGTCCTTCGACGCTTCGCCGCCGGGGGAGGGCCGCCTCGGCTCTGACCGTTCGACCCTCTCGAACCATTCGACCGAGAGTTGCGCAAGGCAGGCTCTTCAGGCGAGACCCGAACCGGTTCCTCACCGGTCGAAATAGGAGGTAGATCCTCCACCCCCACATTTGCCTCTCCGGACCCTGCGACCTCAGGGAGAGAAGCCCGAACAGGGTTTGGAGGAGGGATTGAGGGAGGAGGAGGAGGCCCCTCGTCCATGGCAAAAAGAAGGGCGTGGCTCAAGTCGCCAGCCTTCATTTTCTTCGCTAGATCAACGGGATACTTCCCGTTCCGACGACTGCTAGATCTTCGCGACATATTTCCGAGAGAAGGGGTGCTTGCGGTAGAACTATCGTCCGAAACAGGTCGACCTACAAACGAAACAGATTCGGGTCAGCCCAGCAAACGAAGGGCATATCGCGCGACAACCCCCAGAAAGACTAACCGGAACACTTACTTTCTCCGGTCCGCTCGATAATCCGAAGCGGAGCCTGAGCGATTCGAGTCGAAGCGGGCTGGTGAAGGAGGCGTGATTCGTCTTGCAAAAGGCGAGGTTGGTATAGAGGAGGTTGTCGAGCAGTAAGACCTAAAGCAGCTCGGATTCGCTGATCCGTGAAGTTGCACCAACGAATATCCCCTCTCCGTAGGCGAGCTATCAAACTCGATGTAGTCGGGTCCAAAGGTAATGACTCAGGAGCCTCTGCAATGAAACCAAAAAGGTCATTAGCAAACAGCTCGACATCAATAAAGGACACCGTAGCAACTAGGGAAACTAGTAAACCCTATAAGCTAACCAACGTTAGCCGCCCATCTCGTCGGGATAACCGAGTAATTGAAATCCTCGACCGAGTGACGATTGATCCTGAAGTAGAAGTATTTACTCTTCCACACATCCCTTGTCGGGATCTCATCAAGGATCTTCCCATGGCGAGGAGAGAGGTAGTAGGTTCCGGGAAAACGGGTGTTATGTTTTACCGAACAAACCCTCGTCAACTCCTCGACTCCAAAATCGATGCCTTCCTCGACAGCTCTGACCCCGAGCCCGACGACATACCGAACGAAATTCGGAGTCATCTGGTGAAAGGCCAGTTGGAGCTGAGCTAAAACCCATGAGATAATGCGAGGGATTGGAAAAAACAATCCGCATTTATCAAAATAGGTATAGGAAGCGCAACAATGGCCTTCGACGACAGTTTCCGGAGACATGTCCGGCGATGGGATAAGTATCTCCACCTCCGACGGAATCCGGCACTTCGCCCGCAACTTCCGTACTTGGTCAACAGTCAAACTGGACGGTGGATGAGGACCAATCGGACCAGCCACCACAGTAGGATTAGCCCTGGTTGTACTCTTTCGAACCATGATAGCTCGGAATATCGATAATTTCTCTCAAGGAAAGAGGGAAAACGAAATCTCCAGAGAAAGAAAATCTCGAAACGACGAAAAAGAAAATATGAGCGAGAGGCAAGAAGAGGATATAATGGAGGACAAGAAGTTACCTTGACGATTCGCAGCGTGAGCAGTAATGGGAATCGTGCTAGGTAACTTCCCCTTTTAAACTACCTTGTGCTCGAGATCCGTGGGATTTTTGGTATCCCACAATCCCAACCGCTCGATTCGAAATTTGTAAATAATCACGAAAAAAGATCGAGGTAGTTGTGATCCTTCGGTCCCGTGCGATCTCAACCGTCGATATAAAATCTGTGGATGAGGCAAAAATAATTATTAGATTTGTCACATCCAAGGTATGCGCCTCTTCCCAAGAGCGTCCACCGCCCATTAACCTCGACTTCTCGAATTCAATGGGCTGGGGGGCTATTGTTGGTACTGGATTTCCCCCTAGGAAATCCGGCCCATTAACAGACAAGACAAAGGCCCGTAATTACGAGCCCATTCCAGAATCAAAGACAGACGGGAGAGCAAACTCTCTTGTTGGTCCCAAGCGAAGCAAACGCCTTGGAGAGGCCCAGACGATGCCGAAGCCGGAGACAATCGAGCTCGAGCTCGGCAGAGGATGACGTGGAGATAGAGCAACTCGGTCTTCGCCAGTTCAACTGATCCGCATAAATCTCGGAGATCGTTACAACGACGAGGCCGAAAGATCGGGACGAGGAGATCAGAATCGAGGCTATTTAAGAAGAGAAGTAACGGCTCATTAAAGATAATTCCAACCTAGGCTAAGAACACTTCGACTAGATAGCTTGATTCGATACTTTGTACTCTCTTTTCGACTGTGTTTGTTCTATCTCGACGATCAATCTCAATAAAGTCTTTGATTCATAGGAAACTATACCATTTCTATATCCAAAAGTCCAAATCAACGAATTCAAATTCTTAGTGTGAATCCCGGATCTTACAGATACTAACCTTGATTTTGGCTAACATGATCTTGAACCTATCAAAGTCATTGAGGGCAGCTCTTCTCTTCTGCACTATCAGCTTCCTACCCCATGAACTCTTCTCCCACTTGTTCTTCACATCTGCAAAAGTTTTTAAGGTTAAAGATGATCAGATATAGCAACTTCGAATGTCAGACATAAGTATGTATGTATTACAGAACACACCAGCTTTCTCCATTGCCTCAATCAGATTCTTCTTCTTAGGCACTCTGTTGATATCAATCACGATATCAGCAAGAGATAGCCTCTTCAAATTCATCTGGATTCTCTCCATGTCAGGGGCGTCCACAAGAGCCTACAAGCAGACATGTATAACAATGAAAAGACAGGTATAACATAAAAATCAGTCAACATAGACATATCAGAAACATAAGAATAATACAAACAGACAACAGTGGAAACATATAACTTGAGGACAAACAGTTTGAAAAGATGTCTTACTAATTTAAATCAAAGATGACGAAGGAATTTTTATAAAGAAGATTAAGAATCCAATAGCTTTAACTTATGGTCAATAGAAAACTCCTTAAACGCAAATCGAAGAACTGAATGTGGATCTCCACAGATTCTGAAACTACTGTATCCAAAGCATCGGAAATTAAGAGGAAAAAGGTGAAATTTTGTACATTTAAATTTAATTTACTCTTTGTCAGAAGGTACCGCGAGGTAATTCAAACTCACCTGAGATATTCCGAGTACTGATTCGACGACGCCGGTAACATCATTCCGGAGACAAAATTCGACAAACCCAACACCACAAAATCAGAAATTTGTAGTCTTAATCAACAAGCCTTCCACACAAGAGCTTCATAAAGCATAAATTTCTGTAACCCATCTGGAGGAGGAGGAGGAGCAGGACCCATAACGGGGGAGGCTGGCCGGGTGAGCTGGGTCGGGGAAACACAGGAGGTGGAGGAGGAGGCCGAGGGGAAGGAGGGTGTGGAGTGTCGGAGTAGATCGGAAACGTGAGGAGAAGATCGGAGAAGAAGAGTCTCGAGAGACAAGAGATGTTGGAGAAAAAAAAATTTATGGGTTGGTTCAATTTTTTTTTTGGGTTGGTTATGAATGAATTGTGGAAATGACTTGGCGAAATAAAAAGTGTTTCCGTTAAAACAAAAAAAACTGGCTTGAATTTTCAGCTATGGAAAACATTTTCGGGTTCTTGCTTAATGAAATTCTTTCTTAGCGCGGATTTAATGCTACTATAGAGTTTGGATCCGATTTTAGCACTTTCGGTAGCAGTTCGTGAATTAGTGCTACAACGGCCTGCTACCCATGCCCATATTTCTTGTAGTGTCATTATAGGACGGAAGCCGCTAATTGACGTATTAGCGAAATTTCCCGACGCTCCCGGGGGAGTTACTACCTGGGAGAAGTCCAATCGTGTACACGGTGGAGGACTTATGGGGGTTCGTGGATCTCGTGTTGATCTACCCCCCTGGTTTTGGCTGGCGAGCTCTTCAAGACAGGCGTTAATGCGCCGTTCTTGTTCATCGAGCTGCGCGGCCAGAGAACGGTTTGCGATCTCTTGGGCCCGTGCGCTTGCCTCGTTGTTTCTCGTTCGGTTTACCAACAGGCTTAACATCGAACGGATTTCAGCGAGGTCATCTGGGCATTGCCGCTGGGGAGAAGAAGGCAGAGGCGAATTAGATCTGGTTATTCCAGATCCTCCTCCTGAGGTGGGGGAGGAAATGGAATCATTCCTCATCCATACCCAGTTTCTGCTCGGATCGTTAGTTCCTGGGGAGTCTGGCTCGTCGCGATTGTTTGAGCGACTGAGCCGGGTGGTGCCGAAGTCGTGGAGACTGAGGCAGAGCTCTTCAACACGCCATCGGTCTGACCCATGATTCTTACCCCGATAGTGTTCTCAGGAACGTTGTCAACCGTTTGAGGGTGGTCGACTTGTGGTGTGGCGCTGGGAGATCCAGATTGGTCGGGATTCATCTCGATCTATCGGATCTAGGATCTGATTCTTAAGACAGGAAAAACTATAGATAGTCCCCACAGTCGGCGCCAAATGTGAGCTATGGGATTCACACTAAGAATTTGTATTCGTGGATTTGGACTTTTGTATATAGAAATGGTATAGATTTCCGATGAATCAAAGACTTTATTGAGATTGATCGTCAAGATAGAACAAACACAATCGAAAAGAGAGTACAAAGTATAATGATTGAGCAATCTAGTCGAAGTGTTCTTAGCTAGGGTTGGGATGTCTTGAATGAATCGCCACTTCTTCTTTAAATACTCTCGACTTTGATCTTCTTGTTCCGATATTTCGGCCTCGCCGTCATAACGATCTCCGAGATTTGCGTGGATTAGTTGAACTGACGAAGACCGGTTGCTCTATCTCCTCGCCGTCATATCGATCGCTTCCCACTTTGGCACTGCTTGGGCTTTGTCGAGAAGTCAATCGTATAGGCCCAACATAGGACAACGGTCGATCTCTCTCTGTCTTGATATTGGAGCGGGCTCATAACTATGGGCCTTTGTTTTATTTGTTAATGGGCCGGATTTCCTAGAGGGAAATCCAATACCAACAATGTTCACATCAGCCACTAAACGAGCATCATGATACACACTCTCATCAATAATGTCTCCAATCACAAAATACAGTAGCAGGAGCTCAGCTATCCGCATCATTCTCGGCCCCATCTTGCACAATATCGTGTTGGCAAATAGACGGACAAGATATCTCAAAACCAGGTGATGCACCGCAGACTGTCGAGTGATCTGAGAGTCATAAATACCATTACCAAAATTCTCCCAAAACACTTGTACATCGGTCCACTTCTCGGGCAAGTTTACGCGCTCCCCGTTTCGGTTAAATGAGTAGATGTCACACAACTCAGGGATAGAAATCATGTACCTCACCCTGTTAGCCATGAACGTTAACATCCCTTCAGAAGCCTTTTTCACCACTTTGTTAGTGTAGTACACTCGGACTGTCGCCATGAACTGTCTGACTAACTCCGGGAACAGATCATAATACTTGGTACAGATGGTACCCAGACCTATCACCCTCAGGATATGCAGGATGTCCGATCTGATCTTCAGCTTGTTCATAGTGGTTGTACAAGAGATGCGTGTAGGCAGGAGCTCAACGCCACACCAAGTGTTGTAAAACAGGGAGTCGTAGTCATCCCACTGTTCCGAGATTGGCCTGTAGATACAAGCAGTGGTCTTAGACTCTGTTGCAGGATCGTTCGCGAAGCATGTAAGCTCGAACTTAGTTCTTTCCATTCTTGGCCAAGGCGTTCTGAGCTGCGCGTTCGAACATGTCGCTTCATTGCGTCTCCTGGGTTGTTTTCCGCGGTTCAGAGAAGGATTCATCTCGATTTCCTCGATGTCGACCGACATCAAGCTGGATGTCGGCCGACACTTACCTATTTCAACCAATTTGACCCTGGAAATCGACCTTGGTCGATTATCGTCCGTGCTCGAAAAATTCTCGAGTCCAATATCGACCGACATCCAAGTGGAAGTCGACCGACATTGGCTAAACAGTGCTACGGGTTCTGCATAACTTGACACAAAAACTCCAAAAACAAAAGAAATCAAAATGCAAAACCAAAAATCCTAATATTTACAACTTACCAGTGGGTTGCCTCCCACTCAGCGCTTGTTTTAAGTCATTAGCTTGAATTTGATGGGAGATTAGACTCCCGGTGGTTTCGACAGAGGCTGTGAGTGCCTCTGCGAAAGTCTCCTCATCCATGGTGGAGAGTAAGAACTGTCAGCATGAGCTCGTCCAAGGAACGAGGGATTAGGATCAGAGTTAAACTTGGGTGCATCAGAATGTTTCCCTGCAGTCATAGCAGTGAAGTTAGTAGTTTTGGGTTTAGGAGATGCGTACCTTTGCTTGGGTGGAGCTCTGATGTGTGGAGCTTTCTGCTTATGAGTATTTACAAGCTCTGAAGATGCTAGAGTGGAATCTTGAGAAACCACCGTCTTCCTTTCTGCAGTATCAGACACTGAAGTCTCACTGATCTGAGCTTCTTGGTCCAACTCAATGCTAAAGGTTTGACCGTCAATCTTGGGCCTGCGCATCATATCCATCTTAAAGTGTAGAGGCTCATCTCCCAGGTGGAGATCGATCATACCATTCCTCACATCAATCTTTGCTCCAGCTGTGGCTAAGAAAGGTCTTCCCAATATCAGAGGATCATCCGGCTCATTATCGTACCTTAGCACCACAAAGTCTGTTGGAACTAAATAGTTTCCAACTCTGACTGGGACATCCTGAAGAACTCCTTCCGGAACCCTTCTTGACTGATCAGCTAGGACCAGAGAGATCCTAGTGTTTGAAAAATCTGTCATCCCTAGTCTCTCTGCCACAGAGTATGGCATGAGATTCCCAGTAGCTCCTACATCACACAAGGAATGCTTGAAGCCATTCTCAAAGATAGAACAACTCAACACAAACACACCAGGATCTGATAGCTTCTTGGGGACCTGATTTAGCAACACGTCACAGACTTGTTTAGGAAGCACTACTACCCATTCCTTCAATACCTCGTCCATAGGTAGCATCTTCTCCAAGTATTTTTGTATACATGGATGATAGGGTGAAGTGTCAGCTTGTGGATCTTAATTCAACTTCTTATCCATCACTTCCAGGTGTCTAGCTTCATCAAGCTCTTGTTGAGACTTCTCAGATACCTTAGGGAAAGGTATAAGAGGCTCATGGTTTGTTTCTTCAGCAATAGCACAAGATGTTGGAAAATCTGGCTCCTCACGCTCTTGATGTCGGCCGACGTTGGACTGATGTCGGTTGACATTGACTGATTCACCCTTGATGTCGACTCCAAAATCGGTTAAGGTCGATTTCCATTCGTCATGAGGACTCGAAATCCCTGTTGAAAGTGGATGTCGAGTGACATCAAAGTGGATGTCGACCGACATTGGGGGTACAATCTCGGATTCTTCACTATCCTCGACGAGTTCAGCAGTCTTAATCTCAAAATTCTCTCCTTGATTCGACCCATCATCGATCTGAACTGACCAAGCATTGATGTGGGTGTCTATGACATTCTTTCCCTTGACTGAACTTGAAATCTGGTGCACTTGTGTGTCTAGCTGCTTCATGTGAGTACTCAAAGACTCAAACTTCCCATTCAGATCTTCATACACAGCATCAAGCTTCTTGTTGAAGTCCAAAGTGGTCTTTGTCTGACCTTCCAGCAACTGTTCCATCATAGCTTCCAGCTTACTCTCACGAGCATTGGTAGCAGGAGGTGTCTGATATGAAGATGATCCATAGGTCCTCTGATAGGAGTTGTTCTGCTGAAAAGGCTTCTGGTAACCAGCATTCTGACCATACCCAGAAGAGTTTTGATTGCTTGTGAAAGCACTCTTCAGTCCACCATTATAGAACTTGTTGCCTTGCTGATTCCCAAACCTGTTTCCTTGGAATCCAGAACCACTGATGTAGTTCACATCTTCTTTAGTGCAACCTTCTTCAACCTCAAACACTTCAACTTCCTGAGCAAAGTGAACAGCTTTCGTACCAGTCAACAAGCTGTGAACACTATCCAACTGTTTCTTAATCTCAGAAATCTGCATGTGATCCATCTTTCCACAATAGTCTTTCCTCCTCTGATCTGCAGTTTTTGTGCTGTTTCTACTCACCAAGTTCTCAATCAACACTCTAGCCTGTTCGGGAGTCTTTGTGTTGAAGTTACCATTGCTGGCAGCATCCAATGCAGAATTGTACCAGAGATCCACACCTCTGAAGAAAATGCCCAGAAGCTGAACTTCAGAGAATCCATGATGAGGACAATCTCGTTGGTACATCTTAAACCTTACCCAAGCTGACTTAAGTGGCTATGTAAGTCTCTGAGTGAATTTCAGAAGATCCTGTCTGAGCTGATCTGAGCGAGCATCATCATAGAAGTGTCGCAGGAACTCTCTCTTCACACCATCCCAAGTAGTTAACTTCCCAGGTGGAAGTTGCTTCAGCCAAGCAGCAGCCTCTCCAGCGAGAGAATATGGGAAAAGCTTCAGATAAAGGAAGTCATAATCCACCCAGTTGTACTTCATTCCAGTGATGAAGGCTTCAAAATCCTCGATGTGGTCCATGGGTTGCTCATGTGAGAGACCATGGAAGGGGTGCTGCCTCAGCATAGCGTAATAGACAGTCTTGATCTCAAAGTCATTCCTCTCAAAAGGTGGAGGAACAATTGCTGACCGGTTAGCATAAAACTCATCGGGACGGTTGTAGTCAGCAAGAGTCCTCTCAGCATTGACCATTTGCCTCTGACCTTGAGGTTGTTCAGGTTCAGGGATCACTCGTCCCTCAGCATCAATCCTTTGCCCCTGATCATTGTAGGTGTTGTTCTGTTGGTCTCTCAGAACTCCTTCAGCATATGGTCTCAAAATCAAACGATTGTTCATCATTCTCGTTCTTTGACCCTTTCTGTTCGTTCTCTCAATTTTAGCAAGATCCTCAAGTCTGAGGTTCAAAAGTTCTTCGCTCTGGTTGCTTCGGGTTTTTCGACTAGGCATACACTGACTTCAAAACTCTGTTTCGAGGTCGATGTCGAGCGACACTAAGGAGGGTGTCGGTCGACATTGAATGCGTCTGTGATTACCTGCAGCAACAAAACAAGCCAAACCGAGAAAAATCAGTAACAAAAGAAATAAAACGACTTAGACTAAACTCTAAAACAAAATCTATCGGCGAACTCAGTTGAGTCCCCGACAACGGCGCCAAAAACTTGATAGGTCAAGAAATATCCCTATTCTACTGCAAGTGCACAGATATGCGAATGTAGTACTTAGGGTATCAAATCCACAAGGACTCACGGTCACACGATAGATTATATGTTGTCAAGTTAAGCTAAATCAATTCAAGAAGGCAGTAAACAAAAAGCAAGTAAATAGGAAGGTGTTTTCAATAAGAGAAAGGCGTCAGACTTAGGAAGTTCTCGGGAATTATGCAATGCTAGATACTTAACTAATCAGATTCAGATTAAACACTGGTTCAAGAACTAGAAACACAATGCTAAACAATCCAACTCTCGCTGAGATTATTTCTATATCTAGCAACCTAGTGATCCAAATCTCTTTGTGATCCTAGAGTTCTAAACAGGCATTAAGAACAGGTTCTATCTGTTCACAATTCTCCTAAACCAAATCTCTTTGTATCTAGTCAAATTGTTCACACTAAGTTTATTCAGATTATAACTCACAGTCTCGTGCTATTGTCAATTATCTCAGATCTAAACCCTAGGTGATCAGTCCAGAATTCAGTATTAAGCACAACTTAGGCGATGAACAAATAGATGGTGAATCCTAATAAATCAGTTATCAAACAAGCATAAAACCCTTATGAGAATTCCTAAACCTAATTAAAAACCACTAAACACGTTTTGGGGCTAAAATAGAATTAGGGAAACTTCTGGGCAATTCTGCAATTCTTCAAAATATGTCTTCAACTTTCAGTCGCTCTCAGTGTCGACCGACATCAAGGTTAGTGTCGATCGACATCAAGGTTAGTGTCGGTCGACATCCAGTCGTGGCCGAGACACCAACTTCAGCTCGTTGCACAAATCACCAGAAACGTCCTATAATTCCATCTTTTGCTCCAAATGCAAGCCTACCTGTAGAAGACTCAATAGACTCAAAAAACCAGGTTAAAGACTCAATATATACAACTATATTATGGTTGAAAACATATAAAACCATGATATATCAGTATCCCATCAAACTCGACGCATAGCTCTTCAACAAAGAATGTGGCAGTTTGATGGAGAAACTATGTTTGTAGCGGATTGGGAACATGGGGTTGACCCAGAGATGCCTGAACTGACATCTGTTCCGGTTTGGTTAGAGCTTCGCGGAGTCCCATACCAATTCTTCAATGACCAAGCTTTGGAAAGAATAGTCAGCCTGGTGGGTCACCCTGTCTATCTCCATCCAAACACAGTGAATCTCACTAATCTGGAAGTGGCTAGAGTCATGCTCATTGATCCAAGAGAAAGACTTTCTTCCTTTGTCAATGCTCAATTCGAATCAGGAAATACTAAGAAGATTAAAATACCAGGGTAGTGGCTTCCCGATCTGTGATAACTGTAACGAGGTAGGCCATTCCCATAAGAGATACCCCAAAGATATTATCACGTGTACGTCCTGCCAATCGAAGCTTCACGATACTGAAGCTTTTCCGAGAGCAAGGAAATCTTCTGCGAAAGATCGCACAGGAAAGTCTTCACTAAAAGAAGGTCAGCTCCCTAAGTCAAGGAATGTTGCAACTGTCTCTAGTAGTCAGTTAAAAGATAAAATAAAGGGAAATATAAACTTTAATCCCCCTCCTATCGTTTGGAAACCTTAGGCTGCTGACAAATTTTTACAAATGCCTGGTGAAGCCAGTTCCTCACTTGCTTCCCCAACGCACACCAAAACTCAGAAAACAAAGATACTGACTCGAATGAAGAGTATGAGGAATCAGAAGACGATCATGACGATGAGGATGAACATGCATTTCTCCACCATCTATCTATAAAAAAAAAGAGAGGGAGAAGGGGTTAACCCCCAAACCTCATTAAAATCTTTTTGATGATAGAATTTTTTATTGTTTTGTCTGGAATGTCCGAGGATTCAAAAAGGCTGAGCGCAGAAGGAATTTCAGAAGATGGCTTGGGCGTAATAGAGCCCTTTTTGGAAGCCTTATAGAGACCAAAGTCAAGGTGCATAATAAGCAGAAGTTTTTGGATGGTACTTTTCTGGGTTGGTTATGGGAAGGCAACTATGAGTATTCGGCTCTTGGGAGAATTTGGGTCATGTGGCACCGCTCAGTTCAAGTCATGATCTTGGAGAAATCTTTTCAGACCATCACTTGCCTTTGTAAGCTCCCACATATTGATTATGAGTTTGTGGCTATGTTTGTTTATGCAAGAAATGATAGAGAAGATAAAAAAGCTTTGTGGCGTGAAGTAGAGGTACTAGCGGCAAACCAGTTAACCTTCTCTTGACATTGGATTGTGCTAGTAAATTTTAACCAGGCATTGAATCCGGAGGATTCTTCTTCCTCTAGTACGCGAATTCCAGGAGCAATGTCTGATTTCAGGGATTGCTTGATGGCCTACGAGCTTATGGACCTCACCTTCAAAGGTCATGCTCACACTTGGTGGAATAAAAATGTGGAAAACCCCTTGACTACGAAGCTAGACAGGGTGATAGTTAACGATGATTGGCTTCTTTCTTTCCCCTTATCCTTCTATTAATTTGGGGAACCTGAATTTTCAGATCACTCGTCTGTCTGCGTTCGTATAAGTGACATAGTCAGTGAAGTAAAATCACCATTCAATCTTGTCAACTACCTCATCAAGAATGGTATCTTCCTTCCTTTAATCTCAAGATGTTGGGGTGAAGCTAACTTTCTGGGGACAGAGTTGTTTAGTTTCGCAAAAAGGCTGAGAAGTCTACAGAATCCTATCCGTCATCTGCGCAAGGATCATTATTCTGGGTTGGAGCAAAGAGTTTAACAAGCTCATGAAGACCTGATCGCTTCTCAAGCTGCTCTAGAAAAGAGAAATCATCACATTTTGTTAGAGCTAGCTCGAGCCGAAGAATCATTTTTTAGACAGAGAAGTTTAATTGGGCCAAGAAAGGGGACCTAAACACAAGGGCATTTCATAGAATGATTTTGGGCAGAAAGGAAAGGATTCTGATTCACTACCTTATCAATAAAGAGGGCCAAAAAGTATCTTCCAAGGAAGGTATTCAAGACATCTGCCTCTGTTTCTATGCCTAGCTACTCGGTTGCAATCCTCCTGCTCTTCATTCTGAACAGCTGGAAAGAATTTCTGACCTGTCAAGAAACAAATGTTCCGCCTCTCTTAAGGAGGTTCTAGCGGCTCCAGTTACTGCGGAAGAGATCAAAACAACTGTGTTTAATCTCTCTCGAGATTAGACGCATGTCCATGATGGCTTCACTGCCGAGTTCTACCAGGCTGCTGATATACCATGGATTTTAGGGCTTTTAACCATGGTATATGTCTTATTTATCGAGTCTTTTATTATGTTTTATAGTCTTTTAGGTGTGTTTACAGGTCTAGGTACGTTTGGAGCGGATTTGGACATTATGACGCACTTTGGAGCTATTTGGTGCATTTGGCCGATAGGAAAAGTTCACTGCCGATCACAGATGATTGTGTCGATCGACACACACTGTGCATCGATCAAAACACACTGTGCATCGATCGACACACACTGTGCATCGATCGACACAGACGCGAGTTGGAAAAATTCTTGACGATTTAATAAGAGTTTGGAAATTGCACAAAGGCCCAGAAGTTTCTCATAATTACAAAGAAGCCCCAGCCGTGATTAGATCATTATATTAAGGTTTTTAAGCCATTGTTTAGGCTACGCTTTACTTACGCTTTAATTTACATTCAGAGAGTTTTAGGGGCTGATCAGATACTCGACAGAGAGAAGATTTCGAACCCCTGTTTCTTATTCTGTTTTATGATATTCAGTATTCTATTCATCATGTCTTTTGTTATGATTGTCATGTCTGAGTAGTTTACCTGTTAGGTTTAGGGATTCTCACAGGGGATTTCATGGAATTATAGGTTGATCAATCTGTAGGGATTCATATCTGTTAGTTCTTCATCTAGGGTTGTTCTTAATGCTTGATCTGAATTGACCTCTTAGATTATTGATGTTAGGTTGATTTCTGCAACGACAGTTGATTAATTAACTAGAAAGAACTTAGATGAGCAATTTGACTATTCGCAAAGAAATTTGGCTTAGGAGAATTGTGAACGAAAGAACCTGAGATTAATACTTGTTTAGAACTCTAGGATCCGCAACGAAAGTTGGCTTGCTAGGTTGTTAGACATAGATAATATTCGCAACGAAAGTTGGTCTGTTGTAATTCTGTGATTCTAGTTCTAGAACAGTTCTTAATTAGATCACGATTGATTGATTAGCCTATGTTCCTGATTTCCTGAGAACTCCCTTGACCTGACGCTTTGCCTTCTTGTTTACAAACCGATCTATTTGCTTTATTGCTTGATTTACTGCTTTCATACTGCTTTACCTAGCTTAATTTGACATTCTATAATCTATCGCAAGAATCTAGAGTCTATGTGGATTTTGATACCCTATATACTATTGTCACGTCTGTGCACTTGCAGTGTAAATCTGGGGATTAAAATCTGATCGTATCAGCTGCTTGGCCAATTATAGGATATGACTCCACTTGAGCTATCCAGTAATTATTCCGGAATATGTTAACTCAGTGGAACACTATGGCCATCACTCTCATTCCTAATATAAAAAACTCGGAAAGAATCAAGGATTTTCGCCCAATATCTCTCTGCAACACATCTTATAAGGTAATTTCACAAATCCTTGCTTCTAGATTGAAGAAAGCGATGTGGGAGTTAGTGGAAAAGAATCAATCTACGTTTGTTAAAGGGAAGCTGATGATTGAAAACATCATGCTAGCCACGGAATTGGTTCATGGTTTTCATAAGAATGATATCTCAGTAAGAGCAGTTCTTAAAGTGGATTTGCGTAAAGCTTTTGATTCAATTAAATGTGATTTCATGATCAGGGCTTGCTCAATGATATCTCAGAAATGGCTTCCTCAATGCTTCACCTCAGCTACTTACTCTGTCGCAGTCAATGGCGAATTTTTTTGTTTCTTCAGAGGAAATAGGGGTCTCAGACAAGGCAACTCAATCTCACCTTACTTATTAGTCATAGCAATGGAGATCCTAGCTAGTAGTATCGATCAGGCTTGTAAGTCTGGTGAAATGGGTTTACATCCAAAGTGTCATTAATTGAGGATTTCTCGCTTATGCTTTGCTGACGACTTGATGATCTTCTATGATGGCAAGCTCTCATCTCTTCATTCGGTCATCGCAACCCTAGACGAGTTTCATGCTCTGTCTGGTCTTATAATGAACAGAGAGAAGACTTCTCTGTATACAGTAGGGATTTATCAAGCGGATTCTAATGGCGGTGCTCTTCTTGGCTTCCAGCTGGGAACCTTCCCTGTTAGATACCTCGGGCTTCCCTTGCTCAACCTTAAACTTCACGCAAAAGACTACAACACTCTCCTTGACACCCTCACTCACATATTAAATGGATGGGAAGTCAAGCTTCTATCATTCTCGAGGAGGCTACATTTGATCATATCAGTTATGACAAGTACTCTCAATTTTTAGATGTCCGCTTTCATACTGCCTAAAGCTTGTTTGAAAGAAATAGAACAATTTTGCAGAAGATTCATATGGAATGGAAATATCTATAAAGCTCAGGGTATTAACGTCTACTGGAAGACCGTTTGTCTGCCAAGAATGGAAGGAGGTCTAGGTCTAAGGAACTTAAGGTTGTGGAACACTGTTCTAGGACTTAAGCTAGTCTGGTCTCTTTTTGCAAACTCTGGATCCTTGTGGGTCGCCTGTATACGGGATTCTTACATGTGAGGGACTTGGTTCTAGAATTCGGTCTCATGACCAACTTCCTCTTGGATTTGGAATTCACTACTCTATATGATGCCTTTAGTGAGATAGTTCTTATCTTTGCAAATTGGGGATGGAAAATTTATAAGTTTCTGGTTTGACAAATGGTGCACTTCAACACCACTCTTTGATCTCTTTGGATAAGATGGACTTATGCATATTGGTGTGCACTTAAATTCAGCTGTAAGTGATGCCGCCATAAAAAATGGATGGAATTTACGGCCAGGTAGATCAGCTATTGCAGAAAGCTTACATATTCTGCTAATCTCCATTGACGCTCCAAACTCGGCTTCGGGTCATGACACTTGCCTCAGGACCATCACATTACTCAAGCAATTGGACGGATGTGTGACAAAGCTGACTTGGGATTTCTAGAGGCCAAAAGATTCTCTAAAACCGTGGTTCAATTCAGTATGGTTTAAGGATCATACCCCTGATATATCATGGTTTATATGGGTTTTAATCCATGATATATGTATATAATCGAGTCGTTTTATGTGTCTTTCCAGTCTCTATCGAGTCTTTTACATGTTTCTATACAGTTGGAGTTATTTGGACATTTTGGAGCATTCGTGCGCGAAGAAGATTTCAGTACCTATTTCTTGTGTTGGTGTCAATCGACACTGCATTGGTGTCGGTCGACACCTTGTTCGAGACCAAATTCTACGCACCGTTTTGGAAAAGATTTGAAGAATTTCAGCTTGGCACAAATTTTTCATTATTTACATTTTGAACCCAAATCGTGTTTTAGACTATATTAGGTTTTTATTAGCCATTGTTTGCTGACACGCTGTCACATCTTATCAGACTTTTGACTGAGAGAGTTTTAGAGCTTTTGGGGCTGGTCTTGTAGTCATCAGAGAGAAGATTTCAAACTCATGTTTCTTCTTCGCTTGATTTATATGATATATACTTTTATCATGTCTTGTGCTTCATTCGATATGTCTGAGTAGAACTCTTGTTAGGTTTAAGGATTCTCGTTAGGGATTTCATGGAATTATAGGTAAATTGATTAGTTAAGAGTCATCACCTCTAGTTCTTCATCTAGGTTGTTCTTAATGCTTAATCTGGACTGGCCACTTAGATTATTGATATGAGGTTGATTAGCGCAGCGAGAGTTGGTTAATTAGATAAAAAAGAACTTAGGTGAGAAATTTGTCTATTCGCAAAGAGACTTGGTTTAGAGAAATTGTGAACGAACGAACTTGGAATTAATGCATGTTTAGACTTTAGGATCTGCAAAGAGATTTGAGATTCTAGGGTTTAGACATAGATAATTATCGCAACGAGATTTTGTTAATTATACTTTAGTGATTCTAGTTCAAGAACATTGCATATTTGAATCATGATTGATTGTTTGTATGAATATGTGATTTCCTGAGAACTTCCCTGAACATGACGCTTTCGTTGATTGATACACACCTCACTTTATTTTACATTGTTTTTACTATTTAAAACTATTCTTCTTAGCTTAACTCGATTACAATCAGTCTACCACGTGAAACTAGAGTATCTGTAGATTTAACCCCTATATACTACGATTGTATTCTGTGCATTTACAGTGTAGCTATAGGGAAAGTAAACTTTGCACATATCTAGTTTTTGGCACCGTTGCTGGGGACTCTTTGACTTCGCCGATATATTTTAGTAGTATAATTTCGTCTAAGTTTTCTTTTCTTGTTTACTCACGTTTTTTGTCTTGTGTTCTCTGGTGTTGCAGGAAACGTTCATAAACGATTAGTGTCGATCGACACTGTGACAACATCGATCGACACAATTTCCGACCACAAATACCATATGTTTAGACGACTAGCAGGACCAACCAATGGATCTTGTGATTCTGACTCGCGGTGAAGACGGTATTTTAGGAGACCAAGAGGGTCATGTACGCAACGCGAGAGGTCAAAGATTGGATGGGGAAGGAAATCCCATCGTACCAAATATTTCTGTGGGCGCGGAACTGGCACTACAACAGCAGCAGCTATCTGCTGGAAACAGAGTGAATGGTCGTGGAATGACACTTGGTGAGTATAACAAACCCGATCAGTTATAATCCAATCGGTCTGCGATTCGACCACCTTCGTTTGCTAGGGTTGATTTTGAGCTGAAACTGAAGTACTTTACTTTGGTTGGGCAGCATCAGCTCTATGGGCACTCTAGTGAACACCCCATAGACCATATAGAGACGTTCGAGGATTTGGTCAGTAGCATTAAGCTCGACAGAGTCTCTTTTGACTACCTTTTCTGCAAGCTCTTCCCATACTCTCTTCCCATACTCTCTTTCCAGGGAAGCAACTTACTGGTTGAAGCAATTGAAACCAGAATCTTTGACCACTTGGAGTCAGACCAAGAATGCTTTTCTCTGCAACTTCTATGATGAAGGAATGCATGAGGATCTCAGGAACATGATCGCTACATTGAAACAAGGTCCAACAATAGCTTACAAAGCTGCTTGGATCAGGTTCAGAGCTTATCAGAGAGATTGCCCTTATCATGGTTTGACAGATGTTTAGTTGTTGGGCAACTTCTACAGAGGAGTTGATTGGATGTATCAGATGGCTCTGGATTCAGCAAGCAATGGAAACTTCAACACGAGATATCCTGCATATGCTTACTTTTTGATTGAGAACTTGACCTCAAGTCACAACACTAAGAAGTCTGATTTTGAGAGGCATAAACAAGTTAGTGCAATGGATGGAAGAGAAATTACCGAGGTTAAAGCTAAGATCGATTCAGTGCATAACATCATGATGGGTAAAAAGTTTGTTCAATTTGGTGCAGAAGTCGAGACTTTTGAAGGTGTTAACTACATCAATGGAGCTGATTACCAAGTGCAGAGATATCCTTACCAGCATAACAACAGAGGTGCTTACAATTGAAATCATAATAACTCTGTGTTCACTCTAAGATCATCTTTTCAGAAGCCTTTTCAAAACAGAGATTCCAGAGACAATTAAAGTCATGCTTACCAACCATCGCCTCCTCCAGCCCATGACGCTAAGGTTCAATCCATGCTTGAGCAGATTCTGCAAGGACAGAATAAAATTACAGTGGACATGTACCAAGATCTCAGTGGCAAGTTGGAGACTCTAACAAGTAGAGTGGACAAATTGGATAATCGCATGACGCAAGGTGAGGGAAATATTAAGGGGAAGATGGTTCATTCTAAGAATGAGTACTTCAACGCAATATTGGTTGAGAGTGATGACGAGTTAAGCGCTGAGAAGAAAGAGGATTCATGAGATTATGAGCTGAAAAATCCAGATGTTGTACGAGCTGCAGAGCAAGCGTCGATCGACACCATCACTGGGTGTCGGTAGACACCCTCAGAAAATAGAGTTTTTTTTAGTTTTCATGATGGATAAAAATCGACCCACCTCGACGCAAAGGTCGACACGTATGGTAAAGGTGTCGATCGACACCATTTCAGCATCGATCGAAACCACATGCGGTTACATGTAGAACATGTTGAGAAATTGAATATTGCTGAAGAAAGGGTTTATAAGCCGAAGATTACATACCCGAGACCTCCTAAGATGTCCAAGCATGAGCTTAAAGATGCCATGCGCATAGCTATGATGGAAAAGCTGATTATTGATGTTCCATCTAACGGTACTGTCGGGACTAATCCTGTCATAAGGAGGTATGCGAAGCGAATGGTAGATGAGAATAGGGGTCTTGAGGAAGAAGTATTCATGATTACTGAGCAAGTCAGTGATATGCCGCAAAACAAAATTCCGCAGAAGCTCAAGGATCTATGGAGTTTTGTTCTTGATTGCTATGTATTTTCCGAAAGATTTGAGAGGTCTAGGGGCGAACGTGAATCTGATGCCCTATTCGGGTGCCGTGAGATTAGGAATGACAGACTTTAAGGCAACTAGGATATCTTTAAATCCTAGCAGACCTCTCTATAAGGATCCCGAAGGAGTTCTTGAGGATGTTCCCATCATCATCGGTAGATGTTTGATTCCAACCGATTTCGTAGTCTTGAAGCTCGATGATGAGCCAAAAGATTCTCTAATCCTTGGCAGATCATTCCTAGCTACAGCTGAAGAAGTGATCAATGTGAGACTAGGTATGATTGATCTCCACCTGGGAGATAAAATCATGAACTTCAAAATGGAAAGGCTGAAAAAACCAACCATCGACGTACATACCTTCAATGTTGATGAGGGACCTGAAGTCACAACTGGTTCTGAGGAAGTGTCTGATGGTGGAGGAACATAGATGACAACGACTGAGTCATCTACAACACATGTAACTGCTCTTAAGTAGAAAGCTCAAGACATCACGCTTTAACTGCGTCCGCCAAAGAAAAGGTACGCACTCTCTAACCCTAAGTCCCCTGACATTTGTGCTGATTATGCAGGGAATAGAGTAAGAAAATGAAATATTCCACCTGATCTTGCTGCTATTCCTAAGTTCATTGGTCAGTCTCATGCGCACAATGCTTATACGCCCCCATGCATGAAGAGAATTTCGCAAAGGCATGCTATGCCTTTAGCGAAACCACCAGAAATCTGATCATGTGCCAAAGTTGAGCTAATGCCATAAAACAAGCGCTTGGTGGGAGGCAACCCACTGGTGAGTCTGTACATACATATTTCTCGTTTAATTTTCAATTTTAGTTTTGTTTGAGTCTGTTACAGGAAACCATCGACATGGGAAGTCTGTGTCAATCGATGCCTATTAGGTGTCGGTCGACGCCTCGCTCGAAAAATGTACTGAAATCGACCTACATTGATGTTAAAGATCGACACGTTAAAAAGGTAGAAGTGTCGATCAATCCGGTACTTCGTATCGGTTGACACCATTCACAGAACTGAGGTCAAACCTCAATTTTATCGCTCTGACCAGATCAACTTCTGAAACTCGTGTTGACCGACACTTACCCAGGATCGGTCGATACCACTAACGCAGGTAAGTCTTTTTAAACCCTCACGATTCGTCTTCATCGGTTCATCTCTCAAAAATCAAAAACCGCCATAGAAATCCCCAAAAACTCAATATTTCTCGTTTCTTAATGAAATCGAGTGATTCCAAAGCCTAACCTGTGCGGATTTTCACCGTCTATCCATTTCCATAACTCATCCTTTTTCGAGACAAAAGAGGCTTACGTATCTTCTTCCCTTATCAGAACGCTTTGACCCTTTGCCCATAGTTACAGAGATTCCAGATTCGTGGGAATCCATCTTACAGCCGCCCGAAAAGGAACTGCAGTGATCTTGAATAGGGACCTCATCAATCTACGTATAACACATCTGAGAGAGTGAAAGGGGTTCCTCCAGGCAGGCTGAAAAGAAAAGGAAAAGGGACATGTGTACACCAAAGCGCTGCCAGTACCATGCAGCTGCTTCAAAGCCAACGTGATGCTCCTTCGTCAGATGACGGTTTGACTTTCTTTTCAGGCTTGACTCATTATTTTCCGGTCCTCTCACGGAAGGGACTGGATTAGCTGGAAGCGCAGGCCCAGCTTCCTTGGGACCTTTATTTACCGAGGCCTCACTCTCTTCCGTCTGGGGCTACCTGGTAAGAGTCAATAAATTGGTGAACCTCTCAGAGACGCTTCTTCTTCTTTTCTGACTCCTAACACTCACTATCCTACCCCATTTGAGCTGCAGATCGTAATGCTCCTAGAAAGGCATATTTCGAATATAGAGGAAAAGTTCTTATAACGAATAGTGAGAACTGCGCCAAAAGCGAGTTCTGAAGAAAGGTTTCAGACCATCAGTCTAAACCTTAGTTAAGGGTAGTCGTTCTTGGTTAGGTAGATGTGAGGAATGTGATACTCAAGTATGACCCGGGGAGATACATGCTAACTATGGGTAGGAAGCATCGAGCCCGTTACAGGAGAAGATAATAAATTTATTGCTTATGTAGCTTACCCTTTAGACCTTTTTGAAGTATTTTCATCAAATCGAAGGTACGTTGTCTAAATCTCAAATTTTCAGAAAGGTTACAATGTTTAAAGGTTCGATTTCAGCCTTCAATACTTGATTTTGTCATGGATTAATAATCATTTAGGTTGTTTGGTAGTGGAATGAAGTCGCCTAAGTAGTTTTCATGGTTGATTTTTCAAGTTTTTGAAAATTTTAGTTTTGTGATAGAACTTGTGAAAAATGGACAAAATCTATGAATTAAAAAACCTGAATGAACTGCTTGTGGTGTTGTGATTGATACTGATTATGGTTTTGATAATGAATTGTTGATTTTCGTTTTCCGATTATTCGACTAATTTATTGGGATTTTAATTTTTGATCGCAGATGCATCCACAGAACAAGAGGTCACGCACAGACGATGCAGGTCCATCTGGGACATCGCCAGCACACTCTCCACCTCCTGCACCTACATTTCCACCATCACCACCACTTTCTCCTCAGTCTCTTGTGGGTTCTCCACAGATGCCCTCAAGTCAGTTATCGACAAATCCATGGCCTCGAACAGAGAAATAAGATATATTGACAGAGAAAGTGTGGGGCAAGACTTTGAAGGAGATATCAGAGGGACATGGGTGTCTGCGCAGGGACGTATTGGATTCATGGGATGAGTACGACACTATGTTGTACAATGGATGGTGCATAATCGAGATTGAGACCACAAGGGTGATATGCCACGATATTCTGAGGAGGATGGGTATGACAGACGAGGTTGAGAGATGCCTCAGGAAGATGGGTTTGGGGACCATGCCATACTTTCCTTGCGACCTATACCCAGATCTTGTTCGTCAGTTCATGGCTACAATGCGTGTTACTTACCGGGATGAGAATGCATGTAACTCACATGAGGGATTTCCGAGTTTCATGATACATGGTATGAGATACTGGCTGCCGCTGCAAGAAGGGTCACACAGAGTGACACTTCCAGAGGGATTCCCTGATCTGCAGAGCTTCTGGGGTAACTTTGGCTCAGGATCATATTTCTACAAGAAATCCAAGATGGCAGATCTACGACATCCGGTCTTGAGGTATATCGTACGAGTTCTAGAGAACACGATCATGTTTAGGATCGAGCCGAACAAGATGAGGGTTTCAGAGTTGATTATGCTTCACATGCAGTGGGACATCTCTGTTCCCATGAGTACGAGCATGACAGTCCTTACGAGAGGACCAACCTTGGTGCAGTCTTTTCACATCATTTGGTTAGCCTACAGACGAAGCCATTTAGAGGTACAAGCTCAAAGAAGAAGAAGGCGACAGTCGGTAGTCTATTGACTCTTATATTCAGCATTTCTGGATACCACTGACATAGTACCAATGTGTCCAAGAGTATGCTGCGACTGATGAGACTCATCTAAAGAGTGCCACCTGGCTGAAGCCAGACTTTCAGTGGTGTTACAGAGGCATCATGGGAGAGCATACTGTTAGGCTTCCATCTGCAGCGTTGACATCGATCGCTACACATGCATCACTGAGATTCGAGCCTGACCACAGATGTTGGAATTGTGTCCAGCAATCTCTGTACTGTCTCTATAACGTAAGAGTATGTCAGTGATCAGACATAAGTCATACAATACTGGGGGTCATGATGGCTTGCTAGAGTCCGCTCATGATCTATAAGTCTCGGACTTATTGCTTTTATTGTATGATCCCATATGGGTCACACGCTTAAGCTAGCAGGAAATAAAGTAGGAACGGCTTAACAGAAGTACGACAAAAGTGCTAGGCATTTGTCGTACTAAGAGAGAAAGATTAATGGGTCTGATTAAATGGGATTTAATCAGATTGGGCCCAAAAGCCCAAAAGGGAAAGAGAAGGATTTTAATGACTAAAAGCCAACTCTCTTCCTCCTAACCCTAATACTCAGCCGCGCCTCTCTCTCTCTCTTCTGCGCCCCATCTCCTCGTGGTCTAGCAGCCAGTTTCCTGTGATTGCGTGTGTGAGCCTTTGGAGGATTCATCCCTTGGTGTATCTCCCTGCTCTCTGACCTGTTAAATCAATTCCGCTGCAACAAACAGGTAAATGGTGAGATCATAATGTTTCTAAATAAGAACACCTAGATCTAATGCATGTTTAGGTTGATATCAATATGAGAATTGAATCAGGATCAACCGAAACTTCCAACAGTGGTATCAGAGCCATTGGTTCTTAGGTTTCTTGTTTTAGATTCATTGTTTAGGTTGTTTAATCTGTTTAGAATTGTTTTTGAATCAATTACTGATAAGATAAAACAGTTAAGAATCAGAATTGAACCCTAAACACACAAGAAAAATCGCAAAACATGAGCTATATGACTCAGATTTGCGATCGGCCAAAGATGGATCGACCGGCTTGGCCGGTTGGTTTTACGGCCGAAAGGAGGCTCGGGTGGACGGCGGACGGTCGACCGAGAGACGTCCCGATCGCATGGATCGTGCGATAGCCGATCGCATGGATCGCGTCCCGCGTTCGTCGTCCCGATCGTCTCGTCCGGATGATGTCCCGATCGCGTGAGGTTTCGACCGTCCGGATCGCGTCACGCTCTCGGACGTCCCGATCTCTCGACCCGAGCATCACGTCCCGTCCCGAGCTGCCGAGCTAACGTCCCGATCCGGATCAAACGCGGCTGGCCTGCGGCTATCGCTTTTGCGTGAGGCTTACGGCTGGCCGGTTAGGGTTTTGGGTGAGATGGGCCGGTTCAATTTCGGTTAGCTGGTTCGGTTCAAAATTTTAATTAAAATAAATCGTTCTGGTTTAATAAACAGATTTTAATAATTTTATTAAATCTGGTTAAACCAGGATAAGAAATCCAATGTCGAAAGAAATATTGGATTTAGTGCCTAAACCGGGAATTTCTAATTTGATTTGGTTGGACCAAATAAATTGAGAGATTCCGGTTTAGTAAATAACCGGTTGACAATTGTGGTCATCGTAGTAATTAAAACTTGGTTAGACCAGTTTTAATGAACCAGACCGGTTATGTCAATTAATTGGACAATTGGGTCATGTCTTGGACATGGACCAATTCTTGGGCCTCGGGCCAAGAAGTTAAAACAATTGGGCCAGTTAATTGAGTCTTTCTTCAGATTAATTTAAAATCTATTTTATAAAATTATAAAGTCGCTTTTAAATTAAAGTTTCCGAAATTTTGAAATTAGAAAGTTTCTTAAAATAGAATTTTCTGAATTTGCGGGTTTTGGATTTTTTAAAGAAGTTTCTAAAGTTAGAAAGTTTCCGGTTTTAGAAAGTTTCCAATTTTAGAAAGTTTCCAAAAATAGTAGGTTTCCATAAATAGAAAGTTTCCCGAAATAGTAATCTTCTATTTTGGGAATGATTTTAATAAACCTACGAACCTCAAATAATATCAAGCGTTGGATGTCTTGTCCAGGCTATGTCAGCTGTCAAAGCCCATTCAATTGCATTCATGGCCTTACAGTGTGAGGATGTCTGCTTTTGCGTGGGTAAGACGGTTTGTGATTCATAAATGTCATTGGGAGTCCCAGACATTAATGATTACATGACTGTATAGTCCGGTTTTCTTGACTAGGCCATCGGGAGTCCCGGGCCTTGAGACATCAGAGTGGATTGGGCCTCGGGCCCAGATTCACAACCAAGAGTTATATCACGGATATAATTAGCCGATATAGGGCTTACCGATATAAGCTAAGGTTGGGTGACGGCCAGTGGCCCACTTTGATCTTAGTTATATGTGGATCTTGGAATCATTATATTCTATTGAGGGTAACTTATGTTATTGAATATAATGCATGATTAATCATATTATACTTTAATACGAGATTAATCATTTTGAACATATAACTAATAACCTTTTTATTTATATATTTCAGATATGACTACTACAAGCACACAAAACACATTCTCGATCCGGTCTGTTCTCGAGAAGGAGAAGCTGACTGGAACGAACTTCCTGACATGGTCAAGGAACTTGAGGCTGGTCCTCAAGCAGGAGAAGAAGGATTATGTCCTTCGAGATCCCCTCCCCGAGAGGCCTCTTGCCAATGCTGCCAGGACTCTGCACAATGCTTGGGAAAAGCATTCGTCAGATGAAAATGATGTTTATTGCCTGATGTTGGTGACAATGACTCCAGAGCTGCAAAAGCAGTTCGAAAGTGTATTGTCTCCAATCGAGATCATGGCAAGCCTGAAATCGCTTTTTCAGGAGCAGGCTAGGACCGAGAGGTTCCAGACAGTTAAGAACCTCTTGGACTGTAAGTTGGCTGCGAATGCGGTAGTGAGTCCTCATGTGTTGAAGATGATGGGTTATCTCGATCATCTTCACAAACTCGACTGCCCAATCAGCCAGGAACTTGCCTGCGACATCATTCTGCAGTCTTTACCTGCAAGCTATGATCAGTTCATTCTGAACTTTAACATGCATGGCTTGAGTAAGACACTGCCTGAGCTTCACGGAATGCTCAAGACTGCAGAGCCCAACTTGAAGAAAACCGCCAAGGACCCCAATGTACTTATGGTACAAAAGGGCAAGGGGTTTAAGAAGTCTTCTGCTAAGGATAAGGGAAAGGCCAAGGGTGTCCAAGTCGCGGACAAGGACACGCCAAAGCCCAAGCCCAAGTCCAAGGCTGGGCCTACTGACATGTGCAGGTTCTGCAAAGAACTGGGGCATTGGAGAAGAGATTGCAAGAAATTCCAGGAAGGTCTAAAGGAATTAAAGAAGAAGACTTTCGAGACTTCTTCATCAGGTATTTTTGTTATAGAAGTTAATACAACTACTTCTGATAATACCTCATGGGTCATGGATACTGGTTGTGGGGCTCATATTTGTACTAATATGCAGGCACTCAGCAACAGTAGAAGGCTGAAGCAAGGACAAGTGGAACTACGAGTTGGGAATGGAGCGAAAGTTTCAGCTCTAGCTGTAGGAACTTACTTGTTGTCTTTACCTTCGGGATTGATTTTAGAACTTAATAATTGTTATTTTGTACCTGCTATAAGCAGAAATATTATTTCAATTTCTTTGTTGGATTTGGAAGGTTATGATTTTTCAGTTAAGAATAAATTATGTTCCTTCAATCGCAACAATTTGTTCTATGGTTCTGCCCCTCTTACGAATGGGCTTTACATACTCGATCAATCCGCGCCAATTTATAACATTAATACAAAACGGTTTAAACCTAATGAGGAAAACCGAACGTTTCTATGGCATTGTCGTTTAGGGCACATCAGCGAGAAACGCATCAAGAGGCTCCATTCGAATGGACTTCTTGGCTCATTTGACTTTGAGTCATGTGAGAAATGCGAATCCTGCATGATGGGCAAAATGACACGGGCCCCCTTTAATAAACCTAACGAGAGGGCCAGTGACTTATTGGGCCTGATACACACTGATGTGTGTGGCTCAATGTCCACTAATGCAAGAGGAAACTATCAGTACTTCATTACCTTTACTGACGATTTCAGTAGGTATGGATATGTTTATTTGATGAAACATAAGTCTGAATCTTTTGAGAAGTTCAGAGAATTCCAAAATGAAGTACAGAACCAACTTGGCAAAAGCATTAAGGCTCTTCGGTCCGACCGAGGAGGAGAATACTTAAGCCAAGAATTCAGTGATCATCTGAGAGAGTGTGGGATCATATCCCAACTCACTCCTCCTGGAACACCTCAATGGAATGGTGTGTCTGAGAGGAGAAATCGGACCTTATTGGATATGGTTCGATCTATGATGAGTCACACAGACCTTCCAATATCCCTTTGGGGATATGCTCTGCTAACAGCAGTGTTCACTCTAAATAGAGCGCCATCAAAAGCAGTAGCAAAGACACCATATGAATTATGGACTGGAGAAGCTCCAGTGCTGTCTTATCTAAGAATTTGGGGTTGTGAAGCCTATGTTAAGAGATTAATCTCAGATAAGCTTACACCAAAATCTGATAAATGCTACTTCATTGGTTATCCACGGGAAACCAAGGCTTATTACTTCTATCTACGTTCCGAGAACAAGATCTTTGTTGCCCGGGATTGTAACTTTCTTGAGAGGGAGTTTCTCTCTAAGAAAGACAGTGGGAGTAAGGTACTGCTTGAAGAAATTCAAGATGAACAGGATACTGCTCAACCTAATGAGGAAGAGCAGCAGGAGGATCTACAAGAAATTGTAGAGCTTGAACCTGTAGTACCTGAAGTTCGAAGATCCGGGAGGATCCGTCACGAACCCGAGAGATATCAGGGATTCCTCGTGACTGACTGTCATGATCTTTTGATCATTGATGGTGATGAACCATCGAACTTCAATCAAGCCATGATGGGCCCAGATTCCTCTAAGTGGCGCAAGGCCACTGATTCCGAAATGGACTCCATGTCGGTCAACCAAGTATTTTCGTTGGTTGACTTACCCGCTGGTGTAAAAGCCATCGAGTGCAAATGGATCTTCAAGAAGAAGATTGACGTGGATGGAAATGTCCAGATTTATAAAGCCAGGTTGGTGGCAAAAGGTTTCAGACAAGTTCACGGTGTGGACTACGATGAAACCTATTCACCGGTGGCTATGATGAAATCTATTCGGATTCTACTAGCAACTGCAGCTTTTCATGATTATGAAATTTGGCAGATGGACGTGAAAACCGCCTTCCTGAATGGAATTCTAGAAGAGGATGTGTATATGACACAACCTGACGGTTACATAGATCCAAAGAATGCTGGGAAAGTATGCAAGCTTCATAAATCCATTTATGGATTGAAGCAAGCATCGAGGAGCTGGAATCTTCGTTTTGATGAAGCGATCAAGCAATTTGACTTTATCAGAAACGAAGAAGAACAATGCGTGTATAAGAAAACTAGTGGGAGCAAAATCGTTTTTCTTATTCTGTATGTTGATGACATACTGCTTCTCGGAAACGACATTCCAATGCTGAAGTCTGCAAAGGACTGGCTTGGAAGTTGTTTTTCCATGAAAGACATGGGTGAAGCCGCATACGTTCTTGGAATTAGGATCTATCGGGATAGACCTAAGAGGCTGATAGGCTTGTGTCAAGACTCATACATTGACAAAGTCCTACAAAGATTCAGCATGAAAGATTCCAAGAAGGGCTTCACGCCAATGGTACATGGCACAACGCTAAGCAAGAAGCAGAGCCCTACGTCGGCTGCTGAGCTTGAGCGCATGAAGAATATTCCTTATGCATCTGCAATAGGATCTGTCATGTATGCCATGATCTGTACTCGTCCTGATGTTGCTTACGCATTGAGCATGACGAGTAGATACCAGTCAAATCCAGGTGAAAACCATTGGATTGCCGTAAAGAATATCTTGAAGTATCTAAGACATACTAAGGATAAATTCTTGGTGTACGGTGGAAGTGATGTGCTTAAAGTCAGTGGATTCACGGACGCAAGTTTCCAGACAGACACAGATGATTTCCGGTCACAGTCCGGTTATGTCTTTTGTCTGAATGGCGGTGCAGTAAGTTGGAGAAGCTCCAAGCAGGACACCGTTGCTGATTCCACTACGGAAGCTGAATATATCGCCGCCTCAGAAGCAGCGAAGGAAGCTGTTTGGATACGAAAGTTCATTATGGAACTAGGTGTGATACCAGATGCGGCTGAGCCTCTGGCACTGTTTTGTGACAACAATGGTGCTATAGCTCAGGCAAAGGAACCAAGATCACACCAGAAATCCAAGCATGTTCAAAGAAGATATCACTTGATACGTGACATCATTAATAGAAAGGAAGTCAAGATCAGCCGAGTTCCGACAGATGATAATGTCGCTGATCCGTTGACAAAGCCACTCCCAAGGCCTAAGCTCGAGTTCCTGACTGAAGCTGTAGGCATTAGAAACATTGAAATGTAATCTAAATTTGAGTGGGAGTTTTGTGAGCTTTATTTTAGTTATTTGATATGTTCTTGTAAAACATTATTTTATGTTTTAATGAAATTATTATTTCAAGATTATTTTAACTGTGATGAAATAATCGTTCCAAAATGATATGAACCATTTTATAGGTCATCGAAGTAAATGATTTGATCTTGAGTCATCGAAGTCATTTAGCTTGATCATGAGATCCTATATTTGATAAATGTTTTATATCATCATGTCCCTAGTCGAAGGCTGTTGAAATTGGAACACCAACAACCGTGTAAGACTGGATTGGTACGTGACTTATGACAAAGTCTCAGTGTGTCATAGATGCTCGGCATCAAAGTCAGTACATAGGTGTATGTTGGGAACATACGACCGGACAAGACCCGCTAATAAGAACTCTTCAGGATATTTATATCTGTGTCATAAGAGATTCTTACTACGACTATAGAGTATAGTCCTTAGACCTGAGTTCGCATGCATGTGACTGCATATGGACTGATGCACTTTGATCATTGTCTAACGCTATCGTTCTGCGATAGCTATAAGGACCTTGTTTGGGTACATCATGAAACGAGTAGTTTACAGTGATGGAACAAGATGGGATTTGTCCCTCCAATATAAATGGAGTGAATATCTCTAGGCCAATCGGAGATTTGAATACTGGAAAACGCATGGCCATGCTCAAACGGACTTTCCCGAGTCGTTTGGATTGTCAGTATCAAATCAGAGTCCGATGAACAAGATTAGGCTTTATAAGGATGACACTAATCTTGCCTTATGACTAATCGAGATATTGAGACGAAAGGGATTATGAATACAGAGATTCCAGTTCAAGTGGGAGATTGTTGGAATTGTGTCCAGCAATCTCTGTACTGTCTCTATAACGTAAGAGTATGTCAGTGATCAGACATAAGTCATACAATACTGGGGGTCATGATGGCTTGCTAGAGTCCGCTCATGATCTATAAGTCTCGGACTTATTGCTTTTATTGTATGATCCCATATGGGTCACACGCTTAAGCTAGCAGGAAATAAAGTAGGAACGGCTTAACAGAAGTACGACAAAAGTGCTAGGCATTTGTCGTACTAAGAGAGAAAGATTAATGGGTCTGATTAAATGGGATTTAATCAGATTGGGCCCAAAAGCCCAAAAGGGAAAGAGAAGGCTTTTAATGACTAAAAGCCAACTCTCTTCCTCCTAACCCTAATACTCAGCCGCGCCTCTCTCTCTCTTCTGCGCCCCATCTCCTCGTGGTCTAGCAGCCAGTTTCCTGTGATTGCGTGTGTGAGCCTTTGGAGGATTCATCCCTTGGTGTATCTCCCTGATCTCTGACCTGTTAAATCAATTCCGCTGCAACAAACAGGTAAAAGGTGAGATCATAATGTTTCTAAATAAGAACACCTAGATCTAATGCATGTTTAGGTTGATATCAATATGAGAATTGAATCAGGATCAACCGAAACTTCCAACAACAGAGACATGAGATATGCACCTCATGCTCGCGCCCACAGAGGAGCGTCTTGCCAAGCTGCATCTACAGCTGCTGAGGACGATCCTATTCCTTAACTTGCTGTAGGTCGTTCTGCACATCCATTTTTTTCTCTGGAGGCTCCTGAACCACTACTTGGTTACGATGAGGATCTACATAGGAAGTATATGGTGGACACGATTAGAGCGTTGTGGAGCGGGGTTGCTAGGTAATTGAGTTGTACTTGCATCTTCCCATATCACGGTCGCACTTGTTGGCGTTCTCCTACACCACCTGAGGAGGACGCCGAGGATTCTGATGCTAAGTAGTTCCTACTTTCGTCCTGGTTATTTTGCTGAGTTTTATTTTTCTTCTTTTGTTTCTCTTTTTCTTGAGTCAGCTTTGATATTTATTGAGTCAGTTTATCATGATTCTTTGAGTTGTACTATTGTGGAACCTTATTATATTACATGTTGCTTTTGGCTTGCTTCTCTGAGTGATCTAACAGTGCCGACCTTGGCAGAAATTGTGTAACTAACACAATGCTTGGATCACGATCAAGACTGCAGCGTTAGTGTTGATTTTCGCTGAGGGTGTCGATCGACACCACGTTAGTGTCGGTCGACACTATCTCAACTTTGTGGCGATCGACGTTATCTTGTGCATAAACATGCATCAACCTAAACTTGGTGTCGAACGACACCGGTTGTGTGTCGGTCGACGCTAGTCGTGAATGCATGTAAGGACCCTATTTTCTCAGTTTCCACACAATTATGACTTTCTTTTCGCCGACTCTAGACTCTATAACACTGGGGACAATGTTGTTGAAGTCTGGGGGAGGTAGTTGATAACATTTTGTTTTGTTTTGTTTTCTTCGAGTCAGTCGAGTCTGTTTTATCGAGTCAAACCCTTGTGTACGAAACTATGATCTTTCGAGGAAACCACCACATTAGCATGAACTTAAGTGACCACTGATTTGAGCTTGACAGGCATCTGAGACTAATGAAAAACCCAAGACCGATCGACTTCCTGATTTTACCCATGTCCACTTGGGCGTTCAGAGGATCCATTACTGACTTCGCCCTTAACCTTACTTAATTTCACTTGTCAAGGGGCTTGGTATACATTGGATCGGATTCCTCCTTCAGTCCTGAAAGACTTGTCTGTGTGAGTACAGTTTTCCTCTCTCTTCCCTTCAAGCTAAAAAAAAAAGAATACTCCGAGGATAAGCTAGTAGCTTTGAAGTGATCACGGGAGTGGTAGTTACCCATATTACCTCATGTGTTTCATGGAAACATGTCCAAAGAAACACTCCGAATAAAAAGAGAAGAGCAGCTGATAGAAAAATTAAAATGATAGCCAATAGGGAAAAATCAGCTGCTGAAACGAGGAAAGAGAGAGGAAAGGAACCAGAAGTAAGATAATTTGTGTGTTTGGGATATTCATTGAGTAAGAGTCCATGTGTCCTCTGATCGATACTCCCTCGACGAGTATTCACCATTATTTAGAGAGGTCAGTATGGTGATTTTGGATTTTTATTTGGATTGTGGAGTTGTTTGGGACAGTTGCTAAGTTTGGGGGAAGTACATGGTGATCTGGATCCTATCAGGTAAGAATTTCGTGTGGTTTTACTAAAGGGATGTGAGTGTGGTTCTCCGACGACGAAATGAGTTTCTATGTTTTCAAACTTCTTTTTAAGATTGTGGTTCTCTTTTTGCTTGAGGGCAAGCAAAAGCTAAGTCTGGGGGAGTTGATAAATCATGGTTTTGTGGATTTTAAGCCATGATATATGTATATAATCGAGTTGTTTTATGTGTCTTTCCAGTCCTTATCGACTCTTTTACATGTTTCTATATGATTGGAATTATTTGGAAATTTTGGAGCATTCGTGTGTGAAGAAGATTCATTACCGATTTATGGTGTTGGTGTCGATCGACACTGCATTGGTATCGGTCGACACCTTGTTCGAGACCAACTTCTACGCACCGTTTTGGACAAGATTTGAAGAATTGCAGCTTGGCCAGATGTTTCATTATTTACATTTTAACCACAAATCATGTTTTAGACTATATTAGGTTTTTATTAGCCATTTTTGGCAGACACGCTTTCACATCTTATCATACTTTTGACTGAGAGAGTTTGAGAGCTTTTGGGCTGGTCTTGTACTCGACATAGAGAAGATTGCAAGCCCATGTTTCTTATTCTCTTGATTTATATGATATCTACTTTTATCATGTCTTGTGCTTCATTCAGTATGTCTGAGTAGATCTCTTGTTAGGTTTAAAGATTTTCGTTAGAAAATTCATAGAATTATAGGTTAATTGATTAGTTAGGATTCATCACGAGCGTCCAATAGAAAAGAGGTTAATTAATTTGCACTTATATCTAAAAAAAAAAAATACAGAAATCCATTTTCTCGATGAATCACGAGCGTCCAATAGAAAAGAAACAAAGTTTTTTTAATGTTGTTGTTACATTATTATTATGTTTTTTGTTTTCTAGAGAGGTGACTAGGATAACGCGCACGTTTTTAATGTTGTTGTCCAACTTATAACTAAAAATTTGACGAATGTGCTCCACACAAATCTTTATCGCAACTTATAACCTATCCCTATCCCTATCCCATGAGGACGCTGACTTCCAATTGTTGCCAATAGTTTATGTCAATTAATACTCTGTTTCATAAAAATTCTCATTTTAACATTTTTCACATATATTAAAAAATATCGTAAATTTCTATTTTGCCTTTTATTAACACACTAAAGAATTTTCTCTCTAATTAATAAGTTAAAATACTAAGAATAAAATATAGATTTATTTTAAAAATCTACATTGAAATTTTTACCAAAAAATATCTATATTGGAAATGTAAAATAACACTCTTTGTAAAACAAAAATAAAAATCTAAAATGACACTCTTTATAAAATAGAGGGAATAATCAGTATAAATAGTTGCATATATTCGTGTGGTACTCCTTCCTCATTCTTTTACTTAGAAACGAGGCAACTTCAAAAATGTGTGTGTTTTCCTAGTCATCTCTTTGGAACTAAAAAATAACTAGATTTTAATCCACACTAAAGAAACGTGGATATAATAGTTTTTAATCATTTTTTGTATTTATAACAAGTTTTAATTATCTAAAACATTTTTTTAATTCAATATTATAATGATTAGATGCTCAATGCGAGAATGCATTTAACAAAATTTTTTATTTTAAAATAATTTTATAATATTTTTTTGTGTGAAAAACAGTCATTATAAAAGTCACGTTTTATAAGTTTAATATGTATTGCGTTGATTTAAATTATTTATTATTATAGAACATCACATGATCATATATGAAATTTATTTGTGTTTTTAATTTTTAATAATTAAATTTATAATTTTATATACATATAGTCACAGATTTATGAAAATCAAAATATGATAAGCCGTTCATTTAATATTTTAGATTGATTTAAGTTCATTTTAATTTTTCTATAATTAAAATTGGTTAATTCATTTTTTAATTTGTCTTTCAATTAATATAATATTTTAAAATATTTTAATAATCTAAATAAATTAATCTATATTTTAATTCATCTTATAATAGTATAGATAATTGAAATTGGTTGATATATTTTTTAACCCGTCTTCCAATAGGCAAAAAATTTTTTTTTAAGAAATCAATAAATTATAAATATTTTTGTAAGATTTTTATAGTATATATATATATATATATATATATATATTTATACTACAATAGGCAAAGTTTGTTTTAATAGTATAGATAATTAAAATTGATTAATCTATTTTTCAACCCGTATTCCAATAACAAAGTTGTTTTTAATAGTATATATAATTGAAATGGATTAATCTATTTTTAACCCGTTTTTTGTCACAATTCAAACCGTTTTATAATGATCTAAATATAAATTTTTTTATTTTTATTTTATAAATTAAAATGTAATTTAGATTATTTTTAATAAATTTTAATAATAAATAAGAATTTAACAATTTTGTTAGATTTTTTGTATAGTATAAAAATATATATTTATATTTCATACAAAAAATAAGATATTAAAATATATTATAAATAAATTTTGAATAAATTCATGATTTAGAAAATATTTCGATTAAGATGTAATTATAATTATTTTATAATAAAGTTAAATAATAAATACGAAGTTAATAACTATTTTTCTTAAAACAATATTTAATAATAAAGTTTAAGATGTAATTAAAATTATTTTATAATTTAGTCTCTTGATTTCTTAAGAACATATATTTAATAAATTAGTATTTATTATTATAATTTATTGAAAAACAATTTCAATTACATTTTAATCTATAAAATAAACACAAAATCTTTATATCTAGACCATTATAAAACAAGTTGAAAAATAAATTAATCAATTTCAATTATTATTAAAAACAAACTTTGTCTACTCAAAGACGGGTTAAAAAGATGTATTAACCAATTTTAATTGATATATTCTTAATTTAATAAAATATTAAAATTATTAAATATTTATATTATTCGAATATATGATGAGTTAGATTATGGTTGATTTACGATCGCAATTTTTTTATGGTTGTTCTATTAAATTTTCAAAACACTTAGACCACTATAAGATGAGTTGAAATATAGATTAAATTTTTAGATTACAAAATATTTAATAAGATTTCTATTCAGTGGAAGATAAGTTAAAAAGATGAATTAACCGATTTTAATTATAGAAACATTAAAATAAACAAAAAATCCAAATATTTTAAATGAACAGATTATCATATTTTAGTTACATTTTGATCTATAAAATAAACATAAAATATTTATATATTGACCATTATAAAACGGGTTGAGAATAAATTAATTAATTTCAGTTATCTGTACAACTAAAAAACATTTGTCTACTGGAAGACGGATTAAAAATATGTATTAACCAATTTCAATTATATATTCTTAATTTGATAAAATATTAAAATATTCAATAGTAAAATTATTCTAATATATGATGAGTTAAATTACGGTTGATATTTTTAAAGGGTTAACCCATCATAACATACCGTTCTCCTCCGTAGATGTTGTACCATCCTTGGCCTGAAAAACTATCACCTTCCTTCCATGAACCGTCTAAGAAACACTACCTTCCCATTATTTATGTACTTATTTCATGTGGTATAACCGTAAAACCCACCCCACTTTGTGGATTCATTAAATTCAAAACATTTATATTTTGAGCCTCTTCCCACGCTCGTGCTTTCGATTCAGCTATCTTTAAAACGCCATTTGGATCTCTATCAATATTGTTATATATTTCCTCATTTCTAATCTTCCAAATATACCAAATTATCCATAGATAGTGACTGTTTCTACTATCTCTTGGCAACCTCCAGAACAAGTAATCCATGTTAGTAAAGATCGAAGACCGTGGGAAAATTTCCGGGTTGGAAGGGACTGAAGATAATGCCGAAGTTTGTATTGCCGGCGGACATTCAAACATGACATGATTTATTGTCTCTTCATCTGCCCCACATCTGACACATCGAGTATCACATTTAATACCTCTGATTCTCAAGTTCTTCGCTAAACACCTTGTTAGAGTCTGCCAAATGAAATGCCTGATCTTTGTGGGACATTTTATTTTCCAAGTGAATGCTTGTAGAGCCTTTACATTTGGTCCGTAAATCAGGGCAATCGTGTTCTTCCGCGATGAATGATAACCCGATTTCACTGTATATCGTCCAGATTTTGTGAAATGCCAACTAATTGTGTTCGGACGAGAGAAACTACTGATTGGTAGGCTAATGATTATATCTGCATCTTCTGCTAATATGGTCTCTCTAATCAATTGCTCATTCCACATGTGAGTCATAGGATCGATCAACTTATTAACCGTTAAAGATGAATCAAAGTGGGTTGTTTTACATGTTGCTGACCTCGGGCATAGGACTGGTATCCACTACAAGAAAACAACGTTTTTGTAACTGCACTATTAGTCGCAGAATAGTCGTTAAACGCGGTTTTACGACTAAATAGTGACTAAATCTGATAGTTGTAAATCATTAGTCGGTAAAATGCATAGTCGTAAAACTAGACGATGGTATACGACTATATTTACGACTAACATAGGTAGTCGTAATATAGATGTAGCGTTGTCGCAATATATAGGAACTAATTTGCAACTATTTGGAGACAATTGTGCGACTAAAGACATAGTACAGATGCAGTCACCAAATTATCGTTAACCTAGGTCACCAATGGCCGACTATTGTTTGACTGTAAAATATAGTCACAACATAATAGTAAAAATTGGCGACTAATTGGCGATTTAGTAATGACTAGGTCACCGACTATTCAACGACTAATCGGAACACCAAAATGTGATTATGGTACTGATTCGGCCACTACTTGTTGACTATTACGTGACTGTCTAATATAGTCACAACGTAGTCGTAATATATGGTGACTATTTGGCGACTTTTATTGACTAATTTACCGATGATATGAAGACTAACAGGAACATCCAGATATGATTATGTAAACATTTTGCTATTAGTTAGCGAATGTTTAATGACTAATTTAACGACTATGCAACGTCTAGTAGGAATATCCATATTCGATTATGGTAATGATTGTGTCACTACTTTCCGACTACTGTCTGACTGTCTAATATCGTCACAACTTAGTCGTAGTATATGGTGACTACTTGGCGACGGTTAATGACTAAATAATGATTATTCGGCGACTATTCGGAAACTCTAGATACGTTGATGGTAAATATTTTGCGACTACTTTGTCTGTGTAGTTCAAATAATTGACGACTGTTAGTGACTTTTATTCGTAAAAAATAATATTTTCGATTATTTCAATTTAGGATTTGGTAATAGGTGATACTGTAATTTGAATGATACAAGAAATGTAAAAGACATTTTCTTCAAAATAACATTTGTAACTTGTATACTTATGTGTAGCATGTAGACACAAACGATCTACATATGCAAAATCTAGCATTAAGAAGTTGCCAAATTTTACCCCCAGAAATTAACAAGTGCAAGAGACAGTAACCTAGGAAGGAGATGGTGTTGTAGTTTTACGTTGAGCTTCCAATAGTTGCTCTTGGTGGGCCACAAACGCTGAAAACTGTATGGGCTGCTTGCGCTTGCCCACTAAAAGATTTTCTGTCAGGCTTTCGACTCCATAAGGATTTCTCCGTCCATCCTTCTCAATGGTTTGTGATAATTAAAGCCAGTAAGAGAAAACAATTAAATAAAGACCATGAGATGATTTTATAAACGTGGAGTGTGAAAAATGTTACTTTACATGAGGAAAGATGTAGTTATATTCATCTGTTGAGGGCTCCCGAGGTCGCCGTCCTTCGCAGTGCTTCTGCAGTCCTTTGGAGTGCTGACAATGTCTTTCCTCCGTCGTTGACAGATATCCTCGAAAAAATATTTAAGAAGAAAGTTATGGATGGTTTGGTCATGTCTCAAATGATACAAACAAATATCCTCGAAAAAATATTGTAAATGCTCACAAAATCGAACTTAACAGAACACATAGAGTAGTTAAACAGAGACATCAAACTCAATTGCTTGCTAACTATAAGATTAACTACCTAGCCATCGAACTCTTACTTATCAAACACTCATTAAAAACACAACAACCAACTTATCCAGGATGTGGAGACCATATTGTAGCTGAAAGAGAAATATAGTGGGCGTTTCCAACATGTAGAACCAAAAGCAAACCAACAATCAGACCCAAAATCAATCCCGTTTCAAAAGCAAAGCAAAGCAAAGCAGAAGCCTTGTAGACGATTTAACACACACCCTAACGTCATATCATACATGTAGCTGTAGGCCTTGTATCATTGAGGGTTTCATGATTGAGAGATTCTAAGAAGAGTTTGAGAAGGTCGATATGGTTTCTGCCAAAGTTAGCGATGCGTTTGAGAGCCTCAAATAAGAGATTGAAAGAAGAGATATCAGTTTGAGATGGTTGGGCATAGAAGAGGATTTGGAGCGACATTAGCGTGATGATTCAAAGGAGATTCGGAAAAGTGGAAGAACCTAATAAAATCAGGGTTCGTCATAATTGAGGAATTCTCGACACTTTCACGAAAATTATTGGGTTTAGATGGGTAATTGAAATGTTTTGGGCTATCAAATTGGGTTTTGGTTTCCCGAATTGTTTTGGCAATTTTTTTTGAATTTTTACCCAACTGTAGGCGTAACTTACTCATCATATATTCTTTTTTATTGTCTCAATTTATAAATTTATACTTATCTTTTTTGTTGGTCGGGATCTAATATACTTATCTATTATAAAAGATTCTTGAAACTCTAAAATTTTAAAAAGTACACATAAAAATTTAGAAAATAGTTTTGGGATATGAATGTTAAAGCAAAGATGAAATTTTATACTTTGAGGTTTTAAGGTTTCTTTGGTTTGGTTTGGAGAAGATTCTGAAAACATGGCATTATGGTAATGTCCCCATATATGTTTCATACCAAATGCAATTACATGGTGCTAAGGAAAGGGAAATATATATGAGTGTTGTTTTGATGTTTAACGTTGCAGGAGATATATATATACAAGAAGTAGGATCCGTAGGGTATATCCCATAAAGGATTATCCTAGGATACTCTCTAGTTACCATAACATGAGAATATATAATCCTACACAATTTATTATCTAAACATAGCATTGCCGAATTACCACAATCAAACATATATATCGAGATGAAGAGGTTGGTGTGAAATATCGGTTGTGATGAATATTTAATAATGTTTGGGTTTAGAGTTTAGGGTATTGTGTTAGTATTTAGGGTTTGGGTTTAATGTTTGGGTTTAGGGTTTAGGGTTTGTTTTAGTAGTTTAGGATTTATTCGCCGAACTACTACAACCAGTTCGAAAGCTTGATTGTGAGAATGAATTCCATTCTAAGGAAAAGTACTTTCTGCCTTCATACGATTAAAATGCATTTAAAAAGCATTGCAAAAGAGATTCTGCCAAAATAAAGGAAAAAACATTCCGATTTAAAAGGGGGACCTCGTCACCCCAAATGAGTTATACAAAAAAAGGGGAGATCTTATTACCCCAAAGAAAAGTATTACAAACAAAAAAGACAAAACAAGGCCTAGGCCGTTGGAGGAAGATCTTTAGCCAGTTCGGTCGAAAGAGCCGCCGAGGTCGAGGAAGGTAGTATTGTGGGCAACGACGAAGTGGTTCCCGTCGCCGCGGGCTGAGAATCTTCATGACTCTTCAACGTCTCAACCACATCCTTCGAAATCGTATCAACATTGGTGCCGAACTCGTTAAATGCGATGGCACCATCAGTTTGCGGAATAAAGGACTGAGGTTGAAAGGGAAGAGAAGAAGGAGGATTGAGATCGCGCACTCTGCTCGGGACCGGCGAGATCAGAAAGAAGTCATCACTGATTTCAGAAGCATCGATACGGTCGATCTCCTTATCCCACTCCTTCTCCTCGAGCTCGTCAAAGGCGCCGTCCGGGATAAGCACCCCCTTTTCGTCCTTGAGTACCGAAGGTAAACCAGGGTCCCGGAGTAGTGGCTTAGGTTCATATAAGCATCGCTCTCAGCGTCCTTCGTGGCCACCGCCTCCTTCAGATCTTGCAAGCGATACTCGTAGCCGCCAAGATACGACAAGCCTGGAGGGTCTCGCAGAGTTCCAGCAATGAAATATTCCGCTCATCCCTCACCTCTTCGAAGCGTTTCTTTTTTTCATGCTCCAGCTCGGCAGTCAAAGGGCTGGGGAGACTCGGTTAATGTCTCAACCACATCCTTCGAGCTCCTTGTTACGAGTCTCGAGCAGCTCAACCTTTCCAGGGAAAGAAGAAATCTGACTATTCAGGTTCGCCCCATTCACCCGGGAGTTCTCAGCAGAAAGGCGGGATGCTTCCAATTCCCTCGTCTTTTTGACAAGCTCTTCTTTTGACTTCAGCATCTTGGTTCAATAATTGTCGATTCATATCAAAGACATATGAGTTAATCAGAGAGGTCGCCTGCATAAAAAGCGGTTGTCAGAACAGATGAAGAAATATAAAAAAAAAAGAGTGTGAAATAAATACCCACATTGACGAGGTACTGAGAAATGTTATACGTCCGGCTTGTAAAGCTGGTTCACAGGATAGGGCGGCTGAGTCGAACGAAGTATTACGGATCAGCTCCCCATAGTAAAGTTCGTCCGGAGTCCTAAGTTTTTCGCCTCGGAACGCGAACAATCTGTTTTTCCAATCACCAACGGAATCGCCAACATTCGGACGCTTATTTGCCCACAAGCTATCAAAATGACTTATATCCTCCGAAGATCGCTTCTTCGCCCCAGCAGGCAAAGACGATGTCCCGGAAGGTCCCGAAGTCGGAATTTTTTGATCAGTGGCAGGGGGTGGAACGCCCTTAGTGGTTGAAGGAGTTTTCTCAACCGAGAGTGAAGACTTTGTAGTTTTTCAAATCATTTAGGAAGAAAGATCCTCCGGCTTGTCCTCGAGAGATGCAGTCTCCTTCTTCGAAGCTCCGGCGCCATCGGCCGCCCTCTTTGATATAAGCTTGGATGAGCGCCTCTTGGCCTCCTCAGCCCTTTTTTATCAGCATCATTTGAGGCTCGGTCTTCTCCCCTCTTAGGTTGCGACTTAGGTGAGACATTTTGTTTGGTATCTGCAGATCCACTAGAGCCATCTGCCTTGCTACCATCCGAAGGCTTCAAGCTCTTCTTCGGATCAACCACCATACTGGGAATGACTTTCCTTGCTTTCCCCATCTGATTCTTCGGTTGAGATTCTACGAAAAGAAACTCGTAATGGTAAGAACGAAATAAAAATGCTTTAGAAATCAACCGAAGCGAAGTCGAACTCACTGGTTTTTCTTGTTTGGCGTCTATGGTTCAGGCCAAATCTGATGACCGAGCTCAGAAAACTTGTTGCGGATGTCATTAAAATATCCCTGATTAAGCCGCTTCGGGTTAAGACGCGCTGAAACAGAAGAAGAACAGCAGTTAGAGTCAAAGATGAGAGAAAATATTAATGGTTAACCGACTGGTCAACTACCAACGGAAGGATTCCACGCGCTGACAACCGAGGCTGTTGGGTCAGGAAATGAGAACTTGTCAATTTTGACAAAGAAATACTTCCTCTGCCAATCATGAGTTATGTTGGGCTTAACACCAGCTTGCAGCTTGTAATTCGGCCGTAAATTAACCAGAATCCATGTCGGCTTCGACTAAACGATGTTCAGCTGACCGAAGCATTCGAAGAGATCAACCATCAACGGAATGCCAAGAGATACGCCGAGCTCCAGAAGGCTGGTTATGTTATTATACCAGCGAGGTTAAGCTGAGTAAAAGCAATTTGGAGCCTCGCGAAAAAATCAACTAACACCTTCGGTAGCGGAAACCGAAGATTGGCAGAGTAAAAGAACGATTTGTAAAGACATGCGAAAGTTGGGGGAGCATCCCAAGATTACTGCGAAGAAGAAGGTAGGAGGAGTTCTACGCCCTCACACCCAAGAAGAGTCTTCAGCGAAGCCAAGGACTTTTTTATTATAGAAGGTTGGCAAAACACCGAAGTCATTATCAGCGACGTATTGAGGAGCTGCCTCCTTCTCTTTCCCCTTCTGTGAGTTCTTATTGTTACTGTGAGATGCCGCCCTTAAGGAAATAAGAACATGCTCGTCGGAGTGGTTGGTTGGGTCATCACGAAGAGATTCGGCTTGACGCCGAGATAATTCTTGCGCAGGACGAACAGAGTCCAAGCTACGAGATGATAAAGAGGAAGGAACGCTATCTCCCACGAATGCGCCAACAATTATGGAACTAGCGGACACTTCACTAGATTCAGCGCGAGTACGCATATCGGGAGGAAGGTTGGTGAAAAGAAAAATATAATGGAAAGAGATGTTAGGAGAGGAAGTACCTAAAATTTACTTCTGGTAGCGGATGGTGAAAATGAGGAGTTAAAACGGTATTTATAGAGACAGAGAGGTGGGAGTCTTCCGAGGGATGCAACGCTATCTCTCAACGGACGCAACTCTGCGACTTCCCACCATATGTGTCCAAGTGTCATTGGCTGCAGAAGGAAGCGTGTTGAACACACAGAAATGTCGATAGCCACGTGGAGGAAAATGCTGATCCACTGAACATTAAAAACATCATATCTCGATTCGCGACACTTCGACTGATTTGGCCGGAGAACTATTAAATTTGCCGACCTATGTTCCACCCAGTGCGCCAAACTGGGGGGGGCTTACTATTGGAGGTGGGTTTAACACTCCTTTTTAGCCATGCCTAACAGCTAAATGGCCCGTCGAAGATCAAGCCCATTAGAAGAGAACTCGGCCCAACGCGGCGTAGCCTGGCGACAACCCCTTGTCCGACCTGCATTAAATAAATGAAATATGTTAATAGAAAATTCACATATTTGTGGAATGGAAGAAGATAAACATGAATCTCCGAAATGGAAAGAAAATCTATGTTTTTTAGATTTTACTTTATCGTATCAGAGAGAATCTAGGGAATAAACCCTTATTTTCCAGATATAAGTATCCTTCCCATGCGCGGAAAAAGACTAAGTTCATTCATTGTAATAAAACCCTAGGAAAAGAGATCAATTTAATTCCGAGCCTTAAGATCAATATGTTGGAATTGTGTCCAGTAATCTCGGTACTGTCTCTAGAAAGTAAGAGTATGTCAATGATCAGACATAAGTCATATAATACTGGGGGTCATGATGGCTTGCTAGAGTCCGCTCATGATCTATAAGTCTTGGACTTATTGCCTTTATTATATGATCCCATATGGGTCACACGCCTAAGCTAACAGGAAAATGTGTAGGAACGGCTTAGCAGAAGTACGGTAAAAGTGCCAGGCATTTGTCGTACTTAGAGAGAGATTAATGGGTCTGATTAAATCCAAGGGATTTAATCAGATTGGTATTTGGGCCCAAAAGCCCAAAAGGGAAAGAGAAGGGTCTTATAAACTAAAACCCAAATCTCTTTCTCCCCTAACCCTAACCCAGCCGCGCCTCTCTCTCTCTTCCTGCGCCTCCCACAGCTTGGTCTAGCAGCCTCTCTTCCTGCTTGGTGTGCGTGTGTGAACCTCTGGAGGAGTTATCACTTGGTGGCTCTCTGATCTCTGACCTGTTCTCTCTTTCCGCTGCATAAACAGGTATAAGGTGAGATCTTATTGTTTCTATTCAAGAGAACCTAGATCCGCATGTTTAGGAACTGTTGAATCTGAGAATTGAATCTGGATTAACAACCAAAACATCCTTCACAATAAAGACTAGATTTTTCGGTCATTTCATTATTGACTTTAAGTCCTTAGATTCGAGTTAATAAAGTCCGTGAATTTAGATCAATTTATTGAATTGATCATTGTGATTATTGGAATCAACAATCGTGATCATGGATTTTTATAAAACACATATAGTATTTGTAAGATCAAGGATTCACACCAAAAATTTATATGATCGTAGATTTGGAATTAGAACAATATTGATATAGATTTCCTATGAATCAAAGATGTATTTAGGATTGATCGTCGAACTAGAACTTATACAATGAACAAATCGAATGCATACAGAAAAATAGATCGAATATTTTTAGTCGAGGTTACTTATGTAGAATAATGTGTCCCTTTTTCGAATGACCTCTCCTCTTTTTATAGCTTCGACCCTCGATCTTCTTGTTTCGATTTTTCTGTTAACTTCCGTTGGTGGCGATCTCTCTCTCCATTTGTGATTCGCGGAGGTCGTTAGAACGACTAAAGACCCGTTCTTGAGTAGCTCGACCTTGAAAACTATCGAAATCGATCTCTCACTTCTTCGATCGATGTCGATTCGTCCTTTGCTGGGCCAAAGTAAATTGAATCCCTATTTGGGCTAGAATATGGGCCGGATTTCGGGTCAGAAATCAATTACCAACAATAGCCCTCCCAGCCCATCTTCTCGGTAAGTCGAGATTGATGGGAAAAAACCTCGGACGCTGCGCCCTGTCCTTGATCCAGGTGATTAATGTTGCTTCATCTGGTGTCATTGATCTGTTTTACATGTACGGTTGAGATTGGAGCTCGGTTGCTCTTCCCAGCCTTACCGCGTGAGCGTCAATCTTTTCAGAATAATGATGACGATTTGAGATGTGTATCGTTGATCCTGTTGATTAACGGAAGGATGAGATGAATGATTTCAATAGATCTTTTCAACCTCGATTTACATGAATGTCGTCGATGTTGGAATTGTGTCCAGTAATCTCGGTACTGTCTCTAGAAAGTAAGAGTATGTCGAGATCAGACATAAGTCATATAATACTGGGGATCATGATGGCTTGCTAGAGTCCGCTCATGATCTATAAGTCTTGGACTTATTGCCTTTATTATATGATCCCATATGGGTCACACGCCTAAGCTAACAGGAAAATGTGTTGGAACGGCTTAGCAGAAGTACGACAAAAGTGCTAGGCATTTGTCGTACTAAGAGAGAAAGATTAATGGGTCTGATTAAATGGGATTTAATCAGATTGGGCCCAAAAGCCCAAAAGGGAAAGAGAAGGCTTTTAATGACTAAAAGCCAAGTCTTTTCTCCCCAACCCTAACACCCAGCCGCGGCTACTCCTCTCTCTCTGCGCCTCTGTTCCTTGTGGTCTAGCAGCCATTTCCTTGTGAAGCGTGTGTGAACCTTTGGAGGATTCATCCCTCGGTGCATCTATCTGATCTCTGACCTGTTCTATTCCTTCCGCTGCAACAAACAGGTAAAAGGTGAGATCATGTTATGTTTCTAAATAAGAACACCTAGATCTGATGCATGTTTAGGTTGATATCAATATGAGAATTGAATCAGGATCAACTGAACTATCCGACAGTGGTATCAGAGCCATTGGTTCTTAGGTTTCTTGTTTTAGATTCATGTTTAGGTTGTTTAATCTGTTTAGAATTGTTTTTGAATCAATTACTGATAAGATAAAACAGTTAAGAAACTGAATTAAATCCTAAACACACAAACAGAAATCACAAACCGAGCTATATGACTCGGTTTGTTGATTGGCCGAGAGTATGGCCGGTTGGGTCGGATCGTTGGATCGATCGCGTCACGACCGCGGCTCGTCCCGATCGTAAGACGGATCGCGTCCCGATCACGATCGTCCCGTTCCGCCTCTCTCACGTCCCGATCGTCTCCATGCTTGCTCGATCGCGTGAGGCTTCATGCCGTCCGGATCGTGGCTCGCTCGTGGACGACTCGGCCAGCACCATCCCGAACGTCCCGATGAACCGTCCCAAGCATGCCAAGCGTATCGATCTCGGATCGTGGCGCACGGCTTGCGGCTGGACGATCATTGCTTGATCCGAAAGCTAGGGTTGTTTGATCACGGTTCAATCGGTTCGGTTCGGTTAATGGTTCGGTTTAAAATTTTAATTAAAATTGATTCGTTCTGGTTTAATAAACAGATTTAATAATTTTATTGAATCTGGTTAAACCGGGATAAGAAATCCAATGTCGAAAGAAATATTGGATTTAGTGCCTAAACCAGGAATTTCTAATTTGATTTGGTTGGACCAAATAAATTGAGAAGTTCCGGTTTAGTAAATAACCGGTTGACAATTGTGGTCATCGTAGTAATTAAAACTTGGTTAGACCAGTTTTAATGAACCAGACCGGTTATGTCAATTAATTGGACAATTGGGTCATGTCTTGGACATGGACAAATTCTTGGGCCTCGGGCCAAGAAGTTAAAACAATTGGGCCAGTTAATTGAGTCTTTCTTCAGATTAATTCAAAATCTATTTTATAAAATTATAAAGTCGTTTTTAAATTAAAGTTTCCGAAATTTTGAAATTAGAAAGTTTCTTAAAATAGAAGTTTCTGAATTTGCGGGTTTTGGATTTTAAAGAAATTTCTAAAGTTAGAAAGTTTCCGGTTTTAGAAAGTTTCCAATTTTAGAAAGTTTCCAAAAATAGTAGGTTTCCATAAATAGAAAGTTTCCCGAAATAGTAATCTTCTATTTTGGGAATGATTTTAATAAACCTACGAACCTCAAATAATATCAAGCGTTGGATGTCTTGTCCAGGCTATGTCAGCTGTCAAAGCCCATTCAATTGCATTCATGGCCTTACAATGTGAGGATGTCTGCTTTTGCGTGGGTAAGACGGTTTGTGATTCATAAATGTCATTGGGAGTCCCATACATTAATGATTACATGACTGTATAGTCCGGTTTTCTTGACTAGGCCATCGGGAGTCCCGGGCCTTGAGACATCAGAGTGGGTTGGGCCTCAGGCCCAGATTCACAACCAAGAGTTATATCACGAATATAATTAGCCGATATAGGGCTTACCGATATAAGCTAAGGTTGGGTGACGGCCAGTGGCCCACTTTAATTTTAGTTATATGTGGATCTTGGAATCATTATATTCTATTGAGGGTAACTTAGGTTATTGAATATAATGCGTGATTAATCATATTAAATTTTAATATGAGATTAGTCATTTTGAACATAATAACTAATAACCTTTTTATTTATATATTTCAGATATGACTACTACAAGCACACAAAACACATTCTCGATCCGGTCTGTTCTCGAGAAGGAGAAGCTGACTGGAACGAACTTCCTGACATGGTCAAGGAACTTGAGGCTCGTCCTCAAGCAGGAGAAGAAGGATTATGTCCTTCGAGATCCCCTCCCCGAGAGGCCTCTTGCCAATGCTGCCAGGACTCTGCACAATGCTTGGGAAAAGCATTCGTCAGATGAAAATGATGTTTATTGCCTGATGTTGGTGACAATGACTCCTGAGCTGCAAAAACAGTTCGAAAGTGTATTGTCTCCCATCGAGATCATGGCAAGCCTGAAATCGCTTTTTCAGGAGCAGGCTAGGACTGAGAGGTTCCAGACAGTTAAGAACCTCTTGGACTGTAAGTTGGCTGCGAATGCGGCAGTGAGTCCTCATGTCTTGAAGATGATGGGTTATCTCGATCATCTTCAGAAACTCGACTGCCCAATCAGCCAGGAACTTGCCTGCGACATCATTCTGCAGTCTTTACCTGCAAGCTATGATCAGTTCATTCTGAACTTTAACATGCATGGCTTGAGTAAGACACTGCCTGAGCTTCACGGAATGCTCAAGACTGCAGAGCCCAACTTGAAGAAAACCGCCAAGGACCCCAATGTGCTTATGGTACAAAAGGGCAAGGGGTTTAAGAAGTCTTCTGCTAAGGATAAGGGAAAGGCCAAGGGTGTCCAAGTCGCGGACAAGGACACGCCAAAGCCCAAGCCCAAGTCCAAGGCTGGGCCTACTGACATGTGCAGGTTCTGCAAAGAACTGGGGCATTGGAGAAGAGATTGTAAGAAATTCCAGGAAGGTCTAAAGGAATTAAAGAAGAAGACTTTCGAGACTTCTTCATCAGGTATTTTTGTTATAGAAGTTAATACAACTACTTCTGATAATACCTCATGGGTCATGGATACTGGTTGTGGGGCTCATATTTGTACTAATATGCAGGCACTCAGCAACAGTAGAAGGCTGAAGCAAGGACAAGTGGAGCTACGAGTTGGGAATGGAGCGAAAGTTTCAGCACTAGCTGTAGGAACATACTTGTTGTCTTTACCTTCGGGATTGATTTTAGAACTGAATAATTGTTATTTTGTACCTGCTATAAGCAGAAATATTATTTCAATTTCTTTGTTGGATTTGGAAGGTTATGATTTTTCAGTTAAGAATAAATTATGTTCCTTCAATCGCAACAATTTGTTCTATGGTTCTGCCCCTATTACGAATGGGCTTTACATACTCGATCAATCCGCGCCAATTTATAACATTAATACAAAACGGTTTAAACCTAATGAGGAAAACCGAACGTTTCTATGGCATTGTCGTTTAGGGCACATCAGCGAGAAACGCATCAAGAGGCTCCATTCGAATGGACTTCTTGGCTCATTTGACTTTGAGTCATGTGAGAAATGCGAATCCTGCATGATGGGCAAAATGACACGGGCCCCCTTTAATAAACCTAACGAGAGGGCCAGTGACTTATTGGGCCTGATACACACTGATGTGTGTGGCCCAATGTCCACTAATGCAAGAGGAAACTATCAGTACTTCATTACCTTCACTGATGATTTCAGTAGGTATGGATATGTTTATTTGATGAAACATAAGTCTGAATCTTTTGAGAAGTTCAGAGAATTCCAAAATGAAGTACAGAACCAACTTGGCAAAAGCATTAAGGCTCTTCGGTCCGACCGAGGAGGAGAATACTTAAGCCAGGAATTCAGTGATCATCTGAGAGAGTGTGGGATCGTATCCCAACTCACTCCTCCTGGAACACCTCAATGGAATGGTGTGTCTGAAAGGAGAAATCGGACCTTATTGGATATGGTTCGATCTATGATGAGTCACACAGACCTTCCAATATCCCTTTGGGGATATGCTCTGCTAACAGCAGTGTTCACTCTAAATAGAGCACCATCAAAAGCAGTAGCAAAGACACCATATGAATTATGGACTGGAGAAGCTCCAGTGCTGTCTTATCTAAGAATTTGGGGTTGTGAAGCCTATGTTAAGAGATTAATCTCAGATAAGCTTACACCAAAATCTGATAAATGCTACTTCATTGGTTATCCACGGGAAACCAAGGCTTATTATTTCTATCTACGTTCCGAGAACAAGATCTTTGTTGCCCGGGATTGTAACTTTCTTGAGAGAGAGTTTCTCTCTAAGAAAGACAGTGGGAGTAAGGTACTGCTTGAAGAAATTCAAGATGAACAGGATACTGCTCAACCTAATGAGGAAGAGCAGCAGGAGGACCTACAAGAAATTGTAGAGCCTGAACCTATAGTACCTGAAGTTCGAAGATCCGGGAGGATCCGTCACGAACCCGAGAGATATCAGGGATTCCTCGTGACTGACTGTCATGATCTTTTGATCATTGATGGTGATGAACCATCGAACTTCAATCAAGCCATGATGGGCCCAGATTCCTCTAAGTGGCGCAAGGCCACAGATTCCGAAATGGACTCCATGTCGGTCAACCAAGTGTTTTCGTTGGTTGACTTACCCGTTGGTGTAAAAGCCATCGAGTGCAAATGGATCTTCAAGAAGAAGATTGACGTGGATGGAAATGTCCAGATTTACAAAGCCAGGTTGGTGGCAAAAGGTTTCAGACAAGTTCACGATGTGGACTACGATGAAACCTATTCACCAGTGGCTATGATGAAATCTATTCGGATTCTACTAGCAACTGCAGCTTTTCATGATTATGAAATTTGGCAGATGGACGTGAAAACCGCCTTCCTGAATGGTATTCTGGAAGAGGATGTGTATATGACACAACCTGACGGTTACATAGATCCAAAGAATGCTGGGAAAGTATGCAAGCTTCACAAATCCATTTATGGATTGAAGCAAGCATCGAGGAGCTGGAATCTTCGTTTTGATGAAGCGATCAAGCAATTTGACTTCATCAGAAATGAAGAAGAACAATGCGTGTATAAGAAATCTAGTGGGAGCAAGATTGTATTTCTTATTCTGTATGTCGATGACATACTACTTCTCGGAAACGACGTTCCAATGCTGAAGTCTGTAAAGGACTGGCTTGGAAGTTGTTTTTCCATGAAAGACATGGGTGAAGCCGCATACGTTCTTGGAATTAGGATCTATCGGGATAGACCTAAGAGGCTGATAGGCTTGTGTCAAGACTCATACATTGACAAAGTCCTACAAAGATTCAGCATGAAAGATTCCAAGAAGGGCTTCACGCCAATGGTACATGGCACAACGCTGAGCAAGAAGCAGAGCCCTACGTCGGCTGCTGAGCTTGAGCGCATGAAGAACATTCCTTATGCATCTGCAATAGGATCTGTCATGTATGCCATGATCTGTACTCGTCCTGATGTTGCTTATGCATTGAGCATGACGAGTAGATACCAGTCAAATCCAGGTGAAAACCATTGGATTGCCGTAAAGAATATCTTGAAGTATCTAAGACATACTAAGGATAAGTTCTTGGTGTACGGTGGAAGTGATGTGCTTAAAGTCAGTGGATTCACGGACGCAAGTTTCCAGACAGACACAGATGATTTCCGGTCACAGTCCGGTTATGTCTTTTGTCTGAATGGCGGTGCAGTAAGTTGGAGAAGCTCCAAGCAGGACACCGTTGCTGATTCCACTACAGAAGCTGAATATATCGCCGCCTCAGAAGCAGCGAAGGAAGCTGTTTGGATACGAAAGTTCATTATGGAACTAGGTGTGATACCAGATGCGGCTGAGCCTCTGGCACTGTTTTGTGACAACAATGGTGCTATAGCTCAGGCAAAGGAACCAAGATCACACCAGAAATCCAAGCATGTTCAAAGAAGATATCACTTGATACGTGAAATCATTAATAGAAAGGAAGTCAAGATCAGCCGAGTTCCGACAGATGATAATGTCGCTGATCCGTTGACAAAGCCACTCCCAAGGCCTAAGCTCGAGTTCCTGACTGAAGCTGTAGGCATTAGAAACATTGAAATGTAATCTAAATTTGAGTGGGAGTTTTGTGAGCTTTATTTTAGTTATTTGATATGTTCTTGTAAAACATTATTTATGTTTTAATGAAATTATTATTTCAAGATTATTTTAACTGTGATGAAATAATCGTTCCAAAATGATATGAACCATTTTATAGGTCATTGAAGTAAATGATTTGATCTTGAGTCATCGAAGTCATTTAGCTTGATCATGAGATCCTATATTTGATAAATGTTTTATATCATCATGTCCCTAGTCGAAGGTTGTTGAAACTGGAACACCAACAACCGTGTGAGACTGGATTGGTACGTGACTTATGACAAAGTCTCAGTGTGTCATAGATGCACGGCATCAAAGTCAGTACATAGGTGTATGTTGGGAACATACGACCGGACAAGACCCGACTATAAGAACTCTTCAGGATATTTATATCTGTGTCATAAGAGATTCTTACTACGACTATAGAGTATAGTCCTTAGACCTGAGTTCACATGCATGTGACTGCACATGGACTGATGTACTTTGATCATTGTCTAACGCTATCGTTCTGTGATAGCTATAAGGACCTTGTTTGGGTGCATTATGAAATGAGTAGTTTACAGTGATGGAACAAGACGGAATTTGTCCCTCCAATATAAGTGGAGTGAATATCTCTGGGCCAATCGGAGATTTGAATACTGGAAAACGCATGGCCATGCTCAAACGGACTTTCCCGAGTCGTTTGGATTGTCAGTATCAAATCAGAGTCCGATGAACAAGATTAGGCTTTATAAGGATGACACCAATCTTGCCTTATGACTAATCGAGATATTGAGACAAAAGGATTATGAATACAGAGATTCCAGTACAAGTGGGAGATTGTTGGAATTGTGTCCAGTAATCTCGGTACTGTCTCTAGAAAGTAAGAGTATGTCGAGATCAGACATAAGTCATATAATACTGGGGATCATGATGGCTTGCTAGAGTCCGCTCATGATCTATAAGTCTTGGACTTATTGCCTTTATTATATGATCCCATATGGGTCACACGCCTAAGCTAACAGGAAAATGTGTTGGAACGGCTTAGCAGAAGTACGACAAAAGTGCTAGGCATTTGTCGTACTAAGAGAGAAAGATTAATGGGTCTGATTAAATGGGATTTAATCAGATTGGGCCCAAAAGCCCAAAAGGGAAATAGAAGGCTTTTAATGACTAAAAGCCAAGTCTTTTCTCCCCAACCCTAACACCCAGCCGCGGCTACTCCTCTCTCTCTGCGCCTCTGTTCCTTGTGGTCTAGCAGCCATTTCCTTGTGAAGCGTGTGTGAACCTTTGGAGGATTCATCCCTCGGTGCATCTATCTGATCTCTGACCTGTTCTATTCCTTCCGCTGCAACAAACAGGTAAAAGGTGAGATCATGTTATGTTTCTAAATAAGAACACCTAGATCTGATGCATGTTTAGGTTGATATCAATATGAGAATTGAATCAGGATCAACTGAACTATCCGACAGTCGAATCTCACACCATTTATTCGCAATAAGTGATTTAAAATCGACGGTCAAGATTTTTGGAAGTCATAGATCCCTGGATTTCCAAGCTCGCCTGATTTGAATAACCGCATGATTAGGAGTATTCTTTTGATCAAACGGCTGTTATCACGGGAGATGGATAATCCTTACGACCTCGGTAATCTCCATCATTGATTTCCTTTAAAAGCAAATGGTTGCTTCACGTTCTCCCACTACTGCCTCACTACATATCCATGTAACTGTTTTTCTCCTTATTCATTTTTCTTTCGTTTTCATTCTTGCTACTTTATTATTTTTTGCTTTAGAGCTTTTCGAGTATCAAAATTTTCAGTAGAGAGAGAGAGAGTCGTTATATTCTTCACTTGAGAAATCGTCCATCGCTGATGGTTCCTAAGAACAGAGCGATAGCGGGTAGTTCAATGGCGGAGCCTTACGGGCCTCACCGATCGTCAACGCTGAACATACGTCACCTGACGAAGTTGCGGAAAAGTGCTGAATTCTGGACAATGGTCATCCCGGACAAGTTAGAATCCAGAAAATGTCCAAATGAAAAAATTCATGCGCCTCGTATACTTATTTTGATAAGTGCGGGCTCTTCTTTCCAATACATCGCCTTATATCATGGGTCTTGGCGCAGCACCAGCTCTTGTTTCCTCAGATGACTTCCAACTTCGTCTGATATGTCATCGTCTCAGTGTATGGGCTGTCGAGGAAGGGATCAAGTTTGGGGCCGAACAACTTTTGATGCTTTGCCAGGTTAAATATAATGTTAAAGCCCCAGGGACGTATTACCTTTCTCCTCGCCACAGGAAGATTTTAGAGGAGTTCCATGCGCGAGATATTTGGAAGGAGAGCTATTTTTTCTTCAAGGTGGACAAGGTGTCCGTAGGAGATTTTGACTTCTCAGTCGTTCCGACGCGATGGGCTTTCAGCATTGGTTAGATTTAGAACTTTAGTTTGATTAGACATTTTATCAATCTCGAACTATTTTTTTATCCCATTTTCTTTTGTTTGCAGAGACTCCTGGCTCCTTGCCCCTGGCTTCAGCTACGCAGAGTCTGATAGCTCGATTGAGGAGAGGCAACCTCAACTGTAATACTTTCTCCCTAGAGAACATACGAGCTGGTCTAGGTCCCCAGCCTCAAAGACCTCCTCATAACCAGCCACATCTTCCTCGGGGAGTCCAGCTCCTTAACACTATTCACCATTCTGGATCGTAGCTCCCCCTCATCGTATTGAGGAGCGGACCGGAATAAGTAAGAGATCGACATCTTGTTTTGATCTCTTTTATATGTTTTTATAATCTAACTTGGGTTTTATCTGTTTGCAGGTAAAACAGTTTCCGATAGTAATTCGATCGCCAGCACCCCTCCGCACGAGAAAATGTCGCGAAGAACGAGTTCTCGACGTCATGGTAAGAATCCGCTCGAGATCGAAGGAAAGTCACATCTGGAGAGTTAGCTAATGCTCTCCTTTTCGATCTAAGTCGACTTCCCACTCCATCGACTCCCAAGGCTGATGAGATCGCCAAAGAGGACGAGGTCCCACCTCCCATGCCTTCCGACAAGGAGGTCGCTCCAGGCCAATCGAAGGAGTTGGTACAAGTCAGTTTTCGCTCGAACGGCTCCATAGGTTCCAATGGCCAGGGTTGAGGCGGCTCTCGACCTCCTACTCTGAAATGTCAGCGAACCGACGTGGAAGCAGGCTTCTTCGGGATCAGCTGGGAGCATGTCCTTTAACTGGCGCTTTAAGCATTAGAAAGACTACCCTAATGCAGACGACCCAGAGGGTGTTTCTTACTTGCTCTGCCACTTCAAACCTGTGGGATTCCAACTTCCGGCCATCTGTGATATAACTCTCGGAGAGGCCTACATCTAAATAATGGCTGCACATGGGAAGGTAAGGTTTCTTGCCTAAGGCATTTTTTATCCTTCTAATTTTTTTCTTATATATAGCTCATGATTTTTATGCACTTGTTCGATTTATGCAGTTACTCGAGGCGACGAACAAGTTTGAGGCTTTGATCGAGCGCGAGCTGAAGGACGTCCCTCGAGCTAGCGAGCTCGAAGATGCCAAGAACGTGGTGGCGGAGCTCAACCTCGCACTTCAAAATGCAAAGACCCGAAAGGCGGAGCGGAAGGGGAAGTTGGCCGAGTATGTGGAGCAGGAGGCTCGTCTGATGCATCTCGAGAACTAGTAGGAGGATTTAAAGAATAAGCTCGATGTGGCCGCCAACAGGATGTTCGAGGCCGAGAAAGCGAAGCAGGAGGCGAGTGAACAGGCAGCTCAGGATAAGGAGGAGAAGGACAAAGCTCTTGAGGACAAGGAGTCCGACATTAAGATTGCGGTAAGAAGGAGCTGAACAAGGTGAAGTTCGACCAGAGGAAGGTCAAGACCAGTGCGGAGATCCGTCTTCAGGAGGCCCTTGTGAACATCGTGCTTATTGCCGAGTTTGCATCTGCTGAGCTTAACTTGACCCAAGAGGTCCTGAAGTTGGCTGGGAAGAAGAGGATCGTGAATGAGGAAATGAATGATGCTGCTGTGTCCGACTTCTCCATCAGCAAACTGAACCTACCCGCGGCGTCTAAAGACTTGGTGATGCTGGTAGATCCTTCTACTCCATTTGCATCCCAATTCGATCAGTATGGTTCACACTTCCCAAAGGAGACCGGTGGCGGTTCAGTGCAGACCGAGGGGATTCAAGAGGGAACGACCTCCGGTGCAAAGGATGCGGATGGTGATAAGCGGATGGATAATTGATCTGGTGTCTCTGATCCTTAGAAAATTTTCTGAATGTTTTTGTGTTGCCCGAAAGAGCTTTTGATTTCGAACTCAGTGTTGCCCATAAAGAGCTTTTTCTTTTTACTTTAATGTTGCCCGCGGATGGCTTTTTTTAATAGGGATGATTTTAAATCCTGTCTTTTTTAAACAAACTTCCTTTTGCATTTTTTCATTCCTTAGTCATTTAACAACAACTTATAGAGATCGTGCCTTGTGACCTAGTTTGATCGAATCACCTCAATTATGCTAAGCTTATATCGAGCTCGCTTTCTTACTTTTCATGCCATAGTAATTTTGAAACAACTTAGGAAGATCATACTTTGTGGCCTAGCTCGATCGAGTTGCCTCGATTAGGATGGGTTTACATCGAACTCGAATGAGTTAAACAAGTTTGGCTATGCCTTACAAGATTTTAAGTAAAATCTGCTAAGTTTAAAATGGGAGGTCGAATCATTAACTCTTTTGGGGTTAATGCCTTGAATAAGCAAGGTGGTCGTAAAATTGATCAGTTCAATCAAATGTTGATCGAATCAGGAATTGTGAGATCGTGAAGAAGAGTTCGAGATCACGACTTATTTTTAAATCTGTTTGTTGTTTTTCGGAGTTCGACTGCATGTGGACCCGAACGAATGCGAGGACTATTTTGCCCATGCGAGGGGGGAGGTCCCCCAGTTCTTTTAGCTGTAAATTTTGAATAATTAAGTTAAGGTTTTTCGAGCAAGGGCTTACCTTTGAGGTCGATATTTTCTAGAGGTCGTCGTTCTAAGATCAATGTTTGTTTGAGACCATTTTAGGTCGCTTGTTTTGGGATCATTTCAGATCGCTATTTTGGGGACCATTTCAAGTCGCTATTTTTGGGATCATTTCAGATCGCTATTTTGGGGATTATTTCAGGTTGCTATTTTTGGGATCATTTCAGATCGCTATAAAAATAAATAATTTTATTGAGTAAAAATTAAAATTTGTACAAAACAATAGTGACGGACTAAATAATGATCGACCTAGATGGAGGGTTTGAAATAGATTAGGCCATGTATAATGATGCTTGCTTAGCTTGTACGAGATCATAGGTCGCGAAAGGAATTTGTTTTGGAGGGGCAGTTGTGCTCGAAGTCGATCTGCCTACGTACCCTTTTAAGGGATCAAGCCTTTACGTAGTTTGATTATAGTTAAGGCATTTTCAGTGAAAATACTTTTTGAAGTTCGGGCCTTTGGGTTTCTACCGACTTGAGTCGATAGACCCTATCTCGGACGATGTCGGTGACCTGGTAGGAACCTTCCCATTTTGTCCCTAACTTTCCTGCATGCTCTTCCTTTTTATGGTCCAACACTTTCCGTAAAGCGAGTTCGCCTACTTGAAACCTTCGGGTTTTAATCCGGGAATCATAGTAGCGAGCTTCAGCTTGTTGGTAGTTCTGGATTCGAACAGGTGTGAGGTTCCTTCGTTCGTCGACGAGATCAACCTCGTCGGTTATCATTTGATTATTCAGTTCCTCATGTTGCAGGCATTCTTTTTGACAAATGTTGGACTCAAGAATTTCTGCTGGAACCACAGCCTCGATGTTGTAGGCAAGAGAAAAAGTGTTTCTCCGGTAGATTTGCGAGGAGTAGTTCGATAAGCCCAGAGTACAGCTGAGAAATCGTCTCTCCAATTCGACTTACACTCATCGAGCCTTTTCTTAAGATTGTTCATGACCAATTTGTTGGCTGCCTTTGCTAGTCTGTTTCTTTGAGGATAACGAGGTGTCGAGTAGGTCATCTTGATGTTCAAAGTTCTACAAAATGTTTGAAAAATGTTTGATATGAACTAGGGTTCGTTCTCGGTGATGATCTCATGAGGTAGTCCGTTGACAACAAATATATGTTTCGTCAGACGAACTCCTTTACGTGGAAGTGTTTTATTTTTTGGTAGGACGCGACTTCGATCCACTTTGTGAAGTAGTCTGTCATGACTAGTATATGCATCATTTTTGTCTTTTCAGATGCGACTAAGGGTCCCACTATGTTCATTCCCCATCGCATAAAAGGATACGGCGAGGAGATCGAAGAGATTTTCTCTGATGGCTGGTGGATGATCGGGGCGTGCCTCTAGCACTTATCGCATTTCGTAGAGAAATTCTCGCACTCAACGGCCATGGTTGACCAAAAGAAGCCTTGTCGTTTGATTCATATGGGTAGATTTTTTCCTCCGGAATGATTTCCACAGGATCCCTCATGAGCTTGAGTGATCACAGTTCGAGTTTATTCTCCGTTAATGCATTTGAGGTACGGTCCGGAAAGACTTCGCTTGAAAAGCTTTCCTTCTGCGACGCAGTACCTCACACTTTGTGCTTTGATTTTTCTGGCTACCCACTTGTCAGGGGGTACTTCGACGTTTGTGATATACCGGATGATCGGAATTCTCCAATCTTGCTCGGCATCAGGCTCATGTGTTTGACTTGTAGAGGTAGCTTTGATGGGGTCATCAGGTGTGTTAGCTGCACAGATAGCCTTTCTTAGGTCAATATCATCGTCGATATCGATGATTTCAGGGGTGGACCATTTGCTAAATGCTTTCTCGCGGACATCGTTTCTTTGATAAGGGTTGTCCTCTTTTAAGGACAAGGCCTTTAACGCGATGTCGATGCTTGGCTTCTCAATCCCTTCGACCAGAATGATTCTTTTCAGATTGGGATCGGATGTCGAAGCCAGTGCTGCGAGGGAATCAGCTGCGGTGTTCTCACCTCACATGATTCGGGTTATATCGAATAAATTGATCTGATTGGCGAGGCAATGAACTATTCGTAGGTATGCTTCCATTCGGTTGTCTTTGGTTTCGTAGTCGCCATGGAACTGGCTCATAACCAGTTGAGAGTCACTCAAAGCATCTACTTCTCGGGCTCTAATTGCTATAGCGAGCCTGAGTACGGCTATAAGTGCTTCGTACTCTGCCTCGTTGTTCGATGCAACAAATCCTAGTCTGAAGGACTGTTCTAGTACTTCTCTAGTTGGAGATACTAGTTTCACTCAGACACCGGATCCTTGTTTTGAGGACGCACCATCGACGTGAAGAGTCCATATTTTGTAAGAGGATGGCTCGAGGTAGATAGTTGGAGGGAGTTCAATTATAAAATCTGCCATACTTGAGCTTTTAAGCATGATCGAGTTCTGAACTCGATGTCGTATTCGCCTAATTCGATAGCCCATTTTACCATCGACCTGATTGGCTGGGACTGTGGAGGATCGTCCTCAATGGTTTCGAAGTCATAACTATGATCGAGTGTGACTGGAACTAGGGTCGAAGTTTTCGAGCCGATGGAACCGGTGCTATTGCGAGTTTTTCCATTGCAGAATATCTCGTTTCAGCGTCGATCAAAATTTTGCTGACTTAGTATACTGGTTTTTGATCGTTATATTCTTCGCGAACTATGACCCCACTTACTTCTTCCGAAGAGCCGCCTTTTCCCTCTACTAGCTTCCCTAGTATCGGGGGTTCGCTTAGATAAGCTTTGAGTTGGGTGAACGCTTCTTCGCACTCCTCATCCCGAAGGAATTTCTTGTTCGCTTTGAGGAGGTGGTAGAAGGGAAGACATTTATCGGTCGATCTCGAGATAAATCGGTCAAAGCTGCTATTTTTCCAGTCAGTCTTTGGACTTCACGTGTTGTCTTTGAAGATGACATCTCCAAGAATTTTACGATCTGTTTGGGATTTGCTTCGATACCCCTTTTGGTTACTAGGTAACCTAGTAATTCTCCTGATGGGACACCAAAGGTGCACTTGGAGGGGTTGAGCTTCATTTCGTATTTGTTGAGAATGGCAAAGCACTCTCTTAACTAGGCGATGTGATCTTCACACCTCGATGATTTGACCAACATATCGTCGATGTAGACCTCCATGGTTTTACCCAGTAGTCCAGAAAACATCTTGTTGACGAGACATTGATAAGTAGCTCCTGCATTTTTGAACCCGGAAGGCATCACTTTGTAGCAGTAGGTGCCACGATCTGTTATGAACGAGGTCTTTTCTTGGTCCTCGGAGTTCATCAATATTTGATTGTACCTTGAGAATGCATCCATGAAGGATAGGAGTTGGTGACCAGTTGTTGCTTCTACCAGTCGATCAATGTGTGGGAGTGGAAAGCTGTCTTTCGGAAAGGCCTTATTAAGTTCTGTGAAGTCGACGTGTACTCTCCATTTCTCATTCTTTTTCTTGACTACGACATGGTCTAAAAGCCAGTAGGGTATTTCACCTCCCTGATCGATCTTGTCGTTAATAGCTTGAGCTTGTTCTGGGCCAAGTTTGCAACGTGTTTGTCTTACTTGTTTATAAGTCGGGTCGGCATTTAACTCGTGACTTTTTACGTCGATGTTGATTCCTTTCATATCGGCTGAAGATCAGACAAACAAATCGATGTTCTGCTTGAGGAAAGTTATCATTTAATTTTTAGTTTAGTCCGAGAGGTCGACTCTGATGCTAACGCATCTTTCAGGATGAGCTTTGTCTATGCAAACTTGGATCGTGAGGTCCTTTGGGGGTCCTCTTTGACTATGGTCATTTTTCCTTTCGGTTCGCATTTCGGCAAGCTCCTCCAGTTTCTGTAATTTCTAAGTGGGGGATTTTTCGATTTGTTTGTACTCTTACATGTAGCAATTTCTGAATGATTTTTGACTTCCGTAACCAGTTTTTACTCCTTTCAGAGTTGGGAACTTTACGCAATGTTGGTAGGTCGATGGTACGGCTTTCATGTCATATATATTGACCTAGGATGGCAAGGAGCCGGTCAATCTACTACGACGAACTTTGTCATTCTTCAGACTCCGCCGGCTATTACCAGCACGAAGATAGACCCCAGTGAGTATGTCGTTTCACCGGCAAACCCCAACAAGGGGTGTTCGTCCCTCAACGATTTCGGAGTCATTGAACTCCATATTTTTAAAAGCATTTTAGAAAAGGACGCCGACCGAACTTCCAGTATCGATCATTATTCTTGAGAGTTCGACATCTCTAACTACTAAGCAGACGAGTAAGGCATCGTCGTGCGGTTTTTCTAGCTCTGAGTGTTTCGCTCTCATATAAATTGATTTCCTGATTTGGGACTTGTACTGGGGTTTTTTTTTGTCTATCTGTCTTGACTCTTCTCTGAAGAGCTTTCATCGAGTTGACTGAGTCTTGGCATAGCTTAGATCCGCCAAATATGATGTCAACTCATTTAGGGGGTATAGCCCGTACACCCTCCCCCCCCCTCCCATAAAAACGAGGAAGGTTAATGCGTGAGGTAGGGTTTTTCCTTGGAGCGGGAGGTGGTGAAAATGATGATCCCTCCGGGACGCCGCATAGGCTGACTTCACCGAGGATGAGTTCGACTCGTTTTCGGGAACCTTGGACGACTATTGGGATTGATCCTGTATGATCAGCTCGAAGGGTCTGAAACTGGATCGAGCTTGATCCGATAGGAGGTCCAGAGCTTGAAGCAAAAGCCGAGCCACCAATACATCTTGGTGTGATACCAGAACTGTTTTGTGAAGGTGGTGGTCCGGGTAGCGTTCGGTACGCCTAGCCGTTAAGATCTTCAGTCAGCGAGCTCAAGCTAAAGGGGATCGGTGTCACTATTGGTGTCAAAGTAGGATAAAATCCATTGTTGGACGTGTAGCGACATGTCCTGAGATCCCGGGGGGGATGCGACCTGAGAGAAGTCGAGGCGAGTACAAGGTCGAGGAATCAAAGGAGGTCTCCGATCAACCATAGATCGATCTCGAGGTTTAGGTTTTTGAGCTCCTCAAAACAAGCATTGACGCGTCGTTCTTATCCGGCCAGCTGGGTGGCCAAGGCGCGATTAACGATCTCTTGGTTTTGGGTGTTGGCCTCGTTATTACGTGTTCGGCTTACTAGATAGTTAAGCATCGAACGAATCTCGGTGAGGTCATCCAGATTTTTTCGTGATACGACAGGAGTGTGTGGCGAGCTCCTGATGCAGGAGCGGTACGGAAAGCCGTATCGGATCTGATCCAGACCCAGCTTCTAGTTTGGTCATTGATCCCTGATAAAGTTCTCATCAGGATCAGACTCGTCGCAGTTGTTTGAGCGACAGAGCCGACTGGTGTCAATGTTGTAGGGATCAAGGCTGGGCTCGTCTTAAGGTTGTCGGTCTGACCCATGTTAATATTCGCTCTTATGGTGTTCTGTGGAACGACGTCGATCACTTTTTCATGACCGACTGGAGCGGAGTATCGGTGGTTCCGGGTAGAATTGAATTCATTTCGATCTATCGAACCCTATATTTGATTTTTGTGACAGGAAAATCTATGGTAGTCCCCACAGACGACGCCAAATGTGAGATCAATGATTCTCACCAAGAATTTATATGATTGTGGATTTGGACTTAGAACAATAATGATATAGATTTCCTATGAATCAAAGATGTATTTAGGATTGATCATCGAACTAGAATTTATACAATGAAAAAATCGAATGTATACAGAAAAAGAGATCGAACATTTTTAGTCGAGGTCATTTATGTAGAATAATGTGTCCTTTTTCGGATGACTTCTCCTTCTTTTATAGCTTCGACCCTCGATCTTCTTGTTCCGATTTTTCTGTTAACTTCCGTTGGCGGCGATCTCTCTCTCCATTTGTGATTCGCGGAGTTCGTTAGAACGACTAAAGACATGTTCTTGAGTAGCTCGACCTTGAAAACTTTCGAAGTCGATCTCTCACTTCTTTGATCGATATCTATTCGTCCTTTGCTGGGCTGAAGTAAATTGAATCCCAGTTTGGACTGGAATATGGGCCGAAGTCATTGTTTTTATGGGCCGGATTTCTGGTGAAAAATCCAGTACCAACATCTATAAAATTGTCTTTGTAACAGCTTTCATAATCTATATAAGAATAAATTAAATGGAAAAGGCAATATTTTATCGCGCGAGGCAGCACTTTCTAACAAAAATATATAGAGTATCTACATTATATGTACACAGATAACTTGTAATTAGTTTGACAAAAAGTGAGTAATGTTCATCTGACGGCAGGCACTGTTCATGCGAAATTGTCTAAAATGCGCTGCATTTCTCTCTCCTTAGTAAAAAAATAAATTAATTATACGATGAGTTAACAATTAACAGAATTACCTAACAAAATTTATTCATAAATCTGGATTTTGTAAGATAAGATGACTAAGTACACGATGAATCAACTTTTAACCGAGTTACCAAATGAACAGTGTTTCGCGAACCCATATTTTGTAGGATAAGATAACTGAGTTACACGATGAGTGAACTGTTAATTGAGTTACCAAAATGAACAGTGTTTAGAAAATCTGGATTTTGTAAGATAAAATAAATGAGTTAGACGAGTTAATTGTTAACTGAATTACCAAATGAACAGTGTTTGGTAAAATCAGATTATGTGGAATAAGATAATTGAGTTACACGATGAGTTAATTAATAACTGAGTTACCAAATGAACAGTGTTTGGTAAAACCAGATTCTATGGGATAAGATAATTGAGTTACACGATGAGTTTTTTAACTTAGTTACTAAATGAATAGTGTTTTGTAAAACCAGATTATGTGGGATAAGATAACTGAGTTACAAGATGAGTTAACTGTTAACTGAATTACACAGATGAACATTGTTGATAAACCCAGATTCTGTAGGAAAAATTAATTGAGTTACACGATGAGTTAATTGATAACTAAGTTTCATTGTCGATGAACGGTATCTCGTAACCTATTTTTAGTCGAGTGGCATATTTGTAAATATGTAAATTGTTGAAGGATATTTTTTCTTTCCTACTTACCTAATTATCAAATCATCTCTTGTACTTTCTTAATTTTTTAAGTTTCTATGTATATAAATTTAACTCACTCAAATATCTAATAGTAAATAATGTTGTAATATAAGTTTATAGTTCATAAATTTTAATTTTGTCAACATATATGACGTTGTAATATAAGTTTGTTTTTTTTGTTTTGCCAACAAGTAGAATTTTATTAAAGCTCATTGGACAAACAGTGAAGTACAATAAAGTCCAAACTAGTCCTATTAACACATTGATGAAAAACGAAGCCCACTAATCGATCCAATATATTGATCGGTAGTTTTTCCTAGAATGGCCACGTGTACCGCGTCTGGACACGCAAGACACTGAGCATGCACCACGTTGACATTGGACACTCCACGAGCGATACCGCGACAACACCGGACCTCATCGTTTGCTTCATCGGAATCCTCAAATCCATTCTCCTCCGGCGCAAAACTTGGCAGATTTTGTTGTTGCCACACGAAATATGTCCAGGAACCACCAGTTCATCTTCTTGGCTCTCCTTCACAAACGGAACCTCCAATCTGGGATCTATCAAAGATCCGCCGGAATCACCTTCTCCGACATGCGACCAGAGAACTTACACCTATCTGTAAAGTAGACCAAGCGGCGGCAAGAGCAAAATCTCAAAGATGCTATCCGGGATCATTATCCAATAGCTGGTTGAAGGTGAAACAAGATCCAATCCAACCCGAATCGAAATAGCTCACAAAAAGCGAGAAAGCAACGGGACATCATCGTATAGAAAGCCTTAATATTGATCGGGATTATTAACGGACAAAACATCCGAAGATTTTGAGCATAATCCACTCTATATTACAAAGAATATTGAGAGGATTCACCATAACCGAAACAAAAGAAAGAAATCAAAAGTAACCAGACCACCAGCAAAACGCCGGTGGCCAGAACTATGTCACCGGTGAGATTACTCGAGAGAAAAAGTAGAGGAGAGAGAGTACAAAACAAATGTTTAGCTAGGTTTTGTTACTAGTTTTGGATTCTTAATTGTAATATAAGTTTGTAGTTCATAAATTTTAATTTTGTCAACATAAATTGCATATAGTAAATTTCATAGTACCACCACTCATTATGACACCCATGTGCGTCACATGCGTGTCTCACTATTGACAATAACGTAGCAGAGAATGTACTCTTTTCTCTTATTTTATGAACATGTTAAAATTTATTTTTAATTTTTGATTTTTGACAGATGATACAGAAATAAATAAGAGACTGAAAAAGAAAGTACAAACTAAACCGAAAAACGTGGGAACAAGCTTTGGCGAGGCAGTCAACAAACTCTGAAGAAAGAGCCCGTCCGATTCAAAAATAAACACAGCAAACCAACAACATTTGTAGACTAAGTTGCTATTTTTAGAGCAACTTGTAGCAACTAATTTTAGAGACTATTTTATTCAAACTTTAGAGACAATTGTTTCTGGAAATGATAAAGCTTATTTAACAAGGGAGACTACCATTGCATTAGTTAATGGTTATACCAATTGCATTTTGATTCCGTTTGATATATATTTTTTTCTTCCGAGAAAGTTATATTCTTGAAGATCAACTGATTTTGCGAGGTTTATAAATTCTAGACTATTCACACGTATATCTAATCCTATAGGCAAGAGATTTGTTGGATATGAGTTTAGCGTCCATTTATAAGTATGGCTCAAACTTGTTCGGTTCACCTGATTTACTCAATCCATTATGAAAACCATTAAAAAGTCAACAATCCTTACAAAAATATGACCATACTCACTATAAATAGAGAATTTATTGTTCATTAATCGTATTCATTAGGATCTATATATTCTAAATGGTCACTAAATAGCTACGAGCAGAGGTCCATCTGTAAAAAGCTCGTCTATTCGACGACCTCCCTTCTTATCATGTTCATTTGCCGGTCTCTGCCTAATTAATATAGAGAATCTCTGACCTAACATTTAGAATTCATCTCTTTAACACATTTACACCTCTCTTTTTTGGTCAAAAAACATTTACTTGAACAGGATCTAACACATTTACATTATGTTTGGACTTTGGACCAAAAACATAATCGATCTGATACTTAGTTTAAAACCTACAACAACAATTGGCGCCGTCTGTGGGGACCAAAGATTCTTTTCTACTCTAAACGGGGTCGAATATCACAGGACCACTCTCAAGTACGACAACGCCGACTCTCCGGAACACCCAAACTCAGGATCGGCCTCTCAACCGATGAAGACATTGGAAATGGGTTCACAAGCCTCGCCGACCAGCAACCTCGCCGGCCAGGCTCCTACGGCCTATGTGCATATGAACGCCGAATAGACACGGTAAATCTCTAAAGCCCCGCTAGACGATCATGACGACGTTTCCTCTCTCCTCAATGTCTTGATTACACAGGTCGACGAACTGACCCGTGGAAGCAATGCTCATTTTGATCAGCTAACAACCGTCCAGACGGTATGCTGGGAGAAAATCACAATATTCAATCGTGAGGATACCAGACAGCGCAAAGAATGGTCGACTTCACGCCGCGACTACAGAGAGCTTTGTTATACGTATTGCAACGCCAAACACCAAACCGAGCATACGGTTACCTATGCCATCTACATCCCTATCTATCGGGAGAGAAGCACACCAACCACTCCCTTCCGAGCCACCACGCAACCAGGCGATGAATACACATAGAAAAAATGAGATAGAAGAACTCAAGGCACAGCTGCAACATATGACGTCGAAGGTCCATAAGGCGATCAGTTCGGCACCAGAAATCAACCTGTGCTTAAAGAAGAACATAATCGTCCATTTACAAGCCAAATAACGGGAACTCCAGTTCGGCACCCAAGGAAAATTAAGTTTCCAACTTATGAAGGAAACTCCGATCCCAGACAATACTTGACATCATTTAGTATCGCCATGGGACGAACAAAATTTTCTCCGAAGTAGCGTGACGCCGGCTATTGCCAAATCTTCGTCGAGAACCTAAGCGGTGCCGCACTCAACTGGTTTTCTCGCCTTGAGGCGCACTCTATTGAAAACTACAACCAGCTGTCGACGACCTTTCTCAAGCACTATTCGATGCATGTACAGGAAGGAGCGTCAAATGCCGACCTATAGACGATAAGCCAAGGACCGAAGGAGTCTCTTTGATCCTACATCGATCGATTCAAAATCATCGTCTCCAAAATCTCAGTCACTGAAAATGAAGGCCTCCCGCATTGTGTAATGGTATGTGGTATGAGTCGACCTTCCACGAGGAGATAAAATAATAATAAACTCCAAACCCTTGAAGATGTTCTCCATCGAGCAGCTATCTTTGTTGAGATCGAGGAAGAGAAGGAAGTGCTTACCAAGAAATTCACACTGACGAGGACGTTGAAAACAAAGAGGAAGGAGTCAGCAGAAAAGTACAAGCCACATCAACACTACAAGCAAGAGTACAAAGACCACAAGAAGGAGGAGAAAAGTAGGAAAGTGGCAATGTACTATATCAGCGATTCGCAACAACACCAGCAGCAAGGTCAACATCAAGGTCGTCATCAGCTAAATCATATGGAATAAATATGTCTGTAACGACGACCATAAGAAACTTTTCTGCGATTTCCACCAGCGATCCGGGCATGACAACGGCAAGTGTCGCCATTTTCAGAATCTCTTGCTCGCAGAATATCAGAAGGGGGGACTAAGATAACCAATCGAAACATATCTTTTTCGGGTTACGAGCACAAGAAGGCTCCATGTTATCCGAGTAACCAGGAAAACCCACAAAGAGATGTTAACATGGAACCGCCAAATCGAGCCCGAGACAGCCACAAAGAAGGAACCCCCCCCCCACACCAAGAAGACGTATTAACATGATCATGGGAGGGCTCCTAACATGAAATAACTTTGTGCGATCGATAAAATCATACATACAAAGAGCAGATGCACATCAGCAGTGGAAAAGGAATGCCAATGATGAAGGTCGGCAGTGAGATAATATTCACCGAAGAAGATGAAAAAGGATGGGACAATCCGCACAATGGCCCTCTCGTCGTCGAATTACGAATAGGCGACTGCAAAGTAACAAAGAATATGATCGACACTGGAAGCTCGTTGGACCTTAGTTTCAAAGAACCCGTAAAGAATATGGAGTTGTGGAACTACAGGATGAAGCCATCGTAGAAAACCCTTAACAGCTTCTATGGCGACACGACCATGGCTATCCCATCAGAACGATCAAGTTGCATATGTATGCTGGAAGAACGACTAAGACTTTCAAGTTTGTCGTCATTGACCGACAAGCGATCTACTACATCATCCAGGGAATACCATTGATACACGCGATGAAAGCAGTCCCTTCGAATTACCACTAGTGTGTGAAATTCTTGACTCTAAACAGAATCTTCACACTTCGAGGGAGTACGAAAATATCAAGGATGTGCTTCGAGGTTGAGCGCAAGATGCGACTGATATATCATGGTTTTTATGGGGTTTTAACCATGATATGAGTCTTATACAATGTTCAAAATTGCGCTAGGCGCTTTCCGTGCGGCTGAACCAGGCCTAGCACCTAATGCAAAAATTGGGGATTAAGCGGGGAATACTTAGCATAGTTTTTTTGTTTTTTATCGATATTTTCGTATACTTATTATATATCGTAAAATATAAACCAAAAGTATGTGTTAGTTTGGTGGTTTGGACGCTTTTATCTGAGTTCTAGGACTTGGATTCGATCCTTAGGTATGTGTGTTTTATTGTTATTTTTCAACTCTCCCTTTAAAGAAGGGTAAAACCGACTTTTTCCCTTCATCTTCTTCATAGTCTACTTCTGCAACCCTAATGGACGGTGGCCCCATTTTTTTCAACGTTTTCTTTCTTTTTTTCTTGTGTTTGTACTCAAAATTAACAAATCTTTCGAAAAATATTTGATTTCTCCAGAAAAAACAAAGAAAAACTGAGTTTCTTTAAAATTCTTATTTGTTACTCCAATTTGGTGCTACTCGCGGCGGCTCTCAACCGTGGAACGCTTTTCCGGCGACTAAACGCTCCTAGCCAGCGCGTTTTAGAACATGGGTCTTATATATAGTCTTTTATGTATTTTTGGAGTCTTTTGAGTCATTTACAGGTCTATGTACGTTTGAAGCTTAATTGGAGATTCATGGAGCTTTTGGAGAAATTATGCACAACAAAGAGATTTCACAGAGTTCACTTGCTACGTCCACAGGTTGCGTCGATCGATATACTTGTTGCATTGGTCGACGTGAGTCATGTTATAGATTCTGCGCGAGCTTTTTAAGAGAATTGAAAATCTGCATTTTTACCCAAGAGTTATACTTATTTATAAAAAGGCCCAAGTCGTGTTTTATCATTATATATTACGTTTTGAGCCATTGTTTAGCCACACCCCAATTTTTATCTATTAAATTTCTCCTATGCTTTCTACTTAAATCATGTTTATTGTTTCATTGATTATGTACGAGTAGTTTGCTAGTTAGCTTTAGGGTTTCTCATTAGGGATTTCAGGGATTTCTAGGATGATCGATTAGTTAAGGACTCACAACTTCTATTTCTTCATCTTAGGTTGTTCTTAATGCTTGATTGATATTAGGTAAATTCTCGCAATGAAAGTTGGTTAATTAGCTAGAAAGAACTAGGGTGAGCTAATTACGTATTCACAAAGAGATTTGGTTTAGGGAATTTATGAACAAATCGGACTTGATCTAATTGCATGTTTAATTACTTGAATTCTCAAAGAGATTTTGCTTTTAGGTTGTTAGACATAGATAGTTTCCGCAAAGATAGTTGGTTGACTTTATCTCTGTGTTTCCAGTTCTAAGAATCTATAACATACTCTTGATCCCCTTCATTCGATACCATATATACTACAATTGAATTATTGTGAACTTGCAGTTAGATCTATAGGAATAAAATTCACTCTATCAAGTTTTTGGCGCCGTTGCTCTGGGACTTTTTGAGTGCCAATAGATTTAAGTGTTAGAGTGTCGACTAGGCTTTTTTCTTTCTTTTTGTTACTTAAGCATTTCTACCCTCTTTTTGGTTTTCCAGGTGAAACAAGCAGAGATGGTAAAACTGTCATTTTCACTTGCAACGAAGCTGGTATTCTACAAGACCAAGAGGTTCATATATGCAATGCACAAGGGCAGAGATTTGATGGGGAAAGAAACCCCATTGATGTACAAGTCACTGCAGGTGCAGTAGATGGGCAGCTGGCCCACGGTTTGGCAGTAGCATGTGGTCGCGGGCGCACCCTTTCTGATTACAACAGGCCTAATCAATTCTACGCGAACATGTATGCGATTTGACTGCCCACTTTCGAAAGGCAGGATTTCGAGCTGAAAACGGCTTACTACACTTTGGTTGGTCAGCATTAGTTTCATGGACTGCCTTAAGAGTATCCTATGAACCACATTGAGAGGTTTGAGGATCTGGTTACGAGCATGAAGTATGATGGAGTCTCCAGTGACTATCTTTTCTGCAAACTCTTTTGTTGGGGAAGCATCTTACTGGCAACCTAGGAGCAGATCAAGAATGCATTTCTCTGCAATTTCTGTGATGATGATATGTATGAGAACCTGAGGAAAATGATCTCTACATTCAAGCAGGGTCCAACAGAAGCTTTCAAATCTGCTTGGATCAGATTTAAGGCTTATCAGAGAGACTGTCCGCTTCATGCTCATGTAAATGCCGTTTTTGTTCAGAATGAGGATGAGCCGGATCATGAACAAAATATTGGGTAAAAGACCGAGAAAATCGGGGAAATTTTTTCATGAGGAACGTTATGCAGAGAGGTGTTGATCGACACCCAAGACTGGTGTTGGTCGATATCAGTTGATTTTCCCGAGTTTTTGAGCTTTGACAAACCATAATCGACCGAGATCGACATAGAAATACATGAATGAACCCCCCCCCCCCCCAGTATCGATCAACACACTCATGGTGTCGGTCGACACACATCTCATAAGTATGAAGTTTCTAGTTTTGACGAAACGAAATCGACCAAGGTCGATACACTTGAATTGGTGTCGACCCAAGAGGCCAGTGTCGATTGTCACCCCCTTGGTGTCGGTCGATACCCATCTATCCTGAAGGCAGAATCTACAAATTTGAAGCCAGTGTCGATCGACACACCTTCCGTGTTGGTTGACACCAAGCCTAGACAAGCCAAATAGTCTTTACAAGTCTCCGAAAGAGTCTATAAGTCTAAGGTTACATTCCCTAAGTCTCCTAAGAAGTCCAAACATGAGCTGGATGAGACTCCACTTGTTGATTCCTCAAGGATTAACCCCTCTCTGAAGAGGTATGCGAAGAAGATGATCTCCAAGGATGGATATTTAAAATAAGGGGTAGTGAGATCTCCAAACAGGTCAGTGCAGTACTGCAGAATCAGATCCTAGAGAAGCTTCCAGACCCAGTAGTCTTTGTGCTAGACTGTTCCATCTTCAAGGACAACTTTAAGCATTCTCTATGTGACTTAGGATCTGGTGTGAATCTTATGTCATACTATGTGGCTGTAAGGTTGGGAATGATGGACTTTCAACCGACTAGGATCTCTCTTATTATATATCTTCGCTCAAAAAGGATTCCAGAAGGATTTATTGAGGACATTCCCATCAGAGTTGGAGACTACTTGATTCGTGGTGCTGAAGTATGATGATGAACTAGATGATCCTCTTGTACTTAGTATATCTTTCTTGGCTATATTAGGTGCAGTGATTGATAGGAAGAATAGTTTGATTGATCTTCATCTGGTAGATAAGCATATGCACTTCAAGATGGATAAGCTGCGGAGATCCACCATAGATGGTCAGACTTTCAGAGTTGAGGTGGAACCAGATGTTCAGATTGGTGAGCAAAGAGTGCTTGATATTGGAGAAGAGAAGATGGTGGTTCATCATGAATATAATCTAACATCTTAAGAGCTATAACTGCTCCTATGCAGAAAGCTCCCGACATCATACTTCCACCAAAGAAAAGGTAGGTATCCTCTCAACCTCCAGCTCCTGACCGCAATGATGTGAATGCATGGAAACGTTCTAACCCATCCAAGCTTTGCTCCCACCCTAGTTATATTCCCTCGTTCCTTGGTAGATCTCATGATCACAGTGCCCATACACCACCATGGATGAGAAGACATTCGCAGAGGTACTCTTTGCCTTTGTCGAACCGTCCAGGAGCTTGATCTCCTGCCAAAATCAAGCTAATGGCTGAGCTAGATGAGAGTAATAAAAAGCAAATAGCAAGGCAGTAAACGAGTGTGTAAACAAGAAGGAGAAAACGCTAGGCTCACAAAATTTTTAGGAAATCAGGAATGCAAGTTAATCAATCAATCATGATTCAATCAATGTTCTAGAACTCGAAACACATAGATAAAATCAACCAATTGTCGTTGCGAAAACTATATGTTTTTAACAACCTAAAAGCCAAATCTCTTTGCGAATTCAAGTAATTAAACATGCAATTAGATCAAGTTCAATTTGTTCACAAATTCACTAAACCAAATCTCTTTGCGAGTAGGTAATTTTCTCACCCTAGTTCTTTCTAGCTAATTAACCAACTTTCGTTGCGAGAATCAACCTAATATCAATCAAGCATTAAGAACAACCTAAAATGAAGAACTAGAAGTTAATAATCCTTAACTAATCGATCAACCTAACAATCCCTGAAATCCCTAATGAAAAACTCTAAACATAACTAGCAAACTACTCAAACATGACCAATGAAACAATAAACATGATTGAAGTAGAAAGCATATGAGAAATTCAATAGATAAAAACTGGGGTTCAAATTCTCTGGAGATCAGCCCCAAATCTCTTCTACAAATCTCTCTGGAATAAAAATAAAGTGTGGCCTAAACAATGGCTCAAAACCTAATATATAATGATAAAACACGATTTGGACATTTTTATAAATAAGAAAAACTCTCGGGCAAAAGTGAAGATTTCCATTTCTCCTAAAAAACTCGTGCAGAATTCTGGAACATGATTCACGTCGACCGATGCAACAAGTGTGTCGATTGACGTAATCTATGGACGTAGCCAATGAACTATGTGAAATCTCTATCTAGTTCAGAATTCTCCATAAGCTCTCATAATCTCCGATTAAGCTTCAAACGTACCTAGACCTGTAAACGACTCAAACGACTCCAAAACACACAGAAAATACTCTATATACAAGACTCATATCATGGTTAAAACCCAATTTAAAGTAGGATATATCAACTCCCCCGACTTAACTTTTGCTTGCCCTCAAGCAAACAAAAAAACAAAACATGAAAGGAAAATTCAGAAACTCATTTCGTCCTCAAAACAACACATCAACAATCACCATAATAAGCCACATGAAAAACTTACATGACAAAATCCAAACCACCATGTATTTCCCCCATACTTACCAACGGCCCCAAACAATTCCATAATCCAATTGAGAAATCCAAATTCACCATACTGACCTTTTTAAGTTTAAGTGCAGTCTCATCGAGGGAGTATCGATCAAAGGACAAATTGACTCTTACTCAGTCAGAACCTGATCATACAGACTGTCTTAACTTCTGGTTCCTTTTCTCTCCTTTTTCTCACTTCAGCAACGGATTTTTCCCCATTGTGTATCATTTAATTTATTCTATTGGCTGCTCTTCCATTATTATCTGGTTTTTCTTTGGATATATTTCCATGAAGCATAAGAGATAGCAGGGTTACTACCACTCCCATGTTTACTTCAAAAATACTAGCTTATCCTCAGACTTTTTTCTCAAATTTTTATTTTCATTTTATTTGAAGGGAAGGAAGAGGGGAGCCGTACTCACACAAACAAGTCTTTCATGACTGAAGGAGGAATCCAATCCAGTGTATACCAAGCCCCAAGATGAGAGAATGAAGTTATATTATGGGTGAAGTCAGTAATGGATCCTCCAGATACCCAAGAGGATATGGGTAACATTGGTAGGTTGTTCGGCCATGGGGTTTTCCATAAGTCTTAGATCTCCGTCAAGCTCGAATCAGTGGTCACTTAGGTTCCTGCAGATGTGGTTATTCTTCGAAAAATCATAGTTTCCTGCACAAGGGTTCGATTCAAAAAAGACTGACACAACTGACTCAAAGAAAAAGGAAAACAATGTCAACAATTACCTCCCCCACATTTAAACAAAATTGTCCCCAGTTTTATAGAATCTTGGGCTCGGAAAAAACAGAGTCAGATCCGAGATAAAATTGAGAAATAAGAAATCTTACATGTACTTGTGGCGGGTGTCGATCGACACAAAACACTGGTGTCGATCGACACAAGGCTTTCGTTGACACACTTTTTGGTCCAAATCGAGCGTCCTAGACATACCTTCGCCAATTTCAAGAGGGGGTGTCGACCGACTCCATAGAGGTGTCAATCGACAATGATCGTCTTTCAACTCTATTCTTCGCTTTTTAACACATAAAACATAGAAAAATCAAAGAAACCAAAGAAAAAAGAAAAATCAAATATATACAGACTCACCAGTGGGTTACCTCCCATGAGAAAAACCCCATGTACCGACCAACTCCCGCGACACAACTGAAGAGCTAGGACTATCACAAGTCAGCAAAATTCACTCCCTGAAGCAGGAGTCGACCTAAAGGAAAACGATCAGCAGCATCTTTCACACAAAAAAGTGGGACGAGCTCTGGCTCCATAGATGGACTCATCACCCAATATGTAAAATGAACAATGATTTGTTTGATCCCGCTTCGGAGGCTACGTATGCAGACTTTTACGAAGTTCAAACACTTCAATAAAACTAATAAAATTCCTAATCATGTTTCAAAATGTCTGCTAGTATCTCCTCCCATCTAACATCGACATTATGGCCAAATGATCAATCAAATAATGTGTCTCATACACAGTGGTTGCATGCGCCACGATGTCGGGACCTTCACCAATCCTGGCAACCTTAAGCTGGGGCCAGTCCCGTACAAGTCCCTAATTGGACAGCCGGATAATTCGAACCTCCTTCGCACGGCTAGTTCACAAGGACTTTCACAAGATAAGCCGAGCACGTACTCGCTCCTAATTATTTAACGAATTACATGATAAGCCGAACGCGCGCTCGCTCCGTAAGTCAAACATAGTTTTTGCACCTAAGAAACCAAACTACATGATAAGCCGAGCATGTTCGAACCTAAAAGTTAGTCATAGAGTAAGCCTAGAATCTCCATAGGTAACTATTTATCCTTTCAAAACTAATAGAACATCATCTGTTAACGAGAGTGCTGCCCATGTTTACCTTGGCAGAAACATCAAAGCAAAAAGAATTCGTCGAGGCTAAACTCTGCAGAAAATCAAAAATAAGAAAAAATGTTCGTGAAGATCATTCACTAAATGGATGCTGAGTTCAAAATCAAAGACCTCAGAGATATCATCTTTACAACATTTCGTCATAACATGATTCCTTTCGAAAGAGACGAGCCAACTGAAGTACTAATTCGGCAAAGCAAACATATAAGAAATCGAGAAAAAAACTAATTTTATTTATCTTTTTATAAAAAGTACAAAAGGTGAAATACAAATATGAGCAAAGGCAAAAAGGAAGAAAACAAAAAAAAAAAAGAGGAAGAGAGCTAAGCCGAGCTAATTTCTTGAAAGACGAGTTTGTTCGTTTCTTGAAGCCAAGTTCAACACGTGAAGGCCGACTTCTTCCTACAAAGAGACAAGCTCTTTTCTTGAAATATGACTTCGTTGTCTTTGCTGTTCATGTCCCTTAAGATTAGCGGCAAATATAGAGAGCCGTGTAGAGTCAATTTCAACAACGCAAACGATCACCTCGCAACCAACCGGACTACGTTGCACAACTTTCTCAAAATCACAAGTTGTTTCACGTCTTCCAGGAGGAGAATGTTCTCATGTACCATCAATTTCCCTACAAGAAGACTAAACGAAGGTCAGACCGACGAGCTATAGAACCACTAAAAATGAAGGCCTAAGGAAGATAGTTACGCAGGAGGTGGTTGATCTCAGAAGGAGAAAACCGGAATCCATTACGGAAACTAAAAAGCATCAGACGGATCCAGACAAAGGATCTGTGTGTCGGCCTTAAGTTTGGAAAGGCGACAAACTGAGGTAACCGTCGATATATTTTCATCCATCGACGAGTCACCCTTTAAAAAAAAGAGTATAGGCTCATCAGCAAATGCCTTCGGCCAACACGAGAACTCAGTAGGTCGGCTCCAACCCCTGTTTAGAAGAAACAAGAAGCACGTCGGCATCACATCTGACAAGATTTAAAGAGTATATAAAAAGAGAGAGAAAGACAAAAGGGATCAGAGAAACTCTCAGAAGAAAGAAAAGAAGAAGAATGAACTGAGATGTGAAAATATTGAAAGAAAGCAGTCGAATTTATAGTGTAGAAACACCGGTTACCAAGGCAACATTAATGCAACTCAACGGTTACCAAGGCAGCTTTAATGCAACGCGACGATTCACCTCCCGAGACACATGGAAAGCATTTATTATAGTAGGAGGAGGAGGAGACGCCTTGAATGACTCTTGGAAACCCGCAAAGCGCATTAAAGAGGAAGCATTCAAGGCATTAAAGTTGTTTGACCAAAAATGCCAACTTGATTACCGCGATGATACAAAGTTTTTGTCGAGCAACGAACGACTTCAAAAATTTGCCGACCTAGCCCTCAAACCCAGAAGACGAACACCGGGTAAGGTCGAGCGCAGAATACTCTGAAAGACTATCTGCATGAAAGGGAACGATCAACAGAAGAGACGAATACGGTCATAAGTAAAAAGCAAACGATCATAAGAACCGATAATGAACTTGGCATTAAAAACACAAAGCAGTTTGTACAAACAACAGCAAAGATCACATGAAAACAAAGAAGAATAAAAGAACAAAACTAAAACAAGGAGTACAAGTAAAAATACAATTTCTTACATTCACTCCGAAATTCCGAGCTTATGCGGTGAACCTCGGGCCAGTTCAAGCTTTTCTTTAAGGTCCTCTTCAACGGACTTAGCCTCTTTAATTCAACCCTCGTACGACTCTACGAGTCGATTTGATTCAGCAAATGCTTGAAGAGAAAGAAAATTAGAGACCAGCACGGTCGCTCAAAGCATTAGCAAGAACATTTTAACCATGAAACACTTACCATTTTGATGTGATGTCTTATCTCCTGTTGAATGTCAGGCTTATGCATTTCGTGGAGCGGGGTCAAGTTCCGGGTCAGCGTTTATCTTATCTTCTGGAATAAATGCGCACACGCAAGCTTATTGTTCACAAACGGGCATGTGCCATTGTAACAATACGTGAAAGTAAAATCTGCCGAGACCCCTCTGCCTGACTCATTTTCCATTGCAGAACGCGGTCAACCAGATCATGGGAATCTTCATCAGAAGACCTCGTACTCACTTGGCCATCACCACGAAGTAGTGGATGCATGCCCTCAGAATGCTCGGTTCGCTCCTCCGGCACCGACCTTCTCCTTTTCCTCCACATCTGACCAGGGAAATCACCCTCAGCCTCAAGGTCTACATACACTCCCTCAGATATAACAACGTCATCTTTGGCGGTGGCAACCTCCTCGATCAGACGGTCAGACTTCATCTCATAAGTTTCCCTAACTCCCTCGGTATGCATTCGGTTCGGAAGCCGCATGTTCGCCTCCCAAAGTCGCACTAATTTCCACCTCGCCTTCAGTCGTCGGAGGATCCTCTACAATTGTATCAAGCACGTCGTCAACATATGAAGGCAGATCGATTCTCACTCGGCTTATTTCCTCTCTCGACTCCGTAAGTTTTTGCGGGAAGGAAGAGGAGTTGATGATCTACTGTTCTCCGACCTTCGCGGAGGAAGCTCCAAAATATCTATAAAAGCACCCCCAAAAACTTAAAAAAATGCTCGAGTAAGGAAGAGCAAGAAGACAGAAAGGAAATATACATGAATCAGTTCGGGAGAAACACCTGCTGACCCTTTCACCGTGCATGTTAGGCCAAATCAACGCGCCTTGGGCAATCAACTTCCTTAGATCTCCAGAGAAATCTTCTCGAAGCAAAACCGAGAGAGAATAAAGATCTGCAAAACAAACAAAGAAGTATCAGACAGTTAATACTAACAAACAAGCATAAAGAACATCAAAGACTACCATAATCATGATTCCATTCCATTCTGAAGCGCCTACTTGTATCAAACACCGACACATCGTTTACTTGCACGAAGAAGTAGTGAACTTATCAATTATTGGTCTTGAGTGGAGCCTCAACAATCAGCTTAAGACCGTTCCTAGACCTCATATTCACATAGAAAGTCCCCGACGTTCCCCGATTACTCGAAATCAAAGACACTTACTCAAAAGAATGAATAATAATATCGGCGTTGCACTCATCTGCCAAAACTAGAGCGCCGATCATGTTACGAATGACACTCAGACAGAGCTGGGATATGGCTATCCTCCTTGCCTCGCAATTTCCGACAAGAAGCTTTGGGAGAGGGAAGCATAAGTGACAATCCCTGAACCAGAAGTCGTAGAGAAAATCCACCTGGAAGGTACAGTCTATGGTCGTTCATGCGGACAAGGAAAACAAAGAACAAGGACCGGGCGACGAGCACACGGCTGTACGATCCAATCCAGTGAATGCTGTGAGAAAATCAACGGATGAACCTCCCGAGGGAAAACGGCCTTCTTTTTCTTCGCCTTTGCTTTGCTTCTACTCGGCATGGTCGCGCTCGACCTGCCGACTAGAACATTAACACTCCGCTTAGAACCGGCATATGCTTCCTCACAACCGATCATCTCAACGTCGTCTCTCCCCTGATCCTCCTTGCCGAGGGCATCTAAATCCTCATATCAAAGAGAGGGAACCTCGATTAAAGGTGGACAATTAAGAGGTTTGACCAATACGCATTGGCTGATGTCCGTCAAGCCCGCGACCTGAGAAAGTCAGTTTTGTCGCCTATCGATCTAGACAGGACGAGACTATGGCCTAGCGATCTAGATGTGATGTGGTCGTCATCATCAGATGATGACGATCAACTAGAATTTATCCTCATCGTCGAAGACTCAAATGACAAAAAAAAAATAGCAAATGCTCGGCAGAAAACAAAACAAAGTTACAACAAGAGAGAAATAGAACAATACCCGAACAAAATGAGCAAAGTGAAGAAATGTGAATCAGAAAAATGTTTTTATAGAAAATGAGAGACGGTTATCAAGGAAACGTCATCATTTCGACTCTTCGACTTCTGTGAGTGCCCTTTTATTCTCCTAAGACACACAAACCACACGTGAAGGAAGCTCAACGGTCTGACGATGCTGAACAAACCAGAAGAGCCGACCAGATTTCCGCCAGACTTAACTCTTGAAGAATCCGCCGACATCAACTAACGCTGAAGATCGACGAACTGTGGGGCTTATTGTTATATATAGGTTTAGCACATATCCATAAGCCTGACCTAAACCTGCTTGGTCCATCTGATTTACTCAGCCTGTTATGAAAGTTAATTACAAAAATATGACCGTACTCACTCTAAATAAAGAATTTATTGTACATTAATCGCATTCATTGGGATCAGTGTACTTTAATTTGTCACTAAATATATACGAGCACAAGTCTATTTCTAAGGAGCTTGTCTAGTCGAAGACTTTCTATCTTATCATGTTCATTTGTCAGCTTCATCCTAATTTATAATACAGAGAATCTCCGACCTCGCATTTAGAATTCATCTCTTTAATATATTTACATTCTGTTCGGACTTTGTACCAAAAGCATAACCGATTTGATACTTAGTTGAAAACCCACAACAACAAGATTCACAAACTTTTTTTTTTGAGCATTGAAGAAAAAAATAGAGGCAGTGCGAGTGGTTAACTGTGTCTGAATTTAATTTAGATCGGAGGTAACTTCCAAACTTTTTGAGCAAACTCACAATGTATTAGAACATTATATACACTTTCACTTTGTCCACATCTCTTGCAATTCAAAAATGCATTTACTCCACGTGACGCTAGTTGTTCACCCACTTGTATGGCTGCGGCCATTGTATTCCATAAGAATGTGTACCTTATGTGGACCTTTAATTCATGTTACTCTGCCAATTGAATTGTTTTAAGTGGTGAGGGGAAAAAAAAAAAAAAGTGAGATTGTTCTGTAACCTGACCAAGTGGAGTAAGATCCATTCTTTGCTAAGAGCCATACGAGGGAATCCTTTCTTCTGGTTGTGCCAAGAGGCAAATAATGTTTATGATCTTTATGAGTTGGGAGGTGTTCTCCAATAACTTTCCAATTCCATTGTTATGGTGATTTGTGAGTTAGATCGGATGATTTCTGAATCCAAGTTATAACATCACAAAGTCTTCACATGGCCTACCTCTTTGTACTCTGTATTCTTTGCATGTGCTGGAAATCAAGTGTAGTCACTTACTTTTTGTCTTGTATTGTGAGTGCAGACTTGCAGTGCACATACTGATTGCATAGTGACAGAAGATAGTGAAGTCGCAGAGATTTTCCTCCGCCAAGTGGACAGGTATTAATAGCTTCGGTGGTGTTGAATTCTACAGTCCATATATAATGTTTGAGGTTGAATATATTGGAAACTAAACTCTTAACATTTGACTGTGCTGCTGTTTTCCATAATGCAAGCACAAGATTCTGTGATGGTTTTAGATTTGGACTTGGTGCTGAGGCACCGCAGAGAGAGACATTTAGTATCAAGTTTATAAACCAAATGAATAGAGAAATGTGAATGAATGAATGGCTAATGTGGCTTGTTTTTATGTACAGGTGGGAATAAGCACAAGCAAAATCCATGTCCGTGGTCCAGTTGGAGTCGAAGGATTATTGACAACTAGATGGTACTATTGAATCTCTTTTGTCTTTCATCTGTTCATTGATTTGTTAAAACTCTTGTGAGGTTTGAAAATTTGTGGTGGTGGTGAATGGCAGGATAATGAGAGGAAAGGGACAAGTTGTGGATAGAGACAATGGAGTCGCTTACCCATAAGGACGTTCCTGTCTTAAAAAGGACAGAGGCAGTGGAGAACGGGTTTTAGTTCTCTGCTAATGTCAATGTTATACAGAATATTACTATCATGATTGAAGTTTCTCTTGTTTAATTAGGATTTAGTGTTCCTTCTGGACTTGCACCAACATAAGAATATCCCTCTACCTTAGCGGTCTTTGATAATAGTAAAGTGTTTATTAGCTTCCCTTCGTGTCAAAATCTCATTATAAGCCACATAATCTTTAATTTAACATTTCTATCTTATCATTCTCCATGCAAAAGAAGATCAAAATGAGTCAAATTCGAAACCCAATGCGAACTTAGATGCCATTACAACAAAAACCTGCAACCATAAAAAAAAAAAAACTGCTTTTCTAAGTGTGTCTTCTATCTTCATTCATTCTTGGATGAAGTTCTTGAGATTCTTCAACCATAACCCGTACTCTCTGCGAGTGGCGGAGCTAAAAACTTTTTGTACCGGGGGTGAAATTTTTTTTATACTTTGATTATACGGCAGAACATCTAAATTTGTTGATGGAGATTTTTTTTATATATAAATTCATTATTATATGATAATTTTTATAAAAAAAAAATTGAAAAATATTCACAGATCATACATAAATTCTAACCTTTTCTAATTCAAAATCAGTAGTTTAATAATAATATAAAAAATTATAATCAAATAAACTGAAGTATAAATATAAAAATAAAAATAAATCAACTTGAATTCAATCTAATTTGATGATGAATGGTGATTGTTAAAACTGTGGACGTAAAGTGACTGAGAGCTTTGTGTAATAAAAGTGAGTGGAAATAAAATTTGGGTTTGTGTTTTATATTTTAAAAATAGAATCAAAACTAATTAGTATATATTTTAGACCATAAAATTTACCAACAAGCCCAAATTTTAATAAAACAACTCTTAAAACCCATTTAGACATAAGAGATTTTTACTTTCATGTTTCTAATAAATTTTATGGGGTCAAAAATTATATTTTTGTGGAGTCATTATATTTTAATTTAAAAAAACACATTTTTAAAAAAAAAATAGGTGGAGTCAGTTGACCCCCTCCTTACATAGTGCCTCCGCCACTGCTCTCTGCTATCTTTTTTCGTTCATTCTGGTTGTGCCAAGAGGCAAATAATGTAAGTGTGAAAACACTAGATGATCTCTCCATTGATAATGTACAAGAATATATATACAAAGTGATCATAACCGATATAGTATCTATACAAAGATATAAAGTAAATATTGTAGGAATATGCTAACTATAAGATATGTGTATATCCTAACTAACATTCTCCCGCAGTATAACGGTAGGTTGTCGAACGTTAAGACTGGATCTGAATTCTGTGAACAATGGAGAGGGCAATCGTTTAGTGAAGATGTCTGCATATTGTGACAAGGAGGGGACGTGCAGAACATGCAGATGGCCGAGGGCAACACGTTCACGAACAAAATGCAGGTCGATCTCCACATGCTTAGTACGTTGATGTTGGATAGGATTGCTGTAGAGGTAAACCGCGGAGATGTTATTTCAGTATACAATTTTAGCTTTGGTGAGAGGGCAACCAAGCTCCTAAAGAAGATTGTGGATCCAAGTTGTTACAGCTACAGCATTGGCGACTCCTCGATATTTGGCCTCTGCACCTGATCGAGAGACCGTGTGTTGACGCTTTGACGACCACGAGATCAGACTGTCGCCGAGGAAAACCGCATAGCTTGATGTTGAGCGTCGAGTGGAGGGACAACCAGCCCAATCTGCGTCTTAGTAAGCAACTAGGTCTGAGAAGGACGATTTGTTTAGCTGCAACCCGTGTGATATCGTCCCCTTCACATAGCATAGGATGCGCTTCAGAGCTGTGAAATAAGACTCACGCGGATCGTACATGAATAAGCACACTTTCTGGAGTGTGAACGCAAGATCAGGGCGAGAGATGGTTAGGTACTGCAATGCACCTGCGAGACTGCGATACAACGTTGGGTCCGCAACATGAGACCATCGTCAGCTCCAGCTTCATCTTGGTGTCAACCGGTGTAGAACTGGGTTTGCAGTTTGTCATATCTACACGATGGAGTATGTCCGCATCATAGTTTTGTTGGCTGAGGAAGATGTCAATGTCGTTGAATGTTACCGCAATGCCCAGAAAGTGATGTAGCTGACCGAGATCAGTAATATCAAATGACTTGCCAAGGCGAGAGACGATGCTGTCCAATAATACATTTGTTGATGCTGTAAGTATAATTTCATATATGTACAGCAGTAGGTAGGCTTGAGGAGATTGACCATCGAGGATGAACAATGAGGAATCAGACCGGCTTTGTGTAAATCCAATGGTACGAGCGACTGTAGCAAATCGATTATACCAAGCCCTTGGTCCCTGTTTAAGACCATAAAGAGAGCGACGTAATAAAGAAACATGGTTAGGTTTGAGTTTGTTGACAAAGCCTTGTGGTTGGTGCATGTAAACAGTCTCCTCAAGGTCGCATGGAGAAATGTATTCTTCACATCGAGCTGCCGAAGAGCCCATCCACAAGCAATAGAAATGTGCAAGACAGCCTGGATTGAAGCCGGTTTCACCACGGGGCTAAATGTCCATCAAAATCAATACCCAGCTGCTGTGATTTCCCATTTGCCACCAAACATGATTTGTACCTGAGAAGCTTTCCATCTGCATCAAACTTATGACAAAATATCCACATAGAACGAATGATGTTAGTAGCATTAGGTCTTGGAAACAAATCCCACGTCATGCATTTAATAAGAGCATTATATTCCTCTTGCATGGAGTTTTTCCAATTTATGGTTCTTTGCAGCCTGCACATGAAATAAAGGGAGAGGAGAAATTGAATCTGTGTGAACGCAAAGGCGAACACGAGGTTTGAAAATTCCATCTTTGAATCGGGTCGTCATTTGATGTGTGTTGGGAGGTGGAACAGGAGCTGCTAGCGGAAGAAGACCGGCAAGATGTGGAAGAATTGGCGGAGTGTCTGGTGGAAGAGTGTTTGGAACCGAATATGTGATACAAGGTGGAGTAGAGAAAGGGAAGTTATCCTCGAAAAAAGTAACATGCCGCGAGATGATAATCTTCTGAGAGGATAGTTCTAAACACATGTATCCCCTGTGATTAGCTGGATAACCTAATAACACACAAGCTGTGGACCGGGGAGAAAGCTTATGAGATGAAGTAGATAGAAGGTTAGGATAGCATAAATATCCAAACACACGAAGATGAGAGTATATAGCTGGATTTTTGAATAAGCGAGTGAAAGGGATTTCATTTTGAATAGCAGAAGAGGGAAGAAGATTTAGAGCATATACCAATGTGAATAGAGCTTCGACCCAAAAGGAATATGGCATTTTAGCTTGAACCAAAGGCATTCGTATGGTGTTATTGAGTGTACGAAGCATTCGTTCAGACTGTCCGTTTTGTTGGGATGTATGAGGGCACAAAAGAAGAAGGTTAGTGCCAGAAGCCGCCAGGTGATCAAGAAATACCTGACTGGTATATTCGCCTCCGTTGTCACATTGTAAAACACAGATAGAGGCATTAAATTGAGTTTTGACCATAACAGAGAAATGAAGGTTTGTAACGGATACACCCAAACATAATGAGTGTAATGATCAAGAAAGAGAATTTAGTTTAAAACCACTATTACATAACACCGGAGAAGTCCAAATGTCTGAATGAATAATCTGAAATGGTTTAGTGACAATAGTTTGAGATGAGAAAAATGGAAGGCGAACATGTTTACCCAGATGGCATGCATGACACAGAGTTGTCAAGTCAGCCTTGTTACTCAAAAATAAATCAGAGGAAGGAAAAAAATGTTGGATCGAAGCACCCGGATGACCCAGCCTGCGATGCCAAATCGAGCTACCTGAAACAAGAGCTAGAGACGGCGAGAGAGATGACGGAGTAACCGAGTACAATGGGCCGGAGCTGTCACATCAGAGAAGAAGTTTCCTGGTTCGTAGATCCTTAACTAAGAAACCAAACGGGTCAAAATCGACAGAGCATTTGTTATCAGTGACAAACTTACGAACAGAAATAATATTTTTAATAATAGTGGGGCAGACAAGAACATTGTTCAGACGAAGATTTGGAGATAAAGAAGTAAGAGAGCCTGAACCGGATTTGATGACTGGCACAACCGAACCATTACCAACTAACACCAAAGGAGTTATGCTCGAATTAAAACAGTACTGAGATTACCTTTGTTCGCAGTTATGTGGTCTGATGCCCCAGAATCCATGTACCAAGCCGAGTCTACTGGTTGTTGAAGTGTCATTGTGCTGAACGCATTTTCAAGAGCAGATGGTACCATTTGTGTTGGTGTACCATGCAATAGCATTTATTAGGCAAAGTGAGCCACGGATTGTGGACGAGGTGAGTATGGACCGAGAATGCCCGGTCTGTGTGCAGATTGTGAAGGCTGGGCGTTCGAGTATGGCTGAGGATGAAGAACCATCGGGTTGTTGCATGGATAGTATGAATACGGCCATTGAGGCGGTCCGTATGGCCACTGCGGATAGCCGAATCCCATTTGGCCTGACTGGTTGTAGTATGAGGAGCTGGAGTTGTTGTTGCGACCCTTGCCACGATTTCCACGGCCGCCACGTCCTCTGATTTTGTTGTTGTTGTTGTTGCTTAGTTGACTGTTGAAGCTTTGTTGTTGTTGAGATTGGTCGCCAATATACAAAACATTCGGAGTGGACGTATTGGGAATGGCCGATACCGAGACGCGGACCTGCTTCTTCAGGCTTTTTTCTTCGGACAGCAACATTGACATTGTGTATGCCCTCAAACTTCTCATTTAAACCGTTGAGGCAGTGCATCACGATTTGACGATCGGTGATCGGGGAGTCAACATTCGCCAGAAGATCAGATAGAGACTTGAGTTTTCGGCCATGTACCGAAAGGTCTCCGATCGTGATCGTACGGAGTTCATTCTCCAATTGCAGGGCACTATTCTCTTTGTTGTCGCAAAAGAGATCTTCAAGCGCCAGCCAGAGCTCATTAGCGGTGCTCTTCGGCTTAAGGATGGTTTTGGTGGGTGAGTCAGTAATGGTTCCGTAGATCCACATTTTTACGAGACTATTACGCTCTTTCCAAACCCTCTCCGTTACTGGAGTAGGTACGCTTGTGCCTTCTAGCTGATCAAGGACTCCAAACGTGAGACAATGTGTCTCAAACAACTCTCTCCACACATCATAATTCATCTTGTCGAGATCAAGGAAAATGGGTATGTAGGCGCGGATTTGGATGATGCCAAAGGGTTTCTCGAACGATGAAAATGATTGAGAGGTGCTGTTTGCCATCGCGAGTGAGAAGAGGAAGAGTAGAACAGAGAAGATCGAGAGAGAGGAGAAAGAAAATCGGAAAAAAGGGATACTCGCAGATCAGATTTTTTCTCTGATACCATGTAAGTGTGAAAACACTAGATGATCTCTCCATTGATAATGTATAGAAATATATATACAAAGGGATCATAACCGATATAGTATCTATACAAAGATATCGGAAATATATTATAGGAATATGCTAACTATAAGATATGTGTATATCCTAACTAACAAATAATATTTATGATCTTCATGAATTGGGAGGTGTTCTCCGATAACTTTCCAATTCCATTGTTCTGATGATTGGTGAGTTAGATCGGATGATTGGTGAATCCAAGTTATAACATCACAAAGTCTTCATGAGCCTGTGGGTAAATGTGTGAATAGCCATGGCCCATGGGTCCAATCAGACGTATGTCTTCTCCATTTTGGATTAACCAGCCTAACCCTTGTGTCAAAACACTTCTTTGTGATAAGATTCCATGTCAACCATGTGATAACTTAGAAGGAAGTGACAAAAATGTCAATTCTAAATTCAATATATCACTGTATAGTTCCAGACGTTGATTCAATTTTTTATAAATATATGATAAATTCCTTTTTTAGTCTTTTAATGTTTAATTTTATTTTAAATAAATTTAAATTTTCGTTATTATTTTATAGAAATGCAAATTTATATATATATATATATATATATATATATAACATTAATTAACAAAATACGATTCACTTTCAGATATCTAGGGACAAATAAGTCTTGTCACAGATCCGGTGCACCACAGGAAACTATTGACCATTTTCTTTTCAAATGCTCCCTGCTTTTCAAGTATGAGCTCTATCGGATTTTCCGTTCTTTTCAGGTTGCTTCCCGAGTATATATATATATATATATATATTGCAATATGGATTTCCTTTTTTGGAGGACAAAAGACGTGGATTCCCCGACCCACAAAAAGTTATATATCTATGAATTTTATGATATATTTAAAAGGCCAGAAATAAGAAAATCTTCGACGAGAAGAAGGTTTCCCCTGTGAAAACTCTCCAATTAGCCACTATAGAAACAGAAAGTTGGAGACTCGCAAACATGAAGGAATAAAGGGAGGAAGAGAGCAAATAAGGCTTGATACGCCAAAGTGAAGAGCCGCGGATCTACCGAACCGACGCTGTCCCCCTAACGTGCCAGATCGATGCCTCTTGGGTCGATCATAGGGTTACCAATGGACTAGGATGGATCTTCAAAGATGTGTCAGTGATAAAATGCATGGGAACACAAAGATGCAGACGTAGTTTATCACCACGACATGCGGAACTAGACGGGATGTTGTAGGCAATGTCATGCCTTTTAGAAGGAGGGATATCTTCGATTGTAATGGAGACTAATTGCTCGGACCTGATTACTATGACGGGAGAGCCTCAGGACTGGCCTGGTTTCAAGACAGAGATGGATCTATTCTTATTTCTACGAGAGGATTTTATTTATTTTGATCTAGTTTTAATATATATGAACGCTAATGTCCATGCCGACTCCCTTACAAAAAGGGCGAGAGCACGCAACGATATCTTTTCTCACGTAAATCATGACTTGTTGGATCGCTTAACTCTTTGGAATGATAACTCGATTTGAACAACATTGATTTAATATATAGAGTTTTAGTTGACAAAAAAAATTAACAAAATATTTAAACTTTAATCTTACCACTAATAAATTATTTATCAAAAATAAAATAATATCTTGGTATTATTACTTCTATTAATTTAAAAATATTTTTAATCATGTTTGTTTCCCATGTTTTTGCACATTAGCGTTGATAAAAAGTATGTTTTCATGAACTTATTTTCACTCTTTTAACTAAATTTTAATTCTGGTATCGAGAAATGACCTAAAGTTTTTGTTTTGAATATTAAATTTTCAAAATAAATAAGTCAATTATTTTCTTCATAAATGAAAATATTCTTTTATTTTTTGGAAGTTGTTTAAAGTATCATATCTTTTTTAATAATACTTACTTGTTATATAATGTAATTAATTTATAATATATTAGTGAAAAAGTTCATAACTGAAAATTAAAGTATCATTTTTATTTAGTTATTTTAGATTATATATATATATATATATATATATATATATATGTGTGTGTTTAACAACCATATAAGTAATTTTTAATTAAGTACATATTTTAAAAATCTTAACAAGCGTTTGGTTGAGATTTTACCTACAAACATTATTTTGAGGCACTGATGTTTCTTCGAGCTGGTTTTATTGATGTCTGTGAAAAAATTAAGGAATGATTAGTTAATGTAAATAATATTGTATTGTATGGGGTTAAAGTTTATATAATCTTTTATATACAAGAGTTTCTCTCTCTTCGCTTCAAGAGAGCTTTTCGCTGGATTCTTCTTCGACCTTTTTCTCCGATTTAGATTTTTAAGATGGTAAGAAGTCTCCGGTGATGAAGTTTTTTTTTTATTTCTTCTCCCGTTTTCTTTGTTATCACTTTGAGATTGAAATTTTTTTTCTCCATCAAGTTTTCTTCCGAGCCGATCGTCTTCCACTTCTTTTGTTCTTCAATCGGTCTCGATTTCTGTAAATCATTTTCCTGTTGCATCTAATAAACTCAGGAATTGCTTTTTATGGCTGCTTTTCTTTCCGAATCTTCGGATCTAGCCGAGATTTCTCGGTTTGTTTGTTTTGATCGGACTTCTCCTCTCTCATGTCGCCATCTTCTCCCTGGTTTCTCTATGCTCCTCCCCGGCCCTCCGTTTCTTTTGGATTATTATCGTTGTCGTGCCACCGCGTCAGAGTACACGCTTATGGTGGTTTCTGTTAGGTCTTCGGAGCCTACGGCGGCGGCGTCTCCATGGCTTCGGCGGTTTCTGGTAGTGTTGCAGTGGCTGCGTTTCTTTTGTTGCAGGTGAGTTCAGCTGGTGGTTTTGGGATGCTTCGATCAGCAGATGGTCCTTGGCAAGAATGGTGAATCGGTTCGGCGAGGTTTGGAGTCGTTTCCTCCACGGTCGTTCGTTCCCTCCCGGCAGTTTTTCAGATGAGTGACGTGTCGGGTTGCATGCCATCTTCGTGCTCCTGCTGTCACGTGGATGTGTAGCTGTTCACCGAGTTACTTGGTTAATTTTTACTGTTCTTGGGCTTTGGCCCATTTGTATTTAACGTGGCCCATGAATTTAATTCATGTTGATAAAAAAAAATATTATATTTTATCATCCTATATATAAAAGATGAAGAGGGGGCTCTCTCAAGCTGCCACATCAGCCCCCTCTTCATTGGTCCAACTTATTAATTAATTTTCCAAATCATTATTATTCAAATAAATCTAATATCAACTAATTAAAATCATTAATTTAAATATAATTAGTTAAAATCATTAAAACATAAATATAAATTAATTTGAAAATGAAATTTAATATAAATTTTCTTAAATAAATAAATATTATATATTATAAGATTTAAATACATCTTTTATATTTTATACAATGAATGAACAAATATAATTAAATCTTAATATAAATGGAAATACAAAATTATAAAACTAAAAATAAATATAAAATAATAAAATAGTTTTAAATAAAATTATAACAAAACTATTTAATAAATAATAGAATTAGTAATTATTATGAATGTAATGAAAGATGTGATAAAGGAGATAACTTCATAATAAAAACAAAGAAATAATTTAAATATATAAATAAGAAATTTAACGAAATTCAATATAATAAATAAAAATTTAAAATATTATTATAATATTAAGATTGGGATAACGCAAAACGTATAAACAACAAATACATATATTTTAAATAACTCATAAAAAAATAAAAGCTTGATAAAAAGCTGAAGAAAATAAAAATTAAAAAAAATCATGAAAAATTGATAATAAAAACTTATAAAACATATTAGTATTCAGAATAAATATAAAAATATATTAAATATTTATAATAAAACAAAATCCGTGCATTTGCGCGGGTTCTCTCCTAGTATATATAATAAGAGAAAGGGAGGCTCTCTAGCGTTGACACGTCAGCCCTCTTCTTATTGGTCCACGTCATTAAAACATTTTTCACATCATTATTAAATAAAATAAATCAATAATAAATTATTTAATCTAAAGATAATCATTTAAAATTACTAAATATAAATTTAAAATAAATTAAAATTGAAATTTAATTTCCAATATAATTAAATATTAATATAAGTAAAAATACCAAATTATAAAACTAAAAATAAATATGCAATTATGATTTTTTAAAAATAAATAGAAAATTAGAAGAAAAACCGTATAACAAAAATAATAAATACTAAAAATAATAAATATAGAAATATAATGAAAACATGATTAAAAGAGATACAAAGATAATATAAACAAATAAATAATATAAAAATTATGATAATTTAACGAAATTCAAAATGATAAACAACATTAAAATATTATTATAGTAATAGGATCTGAATGACTGAAAATGTAACAAGTACATATATTTTAAATAATGTATCAAAATTTTAAAAAATATTAAGAAGAATGAATGAAATAAAAATTCCAAAAAAATTCATGAAAATTGATAACTAAAACTTATAAAATATATAATTTAAAGTAATATTGTTTGTGAGTGTATGTTATTTTATTCAAATTATTATGATCATAAAAGAATTACAAATCTGTAAGAAAATATATATAAAATATTAAATTTTCAAAATATGTTAAATATTTAAATAACAAAACAAAATCCGCGCATTTGCGCGGGTTCTCTCCTAGTATTATTAATAATTGATTGTACTATTGAAAGAGAGTGCTAACATTTTTTAATTGTTATATACTGATTTTTGTTTTTAACTTAAATATATGATATTATTTGTTGGCTACGAATTTAATTATACTAAATACATAGTTTGAGTTGGACACCGGATGCTTGAGACGCGTGACGTCTTTTCGATGAAGAAAGGATCTTAAATCTGTAACACATGGTATTTTGACTATTTTCTTCAGTTTTATCCTTAAGTAAAAACTTAAAGTATTAACAAAATTTAGATAGAATACAAAATATAAATTATAAATTATGTATAATATAATGGTGAATATAAAATAAATAATAAACAATATGAAAAAATTGGACAAATGTAAATTATAAAGAACACATAATGGTCTTTAAAAAAAATTTAACAAGATTTTATAATGAAAATCGGTGGTAGCATTGGTGAGATGCTTAACTTTTTTTAATAGCAGTTTATGAATTCGTTCTATTCTGATATAAGATAATTTAATTTTAGTGTCTATCATTCAAAACAATGATCACTAATTATAAAAATAAAAACATTCATCAAATTTGCATGTTCGCTCGAGTGCGAGTCGACTAATAATTAATAAAAGGACATTCACACCAGTAGATCAAGTAGAAAAAGAAAACAGAAAAGATAGTCGGATTTAATGGGCTCATATAATCTATTTTTTAAAGGACAGAAAGAGAGATAATATTTAGACTTGTATAAATAGATGGAGCGGTGATTCAGAGGAGGGTAAGCAAAATAGAAGCAAAGAGATAAAAAGATGTTTAGTAGAGAGTCGTCGTCGAGTCTCCAGACCTTGAACATAGCAAAGAGTATCAGCTCTTTGTTCCCCAAACCACCAGCACTCATCAACCCCATGACGTGTACAACGATGTGGGTGACCCTGACAAAGATCCCGAACTTGCCCGTCCCATTATTGGAGGCCTTTCTCATCCGTACCCAAGGCGCTGCAAGACTGGTCGCAAACCCTGCGACAAAGACCCTTCCTCAGAGAAACGCTACGGGGAGTTCTATGTCCCCAGAGACGAGGAGTTCTCTACAGCCAAGGGCACTTCATTCACGGGCAAAGCCATCTTGGCAGCTCTTCCTTCCGTGTTCCCACAGATCGAGTCTCTTCTGCTGGATCCCAACTTGCCTTTCCCACACTTCAAGTCTATAGAAGATCTTTTTGAAGTAGGCATCGAGCTTCCCAAGGATGCTGGCCTTTTACCTGTAATCCCCAGACTTATCAAAGCTGTTTCTGAAGCTAAAGATGATCTTCTCCAGTTCGATCCCCCAATTCTCCTGAACAGTACCAAACTCCTTCATTATATATATTATTCCAATTCTATTCTATACTAGCTACAATTAATCTCACTTTTCACATTGGTTTAGAGGATAGATTTTCATGGATCCGAGACGACGAGTTCGCTCGCCAGACACTTGCAGGTCTTAATCCCTATTGCATTCAGCTAGTTCAAGTAAGCTGCTCAACTATTAGTTATTGCTATGTTTGTTCCAATAAAGCAAGACCATGTGTACATGGTTGGTGGTAAGGAAAAAAAAAGGATTTATGATCGATGGCACAATTGTTCTAGGAGTGGCCGTTGAAAAGCAAACTAGACCCTGCGGTTTATGGTGATCCCAACTCACTCATTACTAGTGAAGTTGTGGAAAGAGAAATCAGAGGAGTCATGTCTGTTGATGAGGTAACTGATTAATATCAGACAGATTTTTTTAAATAAGCTTTTGTGCATATATATATGGATGACGAATGAGTAATATTCCTTTAATATATGGATGATTTTGCATAACGAATGAATATCAATGGATGTTGTGCAGGCTCTAAAGAACAAGAGATTGTTCATGTTGGATTTTCACGACTTGCTTCTACCGTATGTGAACAAAGTGAGAGAGTTGGATGGTACCACCTTATATGCTTCTCGAACATTATTCTTCCTCAGCGATGATAGCACATTGAGGCCTGTTGCCATTGAGTTGACTCGTCCCCTAGATGTCAATAGGCCCCAGTGGAAGCAGGTCTTCACGCCAGGCTATGATGCTACCTCCTGCTGGCTATGGAGTCTTGCTAAGACTCACGCTATTTCTCATGATGCCGGTTATCATCAGCTTATTACCCACTGGTAATTAAGAAAATAGACCTCATATATGGTTTTTTGGTAACAACCAAATTTGGTTTTAACTGAGTGCATATACTCTACATATGATATACGTGTTATATGCTTATTACCCACTGGTAATTAAGAAAATAGACCTCATATATGGTTTTTTGTTAACAACCAAATTTGGTTTTAACTGAGTGCATATACTCTACATATGATATACGTGTTATATATCACTGCTGAAGAGATGGAGAAATTTTACAGGCTGAGGACTCACTGCTGTATGGAGCCATACATTATAGCGGCAAACAGACAACTAAGTGTAATGCATCCCATCTATAGGCTTTTGCATCCCCACTTCCGCTACACCATGGAGATCAATGCTCGTGCACGCCAAAGTCTCGTTAACGCGGGTGGAATCATTGAGACTTGTTTCTGGCCCGGAAAGTATTCACTAGAGCTAAGTTCAGACGTCTATGATAAACTATGGAGGTTCGACAGGGAAGGCTTACCTGCAGACCTCATCAGCAGGTAACTCTTAAGTTTTTTTTTTCCATTTGTAAATATTGTCACTATAATTATATTACTAAATATGCTAACAATTATATAAAACAAAATTTGCGCTAACTCAGGGGGCTGGCTGTGGAAGATGAAACAGCGGAACATGGGGTACGCCTGACGATACCAGACTACCCATTTGCGAATGACGGTCTAATGTTGTGGGATGCACTTAAGGAATGGATCACAGACTATGTGAAGCACTATTATCCAGATGCAGGACTGATCATGTTGGATGAGGAACTCCAAGGATGGTGGAGTGAAGTGAGGAACATAGGCCATGGAGACAAGAAAGACGAACCATGGTGGCCTGTCCTCAGAACACAAGATGATTTGATTGGCGTGGTAACTACGATTGCGTGGGTGGCTTCAGGTCACCATGCAGCTGTAAATTTTGGACAGTACGCGTATGGAGGATACTTTCCCAACCGACCAACCACAGCAAGGAAAAGAATGCCAGTGGAAGAGCCGACAGATGAAGAGCTAAAAGAGTTCTATGAGCAGCCAGAGAAGGTGATGCTTAAGACATTCCCATCGCAGAGGCAGGCGACGCAAGTGATGGTGACTCTGGATCTTCTGTCGACCCATTCACCAGACGAAGAGTACCTGGGAGAAGAGCCAGAAGCATCTTGGGCCAACGATCCGGTCATCTATGCTGCATATGAACGATTCAAAGACAGGCTCCAATACCTAGAAGGAGTGATAGATGAGAGGAACGTGAACGTTTCTTTAAAGAATAGAGCTGGAGCAGGTGTTGTTAAGTACGAGCTTTTGAAGCCCATATCTGAACCTGGTGTTACCGGAATGGGTGTTCCCTATAGTATTTCTATTTAATCTAATGCACTAGTTTCTCTGAAATTATTCTGTGTATCTCTTTCATTCTAAATAAAATTATAACGTAGTGATGTATCCATTGCATTTCTTAATGATAATGAATCTAAACCGGCTTAAGGGTACCAATACATTTTCTTACTGAAACCCTTGTTGTGCTGGGAAGCCGGTACGAGGAATGTTGGGCAGAGCCGGATTTGAACACATTTAAAAAATAAATTTAAATGGGATCCATATTTATAAGAATGTCAAAATTTATAAAGTCTTACTTTTATATATTAGTTTATAAAAATATATAGTATATTTCGTATGTTTTGTTATAGAAAACATAAAATATTCTGAAAAAAAAAAATATATGTTACAAGTGTTTAAAATTATACCTTTTAAGATTTTTTTATATTTCTATTTTATTTGGTTTAAATTATTTAATTATTTTATATAACTTTTAAAATATAATTTTTATAAGTATAAAAATTGTAGATTTTTTTTTTTGAATGGGACCCTGAATATCTCAGTCCCGCTCTGATGTTTGGGGGAGAAGAGTTAATATTTATGGCTCATTAATTTTGGTCCTTACTCTGTTTTCACCGAAGCGGTAGAACATGTTTACCGAATGCAATAAGCGGAGGAAAAGAGGGGTGACGCCGGGCATCTTTTACGTGAATATCAAGAGAGGATGCACGATCTTAAACAAAAACCCGAGCAAGGTCGAAGATTGACAAGAGCGGTATTTCTTTGCCAAAAACAATGAGGCATTTGTCATAGACGTCAAGAGAGAATACATGGTGTTGGAGTTGGGGTTATCACCCTTTTTAACTCGGTCCAACAACAGATTGACCTACCGAAGTTCAAGCCCAATAATAAAAGAAAACGACTTAACTCGGCGAAGTCCAACAAAGCCCCACACAGTCTACATCAAAAAGGAAAATATGATTAATTTAAATTAATATATTTGAGAAAAGAAAGATGATAAAGACAAATCTCCAATATATCATGGTTTTATGAGTTTTAAACCATGATATATGATAACCAAGTTTTTTTTATAGAGTATATCAAATCTTTTCAGGTGTTTTATAGGTTTACACACGTTTGGAGGTACTTTGGAGGATATTGGAGCTTTCTTGACAGTTTTGGAGCTGAAGCCGTGATGACAGAAGTCACTATCAGTGATCGAGCTGAGAATCGACCGATGCAGCTCTTGCATCGGTCGACATACGTTCCCAAATACAAATCTCGCCAAATTAATGAAAACTTTTGAGAATCGCGATATTGTCTCAAAATATTCATTATTTACAAAGGAGACCCAAAACGTGTTTTACACTTGTTATTAAGTTTTTATATTACTTTCATTCTACATTTTTCATACTTTTGGTTAGAGTTAGAGCTTTTGGGGCTGATCAGAACTATGTACTGCTTTTGAGAGAAAATTTTGAACCCCTTTTCTATTCTCTTGTATGATTTTGTGATATCTATTTCATCTATGTCTTTTGTTTCATCTGATATGTATGAGTAGACCTCAAGATAGGTTTAAGGATTCTTGTTAGGATTTTTATGGAATGTTAGATTGAATTATCTGTTATTCTTCATCCTGAATTATTCTTAACGCTAGTTCTAGCTTGATCATGGAATCTAGATCATAGGTTGCTAAGTTGACATAAAAGTGTAATTTGGAATCTGCAAGAATTTAAGTTGAGCAAATTAGATAATCGCATCAAAATTTTGGTTAGATAATTTGTGAACAAATCAAACATGCACTTAATGCTAGTTTAGTCTTTAGAAGTTGCAAATAAATTTGGATTTCTAGAATTTAGACTTACAACGAAAGTTGGCTTATTTTACATATATGATTTGAGTTCTAGAACCGTGCTTAATTAAATAATGACTGATAATTAATCTGCATTGCTTAATTTCCTGAGAACTCCTTTGACTTGACGCTTTTCCTAACTGTTTACAAACCATCTGATTTTATTTTCTGTTTCGATTTATTGCTTTTAAATTGTTTCTGTTTAGTTTAGCTTAACTCGACGCTAATATATCATTCGCAAGATTCTTGAGTCTCTGTGGTACCACCCCTATATACTACAATCACATTTTGTGCACTTGCAGTGTAGCTTTAGGGAATTAAAACTTTGAGCGTATGAAGTTTTTGGCGATGTTGCCTGTAACATCCCCAAAACGGCCTAAGGGCCGTTTGGGCTGTCCGTGGAACCAGAAGACCAAACTCACGATCCAAAGGATCTAAAAGAGTGTTCCATAGGCAGAACAAGGTCAAGCTCAGCTGGACGGGAGTTTGACCTAAAGGAAAAGGAGCTGGAAGCCAAGGGTTTAGCTCAAATGAGCTGGACGGCTGAGCTAAACAGCTAGGGAAGCTGAAGTCTGAGCTAAGCTGGAGTGTAGGAGTGTGAAGCCAGCTGATCAGCTAGTGACACTAGCTGATCAAGACCCCCATAAGCGAATGGTCACCAATGGCCTTGTGTCCATTCGCAAGCCAAAAGGCAACCAATCCTTTTGGGTGGTTATGGGCGCTTCTTGGGTCTATAAATAAGACCCTTGGGGGTCATTTTCGCACACACACATACAAGGGGAACAAACCCAGAATTCTCTAAGGCAAAGGCCATAAAATCGTGAGTAAAAGAGAGAGAGAGAGTTGGCCAGTTTCAAGAGGAAGAAGGCCGGCGATCAAGGAAGAGTTTGGTGGTTGAGAAAGGCGATTTGGGAAGGAGACCATGGCTGGAGAAACGGCCAAGGATCATGGCAAATCAACCACTACATCTAAGGTACATCCGAGCCCCTTTCTTTGTCGGCCATGGCCAAGCCAATGGGCCAGGCGGCCGGATTGAATGTGTGGCCAGATTGTTCTTCTTCTTTTTTTTCTGAATAGGACCGATTATAGGGAGAACCTATACTCGGCCATGAGCGTTCATGTCCAAGCCATACACGACCGGCCAAGGGCATTGGTCATGATAACGGTCATGAGCGGTTGGGCGCGGTTAAACTCATGTATTGGGTCGCGAGAGTCATGTTGTCCGGACGGTTTAACGGCCCGTCTAGGGGGACGGTTAAGTCGAGAACCGCGAGACTGAAAACATGACCGGACCAAGTATGAACCGATCAAGAGATCGGGAAAACCGTAGCCGGCCGTGAAGTTGGCTAGAGTGTGTGTCGGTCAAACACCACGAACGTCTAAGGACGAACGTGGGACACTAAGCGTGGCCGCAATCAGACGCACGTACGCAAAGGATTGATCTTAACCGCCCGGGGAACGATCGCATCCGTTCGTGCGAACAGTCGCAACCGTTCGCGGACGGTCGGCTGCCATGACCGCGAATTGACCATGGTGCAATCGCGGGTCGACCGTGACATCCTTTGGGACAGTACGCGTTCGACCGTGAACGTATGTACGGACGTACGCAGACGCGATCGTAAGGTCGCAAACGTCGACCGTAACGGACACACGCGGACGATCGTACGGGCATCTACGGACGACCGCACGACCACACCGGGACGACCGCACGGACGTATGCGGGCGACCTTACGGTCGTGCGTGAATGACCATACGGACGTAAGGCGGTTTGGCCCGAATGATCGTCCGGTTGCATTTTTGGCGAAGTACATGGAACGCTAGGGTTAATGAAATATAATCTTAGGCTGCGAATTTAAAAGGGAATTATGGGAACATATAGAATCATATAATTGTTAGGTTGATAGTCTAACTCATTTAAAGATGATTCATGAACTGTTTTGGTTTTCAGGTAATAAGGAGGATCATGGGGATGATTCATCTTAGGCGCGGACATAAGGACCAAGTGACGAGTGGTGTGTTTAGTGATATACATTGTATTAGGACCGAATACTATTAGCATAATGCGGATTGACTACATTGTATTGGTACCTTTTATTATTAATAAAAATGTCTATTTCTCTTATTGCTCATGCCTTAGTATAAGTTTGGAATGAAATGAATGAATGGAAATGAATGATTGAATATATTTGCCTAAGTATGGAACAATTAGGGTTAAGGTTTACAAACGAACCTCAACTTAGAATGGTTTGGATAGTGAGACATCCGTCTCGGGCCTATGGCCGGGATGGGGTGTTTCAAGTTGGTATCAGAGCGGAGTTATTTCCTAGGCTATGGGTTAGAGGCTACACCACTCGTCCGGGTTAGATGTCCGTGTAGAAATTGTTAGACTTGTTTAGCACTTGGAGATTGCTTGTGTTGAATGACTAACTTGTTGATATTCAGGTTGGAAAAAGCAAGTCAAAGCGTACTAAGGACAAGGCTGTGGCTGGGAACGGGAAAGGATCCAAAGACTAGACCACATCTGTCACACCTGGAGCAACCAGACCTGAGGTTGCCCAGAAGAGCATTGGAACCACAATTCCAAACGTTCTTGACGGGACAAGGGTTGAAGAACCACACGTCCAAGTTGAGAACGAGGATCAAGTGGGCGAGTCTTCATCTCATGCGGCCCATACTGGGACCGGCCATGAGGAAGACGATGCTAATGGAGGTGATGGTCAGCCATTGACCGCGGTCCCGAACATCAGCCAGAGGTGGACTATGCTAAAGGCGGTCATGGACCAGCTAACGACACTGAACCAGAACATCACTTCTGGTCAGAAGTCGGTTGCTGAAGAGCCTAAGTCCAAGGTCATGGAGACCAAGGACCTTAGTGATGAGGAGCCAGACGTAGTAGTGGTAGAGTCACCGGTTCCTAGAAAGAACCGAAAGGTGGATGATATATCATGGTTTTTACCCATTTTAGACCATTATATAGATGCGTTTTAGTGTCTTTTGTCTTTGTTTAGAGTCTTTTACAGGTTAAATCAGGATTGGAGCTAATTGGAGATATTTGGAGCATTTTGGGACTTTTGGGACGTTTTGGCCGAGAGCTTAATTCACTGTTCGTATAATTGATCAAGCGTCGATCGTTGCACTCAATGCATCGATCGATGCAGTCGCGAGATGGGCCGTACACGTCGGTTTGACAAGTATTGAAGATTTACAAAGAAGCCCAAGATAGTTCCAGTATTTACACAGAAGCCCCTGGCCGAGATTATGCCTATATAATAGAGTTTTTAGAGTTTTTATTAGATATACTTTCATAATTAAGAGCAGAGGATTTTTAGAGCTTTTGGGGCTGATCTGAACCTGATTCATCATCTGTATTTGGAGAAGATTTCGAACCCCTTTTACTCTTATTCTTTTATGCAATTTACTTATCATATGATCATGATTTCATTATCTATGTCTGAGTAGATTCCTAGTTAGACTTAGGGTTTCTCACATAGGATTTCATGACTTGCTAGACTTGTTCAATTTCAGTTAAGGATTCAAACTATATCTGTTCTTCAATTTAATTGTGCTTAAAGCTAGTTCTAACCTGATCAATTAGAATCTAGATCTTAGGTTGCTAAATACGTCACGGAAGTGGGGTTTAGGAACCAGAACTAATTAAATTGGGCAATTAAACTTTGCGCAAACGAAAGTTTGGTTTAGGATAATTGTGAACATATCAAACTTGGACTTATTGCTAGTTTAATCTGTTAGTTCTCGCAAACGGAAGTTTGGTTTGCTGCACTTAGACTTAGAGAATTATCGCAAAGGAATTTGGTTAATTCTATATCTGTGTTTTGAGTTCTAGAACTGCGCCTAATTAGATCCTTGCTGAATGAACTGTCTGCTAGTCTGATTTCCTGAGAATACCCTAGGTTTGACGCTTTTAATTACTTGCTTTCACAACCGATAATCTCTGCTACTGATTTACTTTCTTGCACTGTTTTCAATACAATCACATTGCTTATTTCTAGTATTCATTCCCTACAGTTTGATTCTCTTGAGACCAAGTGTCCCTGTGGATTCGATAACCCTATATACTACTTTGACATTGCTGTACACTTGCAGTTTAGTATAGGGATTAATTCTTGACCTATCAAGTTTTTGGCGCCGTTGCCGGGGACTCTTAGAGTCTTCGATAGGACCGAACTTAGGGTTTTACTAGAAATTTTTCGTTTTTCGTTTTTGTTTTTCGTTTTTTTTATTTTATTTATTTTATTTTGCTGACTTTTCTCTGTTTCTCTCTGTCGCAGGTACGAATTTCGCCTTGCGTCGATCGTTGCACCCTTTGCATCGATCGTCACTGAGCGATTTGAGATTGAATCGATCGTTGCACTGATAGCATCGATCGTTGCTGGACGATTACAGACAGTTTATGCCAACGCAGAACACTCGAAGTAATCCGAACTCGAGCTTAGTTAATCTCAACCTAGAGGAACTTGGACGTCTAGAGAGGACTATCAGAAGAGAAAAGAGAGAGAGAATGGTTCGAGAACGTCTGATCTTGATACCAGATGCTGAAGGTACCCTGAGGGACCAAGATAACAACCCGTACAATGCTGCTGGGCATCGGGTTGATGCTGAAGGGAATGTCATCCCTGACCCCCCTGAACCTGAGCAACAACCGCAAGATCGAGCTCAAGGTAGAGAGATGGTAGTTCATGAGAGGACACTAGCTGATTACAATAGACCTGATGAGTTTCATGCAAACCGAGCAGCTCTAGTGCTTCCTGCTTTCGAGAGGAATGATTTTGAGGTAAAAACCATCTACTACCAACTGATGAGACAGATTGCTTTCCATGGTCTTCAATCAGAGCAGCCTATGGATCACATTGACAAGTTTGAGGACATAGTCACTGGCATGAAGTATGAAGGAGTATGCCCGGACTATCTGTTCCTTAAGCTATTTCCGCACAGTCTTGCTGGAGACGCTAGTGCATGGCTGAGACAACTGGCATCTGGTCAGTATACTACTTGGGCAGCCTTAAAGAGTGAGTTCCTGCGCCACTTCTACGATGCTGCGCGCTCAGATCAGTCCAGACAGGACATACTTACTTTTTCCCAAGGAGCTGTGGAGCCTTTGACAACTGCATGGATGAGATTTAAGCAATATCAGCGTGATTGTCCACACCATGGATTCACAGAAGTACAGCTGATAGGTATTTTCTTCAGAGGCATAGATCTCCCTTATCAGACTGCGCTAGATAATTCCAGTGATGCCAATTTCAACACCAGAACTCCTACACAAGCTAAGCAGTTGATAGAGAACCTGGTTGGCAGCTACAGTTGCAAGTCTATGGATGAGATGAGAAAGAAATCCGGTGGAAGCGTAGAGGATTCTAACATGACTGAGATCAGGTCCAGGCTAGACACAGTCTACAATCTCTTGACAAGTAAAAAAGTTGTCCAAAATGTAGAGGTAAGTATGACTGAGGAGGACACTCAGGAAGAAGAAGTGAATTACATGGGAGGTTCTGGTTTCCAAGGCAATAGATTTAGAAATCAGCAGGGAAACAGATTTTCAAATGGAGTTCAGCAGAGTGGTTTTAAGAAAGCCAATGAGCCTGATAGTAAGATAGAGATGATGCTAAGACAGCTGATGGAGAATCAGACTAAGTACGCAGCAGATTCTGACGCAAAGATGGATACAATCTACAGGGAGCTGAATGGGAAGTTTGAAGGTTTGAACACGCACATAAAAGAGCTTGATGCAAGAGTTGCAAGAACTGCTGGGCATGCTCAAAGGGAAGAGGGATATCTCCCGGGAAGGACTGATGCCAATCCTAAGTACCAATGCAATGCCGTGACATTAAGAAGTGGTAAGGAGCTGTCATCTGGCCAGAAAAAGCAGTTAAGCGTTGAGGAACTCGTAGAAATTGAAAGTTGGAAGATGAGATACGCGATATTCGCCGCGCATCGATCGATGCATCCAAGCAACGATCGTTGCCAAGCGAAACCAAGGAACCGGAGATCATAACGAAGTCGCCTAGCATCGATCGGTGCAACAAAGGCAACGATCGACACAAGGTAGCTACAGAAAGTTCGGGTGCTGAAAACCCAAAACCGGCGGCTGAAAGGGTATACAAGCCTAAGATACCTTATCCCAAGAACCCCAGAAAAGCTAGGAATGATCGGCAATATGCAAAATGGAAGGAGTTCATAAAAAAGGTAAAGGTTGAAGTACCTTTGTTGGATTCTATTGAAACTTCTCCCATGATGAAGAGATGCCTTAAGGATGCAATTTCTGGTAAATGGTCTGATGAAGAAAGCATAATGATGCTCAATGAGGTATGTAGTGCAGTGGTTCAAGGTAGAATCCCAGAGAAATTGAAAGATCCAGGCAGCTTCGTATTAGATTGTGCTATCTACAAGGAGAGGTTCGAAAGGTCCCTATGTGATCTTGGTTCCAGCGTAAATCTGATGCCCCTCTCGGTTGCTAAAAGACTAGGGATGACAGACTTTATACCAACTAGGATATCGCTAGTTTTGGCAGACAGATCAGTCAGGATTCCTGAAGGAGTAATAGAGGATGTGCCTATAACAGTTGGCAAGTGTGTGATCCCAACTGACTTTGTGGTTCTACAATATGGACAGGAGCCAAAAGACCCATTAATTCTAGGCAGGTCTTTCTTAGCAACAGCTGGTGCAATGATTGACTGTCAAGGAGGTAAGATAATTCTGAATGTGGGTGATCTGAAGATGAGTTTTGACATGAACAAGCTGGTAAAGAGACCAACCATAGACGGGCAGACCTTCTATGTGGACACATTGGGTGATTTGGCTGCAGAGTACTTCCATCAATCACATACTGAGGACCCACTAGAAAGAGCCTTACTGAGTTCTATTTTGGAGTTGGAGTACCTACAGGACGAGCCTGCAATGTGCTATACAAGATTGATGGATTCTATCGAGGTTGCAATGCAAGTCGAAGTATCTGACGCGGAACTGCAACGATCGATACCAACTGAGCAACGATCGTTGCAAGACGACCGAGACTGGGCAGAGGAAAAAGCTCCGAAAATAGATCTGAAACAACTTCCATCCGGGCTAAGGTACGCGTTTCTTGGACCGAACTCAACTTATCCAGTGATTGTTAACGCCAGTTTAAACAACGCAGAGCTCACTTTACTGCTAAGCAAGCTGCGTAAGCATCGCAAAGCTCTTGGCTATTCTCTTAATGACATTTCAGGTATCTCACCAGAGCTGTGCATGCATCGGATACATCTTGAGGATGAGTCCAAGACATCAATCGAACATCAGAGGAGACTTAATCCTAATCTGCAGGAAGTAGTCAAAAAGGAGATTATGAAACTCCTGGATGCTGGGATCATCTATCCTATTTCAGACAGTGATTGGGTGAGTCCAGTCCATGTAGTGCCTAAGAAAGGTGGAGTTACGGTTGTGAAGAATGAGAAGAATGAACTGATACCTACTAGGACTGTGACGGGACACAGGATGTGCATAGATTACAGGAAACTGAATGCTGCGACTAGAAAAGATCACTTTCCCTTACCTTTTATTGATCAGATGCTCGAAAGGTTAGCAAATCATCCCTACTACTGCTTCTTAGATGGCTACTCAGGTTTCTTTCAGATTCCCATCCATCCAGAGGACCAGGGGAAGACCATTTTCACTTGTCCATATGGGACATTCGCTTACCGTAGGATGCCTTTTGGACTCTGCAACGCACCGGCCACTTTCCAGAGATGTATGATGTCCATATTCACAGACATGATTGAGGATTTTATGGAGGTATTTATGGATGATTTCTCAGTATATGGATCATCCTATAATGAGTGCTTAGATAACTTGTGCAAGGTTCTGACAAGATGCGAAGAGAAACACATAGTCCTCAACTGGGAAAAATGTCATTTCTGTTGGAATTGTGTCCAGTAATCTCGGTACTGTCTCTAGAAAGTAAGAGTATGTCGAGATCAGACATAAGTCATATAATACTGGGGATCATGATGGCTTGCTAGAGTCCGCTCATGATCTATAAGTCTTGGACTTATTGCCTTTATTATATGATCCCATATGGGTCACACGCCTAAGCTAACAGGAAAATGTGTTGGAACGGCTTAGCAGAAGTACGACAAAAGTGCTAGGCATTTGTCGTACTAAGAGAGAAAGATTAATGGGTCTGATTAAATGGGATTTAATCAGATTGGGCCCAAAAGCCCAAAAGGGAAAGAGAAGGCTTTTAATGACTAAAAGCCAAGTCTTTTCTCCCCAACCCTAATACCGAGCCGCGGCTACTCCTCTCTCTCTGCGCCTCTCTTCCTCGTGGTCTAGCAGCCAATTCCTTGTGAAGCGTGTGTGAACCTTTGGAGGATTCATCCCTCGGTGCATCTATCTGATCTCTGACCTGTTCTATTCCTTCCGCTGCAACAAACAGGTAAAAGGTGAGATCATCTAATGTTTCTAAATAATAACACCTAGATCTGATGCATGTTTAGGTTGATATCAATATGAGAATTGAACCAGGATCAACTGAACAATCCAACAGTGGTATCAGAGCCATTGGTTCTTAGGTTTCTTGTTTTAGATTCATGTTTAGGTTGTTTAATCTGTTTAGAATTGTTTTTGAATCAATTACTGATAAGATAAAACAGTTAAGAAACATAATTGAACCCTAAACACACAAACAGAAATCACAAACTGAGCTATATGACTCGGGTTTGTTGATCGGCCGAGAGTATGGCCGGTTGGGTCGGATCGTTGGATCGATCGCGTCACGATCGCGGCTCGTCCCGATCGTAAGACGGATCGCGTCCCGATCACGATCGTCCCGTTCCGCCTCTCTCACGTCCCGATCGTCTCCATGCTTGCTCGATCGCGTGAGGCTTCATGCCGTCCGGATCGTGGCTCGCTCGTGGACGACTCGGCCAGCACCGTCCCGAACGTCCCGATGAACCGTCCCGAGCATGCCAATCGTATCGATCTCGGATCGTGGCGCACGGCTTGCGGCTGGACGATCATTGCTTGATCCGAAAGCTAGGGTTGTTTGATCACGGTTCAATTCGGTTCGGTTAATGGTTCGGTTTAAAATTTTAATTAAAATTGATTCGTTCTGGTTTAATAAACAGATTTTAATAATTTTATTAAATCTGGTTAAACCGGGATAAGAAATCCAATGTCGAAAGAAATATTGGATTTAGTGCCTAAACCAGGAATTTCTAATTTGATTTGGTTGGACCAAATAAATTGAGAAATTCCGGTTTAGTAAATAACCGGTTGACAATTGTGGTCATCGTAGTAATTGAAACTTGGTTAGACCAGTTTTAATGAACCAGACCGGTTATGTCAATTAATTGGACAATTGGGTCATGTCTTGGACATGGACCAATTCTTGGGCCTCGGGCCAAGAAGTTAAAACAATTGGGCCAATTATTTGAGTCTTTCTTCAGATAAATTTAAAATTTATTTTATAATATTATAAAGTCGATTTTAAATTAAAGTTTCCGAAATTTTGAAATAAGAAAGTTTCTTAAGATAGAAGTTTCTGTATTTGCGGGTTTTGGATTTTAAAGAAATTTCTAAAGTTAGAAAGTTTCGGTTTTAGAAAGTTTCGGTTTTAGAAAGTTTCCAATTTTAGAAAGTTTCCAAAAATAGTAGGTTTCCTTAAATAGAAAGTTTCCCGAAATAGTAATCTTCTATTTTGGGAATGAATTTTAATAAACCTACGAACCTCAAATAATATCAAGCGTTGGATGTCTTGTCCAGGCTATGTCAGCTGTCAAAGCCCATTCAATTGCATTCATGGCCTTACAGTGTGAGGGTGTCTGCTTTTGCGTGGGTAAGACGGTTTGTGATTCATAAATGTCATTGGGAGTCCCAGACATTGATGATTACATGACTGTATAGTCTGGTTTTCTTGACTAGGCCATCGGGAGTCCCGGGCCTTGAGACATCAGAGTGGATTGGGCCTCGGGTCCAGATTCACAACCAAGAGTTATATCACGGATATAATTAGCCGATATAGGGCTTACCGATATAAGCTAAGGTTGGGTGACGGCCAGTGGCCCACTTTAATTTTAGTTATATGTGGATCTTGGAATCATTATATTCTATTGAGGGTAACTTAGGTTATTGAATATAATGCATGATTAATCATATTATACTTTAATACGAGATTAATCATTTTGAACATATAACTAATAACCTTTTTATTTATATATTTCAGATATGACTACTACAAGCACACAAAACACATTCTCGATCCGGTCTGTTCTCGAGAAGGAGAAGCTGACTGGAACGAACTTCCTGACATGGTCAAGGAACTTGAGGCTGGTCCTCAAGCAGGAGAAGAAGGATTATGTCCTTCGAGATCCCCTCCCCGAGAGGCCTCTTGCCAATGCTGCCAGGACTCTGCACAATGCTTGGGAAAAGCATTCGTCAGATGAAAATGATGTTTATTGCCTGATGTTGGTGACAATGACTCCTGAGCTGCAAAAACAGTTCGAAAGTGTATTGTCTCCCATCGAGATAATGGCAAGCCTGAAATCGCTTTTTCAGGAGCAGGCTAGGACCGAGAGGTTCCAGACAGTTAAGAACCTCTTGGACTGTAAGTTGGCTGCGAATGCGGCAGTGAGTCCTCATGTCTTGAAGATGATGGGTTATCTCGATCATCTTCAGAAACTCGACTGCCCAATCAGCCAGGAACTTGCCTGCGACATCATTCTGCAGTCTTTACCTGCAAGCTATGATCAGTTCATTCTGAACTTTAACATGCATGGCTTGAGCAAGACACTGCCTGAGCTTCACGGAATGCTCAAGACTGCAGAGCCCAACTTGAAGAAAACCGCCAAGGACCCCAATGTACTTATGGTACAAAAGGGCAAGGGGTTTAAGAAGTCTTCTGCTAAGGATAAGGGACAGGCCAAGGGTGTCCAAGTCGCGGACAAGGACACGCCAAAGCCCAAGCCCAAGTCCAAGGCTGGGCCTACTGACATGTGCAGGTTTTGCAAAGAACTGGGGCATTGGAGAAGAGATTGTAAGAAATTCCAGGAAGGTCTAAAGGAATTAAAGAAGAAGACTTTCGAGACTTCTTCATCAGGTATTTTTGTTATAGAAGTTAATACAACTACTTCTGATAATACCTCATGGGTCATGGATACTGGTTGTGGGGCTCATATTTGTACTAATATGCAGGCACTCAGCAACAGTAGAAGGCTGAAGCAAGGACAAGTGGAGCTACGAGTTGGGAATGGAGCGAAAGTTTCAGCACTAGCTGTAGGAACATACTTGTTGTCTTTACCTTCGGGATTGATTTTAGAACTTAATAATTGTTATTTTGTACCTGCTATAAGCAGAAATATTATTTCAATTTCTTTGTTGGATTTGGAAGGTTATGATTTTTCAGTTAAGAATAAATTATGTTCCTTCAATCGCAACAATTTGTTCTATGGTTCTGCCCCTCTTACGAATGGGCTTTACATACTCGATCAATCCGCGCCAATTTATAACATTAATACAAAACGGTTTAAACCTAATGAGGAAAACCGAACGTTTCTATGGCATTGTCGTTTAGGGCACATCAGCGAGAAACGCATCAAGAGGCTCCATTCGAATGGACTTCTTGGCTCATTTGACTTTGAGTCATGTGAGAAATGCGAATCCTGCATGATGGGCAAAATGACACGGGCCCCCTTTAATAAACCTAACGAGAGGGCCAGTGACTTATTGGGCCTGATACACACTGATGTGTGTGGCCCAATGTCCACTAATGCAAGAGGAAACTATCAGTACTTCATTACCTTCACTGATGATTTCAGTAGGTATAGATATGTTTATTTGATGAAACATAAGTCTGAATCTTTTGAAAAGTTCAGAGAATTCCAAAATGAAGTACAGAACCAACTTGGCAAAAGCATTAAGGCTCTTCGGTCCGACCGAGGAGGAGAATACTTAAGCCAGGAATTCAGTGATCATCTGAGAGAGTGTGGGATCGTATCCCAACTCACTCCTCCTGGAACACCTCAATGGAATGGTGTATCTGAGAGGAGAAATCGGACCTTATTGGATATGGTTCGATCTATGATGAGTCACACAGACCTTCCAATATCCCTTTGGGGATATGCTCTGCTAACAGCAGTGTTCACACTAAACAGAGCGCCATCAAAAGCAGTAGCAAAGACACCATATGAATTATGGACTGGAGAAGCTCCAGTGCTGTCTTATCTCAGAATTTGGGGTTGTGAAGCCTATGTCAAGAGATTAATCTCAGACAAGCTTACACCAAAATCTGACAAATGCTATTTCATTGGTTATCCACGGGAAACCAAGGCTTATTACTTCTATCTACGTTCCGAGAACAAGATCTTTGTTGCCCGGGATTGTAACTTTCTTGAGAGGGAGTTTCTCTCTAAGAAAGACAGTGGGAGTAAGGTACTGCTTGAAGAAATTCAAGATGAACAGGATACTGCTCAACCTAATGAGGAAGAGCAGCAGGAGGACCTACAAGAAATTGTAGAGCCTGAACCTGTAGTACCTGAAGTTCGAAGATCCGGGAGGATCCGTCACGAACCCGAGAGATATCAAGGATTCCTCGTGACTAACTGTCATGATCTTCTGATCATTGATGGTGATGAACCATCGAACTTCAATCAAGCCATGATGGGCCCAGATTCCTCTAAGTGGCGCAAGGCCACTGATTCCGAAATGGACTCCATGTCGGTCAACCAAGTATTTTCGTTGGTTGACTTACCCGCTGGTGTAAAAGCCATCGAGTGCAAATGGATCTTCAAGAAGAAGATTGACGTGGATGGAAATGTCCAGATTTATAAAGCCAGGTTGGTGGCAAAAGGTTTCAGACAAGTTCACGGTGTGGACTACGATAAAACCTATTCACCGGTGGCTATGATGAAATCTATTCGGATTCTACTAGCAACTGCAGCTTTTCATGATTATGAAATTTGGCAGATGGACGTGAAAACCGCCTTCCTGAATGGTATTCTGGAAGAGGATGTGTATATGACACAACCTGACGGTTACATAGATCCGAAGAATGCTGGGAAAGTATGCAAGCTTCATAAATCCATTTATGGACTGAAGCAAGCATCGAGGAGCTGGAATCTTCGTTTTGATGAAGCGATCAAGCAATTTGACTTCATTAGAAACGAAGAAGAACAATGCGTGTATAAGAAATCTAGTGGGAGCAAGATTGTATTTCTTATTCTGTATGTCGATGACATACTGCTTCTCGGAAACGACGTTCCAATGCTGAAGTCTGTAAAAGACTGGCTTGGAAGTTGTTTTTCCATGAAAGACATGGGTGAAGCCGCATACGTTCTTGGAATTAGGATCTATCGGGATAGACCTAAGAGGCTGATAGGCTTGTGTCAAGACTCATACATTGACAAAGTCCTACAAAGATTCAGCATGAAAGATTCCAAGAAGGGCTTCACGCCAATGGTACATGGCACAACGCTAAGCAAGAAGCAGAGCCCTACGTCGGCTGCTGAGCTTGAGCGCATGAAGAATATTCCTTATGCATCTGCAATAGGATCTGTCATGTATGCCATGATCTGTACTCGTCCTGATGTTGCTTATGCATTGAGCATGACGAGTAGATACCAGTCAAATCCAGGTGAAAACCATTGGATTACCGTAAAGAATATCTTGAAGTATCTAAGACATACTAAGGATAAATTCTTGGTGTACGGTGGAAGTGATGTGCTTAAAGTCAGAGGATTCACGGACGCAAGTTTCCAGACAGACACTGATGATTTCCGGTCACAGTCCGGTTATGTCTTTTGTCTGAATGGCGGTGCAGTAAGTTGGAGAAGCTCCAAGCAGGACACCGTTGCTGATTCCACTACAGAAGCTGAATATATCGCCGCCTCAGAAGCAGCAAAGGAAGCTGTTTGGATACGAAAGTTCATTATGGAACTAGGTGTGATACCAGATGCGGCTGAGCCTCTGGCACTGTTTTGTGACAACAATGGTGCTATAGCTCAGGCAAAGGAACCAAGATCACACCAGAAATCCAAGCATGTTCAAAGAAGATATCACTTGATACGTGACATCATTAATAGAAAGGAAGTCAAGATCAGCCGAGTTCCGACAGATGATAATGTCGCTGATCCGTTGACAAAGCCACTCCCAAGGCCTAAGCTCGAGTTCCTGACTGAAGCTGTAGGCATTAGAAACATTGAAATGTAATCTAAATTTGAGTGGGAGTTTTGTGAGCTTTATTTTAGTTATTTGATATGTTCTTGTAAAACATTATTTATGTTTTAATGAAATTATTATTTCAAGATTATTTTAACTGTGATGAAATAATCGTTCCAAAATGATATGAACCATTTTATAGGTCATCGAAGTAAATGATTTGATCTTGAGTCATCGAAGTCATTTAGCTTGATCATGAGATCCTATATTTGATAAATGTTTTATATCATCATGTCCCTAGTCGAAGGTTGTTGAAACTGGAACACCAACAACCGTGTGAGACTGGATTGGTACGTGACTTATGACAAAGTCTCAGTGTGTCATAGATGCGCGGCATCAAAGTCAGTACATAGGTGTATGTTGGGAACATACGACCGGACAAGACCCGCCTATAAGAACTCTTCAGGATATTTATATCTGTGTCATAAGAGATTCTTACTACGACTATAGAGTATAGTCCTTAGACCTGAGTTCACATGCATGTGACTGCACATGGACTGATGTACTTTGATCATTGTCTAACGCTATCGTTCTGTGATAGCTATAAGGACCTTGTTTGGGTACATCATGAAATGAGTAGTTTACAGTGATGGAACAAGATGGGATTTGTCCCTCCAATATAAATGGAGTGAATATCTCTAGGCCAATCGGAGATTTGAATACTGGAAAACGCATGGCCATGCTCAAACGGACTTTCCCGAGTCGTTTGGATTGTCAGTATCAAATCAGAGTCCGATGAACAAGATTAGGCTTTATAAGGATGACACCAATCTTGCCTTATGACTAATCGAGATATTGTGACAAAAGGATTATGAATACAGAGATTCCAGTACAAGTGGGAGATTGTTGGAATTGTGTCCAGTAATCTCGGTACTGTCTCTAGAAAGTAAGAGTATGTCGAGATCAGACATAAGTCATATAATACTGGGGATCATGATGGCTTGCTAGAGTCCGCTCATGATCTATAAGTCTTGGACTTATTGCCTTTATTATATGATCCCATATGGGTCACACGCCTAAGCTAACAGGAAAATGTGTTGGAACGGCTTAGCAGAAGTACGACAAAAGTGCTAGGCATTTGTCGTACTAAGAGAGAAAGATTAATGGGTCTGATTAAATGGGATTTAATCAGATTGGGCCCAAAAGCCCAAAAGGGAAAGAGAAGGCTTTTAATGACTAAAAGCCAAGTCTTTTCTCCCCAACCCTAATACCGAGCCGCGGCTACTCCTCTCTCTCTGCGCCTCTCTTCCTCGTGGTCTAGCAGCCAATTCCTTGTGAAGCGTGTGTGAACCTTTGGAGGATTCATCCCTCGGTGCATCTATCTGATCTCTGACCTGTTCTATTCCTTCCGCTGCAACAAACAGGTAAAAGGTGAGATCATCTAATGTTTCTAAATAAGAACACCTAGATCTGATGCATGTTTAGGTTGATATCAATATGAGAATTGAATCAGGATCAACTGAACAATCCAACAATTTCATGGTTAAAGATGGCATTGTTCTTGGACATAAAGTGTCAGAGGCTGGGATAGAGGTGGACCGCGCCAAAATCGAGGTAATGACGAACCTGCAGGCACCTGATTCTGTTAAGTCTATTAGAAGCTTTCTCGGACATGCTGGTTTCTATAGACGGTTCATCAAGGATTTCAGTAAGATTGCTAGGCCATTAACTGCTTTGCTGTGTAAAGACACCAAGTTTGAGTTCACTGCAGATTGTCAAACCGCATTTGAACAGATCAAGCAGGCCTTAGTAAGTGCTCCCATAGTTCAGCCACCAGATTGGGATTTGCCTTTCGAAGTAATGTGTGATGCAAGTGACTATGCTGTAGGAGCTGTTCTTGGACAAAGGAAAAATAGAAAGCTTCATGCTATCTATTATGCCAGTAGGACACTGGATGATGCACAAAGGAACTATGCCACTACAGAGAAGGAGCTGTTAGCAGTTGTCTTTGCATTTGAGAAATTTCGCTCTTATCTTGTTGGCTCCAAGGTGATTGTACACACTGATCATTCAGCCCTGAAGTATCTGATGCAGAAGAAGGATGCTAAGCCAAGACTGTTGAGATGGATCTTGTTGCTCCAGGAATTTGATATTGAAGTAAGAGACAAGAAAGGAGTTGAGAATGGGGTTGCTGATCATCTTTCTAGGATGCTGATAGAGGAAGACGTGCCAATCAATGACTATTTGCCTGAAGAAAACGTCAATATGGTTGGGACAATCTGTGAGACAGATTTGGACAGAGATCTGCAAAACTGTCGGATTAATCGCATTGCGTCGATCGATGCAACATCAGCGTCGATCGATGCATCTATCGGGGCAGTAGCGATCGATGCATCTGACTGTGACGATCGTTGCAGCGCGACCACAGGCCCAGAGACTTTTACGGTACGGATTGGAAAACATGAGTTTGAGATTTATGCTGTCTCAACAAATGATCAACCATGGTATGCGGACATAGCTAATTATCTAGCTGCAGAGGCTGAACCAGATAATCTAAAAGGGTATGAAAAGAAGAGGTTCTTCAGAGAACTTAGGAGGTACTATTGGGATGAACCTTACCTCTATAAGCACTGTTCGGATGGCCTATATAGGAGATGTGTTGCTGAGTCAGAGGTTCCAGATATCCTGTTCCACTGCCACGGATCAGATTATGCAGGCCATTTTGCTACTTTCAAAACTGTATCTAAGGTTTTGCAGGCAGGCTTCTGGTGGCCTACAATGTTCGCTGATACTCACTCTTTTATTTCTCATTGTGATGCCTGCCAGAGGAGAGGGAAAATCAGCAGGAAGCATGAGATGCCTCAGAATTTCATTCTTGAGGTTGAGGTTTTTGATTGCTGGGGCATAGATTTTATGGGTCCCTTTCCCTCATCTTTTGGGAATAAGTTCATATTGGTTGCTGTGGATTATGTATCTAAGTGGGTAGAAGCAATAGCTAGTCCAACCAATGATTCTTCAGTAGTCATTAAGCTGTTCAAATCCATTATATTCCCTAGATTTGGAGTACCCAGGATAGTAATTAGTGATGGAGGGTCTCACTTTATTAATAAGGTATTTGAGAAGCTCTTGAAGAAGCATGGGGTGCATCACCGAGTTGCTACTCCTTATCACCCACAGACTAGTGGACAAGTAGAGGTTTCTAACAGACAAATCAAGGAGATCTTGGAGAAAACAGTTGGAAAGACAAGGAAAGATTGGGCAGCTAAGCTTGATGATGCTTTATGGGCTTACAGGACTGCGTTCAAAACACCATTGGGGACTACTCCATTTCACTTGTTGTATGGAAAAGCATGCCATCTGCCTGTGGAACTTGAGCACAAAGCAGCATGGGCTGTGAAGCAGATGAACTTTGACCTTAAATCAGCTGCAGAAAGAAGGCTGATACAGCTTAATGAGTTGGATGAGATTAGGCATCTTGCCTATGAGAACTCAAAGCTGTACAAGGAGAGGACAAAGGCTTATCATGATAAAAAGATTGTTTCTCGACAGTTTGAGCCTAATGATCAAGTACTTCTATACAATTCTCGCTTGCATTTGTTTCCAGGAAAGCTGAAATCAAGATGGTCCGGTCCTTACACAATAAAAGAAGTGCGTCCATGTGGAGCTGTCATACTAATAGGCAAGGAAGGTAATGAGTTTGCTGTGAATGGGCAGAGTGTAAAACACTATTGGGCTAAGGCCGAGATTCCCAGAGGACAGATTTTGCCTCTGGATGCTGCACCCTCAACCTGAAAGATCTTGCGCGTCCGGTCAAGCTATTGACCTTAAACAAGCGCTGGGTGGGAGGCAACCCACCATTAGGTACCGGTGTTTTTCTTTTTAATTTTTGGTGTTTTTGTTAGGATTTTACGTTTGTTTTTGTTTCTGGTGCAGTCATGTTTGCAGGTCTCGGATTAAATCGCAGTGCAGCGATCGATGCATTTTCTGCATCGATCGTCACAACACGAAAGGAATCGCATTGCAGCGATCGTTGCGGTCCTGAGCAACGATCGACCATACACGAAAGTCGCCAAGTAACGGTCGATGCATCTAATGCACCGGTCGATGCTGTGCGACAGAGGTAACCCGACAGACATAAACTCACCTTTTCAATTTTTTTATTTTTATTTTCTTTTTACCGATCCTTCGCTGGACACTACTGGGGACAGTGTGTCTTAAGTGTGGGGGAGGTGCTACTGACGTTTATCTTTCTGTTTTCTTAAGAGTCAGTCCGTTTTTCAAATTTTTTTTGTTTTATTGAGTCAAAATTGTTTAAGTAAGAAACTATGATTTTCTGAGGAGATTTACAAGACTTGCAGGAACTTAAGTAACCATTGGGATGAAGTTGCAGGATCTATCTCTGACTATTAGAAAACCCCATCACAGATCAACCTACTGGGAACACCCATATCACTTCAGGTATCAGAGGATCCTTTACTGACTTCACCCCTAATACTGACTTAGATTTTCTCACCTAAGGGCTTGGTATACTTTATGTCGGATTCCCTGTTAGTTCTGACACAGCCTGTAAACCTGTCCTATTTAGTCCCCTTCTCCCCTTCTATAAAGTAAAAAAAAAAAAATAATAATAAACTGAGGATGAGTTAGTAACTCCGAAGTGGTCATGGGAATAGTAGCAAACACTATTATCTCTCATATGATCCATGGAATGTGTCCAAAGTACACCCCATAACGGGAAGAACACTGATAAAAAAAATAAAATGATACCCAGTGGGAAAAATCAGTTGTTAAAGAAGGGAAAGAGAAGAAAGGGACTAGAGAAAGATAGTATGGTGGTCTAGAGCTGATTAGGTAAGAATCCATGTGCCTTTAGATCGATACTCCTTAGGTGAGACCGCACTTAAATACTTGCAGAAGTCAGTAGGGAGAATTTGAATGCTTGAATGTGATTGTGGAGTTTACCTAGGACAGTTGCTAAGTGTGGGGGAAGTACATGTTGGTCTTGATATCCTGTGATTGATTCTTTCAGTGGTTTACTAAGGGGAATCTGAGTATTGTAGCTTCTAAGATGAAATGAGTTTCTGAAGAGTTTTCAAACCTCTTCACCATGTTTTAGTTCTATGTTTTGCTTGAGGGCAAGCAAAGGCTAAGTGTGGGGGAGTTGATATATCATGGTTTTTACCCATTTTAGACCATGATATAGATGCGTTTTAGTGTCTTTTGTCTTTGTTTAGAGTCTTTTACAGGTTAAATCAGGATTGGAGCTAATTGGAGATATTTGGAGCATTTTGGGACTTTTGGGACGTTTTGGCCGAGAGCTTAATTCACTGTTCGTATAGTTGATCATGCGTCGATCGTTGCACTCAATGCATCGATCGATGCAGTCGCGAGATGGGCCGTACACGTCGGTTTGACAAGTATTGAAGATTTACAAAGAAGCCCAAGATAGTTCCAGTATTTACACAGAAGCCCCTGGCCGAGATTATGCCTATATAATAGAGTTTTTAGAGTTTTTATTAGATATACTTTCATAATTAAGAGCAGAGGATTTTTAGAGCTTTTGGGGCTGATCTGAACCTGATTCATCATCTGTATTTGGAGAAGATTTCGAACCCCTTTTACTCTTATTCTTTTATGCAATTTACTTATCATATGATCATGATTTCATTATCTATGTCTGAGTAGATTCCTAGTTAGACTTAGGGTTTCTCACATAGGATTTCATGACTTGCTAGACTTGTTCAATTTCAGTTAAGGATTCAAACTATATCTGTTCTTCAATTTAATTGTGCTTAAAGCTAGTTCTAACCTGATCAATTAGAATCTAGATCTTAGGTTGCTAAATACGTCACGGAAGTGGGGTTTAGGAACCAGAACTAATTAAATTGGGCAATTAAACTTTGCGCAAACGAAAGTTTGGTTTAGGATAATTGTGAACATATCAAACTTGGACTTATTGCTAGTTTAATCTGTTAGTTCTCGCAAACGGAAGTTTGGTTTGCTGCACTTAGACTTAGAGAATTATCGCAAAGGAATTTGGTTAATTCTATATCTGTGTTTTGAGTTCCAGAACTGCGCCTAATTAGATCCTTGCTGAATGAACTGTCTGCTAGTCTGATTTCCTGAGAATACCCTAGGTTTGACGCTTTTAATTACTTGCTTTCACAACCGATAATCTCTGCTACTGATTTACTTTCTTGCACTGTTTTCAATACAATCACATTGCTTATTTCTAGTATTCATTCCCTACAGTTTGATTCTCTTGAGACCAAGTGTCCCTGTGGATTCGATAATCCTATATACTACTTTGACATTGCTGTACACTTGCAGTTTAGTATAGGGATTAATTCCTGACCTATCAGTGGACTACCTCAACGTACTTGGCCACATCACCAAGTTGGGAACAAAGCACTTCAAGGGAAGTGCAGACCCACTTGAGGCTGATGAGTGGAAGTCACGGCTTGTTCGGAACTTCCGATCTACCCGGTGTCCAGAGGACTACCGTAAGGACATTGCGGTCCACTTCCTGGAAGGGGACGCGCATAACAGGTGGCTGTCAGTGGACAGGCGCACCAAGGGACTCATTGATTCGTTTGTAGACTTTGAGATCGAGTTAAACCGGAAGTACTTCCCAGCTGAGGGTTGGGATCGTATGGAAGGAAAGTATCTGAACTTGGTCCAAGGCCGCAAGACGGTCCGTGAGTACGAGGCAGAGTTTGACCGTCTCAGACGTTACGTGGGACGAGATGTTGGGAACATATAGAATCATATAATCTTAGGCTGCGAATTTAAAAGGGAATTATGGGAACATATAGATTCATATAATTGTTAGGTTGATAGTCTAACTCATTTAAAGATGATTCATGAACTGTTTTGGTTTTCAGGTAATAAGGAGGATCATGGGGATGATTCATCCTAGGCGCGGACATAAGGACCAAGTGACGAGTGGTGTGTTTAGTGATAGACATTGTATTAGGACCGAATACTATTAGCATAATGCGGATTGACTACATTGTATTGGTACCTTTTATTATTAATAAAAATGTCTATTTCTCTTATTGCTCATGCCTTAGTATAAGTTTGGAATGAAATGAATGAATGGAAATGAATGATTGAATATATTTGCCTAAGTATGGAATAATTAGGGTTAAGGTTTACAAACGAACCTCAACTTAGAATGGTTTGGATAGTGAGACATGTTGGAATTGTGTCCAGTAATCTCGGTTCTGTCTCTAGAAAGTAAGAGTATGTCAATGATCAGACATAAGTCATATAATACTGGGGGTCATGATGGCTTGCTAGAGTCCGCTCATGATCTATAAGTCTTGGACTTATTGCCTCTATTATATGATCCCATATGGGTCACACGCCTAAGCTAACAGGAAAATGTATAGGAACGGTTTAGCAGAAGTACGGTAAAAGTGTCAGGCATTTACTGTACTTAGAGAGAGAATAAAAGGTTTTAGCCACTGTGTGTCGATCGATGCACATGATGTGTCGATCGACACAATGCGCGAATGGTCAAATGGCCCAAGAGGAACCGGACGAGTTTTATAAATAAAACTCGAGTCTGTTTTCTTCTTTAACCCTAGCCCCAGCCGCGAGCCTCCTCTCTCTCTGCGCCGATTTCCCGTGTGGTCTAGCAGCCTCTCTTCCTGCTTGGTGTGCGTGTGTGAACCTCTGGAGGATCCATCCCTTGGTGGCTCTCTGATCTCTGACCATACCATCCCTTTCCGCTGCATAAACAGGTATAAGGTGAGATAATCAATTGTTTCTATTCAAGAGAACCTAGATCCGCATGTTTAGGATAATCTGAATCAGAGAATTGAATCAGGATTCAACTAAACAATCCTTCAGTGGTATCAGAGCCAGGTTCTGGTTTTTCTTGTTTAGATTCAAGTTTAGGATTGTTTTCTTGTTTAAGAAGTGTTTTGAATCAACTACTGATAAGAGAAATCACTTAAGCAACAAGGAATTGAAACCTAAACACATTTGAAATCGCAAAAACCAAACTATATTGATTTGGAATGCGATTTTTCAAAAGTGAGAATCGGCTGTGATCGCATGGATCGATCGATACGATCGCATGGATCGGTCGACACAATCCGAGAATATCTCGGCCAAACCTGATAACCGTCCGTGCATGCGTGAGAGCATCGATCGATACAGGATCGATGCACGATCGATGCAGGATTGATGCTTAGAGCATCGACCGATGCGGTTGATGGATCGATCGATGCGGTTGGTTCATCGACCGATATGGTTGGTTTAAGGCTCGGTTTAATGATTTTATTAAAATTATAAACGTCACGGTTTAATAAACAGACTTAATAAATTTATTAAGTTCTGGTTAAACCGGGATAAGAAATCCAAAGTCGTAAATTGGATTTTGTGCCTAAACCAGGATTTTCTAATTTGATTTGGTTGGACCAAATAAATTGAGAAAAATCCGGTTTAGTAAATAACCGGTTGACAATTGTGGTCATCGTAGTAATTAAAATTTGGTTAGACCAATTTTAATGAACCAGACCGGTTATGTCATTTAATTGGACAATTGGGTCATGTCTTGGACATGGACCAATTCTTGGGCCTCGGGCCAAGAAGTTAAAACAATTGGGCCAATTATTTGAGTCTTTCTTCAGATTAATTTAGAATTTATTTTATAAAATTATAAAGTCGATTTTAAATTAAAGTTTCCGAAATTTTGAAATTAGAAAGTTTCTTAAATTAGAAGTTTCTAGATTTGCGGGTTTTGGATTTTAAAGAAATTTCTAAAGTTAGAAAGTTTCCAATTTTAGAAAGTTTCCAAAAATAGTAGGTTTCCAAAATGGAAAGTTTCCCGAAATAGTAATCTTCTATTTTGGGAATGAATTTTAAATAAACCTACGAACCTCAAATAATATCAAGCGTTGGATGTCTTGTCCATTCTATGTCAGCTGTCGAAGCCCATTCAATTGTATTCATGGCCTTACAGTGTGAGGGTGTCTACTTTTGCGTGGATAAGACGGTTTGTGATTCATAAATGTCATTGGGAGTCCCAGACATTAATGATTACATGAGTGTATAGTCTGGTTCTCTTGACTGGGCCATCGGGAGTCCCGGGCCTTGAGACATCAGAGTGGATTGGGCCTCGGGCCCAGATTCACAACCAAGAGTTATATCACGGATATAATTAGCCGAAATAGGGCTTACCGATATAAGCTAAGGTTGGGTGATGGCCAGTGGCCCACTTTGATCTTAGTTATATGTGGATCTTGGAATCATTATATTCTATTGAGGGTAACTTATGTTATTGAATATAATGCGTGATTAATCATATTAAATTTAATACGAGATTAATCATATTGAACATATTAACTAAAATCCTTTTATCTTAATTTTCAGTTATGACTAGCACAAACAATCAAAACACTTTCTCGATCCGGTCTGTCCTTGAGATGGACAAGCTGAACGGATCAAATTTCTTGACTTGGTCGCGGAACCTGAGGCTAGTCCTCAGACAGGAGAGAAAGGACTATGTCCTTGAGAGAGCTCTCCCCGTGAGGATCGGGTCCAATGCTTCTCATGCAGTATATGATGCTTGGAATAAGCATTATAATGATGCGGTAGATGTGCGTGGTCTGATATTGGCTACCATGGACTCAGACTTGCGGAAGCAATATGAGAACATGGAGTCGCCAATAGAGATGATCAGCAGCCTGAAATTGAAATTTCAGGAGCAGATAAGAGTGGAGAGATACCAGTTGGTTAAATCTCTCACTAGCTGCAAGCTACCAAATGATCATCCAGTGAGTCCTCATGTCAGTAAAATGATGGGTTACATTGATAACCTGAGGAAACTGGATTATCCAGTTAGCCAAGAATTGGCAACTGAGATCATTCTGCAGTCACTGCCGTCAAGCTATGATAAGTTCAGAAGGAACTATATCAAGAAAGGCTTAACGAAGACGCTGACTGAACTGCATGATATGCTCAAGACAGTTGAGCCAAACGTGAAGAGTACCCTGTACAATCTCATGAATGAGAAGGGTAGGTTTACTAAACCTAATGCTGACAAGGGTGAAGACAAAGTTGTCCAGATTTTGAATCATGGCAAGCGTGTGTCTTCTGAGCCCGAGTCAGATACCTCTTACGTTGGTAAGTGCTGCTACTGTAAGGAGACAGGGCATTGGAAGAGAGATTGCATTAAATTCATGGAAGATGATGAGGAGTTGAAGTTGATGTATGCGACTACTTCCTCAGGTATTCATGTTATTACTTCAAGTTCTACCTTATAGGTATTGGATACTGGTTGTGGCACTGATATTTGTTATAATATGCAGAGCCTGGGCAACAGTAGAACTTTGAAGGAAGGGCAAGTGAAACTACAAGTCTGGAAGGAGCTTGGGATGCTGCCTCAGCCGTAGGGTTTTCACTTATAGATCCCTTTTAGGCTTGGTTTTGTATTAAGTAATTGCTACAATGTACCTGCTTTAAGCAGAGTTGTCTTTCATTTTCTTGTAAGAATTTGAATGTTTTCATTTTGATAAAAGACAAGTTTTGTTCTTTTGATCTTAATGAAATATTAATTGTAGCACCCTATTCATGGAATGGGTTTTATATCTTAAACCAAAGAGTGCCTAAATGTAACATAAATACCGAATTGGTTTAAATCTGATGAATTAAACCTGATTTTCTTGGCATAAAAGTCTTGGTCACATAGAGTAAGTCGGATTCAGAAATCCCATAGTCATGGACTGTTGGGCTCATTTTGATAAAATATCTTATGAGACTTGAATTCTGTTTACTAGACCAAAAGGTAAAGGGCCTATCTTAGCCGAGCTAGAGAAAGGCCCAAAGGCTTATTGGACCTGGAACATACTCATGTATGTGGCCCAATGAGCAGTAATGCCAGAGAAAATCTCATGTACTTCATTGTCTCTACTGATTACTTCAGTGAGTGTGACTGTGTTCATTTGATGAGACACAAGTCGGAATTCTTTGACATGGTCGAAAGAGTTCCAGAATGAAGTATAGGATCTAAATGACAAAAGTATTAAGACTCTGGATAAAATCACGAGTGAGAATACTTAAGTCATTGATTGTGTGATCATCTTAATGAGTGTGAAATCGTTTCACAGCTCATTTCTCCTGAAAACCTGAAGGTGTTTCTGTGAGAAAGAATCAGATCTTATTAGAAATGATTAAAGAAGAGTCACACGAATCTTCCATGATATTATTTAAGAATAACGCTCTAAAATATCTAAGTTTATGCTGAAATAGTTCCACAAATATCAGTTGAAAGACACCACGTAAATATGGATTGGAATCGATCCAAATTCGTCTTTACTGAGTATTTGTAGTTGTACTACTTCGCTGGTTGTCCGAAGGAAACCAAGGCTTGTTACTTTTACGTCCATTCTGTTTTCTAAGAAGGGAAGTTATTTTCCAAGAAGAACAGTGGGAGTAAAAGTATAACTCGAAGAAATTCGAGAAATACAGGAGGCTGCTCAACCTGTTGAGGGAGAGCAGCGGAAGGATTTACAGATTTCTGTAGAATCTACACCTGTGGAGCCTGAAGTTCGAAGGAAACCAAGGCTTGTTACTTTTACGTCCATTCTGTTTTCTAAGAAGGGAAGTTATTTTCCAAGAAGAACAGTGGGAGTAAAAGTATAACTCGAAGAAATTCGAGAAATACAGGAGGCTGCTTTACCTGTTGAGGGAGAGCAGCGGAAGGATTTACAGATTTCTGTAGAATCTACACCTGTGGAGCCTGAAGTTCGCAGATATGAATGAATCAGTTACTAATCCGAGAGTGATTTCTCGTCATTAGTTGAACCTGATAATCATTGAAAGTTCGCATTATCTGATGATCATTGAAAGCGACGAATCTGCGAAATTCAAAGAAGCGAAAGTGAGCCCGGACTCCGAAAAATTACATTTTATGTAAGTTAGCTTCATCGATCCATTCATGGATGGAAGCAAACATATCGGAGTTGGAATCTTCGTTCTGTTGAAGTAGTCAAGGTTTTGACTTGAACAGGAACGAAGCGGAACTGTGTGTTTACTAATAGATTAGTGGGAGCGATATTGCATTTCTCATATTGTATGTCGATGACATACTGATTCTCGAAAATGACGTCCCAATGCTGCAGTCAGTAAAGGACTGGCTTGGGAGTTGGTTCTAATGATTGACATGAGTAAAGCCACGTATGTTCTTGGATTTTGGATCTAAAGATAGAGATCCGAAAGAGCTGGTAAGACAAAGTCAGGATTCTTATCCCGACAAAGTCCTACAGTTTTTCAGCATTCCAAGAAGGGTTTTATGCAAATGTCACATGGCATTACGTTAAGCAAGACACAGTGTCCTACGATAACTGCTGAGCTTAAATGCATGGATAAGATTCCATATGCGTCGGCAATTGGATCTATCATGTATGCCATGAAACGTACTTGTTTGATGTTGCTTTAATGTTAAGCAAGACAAGTAAAGACCAGTCAAATCCAGCAAAGAATCACTGGATTGCCGTAAAGAATATCCTAAAGTATTTGAGGAATACTAAGGATAAATTCTTGAGTTACGGAGAAAGTGAGGTGCTACGAGTCGGTAGAGTCTGAAAGGCAAGTTTCCAATAGACAAAGATGATTTCCGATCACAGTCCGGTTATATCTTGTGTCTATCTGGCGGTGCAAGGCACTGTTGCTGACTCCATGACTTAAGCTGAACATTTCGCAGCTTGGGAAGTGGCGAAAGAGGTTGTTTGGAAAGAAGAGTTCGTCACTGAACTTGATGTGATATCCAGCATAGATGAGACTAGCTGCACATCAGAGGTCCAAACACCTTGAGGATAGGTATAACCTATTCCGTGAGATAAATGACAGAGATGTTAAGTAGATCAGCAAGTTTCAACGAATGAGAACGTTGCTAATCTATTAACGAAGCCACTCCTTAGGCCTAAGCACGAGTCGCGGACTGTTGCTGTAGGATAAGTGAAATTAAGATGTAGTCTTAATTTCAGTGGGAGTTATTAAAGGGCTTTATTTAGTTATTGGATATGTTCTTGAAATAACATTTAAGATGTTTAATGAAATTATTATTTCAAGATTATTTTAACTGTGATGAAATAATCGTTCCAAAGTGATATAAACCATTTTATAGGTCATCGAAGTAAATGACTTGATCTTGAGTTATCAAAGTCATTTAGCTTGATCATGAGACCCTATATTTGATAAATGACTTATATCATTATGTCCCTAGTCGAAGGTTGTTGAAATTGGAACACCAACAACCGTGTGAGACTGGATTGGTACGTGACTTATGACAAAGTCTCAGTGTGTCATAGATGCGCGGCATCAAAGTCAGTACATAGGTGTATGTTGGGGAACATACGACCGGACAAGACCCGCTTATAAGAACTCTTCAGGATATTTATATCTGTGTCATAAGAGATTCTTACTACGACTATAGAGTATAGTCCTTAGACCTGAGTTCGCATGCATGTGACTGCACATGGACTGATGCACTTTGATCATTGTCTAACGCTGTCGTTCTGCGATAATTATAAGGACCTTGTTTGGGTACATTATGAAATGAGTAGTTTACAGTGATGGAACAAGACGGGATTTGTCCCTCCAATATAAATGGAGTGAATATCTCTAGGCCAATCGGAGATTTGAATACTGGAAAATGCATGGCCATGCTCAAACGGACTGTCCCGAGTCGTTTGGATTGTCAGTATCGAATCAGAGTCCGATGAACAAGATTAGGCTTTATAAGGATGACACCAATCTTGCCTTATGACTAATCGAGATATTGTGACAAAAGGATTATGAATATAGAGATTCCAGTACAAGTGGGAGATTGTTGGAATTGTGTCCAGTAATCTCGGTACTGTCTCTAGAAAGTAAGAGTATGTCAATGATCAGACATAAGTCATATAATACTGGGGGTCATGATGGCTTGCTAGAGTCCGCTCATGATCTATAAGTCTTGGACTTATTGCCTCTATTATATGATCCCATATGGGTCACACGCCTAAGCTAACAGGAAAATGTGTAGGAACGGTTTAGCAGAAGTACGGTAAAAGTGCCAGGCATTTACTGTACTTAGAGAGAGAATAAAAGGTTTTAGCCACTGTGTGTCGATCGATGCACATGATGTGTCGATCGACACAGTGCGCGAATGGTCAAATGGCCCAAGAGGAACCGGACGAGTTTTATAAATAAAACTCGAGTCTGTTTTCTTCTTTAACCCTAGCCCCAGCCGCGAGCCTCCTCTCTCTCTGCGCCGATTTCCCGTGTGGTCTAGCAGTCTCTCTTCCTGCTTGGTGTGCGTGTGTGAACCTCTGGAGGATCCATCCCTTGGTGGCTCTCTGATCTCTGACCATACCATCCCTTTCCGCTGCATAAACAGGTATAAGGTGAGATCATCAATTGTTTCTATTCAAGAGAACCTAGATCCGCATGTTTAGGATAATCTGAATAAGAGAATTGAATCAGGATTCAACTAAACAATCCTTCAAGACATCCGTCTCGGGCCTATGGGCGGGAGGGGGTGTTTCAAGTTGGTATCAGAGCGGAGTTATTTCCTAGGCTATGGGTTAGAGGCTACACCACTCGTCCGGGTTAGATGTCCGTGTAGAAATTGTTAGACTTGTTTAGCACTTGGAGATTGCTTGTGTTGAATGACTAACTTGTTGATATTCAGGTTGGAAAAAGAAAGTCAAAGCGTACTAAGGACAAGGCTGTGGCTGGGAACGGGCAAGGATCCAAAGACCAGACCACATCTGTCACACCTGGAGCAACCGGACCTGAGGTTGCCCAGAAGAGCATCGGAACCACAATTCCAAACGTTCTTGACGGGACAAGGGTTGAAGAACCACACGTCCAAGTTGAGAACGAGGATCAAGTGGGCGAGTCTTCATCTCATGCGGCCCATACTGGGACCGGCCATGAGGAAGACGATGCTATTGGAGGTGATGGTCAGCCATTGACCGCGGTCCCGAACATCAGCCAGATGTGGACCATGCTAAAGGCGGTCATGGACCAGCTAACGATACTGAACCAGAACATCACTTCTGGTCAGAAGTCGGTTGCTGAAGATCCTAAGTCCAAGGTCATGGAGACCAAGGACCTTAGTGATGAGGAGCCAGACGTAGTACTGGTAGAGTCACCGGTTCCAGAAAGAACCGAAAGGTGGACTACCTCAACGTACTTGGCCACATCACCAAGTTGGGTACAAAGCACTTCAAGGGAAGTGCAGACCCACTTGAGGCTGATGAGTGGAAGTCACGGCTTGTCCGGAACTTCTGATCTACCCGGTGTCCAGAGGACTACCGTAAGGACATTACGGTCCACTTCCTGGAAGGGGACGAGCATAACAGGTGGCTGTCAGTGGACAGGCGCACCAAGGGACTCATTGATTTGTTTGTAGACTTTGAGATCGAGTTAAACCGGAAGTACTTCCCAGCTGAGGGTTGGGATCGTATGGAAGGAAAGTATCTGAACTTAGTCCAAGGCCGCAAGACGGTCCGTGAGTACGAAGCAGAGTTTGACCGTCTCAGACGTTACGTGGGACGAGATGTTGAGGATGATCCATCTCAGGTACGTCTCTTCCTTCACGGCCTGCGAGTGGAGCTGCGGACTCATTGCTCGGTTTGCTCCTACGACTCCGTCTCTGAGCTGGTTAAACGAGCTGCTACTGTGGAGGCCAACATGGCCGAGGAGAACCGCGTGGGCACAAAGGGACATGAGAAAGTGGCCAGCCGACCCGGGAAGAACCTAAAGAGGAAATGGAATGAAGTGGGGGTTGATCGCCAATCCTCTGACCGCACGAAATGTACCACCTGTGGCAAATATCACTTGGGGGAGTGTTGGAAAGCCGGGAAGGTATGTGCGAAGTGTGGAAGCAAAGAACACGAAGTCGCAAGCTGTCCACAGAAGGGGCAAGAAAGGGTGACAGAAAGACCATTGACATGTTTCCAATGTGGAAAGACCGGGCATTACATGCGTGATTGCCCGAAGCTGCAAGGTGAAAAGTAGAAGGCACCAGAAGGGAACCGGGGACAAGAAGGTCGCGCGGCCAAGGCCAAGGGCCAAGCCGGGACGCCCCGAGTCTACAATCTGGTGAAGGACGCAGGCGAGGCCGGCTCCTATGACTCGATCACTGGTACGTCACTAAGACCTCTACTTCTTCAATTTTAAAAATGCATTGCATACATTGGGGAAGAGGGCGGGACACTTAGACATTTGGGGGGAATGTGTAGGGACCGTTACAATAGGTGGTGTGAAGACACTCACGCTATTTGACTTTGGGGCTACACATAGTTTTGTGAGTCCCGGAATGATTGGGAAAGGCTTGTTCCAGAAGGAACAAATGGCCGGCCAATGCATTGTGAATGCGGCCGGTGGGAAAGTGATGCCTATGTTAGGGTTAGTCAAGGACATTCCAGTCCATTGGGGGCGTGGACATGTCAGCTAACCTAGTAGTAGTCCAGCTTAAGAATCACGAAGTGATCCTAGGAATGGACTGGCTCGGACAAATCCGTGCCACCATTGAATGCCACCGAGGAAGGGTGAAGTTGGAACGACCAGAAGGAAGGGTCGTTTTCCAAGGAGTAAGACCAACTTCGGGGAGTTTGGTCGTCTCTTCTATCCAAGCAGAAAGAATGTTGGAAAGGGGATGCGAAGCATACCTAGCCACCATCACCACTAAGGAAGTTGGGCCGGAGATGAAGGTCGAGGAGATCTCAAGGGTCAAAGACTTTGGGGACGTGTTCAAGGCCTTAGAAGGCTTACCGCCTGACCGGTCTGATCCGTTCGTCATTGAGCTAGAACCCGAGACTAACCCTCTCTCCAAAGCGCCATATAGAATGGCCCCAGCCGAGATGGCTGCGCTGAAAAAGCAGCTGGAAGAACTGCTAGACAAAGGCTTTTTTTTTTTTTTGTCTTCTAGACAAAGGCTTTATTAGGAAAAGTAGTTCTCCTTGGGGGGCGCCCGTTCTATTCGTCAAGAAGAAAGACGGAAGCCTTCGGTTGTGCATTGACTGTCGAGGCAAAACCGGGTCACTGTGAAGAACAAGTACCCGTTGCCTCGGATAGATGAATTGTTGGATCAATTAAAGGGTTCAACCGTGTTTTCCAAGATCGATCTGGCTTCGGGATACCATCAAATCCCGATTGCACCTGAGGACATGAGGAAAACAGCGTTTAGAACTCGGTATGGTTACTATGAACTCGTGGTCATGCCATTTGGTCTAACCAATGCACCAGCTGCGTTCATGAAAATGATGAACGGGGTCTTTCGGGAATGGTTGGACAAGTTCTTTATCATATTCATTGATGACATCCTTGTCTATTCCAAGAACCGGAAGGAACATGGTGAACACCTAAGAATCGTTATGGAAACCTTAAGAGCACAGATTCTATATGCCAAGCTCAGCAAGTGCAGCTTTTGGCAAAGGAAGATTGGTTTCCTAGGACACATAGTGTCAGATGAAGGTGTGTCGGTCGATCCGGAGAAGATCCGTTCGATTGAAGAGTGGCCGCGGCCGAGGAACGCAACCGAGGTTAGAAGCTTCCTCGGGCTGGCCGTTTACTATAGGCGTTTTGTCCAAGGTTTTGCAAGCATGGCTAAGGCTATGACTAAGCTGACCGAAAAGAACGTAAAGTTCGAATGGACAAAAGCCGCAGAAAAGAGCTTTAAGGACTTGAAGGATATGCTGACCAAAACACCTGTCCTAACACTGCCAGTAGACAACGTGCCTTACGTGGTTTACACACATGCATCACGGAACGTGTTAGGATGCGTTCTGATGCAGGACGGAAAGGTGATAGCCTATGCCTCAAGACAGTTGAGGAAACACGAGGGTAACTACCCAACTCATGATCCTGAAATGGCCGCTGTGGTATTTTCACTTAAGATCTGGCGATCTTATCTCTACGGAGCAAAAGTGAAACTATTCACCGACCACAAGAGCTTGAAGTATGTGTTCATTCAGCCTGACTTGAACCTAAGGCAGAGAAGGTGGATAGAACTGGTGGCGGATTACGATCTGGACATCGCTTACCATCCATGAAAGGCAAACTTGGTCGCAGATGGCTTAAGCCGGAAAAGGATCGAAGTGGCCGCAGAAAAGGATGCAGAGACCTTGATCGGATTGGTCCGGTCCTTGCATCTAAATGCGTTGTCAGTGGACAACGAGCCACTTGGTCTTGGAGCAGCAGATCAGGCGGATCTGTTGACAAGGATAAGGTTGGCCCAGGAGCACGATGAAGAGTTGATGAAATCGGTTAACAACAACAACACTGAGTATCAGTTCACCAACAATGGAACGGTTGTGGTGAATGGTCGAGTGTGTGTTCCCGATGTCAAAGGCCTTAAGGAAGAGATCCTAAGGATGGCTCATCAGTCTAAGTTCTCTATACATCCCGGACAGACCAAGATGTACCAAGACCTCAAACGGTACTATCACTGGGTCGGGATGAAGAGAGACATAGCTGAGTGGGTGTCTAAGTGCCAAACGTGTCAATTGGTCAAGATTGAACACAAAGTCTCGAGCGACCTGTTGCATAGTTTACCCATTCCAGAATTGAAATGGGATCACATTACGATGGACTTTGTAACCGGACTGCCGGTGACCCGGTTAAAAAGAGACACGATTTGGGTTGTGGTGGACAGAATGACCAAGTCCGCACACTTCTTAGCCATCAAGAAGACTGATGGAGTGGTTAAACTTGCCGAGAAGTACATTGATGAAATCGTGAGACTTCATGGTGTACCGGCAAGTATAGTCTCAGACCGAGATGGTCGGTTCACCTCTTATTTCTGGCAAGCTTTTCAGAAAGCCTTAGGAACGAGGGTGAACATGAGCATGGCTTATCATCCACAAACGGATGGTCAGTCAGAAAGGACCATACAAATGCTAGAAGACATGTTGAGATCATGTGTTCTAGACTGGGGAGACTCTTGGGAAAATTATTTGCCCTTGACCGAGTTTGCTTACAAAAACCGTTACCAAGCAAGCATCGGAATGTCGCCCTATGAAGCGTTGTATGGACGGCCTTGCAGGACCCCACTATGCTGGACGCAAGTGGGAGAATCAAGAGTCCTTGGGCCGGAAATAATTGAAGAGACTACCGAGCAGATCCGTTTCCTACGAGCTAAGATGAAGGAGGCGCAAGACCGCCAAAGGATTTATGCAAACAAAAGAAGGAAAGACATCGAGTTCCAAGTTGGGGATCGAGTCTGCCTTAAGATGATTACCTTCAAATGAAGGGCAAGGTTTTCCAAACGTGTAAAACTTGATCCAAGGTACTTAGGGCCGTTCACGATTCTAGAACGGGTCGGGATGGTCGCTTACAAGCTAGACTTGCCCAGTGAGATGGAAGTATTCCACAATGTGTTCCATGTCTCATAGTTGCGCAAGTGCCTTTCTGATCAAGGCAAGATTATGCATGAGATCCCAGAAGATCTAAAGGCAAATCTAACTTTGGAAACGCGGCCCTTAAGGATTCTGGATAGGTTGGAAAAAGCCACCCGAAAGAAAGTCGTCCAGATGGTGAAGGTGGATTTGTAACGGGGTTAAGGAGATAACATGGGAAACGGAGAACAGAATGAAGGCCGACTACCCAGAGTGGTTCGAGGAGTTTACAAGGAACGAACACCTTGGAGCGGATTCGGGGACGAATCCATTTCAAGGGGGGGGGGAGACTTGTAACATCCCCAAACCGGCCTAAGGGCCGTTTGGGCTCTCCGTGTAACCAGAAGACCAAACTCACGATCCAAAGGATCTAAAAGAGTGTTCCATGGGCAGAACAAGGTCAGCTCAGCTGGACGGGAGTTTGACCTAAAGGAAAAGGAGCTGGACGCAAAGGGTTTAGCTCAAATGAGTTGGACGGCTGAGCTAAACAGCTAGGGAAGCTGAAGTCCAGCTTAGCTCAGCTGAGTGTAGGAGTGTGAAGCCAGCTGATCAGCTAGTGACACTAGCTGATCAAGACCCCCATAAGCGAATGGTCACCAATGGTCTTGTGTCCATTCGCAAGCCAAAAGGCAACCATTCCTTTTGGGCGGTTATGGGCGCTTCTTGGGTCTATAAATAAGACCCTTGGGGGTCATTTTCGCACACACACATACAAGGGGAACAAACTCATAATTCTCTAAGGCAAAGGCCATAAAATCGTGAGTAAAAGAGAGAGAGAGTTGGCCGGTTTCAAGAGACAGAAGGCCGGCGATCAAGGAAGAGTTTGGTGGTTGAGAAAGGCGATTTGGGAAGGAGACCATGGATGGAGAAACGGCCAAGGATCATGGAAAATCAACCACTACATCTAAGGTACATCCGAGCCCCTTTCTTTGTCGGCCATGGCCAAGCCAATGAACCAGGCGTTCATGTCCAAGCCATACACGACCGGCCAAGGGCCTTGGTCGTGGTAACGGTCATGAGCGGTTGGGTGCGGTTAAACTCATGTATTGGGTCGCGAGATTCATGTTGTCCAGACGGTTTAACGGTCCGTCTAGGGGGACGGTTAAGTCGAGAACCGCGAGACTGAAAACATGACCGGACCAAGTATGAACCGATCAAGAGATCGGGAAAACCGTGGCCGACCGTGAAGTTGGCAAGAGTGTGTGTCGGTCAAACACCACGAACGTCTAAGGACGAACGTGGGACTCTAGGCATGGCCGCGGTCAGACGCACGGACGACGATCGCATCCATTCGTGCGAACAGTCGCAACCATTCGCGGACGGTCGGCTTCCATGACTGCGAATCGACCGTGGTGCAATCGCGTTTGACCGTGAACGTACGGACGTACGCAGATGCCACCGTAAGGTCGCAAACGTCGACCGTAACGAACACACGCTGACGATCGCACGAACACACCGGGACGACCGCACGGACGTATGCGGGCAACCTTACGGCCGTGCGTGAATGACCATACGGACGTAAGGCAGTTTGGCCCGAATGATCGTCCAGTCGCATTTTTGGCAAAGTACATGGAACGCTAGGGTTAATGAGATATAATCTTAGGCTGCGAATTTAAAAGGGAATTATGGGAACATATAAAATCATATAATTGTTAGGTTGATAGTCTAACTCATTTAAAGATGATTCATGAACTGTTTTGGTTTTCAGGTAATAAGGAGGATCATGGGGATGATTCATCCTAGGCGCGGACATAAGGACCAAGTGACGAGTGGTGTGTTTAGTGATAGACATTGTATTAGGACCGAATACTATTAGCATAATGCGGATTGACTACATTGTATTGGTACCTTTTATTATTAATAAAAATGTCTATTTCTCTTATTGCTCATGCCTTAGTATAAGTTTGGAATGAAATGAATGAATGGAAATGAATGATTGAATATATTTGTCTAAGTATGGAACAATTAGGGTTGAGGTTTACAAACGAACCTCAACTTAGAATGGTTTGGATAGTGAGACATCCGTCTCGGGCCTATGGCCGGGATGGGGTGTTTCATTGCCAATGACTCTTTTGAGTCTTCGATAGATTTAATTTTGGAGTTTATACTAGGCATTTCGTTTTTAGCTTTACTCACGTTTTTCTTGTTTTGTCGTTCTATGTTTCAGGTTGCGTAAAGAACATATGCATTGATCGACACTTCTTTGGTATCGATCGACACAACCCACGATATTGCAACGATCGAATCAACATCCGCATCGGTCGACACAGTGCTTGTGAATCAGATACTGTGTGCCTAATCGTGAACTCATAAGCAATTCGTACAAATAGCTTTTGTTTCTTCAGAACCATGAGCTTGCAAAGCTAGAGTGGACGAACATGAAAGCCCAGAAATCAGAGAAGATGTTCAATCCTAATGATGTGGTCTTGATTCTAGATGAAGCTGGTGTTTTGAGATACCTTGAGAATAATGCCTACAACAATCAAGGTCAGAAACTTGATGGGGACGAAAACCCCATTGTAGCACCAGTTTCTTGACTAGTTGTTTCTGCGGACACAGTTCAAGTTGGAGATGTTGAACAAGCTGTTGGCGTAGTTGTTAAACATGCGCAAGGGAATGCGCAAGCTGGGAGGACTCTTGCTGATTACAACAGACCTGGCGAGTTCTATGCTAACAGGTCTGCGATCAGACCTCCTCTGATTCAGAGGAATGACATCGAGCTGAATACTTCCTACTACACTCTTGTTGGACATCATATGTTCCACAGTCTTGCACATGAGCATCCTATGGACCATATCGAAATATTTGAGGATATGGTTGCATCTGTACCACAGTCTTCCACATGAGCATCATATGGACCATATCGAAATATTTGTGGATTTGGTTATATGAATGAAGCACAATAGAGTGAGCAATGACTTATTGCACTACAAGCTTTTCCCACACTCTCTTGTTGGGGAGGCTGTAAACTGGCTGAAGCAGATTCCACCATGTAATCTTACCACTTGAGATATAACCAAGAATAAGTTCCTGAGAAACTTCTATGATGATGCGAGATCCGATCCGCTGAGAAAAGAGATTCTAGAGTTCAAAAAGGGTGTTACAGAAGCTCTAAAGGCTGCTTGGATACGTCTCAAGATGTATCAACGCGACTGCCCTCAACATGGTTTCTCTGAAGTTCAGCTGCTTGGCGTTTTCTTTAGAGGTGTGGATTGGAGGTATTACATGGCATAGGATGATTCCAGCAATGGAAATTTTAACACAAAGTCTCCAGATCAAGATAAGGAGCTAATTGATAACTTAGTGTCTAGCAATAGCACCAAGAATGCTGATATGGAGAGGAAGCGATCAGGTGGAAATGTGGATGGAACTCAGATTGCAGACATGAAGAACAAGATTGATTATGTCCATATCATTCTGGTTGGGAAGAAGCATGTCCAATTTTCTCAAGAGGTTGAGACATTTGAAGCTGATGATAACTGTGATGAAGAGGATGTAAACTACATTAGTGGAACTGGTTTTCGGGGTAACATATTTGGGAATCATCAAGGCAGAGGTGGCTATAATGGCATGGGTCAGAGGAGCACCTTCACATGTGATCAAAACTCCTTTGGTTTCGCTCCTAAGCCTCAGTACCATAAGCATTTCCAGAGCAACACAACAACCTTGGGAACAACAACAGTTTCAGCAGGAACTATGGATCATCATCTTATTAGACTCATCCTTCACAAAATAAGCAGTCTGAGATTAAGGCTATGCTGGAACAGATTTTGGAGGGTCGGCAGAAGAGTACAATGGACATCAATGGGAAGATTTATTTTTTGTACCTGGATCTGAATGGAAAGATATATGCTTTAAGCACTCACGTCAAACAGTTGGATGTTGCTGGGTCTGCGAATAAGTAAGATGGGACTCTTCCTAGAAGGACATATACTAATCCGAAGTAATAGTGCAATGCCATCACTTTGAGAAGTGGTAGAGAGGTCGTTCATGTGCTGGAAAAAGGGTCTGAGTATGGAAGAAATAGTGGAATTGGAAGAAATGGAATATGATATTCGCGATTTATAGCGAACGTAGATCGATGCACCCCTGCATCGGTTGATGCACGAAGGAAATCTCGACAATTCTTCGATCTTTGACGTAAATTAGAACAATGGAGTGATGACCAGGGTCGACACGTCTTAACCGAGCAACGATCAATGCACACCTAACGTCGATCGATGCAAGGCTTGTGCACAGACTCTAGAAGTAGAAGAAGAGAAGCTCAAATCTGCAAATGACAAAGTCTACAAACCAAAGGTTTTTTCCCTAAGAACCCTAGGAAGTCAAATTACGAGCTTCAGATGGCTAAGTGCAAGGCTCTGATGAACAAGGTGCTTATTTAGGTTCTTTTGATTGATGCCATTAGGACCACTCCTGTGATGAAGTGATGTCTGAAGGACATATTTTCGAGCAACATGACTGAAGAACAAGGTCTACTGTTGTTCTCTGAAGTATGGAGTGTTGTGGTTTAAGGCAGAATTCTTGAGAAACTAAAGAATCCAAGGAGTTTTGTGTTGGACTGTTCTATCTATAGAGGTAGATTTGAGAGGTCATTGTGTGATATTGTTTCAAGTGTGAACCTCATGCCTTTCTATGTTGCTCAGAAGCTTGGAATGATTGAGTTCTTACCTACTAAGATCTCATTGGTTCTAGCTGATTGGACTGTCAAGGTTCCAGAAGGAGTTTTGGAAGATGTGTCAATCAAATTGGTAACTGCATGATCCCTACAGACTTTTTGGTTCTGCAATATGGAAAAGATCCAAAGGATCCCCTTATCTTGGGTAGACCCTTATTGGCTACGATTGGAGCGATGATTGACCGCAAGAAAGGAACGATATCTCTAAATATGGGTGATCTGAAGATGAACTTTGATATGGAAAAGCTGGTGAAGAGACTTACCATCGACGGACAGACTTTTTATATGGATACTCTCAGTGATCTAGCAGAGGATTTCTTTCACTTGACACATGCTGAGGATCCATTGGAGAGAGCTCTGATAAGCTCTAGACAGGAGATGGATTAGCATGACGAGTCTGCTATTGGGTATGTGAGGATGCTGGACTCCTATGAGCATGTGATGCATATAGTAGCGCAGGATGAACTGTTGCATTGACCGACACAACATCAGGATTGCTCGATGCAACCCGTGGAAATCAGTGACTGAAGCGAGGAAAAAGCTCCCAAAATTGAGCTCAAACAGCTCCCTTCCGGGATAAGGTATGCATTTCTTGGACTGAATTTCACATACCATGGTATCATTAATGCTTCCTTGAACAACACATAGACCACCTTACTGTTGAGCAGGCTGCGCAAGTATCACAAAGCTCTTGGCTATTCTCTTGATAGCTTTCAGGTATCTCTCCGAATATGTGCATGCATAGGATACATCTTGAGGTTGAGACAAATTCATCAATTGAGCACCAGAGGAGGCTGAATCTGAACCTGAAGGAGGTGGTGAAGAAGGAGATTCTGAAACTCATGGAAGTTGAGATCATTTTTCCTATCTCTGACAGTGATTGTGTCAGTCCAGTGCATGTGGTGTCTAAGAAGGGAGGTATCATAGTGGTCAAGAATGAGAAGAATGAGTTGATTCCTACAAGGATTGTGATTGGACACATGATGTGCATTGATTACATGAATCTTAATGCTGCAACAAGGAAGGACCACTTCCCGTTGCCATTCATTGATCAGATGCTTGAGAGGTTGGCTACTCACTCCTAGTACTGCTTCCTTGATGGGTATTGTGGCTTTTTCAGATTCCCTTCCATCCAGATGATCAGGAGAAGACCACAATAACTTTGCAGTAGGAGCTGTTCTGAGGCAGAAGAAGTACAAGAAACTTCATGATATCTATTATGTCAGCATAACACTAGATAATGCATAAAGAACTATGCCACTACAAAGAAGAATTTGTTGGAAGTAGTCTTTGCATTTGAGAAATTTCGCTCTTACATGGTTAGATCGAAAGTGATAGTACATACAGACCACTCAGCTCTGAAGTACTTGATGTAGAAGAAAGATGCAAAACCAAGGCTTTTGATATGGATTCTTCTTCTCCAATATTTTGACATTGGGGTCAGAGGTAAGATAGGAGTTTAATATGGTGTTATTGATCATCTTTCCAGGATCAAGGTCAAAGAAGACGTTCTCTTTGATGATTTCTTTCCATAGGAGAACGTCAACATGATTGAAGCAGTATTTGGGTAGGACTTAGACAGAAATCTGCAGAATTGTCGAACTCCAGAATAAGCGTTGATCGATGCCACTCTTGCATCGGTTGATCCACCCTTCGACAGATCATAGATCAGGTATATTCAGGGAATTCATTGTACTGCTACAACGCCTGCAATGATCGACGCAACACCTAGTGTCGGTCTATGCACGGTGTCGACGAACCTGGAACCTTTTAAGGTTCATATTGGTCACTACAACATGGACATTTACGCTATTTCTACTCCTGATCGACCATGGTTCGCATATATTGCGAATTATCTTGCTGCAGAGGCTGAACCAGAGGATTTCAAAGGGTATGTAAAGAAGAATTTCTTGAGAGTTCTAAGGAGATTCTACTGGGATGAGCCATATATGTACAAGCACTGCTCATATGGAGTTTATGCATTGTTGAGTCTGAGGTTCCAAAAGTGCTATTTCACTGCCATGATCAGATTATGTTGGACACTTCGCTACATTCAAGACAGTCTCTAAGGTTTTAAAATCATGCTTCTAGTGGCCTACTATGTTCAGAGATTGTCAGATGTTTATATCTTAGTGCGATGCTTGTCAGAGGAGAGGAAAAATATGTAAGAAACATGAGATGCCACAGAACTACATCCTTGAAGGGGAGGTTTTTGATTGATGGGGCATTGATTTTATGGGTCCTTTTCCCTCATCCTATGGGAATAGTTTCATCTTGGTTGATGTGGATTATGTGTCTAAGTGGGTTGAATCAATAGCTAGTTCAAACAATGATGCTTCAGTGGTTCTTAAGTTGTTTAAGACCATCATTTCCCCTCAATTTGGTGTGCCTCGGATTGTGATAAGTGGTGGAGGATCTCACTTTATCAACAAGGTCTTTGAGAAGCTGTTGAGGAAGCACGGTGTTCATCATTGCGTGGCGACTCCTTAACATCCACAGGTTTCTAACAGACAGATTAAGGAGATCTTGGAGAAGACAGTTGGGAAGACAAGGAATGATTAGTCTGTGAAGTTGGATGATGCGTTTTGGATTATAGGACTGCGTTTAAGACGCCACTGAGGACTACACCCTTTCATCTTCTGTATGGGAAAGCCTACCACCTTCTAGTTGAGCTTGAACATAAGGAAGCATGGGCTGTGAAGCAGATAAATTTCGACATGAAGTCTGCTGAAAAGAGGAGATTGGTACAACTGAACGAGCTAGATGAGATTAGACATTATGCCTATGAGAATTCAAATCTGTACAAGGAGAGGACTAAGGCCTATCATGACAAGAAGATAGTCTCCATACACTTTGAACCGAACGATCAGGTACTTTTGTATAACTCTCATTTTCAACTGTTTCCAGTTAATGCGCCCTATATGGTCAGGTCTTTTCACGATCAAAGAGGTGTGTCTGTATGGTGATGTCGTCATGATTACCCTTGAGAGCAAGGATTTTACTGTCTATAGATATAGGGTCACATTGTGCCTCTGGACGATGCACCCGCTGCCTGATCGCATTACAGTCAAGCTAATGACGTTAAACGAGCGCTTGGTGGGAGGCAACCCACTAGTACGTGTAAATATTCAATTTGGTATTTTGTTTTTTGGTTTTACCTTGGTTTTTTGTTTTTGTTTCGTGAGTTTGCACATATACTGGATTGTCTAGGATATCAGCATGCATCGATCAACGCGGTCATGTGCGTCATTCGATGCAGGGGTCGATGAAGAAAACATTCAAAATTCACTGTAAGTCTATCAACTTCAAAAATCGGGAAAAACTGGTCTGATATTCAAATCCGATCCAGTGTCGATTGACACCATCAGTGGGCATCGATCGATGCATGGTCAACGAGGCGGAGAAATCGACAAAACTGTGATGACCTAGGTCGTTGCAATAACCTCGGTGCTATTTTCCAGAATATGCAAAGATCGATGCAGACATGTGCATCGGTCGATGTACGTTCACACAAGACGGCTCCAAAATCATCCAAGCACGCGAGAAATCAGACATGCTTGGCTTCAAGTTTGGAGTCTCCTGCAAATTTTGGCACATGCGCCTTGTCTCCTCCTCTTCCATATCAGTATCCTGTTGGACAGATCAGGCCTCCTTGACCAAAGCAGAAGAGGGATTTGATCCCGGTGCACATCAATTGGGCGTGTGATCCCAAGACATAGACTGAGGATGATAAGTGCATCCACCGAGCTATATCAGAGGATTTGGATGAGTAAGGCACGCTCTTCTACAATTCATGGCTGTCAGTGGATATTTAGCCCACAAGGCTGAATGATTACACGATAGTGAACAACATGGGGATCCTACCTGATGTGGAGAAAATCATCAAGCATATAAACTTGGGTATGATGCCAATGAAGCAGTATGACATGTTTCATGATCTTGTTCGACAGCTTCTTGCTACTTGTCATTTCTACTATACGAACGAGGCGATGAGGAGAGCACAAGAAGGGGTCATGGCCTTCATGTACAAATAAGTCAAATATCACCTCTCGCTCACTGATTCATGCGGTATCTACAGGTTCAAAAAGGAGCCTATTCGCTGCGTTATGTCCTCTGAGTGGCCTGATGCAGACGTTCAGACCTTTTGGTCACGTTTCGGGAATGGCATCTACAATTCCCACACCATCACACAAATTACAGTTAGACATCTGATCAGGAGGTATATCATGCGTGTTTTGGGGACCACGATTATGTGTAAGGCTGAAACAAACTAGATGAGGAAATCAAAGCATTTGTTGCTCTATACTGGGATTTGTCACCTTTTCTCTGAGGACACTTTGAGTGATCCATGCCCCAACCTGAACATGGGTGCGGTATTTGCAGACCATCTCTGTACCTTGAATACTAAGGCATTCAACGGGAAGAAGCTGAAGACTGTGGGAATCTTGTTGACACTTATCTTCAGGCACTTTCGGATTAGCACAGAGGGCCATGAGATCATCACCAATAGATTGTGGATGAATGCAACTCATTTCAGGAGCACCACATGGATGAAGGAAGGGAATCTCTAGGTTTTTACTAATTCCCAGGGCAGAGAGTGGTATGTTAAGATCCCATTGAGAGAGCTCACGAGGATCAGGGCTGTTTTTGACTTGAGCTTTCAGCCCAATGCGAACCTGCTTTCGACTGGTTCAAGCCTAGAAGCTTCTCAAGAGAGCTTCTTCTTCAGCTGCACCTACAGACGCAGAGGACGAGTTAGTTTATGTCCCCTATCCTGAGCCGCCGATTTCTCCACCTGAGATGACACATGCAGAATTTCAGATGTTCGTGAATGATAGACTAAGTGGGAATTGGGAGATACTTTCATGATCATGCCGTAGATCTCTGCATGTCTCTGTTCCTGGTCCTGCACCTCGCCGCAGGCGCTGTCCGAACCCCCGAGTCTAGTGTCACTGATCATATGGCTGGGATTGACGTTGATGACTCTTTTTAGTTCTTGTTTATTGTTCCTGTATTTTGACATTTCGATTCTGTACTTTCTCTTCTTTTCTTTTTTTTCTTTTGATTCATTTTTATGTTTCTCTTGAGTCGATGTCAGTCCTTTATCATTGAAACTTATGTACTCTTGACTATCATGATTATCTTTGTGCTTTGATATGTGTTATCATTGTTTTATTTAGCTTACCATTTGATCTTTAGTGTGAAAACACGAAACACATGTTGTCTGCAAAAATCAGTACGTACACACTCGGCGTCGATCGATGCGCTACTTGCGTCGATCGTTGCAGTCTTTCGAAAACCAGTGTCGACCGATGCACCATTTGTGTCGGTCAATGCAGGTTGTCCGTTCAGTGATAGGATCAGGTTTTAATCCTATTCTACTACAAGTACACAATTATGCAATCGTAGTATATAAGGTATCGAATCCACAGAGACTCCGGTTTCAATAGGTTAAGAACTGTAGAGATTTAAACTAAGATGAAAGCAATGTGAAGTAAACTAAAAGCAAAACAAGGAAGCAAACGATAGCAGGAGTGAGTTGTAAGCAATAAACTAAGGGCGCTAAGTCTAGGGAGTTCTCAGGAAATCAGACAAGCAGATTAATAATCAGTCAGGATCTAATTAAACACAGTTCCAGAACTCGAAGCACATATATAGAATAAACCAACTTTCGCTGTGAAGATTCTCTAAGCCTAATTTCAGAAATCCAAATGTCTTTGTAATTCCTAACAGATTAAACCAGCTTTAATGATCAGGTTCGATATGTTCACAATTAAACTAAACCAAATTTCTTTGCGAGTAATTCAATTGCTCAATCTTAATAGTTCAGGTTCTAAATCACACTTTCGTGCCAACCTAGAAACCTATGATCTAGATTCTAAGTGATCAGGTTAGAACTAGCATTAAGCACAATTTAGATTGAAGAACATCTATTGATTTGAATCCTTAACTGAATTAATTAAATCTAACAAGTCATGAAATCCCTAATGAGAATCCCTAAACCTAACAATGAATCTACTCAGACATGATTAATGAAACAGAAATCATAGAATTAATAGATTGCATATAAGAAAATAAATAGATAAAGGGGTTCGAAATCTTCTCCAAAATAGATGAAGTACAAGATCAGGTCAGCCCCAAAAGCTCTAAAAATCTCTTAGCTCTAAGTATGAAAGCGTATCTAATTAAAACACCAAAAACTTAATTATATAGGTATAATCTCGGCCTGGGGCTTCTTTGTAAATATCAGGAACTTCTGGACCAAAGTGTAATATCTTCACTCTTCATTAAACCGCCGAGTCTTGGCTCATCTCGCTTGTGCAACGATCGACACCAAAGGTGTGTCGATCGATGCAATCCCCTGTTTCGGACAGTGAGCTCAACTCTCTCGGCCAAACACTCCAAAAAGCTCTAGAATGCTCCAACATCTCCAATTCTGCTCCAAACCTAATTATACCTGTAATAGTTTCTAAAAAAACACAAATAGACTCTAAAACACACTTATATCATGGCATAAAACCGGTAAAAACCATGATATATCAACTCCGCCACACTTAGCCTTTGCTTGCCCTCAAGCAAAACATAGAACTAAAACATGGTGAAGAGGTTTGAAAACTTTCAGAAACTCTTTTCATCTTAGAAGCAACAACACTCAGATTCCCCTTAGTAAACCACTGAAAGAATCAACTGCAAGACATCAAGACCAACATATACTTCCCCCACACTTAGCAAATGTCCTAAGTAAACTCCACAATCACATTCACGCATTCAAATTCACCCTACTGACTTCTGCAAGTATTTAAGTGCGGTCTCACCTAAGGAGTATCGATCAAAGGCACATGGATTCTTACCTTATCAGCTCTAGACCACCATACTATCTTTCTCTAGTCCCTTTCTTCTCTTTTCCCTTCCTTAGCATTCTGATTTTTCCCCATTGGGAATCATTTTTTTTTTATCAGTGCTCTTCCCGTTATGGGGGTGTCCTTTGGACACATTCCATGGATGCACAAGATATGATAGTTGTAGCTACCATTCCCAGAGACCACTTCGGAGTTACTAACTCATCCTCAGTTTATTAACTTTTTTTTTTTATGGAAGGGGAGAAGGGAACTAAATAGGACAGGTTTACAGGCTGTGTCAGAACTAACAAGGGAATCCGACACAAAGTATACCAAGCCCGTAGGTGAGAAATCTAAGTCAGTATTAAGTTTGAAGTCAGTAAAAGGATCCTCTGATACCTGAAGTGATGTGGGTGTCCTCAGTAGGTTGATCTGTTGTTTGGGTTTTTTAATAGTCATAGATAAATCCTGCAACTTCATCCCAATGGTTACTTAAGTTCCTGCAAGTGCTGTTAATCTTCTCAAAAAATCATTGTTTCCTACTTAAAGTGTTTTGACTCATGATAGGTCGAGTTTTAACCCTATTCTAACTGCAAGTGCACAGTGATCTAGTTGTAGTACTTTAGGGTATCGAATCCACAGGGACTCTGGTCAACGATAGATAAAAACAGAAGTGATTAAACTAGGAGAAAGCAAAGATGATTAAACTAAAAGCAGAGCAGAAAAGTAAATCAGTAGCAGGCGAGTTTTGTGAGCAAGGAAGCGAAGCGTTAGGTTTCAGGAGTTCTCAGGAAATCAGGAACGCAAGCAATCAATCTATCTAGATCCAATCAATAACTATTCTAGAACTCAAACACTGATATAGAATTAACCAAATTCCTTTGCGATAATTCTCTAAGTCTAAGTGCAGCAAACCAAACTTCCGTTTGCGAGAACTAACAGATTAAACTAGCATTAATTCCAAGTTTGATATGTTCACAATTACCCTGAACCAAACTTTCGTTTGCGAACAGTTTAATTGCTTATCTAAGTTCTTTCTAGTTAAATTAATCAACTTCCGCTGAATTAATCAACCTAACATCATAACTCTGATTAGCTACTTCAGATTTAGCATTAAGAACAACTTAGATAAAGAACTAGCAGATATAAATCTCTACAGATTGATTTAAACTATAATTCTCTGAAATCCCTAATGAGAATCCTTCAACCTAACAGGTAAACTACTCAGACATGTTCATCGAAACAGAAAACATCTTAAGTAGAAAACCAAATATCATAAAACAGAATAATCAACAGGGGTTCGAAATCCTCTCTCTTTCGAGAGCAAGATCAGCCCCTAAGGCTCTCTGAAAATAAAATAAGACTTAAAAATAAAGCGTAGCCTAAACAATGGCTTAAAAACCCTTATATAATAGCTAAAACACGTTTTGGGCTTCTGTGTAAATATTTGGGCTTTTCTGCAAAATCAGCATTCTTTATTAAATCGGCGAGTCTGGCCCATTCGCATATGCAACGATCGATGCAGGTGTGCAACGATCGACGCAGTCTTCACAACTGGACAGTGAACTCTGTCTCTCGGACCAAATCTCCAAAATACACCAAACAGCTCCAAAATCTCCACTGCTCCAAATGTGTCTAAACCTGTAAACATACTAAAAAGACTCCAAAACATAACATAAGACTCGATAAATAAGGCATATACCATGGTTAAAACCGGTAAAATACATGGTATATCAACTCCCCCACACTTAGCTCTTGCTTGTCCTCAAGCAAGTAAAGAACTAAAGCATAAGAAAAGAAGTTTGAAAACACAGAAACTCATTTCGTCCTAGGAACTTTCACAATCACATTCACTTAGTAAGCCACTGAAAACTTTCCTGCAGAACTCAAGACCACAATATACTTCCCCCACACTTAGCAACTGTCCTAAGTAAACTCCACAATCACATTCACACATTCAAATTCACCCTACTGACTTCTGCAAGTATTTAAGTGCGGTCTCACCTAAGGAGTATCGATCAAAGGCACATAGATTCTTACCTTATCAGCTCTAGACCACCATACTATCTTTCTCTAGTCCCTTTCTTCTCTTTCCCTTCCTTAACAACTGATTTTTCCCCACTGGGTATCATTTTATTTTTTTTATCAGTGTTCTTCCCGTTTTGGGGTGTACTTTGGACACATTCCATGGATCACATGAGAGAAAATAGTGTTTTCTACCATTCCCATGACCACTTCGGAGTTACTAACTCATCCTCAGTTTATTATTATTTTTAATTTTTTACTTTATAGAAGGGGAGAAGGGAACTAAATAGGATAGGTTGACAGGCTGTGTCAGAACTAACAAGGGAATCCGACACAAAGTATACCAAGCCCTTAGGTGAGAAATCTAAGTCAGTATTAAATTGAAGTCAGTAAAAGGATCCTCTGATACCTGAAGTGATGTGGGTGTCCTCAGTAGGCTGATCTGTGTCTGGGTTTTCTAACAGTCATAGAGGCTCTGCAAGCCTGTCCAATGGTCACTTAGTTCCTGTTCAAGCGAAAAGTTTCCTCGAAAAATCATAGTTTCATACAAATTTTGACTCAATAAAACAAATTTTGAAAAACTAAGAAAACAAAAGCGTGCGTCAGTAGCTTCCTCCCCCCACACTTAAACTACACTGTCCCCAGTGTAATCAAAGCATGAGCTTGGTGAAAGAATAATCAAATTGAAGAACAAACCGAAAAGTTGCAGAATACTTACCTGTCGTCGCCATGTGTCGATCGATGCCACAAGGGTGTCGATCGATGCACGACGAATATGCTCGCGGTTATTTAGATAACCGGTGTCTGAACCGCAAATGAATCGGTAAACCACAAATCGTGACTGCATCGACCGGTGCACTAGGTGTGTCGATCGATGCAATTCGATTCTGCCTGTTTCTCACGCTTCTGAACACACTTAAACAGAAAAATTAAAAATACCAAAACCAAAACGAAGATTGAAAAACAAAAACGAACCTACTAGTGGGTTGCCTCCCACTCAGCGCTTGTTTTTAGTCATTAGCTTGACTATTGGAAAGAGATTGGATTCATGGTGGTTTCAACAGAGACTTTGAGTGTCTCTGTGAATATCTCTTCATCCAGGGAGGTGTATAGGCATTATGATCATGGGGCTTTCCAAGGAAAGAGAAATCAGAATCAGGGCGGGCGCGAAGCTTGGGCGGTCTACTGCGTTTCCCTGCATTCAAAACAATGCGGTCAGGAGGTTTAAGCTTATGTGATTTATATCTTACCTTTGGTGCAGATCTGATGTTTGGGGCTTTCTGCTTATGAGCAGTTGCAGGTACTGAAGATGTTAGAGCAGGTTCAAGAGGAACTGCCATCTTCTTCTTTCCACTATCAGATACTGTAGTTCCACCAATCTGAACTTCTTCTTTCAGATCACCTTCAGTGGAGATCATCTTCTTTGCATGAACTCGCAAAGTTTCAACTGGTGGTGTTTTATTCACCTTCTTATTCATCACTTTTATGCAGTTAACCACTTCTAGCTCTTGTCTGGAAGGTTTAGGAACCTTAGGATATGGCACTGGGGGCTTGTAAGCTTGTTCTGGTACTGTTGCAGGTTTCTGGACATGTGTGCGTTTTGTGTCGATCGTTGCATAATGTGTGTCGATCGATGCAAGGCGATTCTGTTTCTCGAAAGAACTCGAAATTGCCGTCAGAATGGCGTGTCGATCGTCACTCAGGGGGTGTCGATCGGTGCATGTATCAAGCAGACAATATTCATCCAGAAAATCCGAGATTATGCTCTCTTCTTCACCTAGCAACTCAATCTCATCCCTTATGTTCACAGCATTGATGTGCAGCTTCCGTTCAGCTCTCTTAGCTTCATTTTGCCTCTCTATCGCTGCATCCAGCTCCTCCATATGTGTGCTCAAAGATTCAAGCTTCTCATTCAAATCTTCATACAAAGCATCCATCTTTGAGTTGAAGGACCTATCAATCTGTTGTTGTCTCTCAAGGTACTGCTCTATCATGATTTCCATTCTGCTCTCATGAGCTGTAGGTGCAGGCGGTACTTGGTAAGAAGAAACGCTATAACTCCTTGAGAAGGCATTGCCCTGTTGCTGGAAAGGTCCCTGAAAAGCAGATTCCTGACTGTAGAATTCATTCCCTCCAACGTAGCTGATAGCTTCTTGCCCATACTTTTCAAGTACAAGACTATGCAGAGACTCTACTTTGCTCTTTAACCAAGTTATCTGCGAGTTGTCAATCCCTGGATTGAAGAAATCATACATCTTCCTTACAATATGTGTCGATCGATGCAGGAGAAGCGTCGATCGATGCAAGCGCGATGATGTGACGATCGACACACAGGACCGTGTCGATCGTTGCAGGGCGATTACAGGCGTACCTGAAACGCAAGAACAGAAAAAGAAAAAAAAAATATTAGTAGCAAAAATTAAAAAACGAAAATCCTAGTCTAAACCCTAAGTTCAAATCTATCGAGAACTCAAAAGAGTCCCCGGAAACGGCGCCAAAAACTTGATAGGTCGAGTTTTAACCCTATTCTAACTGCAAGTGCACAGTGATGTAGTTGTAGTACTTTAGGGTATCGAATCCACAGGGACTCTGGTCAACGATAGATAAAAACAGAAGTGATTAAACTAGGAGAAAGCAAAGATGATTAAACTAAAAGCAGAGCAGAAAAGTAAATCAGTAGCAGGCGAGTTTTGTGAGCAAGGAAGCGAAGCGTTAGGTTTCAGGAGTTCTCAGGAAATCAGGAACGCAAGCAATCAATCTATCTAGATCCAATCAATAACTATTCTAGAACTCAAACACTGATATAGAATTAACCAAATTCCTTTGCGATAATTCTCTAAGTCTAAGTGCAGCAAACCAAACTTCCGTTTGCGAGAACTAACAGATTAAACTAGCATTAATTCCAAGTTTGATATGTTCACAATTACCCTGAACCAAACTTTCGTTTGCGAACAGTTTAATTGCTTATCTAAGTTCTTTCTAGTTAAATTAATCAACTTCCGCTGAATTAATCAACCTAACATCATAACTCTGATTAGCTACTTCAGATTTAGCATTAAGAACAACTTAGATAAAGAACTAGCAGATATAAATCTCTACAGATTGATTTAAACTATAATTCTCTGAAATCCCTAATGAGAATCCTTCAACCTAACAGGTAAACTACTCAGACATGTTCATCGAAACAGAAAACATCTTAAGTAGAAAACCAAATATCATAAAACAGAATAATCAACAGGGGTTCGAAATCCTCTCTCTTTCGAGAGCAAGATCAGCCCCTAAGGCTCTCTGAAAATAAAATAAGACTTAAAAATAAAGCGTAGCCTAAACAATGGCTTAAAAACCCTTATATAATAGCTAAAACACGTTTTGGGCTTCTGTGTAAATATTTGGGCTTTTCTGCAAAATCAGCATTCTTTATTAAATCGGCGAGTCTGGCCCATTCGCATATGCAACGATCGATGCAGGTGTGCAACGATCGACGCAGTCTTCACAACTGGACAGTGAACTCTGTCTCTCGGACCAAATCTCCAAAATACACCAAACAGCTCCAAAATCTCCACTTCTGCTCCAAATGTGTCTAAACCTGTAAACATACTAAAAAGACTCCAAAACATAACATAAGACTCGATAAATAAGGCATATACCATGGTTAAAACCGGTAAAATCCATGGTATATCAACTCAATAAAACAAATTTTGAAAAACTGACTGACTCTTAAGAAAACAGAAAACAGGAGTCAGTAGCACGTCCCCCACACTTAAGACACATTGTCCCCAGTAGTGTCAAGCGAAGGATCAGTAAAAGAAAGAAAAATTGTTATGGAAGTGTTGAGTTCTGTCTGTTTTTACCTCTGTCGCACTTTGCATCGATCGTTACACAAGTGTAACGACCGTTGCTAGGCGATTTATCGTCAAGTGTCGATCGTTGGTCAGGACCGCAACGATCGTTGCAATGCGATTTCTTCGTATGGTGACGATCGACAATGTGTGTCGATCGACGCACTGCGATTACTCCGAGACCTGCAGACAAAAACTCACCAAAACCAGAAACAAACGTAAAATCCTACAAAAACACCAAAATTAAAATGCAAAAACGAAAACAGTGGGTTGCCTCCCACTCAGCGCTTGTTTAAGGTCATTAGCTGGACCGGATGAACAAGAATCAGGCACCGTGAGATCCTGACAGAGACTTTGATTGTCTCTGTGCAAGTCTCCTCATCCATAGCGGAGAATAGGCTGCATCAGAATGAACTTGTCCAAGAAAAGAAGGAATAAACTGCTCCCCAGGATCCAAAATCACAGTGTCACTTGGCTGCTTATCATCTCCATCCATGATGGTGAATGTCTGCCCATCAATCAGCGGTCTGCTCAGCTTATCCATCTCATAATGAAACGGCTCATCTCCCAGGTGGAGATCAATCAGACTGTGTCTAACATCTATTACTGCCCCTGCTGTAGCCAAAAATGGTCTCCCAAGTATCAACGCATCATCAGGATCACTGTCGTATTTCAGCACTAAGAAGTCTGTTGGAACTAAGTAGTTTCCAACTCTCACCGGGATGTCCTCAAGGAGTCCTTCTGGGACCCTTATAGATTGGTCAGCTAGGACAAGAGAGGTCCTAGTAGGCGAAAAGTCCAGCATCCCTAGCTTCTCAGCCACAGAATATGGCATAAGACTTCCAGCAGCTCCCAAATCACACAGAGAGCGCCTAAAACTATCCTCAAAGATAGAACAGTTAAGCACAAAGACGCCAGGGGTCAGGTAGCTTCTTTGGGATCTTTGTTAAGATCACATCACTTATCTGTTGAGGAACAACAATCACCCAATCCTTCAGCTCTTCATCCAAAGGCAGCATCTTATTCAAGTACCTCTGCACACAGGGATGATAAGGTGGATCATCAGATGATGGAATTTCTTCCAACTCTTCACCAATCTCTTCCAGCTGCTTAAGCTCTTCTATCTCTTGCTTAACACTACAAAAAAATCAATATTCATAGCACACGATACAAGCTATCGTATCTAATAGATAGCGTTTCCACAAACGCTCTGACAGCGGCAGCTATAATAGACCCCTCCCCTACCATAGCATTTCTTTCGTGCTATGTTATTGTTGTAATGTAATAGCGTTAATTTTAGCTTGCTATGATTGAATCTGAGCCAAGCCGAGCCGAGCCGTATTAAAATATTATTATTATTAATTATTATATATATATTTTTTGTATCAATTAAATTTATAAAAAAATAATTTATATTTAAAATTTGGATTAGAATATAATTTTATTAATAACCCAACACATGGTTTACATCAACATTGTTTAGGAAAAAAAATCATAACAAAACAAATCTAAGTAAGTATCCTCTAGCAAAAAAAAAAAATTACTAACTAGTGAGGCTCCTTCTCAAACACACAGATTCCAACAAGAAACGAGCTCACCTTCTCAAAGTTCTCCCTCCGGAAAGCTTCATGCTTCTCTTTTATGATCTCCCTAAGATCCTTCTCAAGTTCTCTTTTAGCTCTTTACCTTGACTAAGTTGTTATACAACAAAACAAACTCTGCTTGTGGTATGTTCTTGAGGATCTGCTTGAGGTTATAGACATCACCCACTCTGAGTACAACATCTCGCTCTTTGAATACAACACGTATCTTGGAGTTTCGATGACCAGCCCAAAAACCAAATGTTGTCCTGTAACACCAACGTATAACAGTGTTAGTAACATCGAGGATACAACTACTAAAACAAGTCCCAACAATATATGAAAGCACTGCAACACAAAACTTTTCGTTGCAACCATGCCTAAGATACAACAGTAGAAACTAGGTAGATAGAACAATCAGATAACATAAACAACAAACCTTTTCCAAGATGGTTTCTGTTTGATCTGTTGGGGTCTCCATTTGTGCCTACAAAAAGAAAAATTATATCTTGAACAAGAATGATTCAACACAATTCCAAGCCAAGTAAACACAGAGCAACCAAGAACAATCATACATAATAAGAAGTTGTTGTATAACTATAAATCTCAAGAAAGACTCACGCAAGCACAAATCTTCAGATATATAGTAAGTGAAGAGTTATTCGATTGCAGGAGGAGGGGCTGAGAAAGCGTTTGCGATTTAGGAGCCATGGCTTTCGTTGAAATATTGCGAAACCTCAGATTCCTTGTCTCTCTTCCCTGGAATCAAAATAAATCTAGGGTTTAAGACCTCAGACGAAGAATAATAGCAGAGATCTGGACATTACTAGAGTGTTAGATACATATAAGAAGAGATTCACATTACCTGAAGTAAATTTGTTCTTTGTTTGAGACCATAAAACATTAGGTTAAGCAACTATTAAGAGATTTCACCTGAACACTGTGGAAACAAGAGAAAAATACACACTTAACACATCTGCAGCAAAAGACATATGATGAGATGATCTGCTTTTCCATCATTTAAACAGACAAACCCTTACCTCGGTTCCAAGCTGCTAAGACCAATTCAGTTCTTATTTGTGCAATAGGCTCATCAGCCTTTACTCTATCACTAATTTCATACCGTTCCCATTCTTTGCCTAGATTTAGATTTATCTCCATCTGGTCACCATTGTTCTCTTCTAGAAAACTCGGATCCATTAACTGAAATACTATCTACTATCCGGAATTGGCTTAGCCTGCATGTGAACATACATATCTATTTAGCAGTAGTAGTTGTATACACTTCTCAAATGTAAGAACTTTCCACATTCAAACATATCTGCTGTTATGGAGATTCGCTACTAATTGGTTTCTTCCAACAAGAAGTTCGAGGAGAACAAAAAGAAATCCAAAGATCTGTTATGATACAGTAGCCTCAAGATTTAGCAAATAGGAAAAGATGAGTTGCTATGTACCGTGAGCTTCGAATCAGAAGGACTGCTACTATCTTTGTTCTGCAGTAGAAAGAACAACCAATGTCAGCATTCATTTCAATTAACCACTTAATCTGGTATGCAATAGAACAAACCCTAAAGGCCGATTCTGGTGACTCAAACAATTGGAGAAGACGATTTCGACTTCTTTTCAAGATGGGAAGAAGAGCTCAATCTCTGATTTCTCCCGCTATTACCATCGACATTCGAATCCCTAACACGGAAATGGAAACTCCGGTCAATATAATAACCAATGAGCCACGCCGCCGACACCGTCCCAGCTCCAGCTTCGTCTTCTCAAGCTTCAGTCACTGCCAATTTCAAGAACAAAATTAGGATACTGAAACTGTAAAATCGAGGTAGATGAGAGAGAGAGAGAGCGAGAGAGAGAGAGAGAGAGAGAGAGAGAGAGAGAGAGAGAGAGAGAGAGAGAGAGAGAGAGAGAGAGAGAGAGAGAGAGAGAGAGAGAGAGAGAGAGAGAGAGAGAGAGAGAGAGAGAGAGAGAGAGAGAGTCGGTCGGAGAAGTGGAGGAGCACGCCGGAGATGGTGGCAGAGGGGTGGTTTGAAGTCGGAGAAAAACCCTTGAGACGAGATAAGATGAAAGAATGAGAGGATTTTTTTTTCTTTTTGAGAATAGAATGGGTTTTTTTTTAAGGGGTTTTAAGCGTAAAGTGTGTAATTTTTTCTAAGTGTTTTGGCGCTCCCTTTTTCATAGAAAATATTGGCTCCAAAACACAGTTTCGGATTCCCGCTTAAGGAAACAACGGGATAGCACTGAATTAGAGCTGTAATATACTACCCCACTAAAGCCAACCACCTACAACAGCATTTAGCGAAATAGTGCTATCGTCATCTGCTATGAATGTGCAGTTTTCTTGTAGTGTAATCACTTCAGACACTGAGGGATATAATCTAATGGATTGCGCATAAATCTCCTGCTGAGTAATCTCAGATACTCCAGGGAACAACCGATTAATCTCTAAATCTGCATCAATGCCATCAAAAATCTGCGAGTCTGTCTGTTCACGACCTGCAACGACCGATGCTAGTGGTGCGTCGATCGTTGCATCACTGTTTTCACAGTTTCTACCCGAGAGATTTCCCTCAAAATCCAAAAATTCATCCTCCTCTACCAACTCAGCTATGTTCAACTCAAAATTTTCACCTTGTGTTGATCCATCATTGATGTACACGGACCATGCCTTAATGTGGGTGTCTGCTATTCCTTTTCCTTTAACAGAACTAGAAATCTGACTCACCTGAGTATCCAACTGCCTCACATGGGTGTTCAGGGACTCAAACTTCCCATTTAGATCCTCATAGACAGCATCTAGCTTCTTGTTGCAGTCCACATCAATCTTTGTCTGTCCCTCCAGCAGCTGTTCCAACATAGCCTCCATCTTACTCTCATGAGCAGTAGCTACAGGAGGTGCTTGGTAAGAAGATGATCCATAGGTTCTCTGAGTACCTTGTCCAAAAGGTTTCTGAAAACCACTAGTCTGTCCAAAGCTAGAAGAGTTGCTGTTGAAAGCACTCTTCTGTCCCCCATTGAAGAACTTGTTTCCCTGTTGATTACCAAATCTATTACCTTGGAATCCAGATCCTCCTATGTAATTAACATATTCTTCCTGAGTGTCCTCCTCAGTCTGAATTACCTCAACATCTTGGGCAAAGTGGACAGCTTTCTTACCAGCTAGGAGATTACAAACTGTGTCCAGCTTAGATCTAATATCAGCAATCTCCAAATTCTCAACACTTCCACCAGATTTCTTCCTCCTCTCATCCATAGTCTTGCAACTGTTGCTGCTTGCTAGGTTCTCAATTAACTGCTTAGCTTGTGCAGGAGTCCTGGTGTTAAATTTCGCATTGCTGGAGTTATCCAGCGCAGACTGATATGGAAGATCTATGCCTCTGAAGAAGATACCTAGCAATGTGACCTCAGTGAATCCATGGTGTGGGCAGTCACGCTGGTACTTCTTGAATATCATCCAGGCAGCTTTAAAAGGCTCTACAGGGCCTTGGGAGAATGTCAGAATATCCTGTCTGGACTGATCTTAGCGCGCATCATCGTAGAAATGTCTCAGAAACTCACCCTTCAGAGCATCCCAAGTAGTAAACTGCCCAGGTGGCAGTTGCTTTACCCATGCAGCAACGTCTCCAGTGAGACTGTGTGGAAAGAGCTTAAGAAACAGATAATCCTCGCAAACTCCCTCATACTTCATGCCAGTGATTATATCCTCAAACTGATCAATGTGATCCATAGGCTGCTCCGTTGGGTAACCATGGAAAGCATTCTGTCTCATCAGCGAGTAGTAGATGGTTTTGATCTCAAAATCATTCCTCTCAAAACCAGGAAGTACTAGAGCTGACCGGTTTGCATGAAACTCATCCGGTCTGTTTTAGTCAGCTAAAGTCCTCTCATGGACAACCATCCTCCTCTCCTGTCTACCTTGGGCCGGTCTTTGGCCTTGGTCCTGCCTGTTGTGGTTGCTCAGGAGGATCAGGGATTACATTCCCTTCAGCATCAATCCTATGCCCAGCAGCATTGTACGGATTGTTATCTCGGTCCCTCAGGGTACCTTGAGCATCAGGCATTATGATCACCTTTTGTACCACCATCCTTGCTCTTCTTTCTCTTTTGTTAGTCCTTTCTAGTCGTCCAAGTTCGTCGAGTTCGAGATTGACGAGATTCAAGTTCTGATTACTTCTGGTTTCACGCGTCTGCATAAACTGTCTGTAATCGTAGTGCAATGATCGATGCAAGAGATGCAACGATCAACTCAACTCAGAATCGCCTGGTAACGATCGACACAGGAAGTGCAACGATCGATGCTAGGCGAATTTCGTACCTGCGACAGAAAGAAAACAGAGAAAAAAAAATCAGAAAACAAAAATTAAAACAAAAACAAAAAAAAATCCTAGTAAAAACCCTAAGTTTGAAGCTATCGAAGACTCTAAGAGTCCCCGGCAACGGCGCCAAAAACTTGATAGGGCCAGGTTTTAATCCTATTCTACTGCAAGTGCACAATTATGCAATCGTAGTATATAAGGTATCGAATCCACAGAGACTCCGGTTTCGATAGGTTAAGAACTGTAGAGATTTAAACTAAGATGAAAGCAATGTGAAGTAAACTAAAAGCAAAACAAGGAAGCAAACGATAGCAGGAGTGAGTTGTAAGCAATAAACTAAGGGCGCTAAGTCTAGGGAGTTCTCAGGAAATCAGACAAGCAGATTAATAATCAGTCAGGATCTAATTAAACACAGTTCTAGAACTCGAAGCACAGATATAGAATAAACCAACTTTCGCTGTGAAGATTCTCTAAGCCTAATTGCAGAAATCCAAATGTCTTTGTAATTCCTAACAGATTAAACCAGCTTTAATGATCAGGTTCGATATGTTCACAATTAAACTAAACCAAATTTCTTTGCGAGTAATTCAATTTCTCAATCTAAATAGTCCAGGTTCTAAATCACACTTTCGTGCCAACCTAGCAACCTATGATCTAGATTCTAAGTGATCAGGTTAGAACTAACATTAAGCACAGTTTAGATTGAAGAACATCTATTGATTTGAATCCTTAACTGAATTAATTAAATCTAACAAGTCATGAAATCCCTAATGAGAATCCCTAAACCTAACAATGAATCTACTCAGACATGATTAATGAAACAGAAATCATAGAATTAATAGATTGCATATAAGAAAATAAATAGATAAAAGGGTTCGAAATCTTCTCCAAAATAGATGAAGTACAGGATCAGGTCAGCCCCAAAAGCTCTAAATGTTGGGAATGTCCTGAAATCTATTGTACTTACTCTAAGTGAAAGTCGTATTGTCGAGATGAGACAGTCATATAATACTAGGTAGTCATAATGCTTTGCTAGAAGCCACTTATGATCAATGAGTTTAGAACTCATTGCTAGTGTTATATGATCCTACAGGGTCACACACCTAAGCAAACTGGACGTTAAAGACGAGGTTGATCATTAATATAATGATCTAGTGAATGCATATTTGATATGCATTCGGTATCAAAATTCTGGGGCCGTGTCGATCGACACAAAGAGTGTGTCGGTCGACACAACTCGCGGATTACCAGATTAATTTGGTTTAATCGTTGGTTAACCCCGTTGCGGTTTAAGATAACATATATAAGATATATGGTCGACCTAAACTCGAACTTAACCTAATTCACAGCCACCAGAACTAGAAAAGAAACCTCTCTAGAGATTAGATCTCTTATAGGCACTAGCATCCCTCCTGTTCAGTTCGTGTGCGTGTGGATACCAGTAGAGGCACAGCGTTTGAGGTGCTTCGTGATCTCGATTATCTGCAAACCTTCCGCTGCTTATTACCAGGTAAATCTGAGATCTGATAGATTCAATCATATGAACCTTAGATCCTAGGCTTGGGATTTATACCTAGGGTTGCTAATCCTGATTAGAAGTGCTAGAAATTCCTTCAGTGGTATCAGAGCTTTAGGGTTCCATTGAATCTGTAGCATGTTGATTAGATTAGTTGAATCTGAATCTGTGTATGGTTGATACAAACTTGCTAAAATTCGTTTTCATAAAAATCTAGTTTTTAAGTTTTTTTGCTTGAAAAACGATTAGGGTTTATCGCCCTGTGTCGATCGACACCAATCCGGTATCGGTCGACACAGAAGGATAACCCGAATAAAATTGTTTTCGCCTAGTGTCGATCAACACAAGAGTTGTGTCGGTCGACACCAACCTCGCGAAATTGATAAATCGGTTCAATTGGATTGGACCGGTTATCGAGCTTGGTTAATGATGGTTGAAAACTGTGAATGATTTAATTACAATTGGTTTGATTACGTTGGTATCGACCGATGCTAATGTAGCATCGATCGACACTGACCAGTATTCAAAACCGGATCAATTGGATTGATCGGTTATCGCGGATTGTTTTGGTTATTCTGCATCGATCGACACTAAAGTAGTGTCGGTCGACATGAGATTCGATGGTTTAGGTTATGGAACCTGAAATCACAGAACCAAAGCAAGATAAATCAATTAATTAGAAGAATTAAAACATAATAAAACTGAACGTTTTAAATGGTTCTGTTCCTCAATCAAATATCAAGTGATACTTGATGTCTTTCCAATCTTGTCAACTGTCAAGACTCATTTCATTGTGCGATAGACTTGCAGTGCGAGATGTACACAATTACATGAGTATGGCAGGAGGTAATCGTGTTGATGGACTTGCAGTGCAAGACATCAACAATTACATGACTGAAGAGATTGGTTTACTTGACTGGGCCATCAAAATCATTTTGGGCTCAGAGACATCAGGTGGATTTGGCATGAGATGTCGATCCACAACCAAGAGTTATATTGGATATAACTAGAAAAGTTGTTGCTTACCTAGATAGCTAAATTTGGGTGATAGCCAGTGGCTCACTCAAGTTTAATGAAGTATGGGTCTTGGATCATTATATTCATCTGAGGAAACAATGTTTGAATATAATGCGAGTTTTCTTAAAAGTTAAGACTTCTCATTTCTTGAACATCATAACTAAACCTTTTCCTTTCTTTGTTCTCAGCTATGACTAACACTCATAATAACTCTTTCTCCCTGCGATCCGTCCTTGAAAAGGACAAGTTAAATGGATCGAATTTTCTCGAATGGTATCGGAACTTGAGAATTGTTCTCAAGCAGGAGAAAAGGGACTATGTCCTGGAAACTGTTCTCCCTGAAAAACCAAGAGCCAATGCTGCACATGCAGAAAGAAGTGCTTGGGATAAGCATTCCAATGATGTGGTCGATGTGAATTGTCTCATGTTGGCTACCATGAACTCGGATTTGCAGAAGCAATACGAGAACGTGGAGTCGCCGGTGGAGATGATTACTAGCCTGAAAAGCATGTTTCAGGAGCAAGCACGAACTGAGAGATACCAGACGGTTAAATCTCTCATTGAATGCAAGCTACCAAAGGACGGTCCAGTCAGTCCTCATGTCATTAAGATGATGGGTTATATTGATAACCTGGGGAAGCTGGATTGTCCCATTAGCCAAGAGTTGGCTACTGACATCATTCTGCAGTCACTGCCGTCAAGTTATGATCAGTTTGTTATGAACTATAACATGAATAACTTGACAAAGACGTTGACTGAACTGCATGGCATGCTCAAGACAGCTGAGCCAAATATCAAGAAGGGCACTCCTAATGTACTTATGGTACAAGGGGGTAAGAAGTTTAAGAAACTTGGCAAAGGCAAGGGAAAGGGCAAGGCAGTCCAGGTTGAGAACCAGGACACGCCTGCGCCAGCCCCGAAGCCCAAGCCGGGCCCATCTGAGACTGATAAGTGCCATTACTGTAAAGAACTTGGGCATTGGAAGAGAAATTGCAACAAATTCTTGGAAGAGAAGAAGAAGAAGAAGAAGACTTTCGAGACTTCATCTTCAGGTATTTTTGTTATAGAAGTAAATGTTACTACTTCTGGTTCTACTTCTTGGGTATTGGATACCGGCTGTGGTGCTCATATTTGTACAAATATGCAGGGCCTAAATAACAGTAGGACATTGGAAAAGGGACAAGTGGACCTGCACGTGGGGAATGGAGCAAGAGTTGCTGCATTAGCCGTAGGAACATTTAACTTGTCTTTACCTTCTGGTTTGGTTTTAGAACTTCATAATTGCTACTATGTACCTGCTATAAGCAGAAATATTATTTCTATTCATGTTTTGGATTTGGAAGGATATCAGTTTTCAATTAAGAATAAATGTTGTTCTTTTGATTACAATGATATATTTTATGGTAGCAGCCCATTAGAGAATGGGCTTTATGTTCTAAACCAAAGCACACAAATCTATAACATTAACACCAAGAGATTCAAATCAAATGACACGAATCAGACTTTTCTATGGCATTGTCGTTTGGGCCACATAAACGAGAAACGGATTCAAAAGCTCCATAGTGATGGGCTTTTGGGCTCATTTGATTATGAATCATGTGAGAAATGTGAATCTTGTTTACTGGGCAAAATGGCAAAGGCCCCTTTCAACAAACAAAATGAAAGGGCCAGTGACCTATTGGGCCTTATACATACGGATGTATGCGGCCCAATGAGCACAAGTGCCAGAGGAATTTTTTGATACTTCATTACCTTCACTGATGATTTCAGCAGGTATGGCTATGTCTATTTGATGAGACACAAGTCGGAATCTTTTGAAAAGTTCAAAGAGTTCCAAAATGAAGTACAGAATCAAATTGGCAAAAGTATTAAGGCTCTTCGATCAGATCGTGGAGGAGAATACTTAAGCCAAGAATTCAGTGATCATTCAACTCACTCCTCCTGTAACACCACAATGGAATGGGGTGTCTGAGAGGAGGAATCGAACTTTATTAGATATGGTTCGATCAATGATGAGTCTCTCAACTCTTCCATTATCCTTTTGGGGATACGCTCTAGAAACGTCTGCGTTTACACTTAATAGGGTTCCGTCAAAATCAGTTGCAAAGACACCACATGAGATGTGGACTGGAAATGTTCCGAATGTGTCTTTCCTGAAGATTTGGGGTTGTGAAGCTTATGTTAAGAGATTAATTACAGATAAGCTCGAACACAAATCTGATAAATGCTACTTCGTTGGTTATCCTAAGGAAACCAAGGCATACTACTTTTACAACCAATCCGAGAACAAAGTGTTTGTTGCTCGGAACTGCGTCTTTCTTGAGAGAGAGTATCTTTCCAAGAGAAACAGTGGGAGTAAAGTACGACTCGAAGAAGTTCGAGAACCGCAGGAAAATGCTCAACCCGTAGAGGAAGAGCAACAGTTGGATCTACAAAGATTTGTAGAAACCGCGCCGGTGGAGCCTGAAATTCGCCGATCTGAAAGGATCCGTCACAAACCCGAGAGATATGGATTTCTCGTAACCAACTGTCATGATTTATTGATCATTGACAGTGACGAGCCAGCGAATTTTGAAGAAGCGATGATGAGCCCTGACTCCGAAAAGTGGCTGAAAGCCGCTGAATCCGAAATGGGATCCATGTCACAAGTATGGACTTTGGTTGATTTACCCGATGGTGCAAGACCCATTGAGTGTAAATGGATATTCAAGAAGAAAATTGATGTGGATGGAAATATTCAGATATATAAAGCAAGGCTGGTGGCAAAAGGTTTCAAACAAATTCATGGCATTGACTATGAAGAAACTTATTCCCCGGTCGCCATGCTTAAATCCATTCGGATTCTCCTAGCAACAGCCGCTCATTATGACTATGAGATCTGGCAGATGGACTTGAAAACAGCTTTCCTTAATGGAATTCTGGAAGAGGATGTGTACATGACACAGCCCGAAGGTTTCATCGATCCAAATGCAGCTAGGAAAGTATGCAAGCTTCATCGATCCATTTATGGATTGAAGCAAGCATCTCGGAGTTGGAATCTTCGTTTTGATGAAGCAGTCAAAAAGTTTGACTTCATCAGGAACGAAGAGGAACCATGTGTTTACAAGAAGACTAGTGGGAGCGCAGTTGCATTTCTCGTGTTGTATGTAGATGACATACTTCTTCTCGGAAATGACGTTCCGTTGTTACAATCTGTTAAGACTTGGCTCGGAAGTTGTTTTTCAATGAAAGACATGGGAGAAGCCGCGTATATTCTTGGAATAAGAATCTATAGAGATAGATTAGACAAGTTAATTGGACTGTGTCAAGACACTTATATCGATAAAGTCTTACACAGGTTCAGAATGCATGATTCCAAGAAGGGCTTCATACCAATGTATTATGGCATAAGTCTCAGCAAGAAGCAGTGTCCTGAGACACCTGCTGAGCGAGAACGCATGAGTCGGATTCCTTATGCCTCGGCATTGGGATCCATCATGTATGCCATGCTCTGTACTCGTCCAGATGTTGCTTGTGCTCTAAGCATGACGAGTAGATACCAATCGGATCCAGGTGAAAGTCACTAGACAGCAGTCAAGAATATTCTGAAGTATTTTAGAAATATTAAGGATAAATTCTTGGTGTACGGAGGAAGTGATGAGCTGGTAGTAAGTGGTTACACAGACGCAAGTTTTCAGACAGACAAAGATGATTTCCGATCGCAATCTGGTTACATCTTTTTCCTGAATGGCGGTGCAGTCAGCTGGAAGAGTTCCAAGCAGGACACTGTAGCAGATGTAGCAGATTCCTTCTGACGACCGAAGCTGAGTACCTCGCTGCTTTGTATTGTGACTGAAGCGGCAAAGGAGGCTGTTTGGATCAAGAAGTGAGAATGTTGCCGATCCACTGACCAAGCCTCTCCCAAGGCCCAAGCATGACACTGTAGCAGTCTGGTTTCAGACAGACTGGTTACATCTTTTGCCTGAATGGCGGTGCAGTCAGCTGGAAGAGTTCCAAGCAGGACACTGTAGCAGATTCCACGGCTGAAGCTGAGTACCTTGCTGCTTCTGAAGCGGCAAAGGAGGCTGTTTGGATCAAGAAGTTCATCACTGAAATTGGTGTGATTCCTAGTATTTCTGAGCCAGTGGCTTTGTATTGTGACAACAATGGAGCCATTGCGCAAGCAAAGGAACCTAGATCACACCAGAAATCCAAACACATAGAAAGGAGATATCACCTTATCCGTGATATTGTGAATAGAGGAGATGTGAAGATCAGCAGAGTCCTGACGGATGAGAATGTTGCCGATCCACTGACCAAGCCTCTCCCAAGGCCCAAGCATGAGTTTCATACTGCTGCTATAGGCATTATATTTCTTAATATATGATCTTGATTTCAGTGGGAGTTATATTTGTTTTAGTTATGTCATGATGTTCACAAAACATAATAGTTGTGTTATTTTAATGAAATTTGTTTCATCATTATTCAATTATGTTAATTAAATAATAGTCCCGAAATAATTCATGGCGATGTTATAGGTCATCAAGTATGTGACTTGATCATGAGACCCTATAAACAAAGATTGTCATGAATTATATTGGTCCCTGGTCGAGGTTGTTAAAATGGGACATTAACAACCACGTGAGACTAGTATGTGAGGTGACTGATGACTATGTTTCATGGAGTCATTAATAAGAGTATTAAAGTCAATCACATAGATATGTGTTAGAGAACACATGATCGGACATGACCCGTTAATGAGAACTCTACAAGATGTTATATGAGTGTCATAAGAGTTTCTCATTACGTCAGCCGTAACTGGTGATTATAAAGACACTGATTAGGCGTATCATGAGATATAAAAGAGACATGGATGGAACAAGATGGGATTTGTACCTCCTATATAACAGGAGTTAAATATCTCTGGGCTTATCGAAGATTTAATACTGGAAATGCGTGGCCGCGCTCAAACGAGGTGATTGTCAGTCGTTTGTTTTTCATCAGTACAAATCGGGATTCGATAAACGTGATCTGTTTTAATAAGGATGACACAGTTCTTGCCTTATGCTAGATTGAGATATAGCTACAAAGGGATTAAAGGAATAGATGATTCCAGTACAAGTGGGAGATTGTTGGGAATGTCCTGAAATCTATTGTACTTACTCTAAGTGAAAGTCGTATTGTCGAGATGAGACAATCATATAATACTAGGTAGTCATAATGCTTTGCTAGAAGCCACTTATGATCAATGAGTTTAGAACTCATTGCTAGTGTTATAGGATCCTACAGGGTCACACACCTAAGCAAACTGGACGTTAAAGACGAGGTTGATCATTAATGTAATGATCTAGTGAATGCATATTTGATATGCATTCGGTATCAAAATTCTGGGGCCGTGTCGATCGACACAAAGAGTGTGTAGGTCGACACAACTCGCGGATTACCAGATTAATTCGGTTTAATCGTTGGTTAATCCCGTTGCGGTTTAAGTTGACATATATAAGATATATGGTCGACCTAAACTCGAACTTAACCTAATTCACAGCCACCAGAACTAGAAAAGAAACCTCTCTAGAGATTAGATCTCTTATAGGCACTAGCATCCCTCCTGTTCAGTTCGTGTGCGTGTGGATACCAGTAGAGGCACAGCGTTTGAGGTGCTTCGTGATCTCGATTATCTGCAAACCTTCCGCTGCTTATTACCAGGTAAATCTGAGATCTGATAGATTCAATCATATGAACCTTAGATCCTAGGCTTGGAATTTATACCTAGGGTTGCTAATCCTGATTAGAACTGCTACAAATTCCTTCACTAAAAATCTCTTAGCTCTAAGTATGAAAGCGTATCTAATTAAAACACCAAAAACTTAATTATATAGGTATAATCTCGGCCTGGGGCTTCTTTGTAAATATCAGGAACTTCTGGACCAAAGTGTAATATCTTCACTCTTCATTAAACCGCCGAGTCTTGGCCCATCTCGCTTGTGCAACGATCGACACCAAAGGTGTGTCGATCGATGCAATCCCCTGTTTCGGACAGTGAGCTCAACTCTCTCGGCCAAACACTCCAAAAAGCTCCAGAATGCTCCAACATCTCCAATTCTACTCCAAACCTGATTATACCTGTAATAGACTCTAAAAGAACACAAATAGACTCTAAAACACACTTATATCATGGCATAAAACCGGTAAAAACCATGATATATCATTCAGGTTGCTCACTAGTTCACAAGTACATTTCGTTCCATATCATTTTTTATGGAGCCTAAGCTTCGATTCCACTGGGGAGAGTGTGTTTCAAGTGTGGAGGAGGTGGTACTGATATCAAATTTTTGTTTTCTTATAGTCAGTCTGAGTCGTGTTATTGAGTCAAAACCATGAGTTGGAAACTATAATTTTTTGAGGAAATCACTACATTTGCAGGAACTTAAGTGACCATTGAATGAGTCTTTAGCGATCTCTGGCTGTTAGAAAATCCCAAACGGTTCAACTTACCAAGGACATCCATATCACTTCAAGTATTCAGAGGATCCATTACTGAATTCACCCCTAACTTGACTTACTTTTTCTCACCTAGGGGCTTGGTATACATTGGATCGGATTCCTCTGTCAGTCCTGAAAGTCTTGTAAACCTGTATGAATTTGGTTCCCTTCTCCTTTCCCTTCAAGCAAATAAAAAATAATAATAAAATGCTGATAAGCTAGTAGCTTCGAAGTGATTACAGAAGTGGTAGAGACTCATATTATCTCATGTTCTTCATGGAATATGTCCAAAGTATACCCCAATAAAAGGGAAGAGCAGCTGATAAATTAATTAAAAAAAAAATTATACCCAAAGGGGGAAAATCAGTTGTTGAAGTGAGAAAATGGAAAAGAAAGAAACCAGAAGTTGACAGTGTTATGATTAGGAACTGACTGAGTAAGATTCCATGTGTCTTCTGATCGATACTCCATTGGTGAGACCGCAGTAATTGATTATAAAGGTCAATATGGTGAGTTTGAATGGTCTGATTTTGATTATGGAGTTTACTTGGGACAGTTGCTAAGTGTTGGGGGGGGGGGGGGGGAAGTACATTGTGGTCTTGATTTCTGCAGGTATATTTTCATGTGGCTTACTAAAGGGAATGTAACTTCTTTCCTGATCTTGGTTTTATGTTTGCGTGAGGGCAAGAAAAATCTAAGTATGGGAGAGTTGATATATCATGGTTTTTATGGGTTTTAAGCCATGATATATGTACATAATCGAGTTTTTATAGTGTCTATCGAATCTTTTCTGGTGTTTTGCAGGTTTACACACGTTTGGAGGTATTTTGGAGGATATTGGAGCTTCATGGACATTTTTGGAGCTGAAGCCATGATGACAAAAGTCACTCTTAGTGATCGAGCTGAGCATCGACCGATGCAGCTCTTGCATCGGTCGACACACGTTCCCAAACACAAATCCCGCCGAATTAATGAAGACTTTTGAGAATTGTGAGATTGGCCCAGAAGATTCATTATTTACAAAGGAGACCCAAAACGTATTTTTCTGGGAGCGGGTCAATCACAGAGTTTAAAAAGAAGGAATCTAGGAGCGGATAAAGCACAAGCAGTGAACGACGATGTGGATAAATTACTAGGAGCGGGTTCAATCACGGAGGTAAAATACCCGAAATGGCTCGCAAACCCGATAGTGTCAAAAAGAAGAACGGAAAATGGAGAGTTTGTGTGGACTTAACCGACTTAAACAAGGCTTGCCATAAAGACAAATTTCCTTTGCCACACATCGATCGACTTGTTGTAGCGACCACTAGCAATGAACTGTTTATCCTTCATGGATGCATTTTCCGGATATAACCAAATTCTAATGCACCCAGACGATAGGGAGATGACTTCGTTCATAATGTACAAAGAAACCTTTTGTTATAAGGTTATGCTATCCAGACTCAAGAATGCGGGAGCAACGTATCAACGCGTCGCCAAACATCTTGGCCGAACTATGGAAGTTTACATCAACGATATGCTCGTAAATTTGATGATTGTTGAATACCATACCAAGCACTTAAAGGCATGTTTCGATATTCTAAACGACTACGACATGAAGCTAAACCCGGAAAAAAATGTACCTTCGGTGTCACCTCGAGAGAATTCATGGTATACATCGTAAGGGATATAAAATAATCCGAAACAGATCACCACAATAATGAACTTGCCTGCGCCAACAAAAAATCATGAATAAAAATGGCTAACCAGGAGAATTGCCACACTCAACCGTTTTATCTCAAGGTCGACTGATAAATACATCCCATTTTATGAGCTCCTGAGAGGATCAAATGGGACAAAAAATTCAAGGAGGCTTTTCAACAACAAAAAGAATACCTCAAAACTCCGCCGATACTAGCTAAGCCGGAAAAATAAGAAACGCTCTATTTATAAATAGCAGTGCCAAGTGCAGTTGTAAGTGGGATCTTGGTAAAGGAAGATCGCCAAAATAGAAGGCTAAATTTTTACGTCAGCATGATATTAGAAGGAGCGGTGACTCAATACACAATCAAAATTTGGCTTTAGCGATCGTAACGTTAGCAAGAAAGCTCAGACCTTACTTCCAATTGCACCTGATCACTGTCCTAATGACCATGCCTTTACGGTTAATCTTGCATAGTCTAACTCAATCCAACAGGCTAGCCAGATGGACAGTCGAGCTAAGATATAACATTGAATTTAAAGGTTGAACCAACGTGAAAGCCCAAGTCCTAGAGGATTTTATTGTAATAATCCCACCGGAAATATAGTACAAGAAGATTCCTCAGAATCGAAGAAGTGGACTCTACACATAGACGGATCATCGTCGAAGGCCGGTTCTAGGATCGGAAATTGGCTCGAATCGCCAACAAAGAAATACTTGAGCAATCGTTCAGATTAGGCTCCCCAGCCTCGAACAATGAAGCTGAATGCAAAATCCTAATTTCCGGGCTACAATTAGCTAAATCCCTCGGAGCAAAACACATCCAAGCCTATTGCAATTCACATATGGTCGTGAAGCAATTCAACGGGTAGTACGAACCTACAAACGATCGCCCTACCTCGGCATAGCAAAGAACTTGACGAACGATCTCGGTTCATTCAACCTAACAAGGATTCAATGAGGAGAAAACACCTCATATGATGCCATCGCATCGAGCTCTGACACGCACATAAAATGAACAATCCCAGTGGAACTCATTGAAAAGCCGAGAATAAGCCCTCCTGTAACGCCCCCTTCCCGTTTTCCGCTGACCGTCGGGCTGACCGGCCAACAATCAAACAATAACATGACCGATCAAACCCGAGCAGTCATACGAGAAGAGTTTGTCACAATACGAAAGCCAGAGACAGTCGGTTTGAGTCAAAGGCTCAAACCAAACCATCTTTGACTCCGTTTACCTCGTTTCCACGGTACAAAGCTTTTCAACCTGTACCGCTTCCACGAGTTGTGTTCGGTTCGGACTAACCGTATATCAGGGAATTATTCCGTTTTTACTACTTTAAAAATCATAAACTTCATTCATAACAATATACGGTCTAACACAAAACGTTTAACAGGGTACCCACAAACTCTGAAACCGAAAAGTAATGTCAAAATGTGTAAACAGACCAATGCCAAATGCCAACCCGAACCTACTCCGAGTTCCCTACGCGTCCGCCGAGCTACGCCAAACCTGAAAAACACAAAAGAGTCAAATGAGCAATCTAAGATTACCTAGTGAGACGGCTCCCGTCTAAAGGCTGCTAACAATCTAATAATCCCGCCCAAACCCAAAATAACAATCAAGTACAATAGCTGATCACGTGCTACCAAGACGTGATGAGCTCCACAACACACAAGCATTCAAATAACAACACATAACATCAACGAAGGAAATCGAGAACATTGCGGCACATGCCCTCGATTAGACTCGGTCTATACTAAACGCATCTCTAACGTAATCTCCACACCATGATCCCCAAACGCGAACTCGGTAACTTCCACGGGAATACTTAGCTACCCCACGGTAACTAAAACCTCCCACGACTCCTAGACGAAAAAAACGAAGTCCTACGACTAGGAAACCGTTCTCTGTCCATCGATACGCGGTGACTCGGGTTACCGCTAGATAACCAAAGCTTCCATGCAGTCCTGCCCTAGGACGCGACCCCGTATTCTCCAGACCACACACCTACCGGCGTCACTCAGTAGGTTAACACCATAATCAGAATCACCACCCGAAGGTCCGTGTCCGATCAGGTAACTACCCGAGGATCCAATCGGGTTGGAAGTACCGGAACGCCATTTCTAGACTTGCGGGATCTAACGCACCCTATAGAGTCCTAATAACAACAATGTAACCAAGCATACTCACTGGGACTCTATCACGCAATACCAACAAGGTCAAATAGAACTACCATCTCAATCCCCAGTCTATCCCGCAAGTTCTATCTCTAATCTCCACATCACCCGACCTTACTCAGACTTACTCGATCCCGCACCAGAGTAAGTCTCTACCAGTACAGTCTACTCGGCCCAACACCAAAGTAGATAAACAATCAAGCAATCAATCGTCTACTCGGCCCAACACCGAAGTAGATACACAATCACAAAATCAACAGTCTACTCGGCCCAACACCGAAGTAGATACACAATCACACAATCAATAATCACAACACCACACAAACAGTTATTTAGGTTTATTAGTCTTTTAATATGCTCTTAACCTTTACTCATTCAATCCGCTACCTTGGGATTAGAGGATTACTAATCCCGTAGACGGCCCAGCAATTACACAACTTCTTTTACTTATCCCCTCCTAAGTATCTTTAATAAGTCCTCGATCTGTCGGTTTAGAGTTAGTAAGTTTACTAACTCCCCGACATCTCATTATTCATTAACTTCCATTCTTTACCCTTAACCCGACTAATTAACCCACTTCATTATTATAATCTAAGTGTGTTATGTCTTTTAACCGTATTTTAATCAACTCATAATTTCTCGTATATAGATTTCTTTTTGATACGTTCTTAGTACTTATATATGCATATACGTCCTAGCATGCCGTTCTATATGTATGCATCACCCAATCAAGCAATCAACAAACTATCAACCAATTAATGCAACACCCAATCAAGCAATCAACGAACTATCAACGATTACGGATATAAGTTAACTAGCATGCATCTATGAACATAACCATTTAATTAGTTCACCGAGTTATTAATCAACCTAGTCGTTCTATCCAATTCAATCAATCGGGTATGCAACCTAAACTACGGTTTATCAATTCCGGATCTATATGATTCTAACTACATGCAACACACAATTTAGCCGACTTACAGTGTTATAATGATGACGGATGGATGGATTTGACGGACTAGCGGAACAACGAGACCCGACACGAACCCGACGCTAACCCGAAACTTCCCCGAATCGTTGCTTTGACCCGACCTTGACCGGCACTTGACCGTACTGTTGACCTTAGCGATTCTGATTGAGCCTCCGAACCATCCTCATCTTCTCTATCCTCCGGTTCTCTCTCTCCCCTATGGTTCTCTCTCTCTCCTCTGGTTCTCTCTCTCTTTCTCTCCCGGTTCTCCATCTCTCTCTCTTCTTCTTCTCTCACGCTTCATCTTCTCTCCCTCTTCTTCTTCTTCAAGCTTCATCTTCATCTTCTCTCTCTCTCTCCCCTTCACGATTCTTCTTCTTCTCTCTCTCTCTCTCTCTCTCTCTCTCTCTCTCTCTCTCTCTCTCTCTCTCTCTCTCTCTCTCTCTCTCTCTCTCTCTCTCTCTCTCTCTCTCTCTCTCTCTCTCTCTCTCTCTCTCTCTTCTTCTTCTTCCTCCGGTCTTCTTCTTCTTCTTCTTCTCCTTCTCCTTCTCTTCCTCCGGCTTCTTCTTCTTCTCCTACTCCTCCGGTCTTCTTCTTCTTCCTCTTCCTCTTCCTCTTCTCATCCTCCTCCTTCTTCTTCTTCTTCTTCTTCTTCTTCTTCTTCTTCTTCTTCTTCTTCTTCTTCTTCTTCTTCTTCTTCTTCTTCTTCTTCTTCTTCTTCTTCTTCTTCTTCTTCTTCTTCTTCTTCTTCTTCTCACGCTTCTCTCCTTTTCTACTCTCTTTCTCTTTGTTGTTTTTGTTTGTGATGACTAAAGGGAGACCTTAACATCCTTTTTATAGCAAAACCATGTTGATAATCTCATGACAAGTGTCTCCTCTATTTCTCTACTTCCTCCACGTTTTGGATCCAACAATGTAAAGTGTTTAGTGTATTTCTTTGCCACATGTCCTCTCTTCCTTCCTTTACTTCTTCTCCAAGTTTCCACAACATATGTCATGCTTCTAGAAGAGATAGGTGGCTCCAAGGAGGATAAGACACTTGTATCTTGTAGGTTCAATATAGCGAAAAACATTGCACCAAAACGTTTCTAGAAGCTCTCTATTCCCAAACTCTTCCGACGTACCTATATTGCTGTTTTCGTGTTTAATATTTTAGAAACTCCTTAGATGCTTCTATAAATTCACCAAGCCTCATTTTTAGATTCTATATGATCTTATATGAATTTAGCAATTTGAATCACCTCAAACGGACACCCGTAGCTCCCGTTATGAATTTTACAAGTTTTATCGGTTTTCTTTCCCGATAATCCGAAAAACTCATCTATGATCCGTTTACACCATTATTGGTCTTCTAAATGTTTTCTTTATTTAAAAATAATAACATTTGGCCCGTCTTAGCTTCCGGCTCATTTTGGTAAAATTACCAAAATGCCCCTCATCTTCCGAAAATTACGAAAATGCCCCTCGCTGACTTTTCTGCTGCCCGTTGACCAATTTAGTGAGACAGTGTATTACATTCTTCCCCACTTACAGGAATTCGGTCACCGAATTCTCCGTTACTAACAAATTTCGAATCGGAATCTGAATCCTGTAAGTTTCCGTCTCTGAATCCAATCCAACCATGCTTACATTCTGCTCCCAAACTAAGATCATACTCCCGATGCTTTCTGACTTCTGAATCACTGGTTTGCACAAAACTTCTCTACACTGATCTGCATTCTGATTGCACATTCATTGGTCTTGACTGCACGGCTCCACCCTGAGTCCTGTATTCATCTGCGCCATATGATACTGCTTGAATTCTAAATCCATTGCAATTACACTTCTGATGTTCAACTAATTCTTGAAACATGGTTTTGCTCCAACTCTCATCATACTGACATCTTAAATTTCCCACGCTAAATGGCTTGACTCTTGATCAATCCTGTCTTCTCCATTTGATTGCTTCATCGATTTTATCTCTGATTCCCCAATCCACCAAATCTGACTGAATTGCTATACTCCGCTTCATAAATTTATTTGCGCTGACCAATACTCTTCCCCACTTTGTCTTGACTTCCCTGCTCGCGCCATAATAACTCGTCCTCCATTCCCGTCGCTTAACTTGTTTCCAATGATTACCGCTCCCGACCGATATTATATTCATATCGATTTTCTTCCATCTAAATCGTCATACTCATGCACGCCTCGAACTTCCTCGATCACTGATCTCCACGCTTCATTGACTCAAAAACTGTTCTTCCCACTGATATCCTCGAACGGACTCTTCCACTGACTTTGATGCTTCTGAATCTGTTCGCTAACTCATAAAACTCATCTGTCTTGATTTCTTATGCCACTGGTACCCAAACTCTTTTCTGAATCAACACTGACTTTCTTGCAGGCTCGGGTCAACTGCTTCCTGAATAACATCTCGTCTCTCGGGTTCGGGTTCGGTCTCGTGTCCTCGTCAAATCTTCCATCACGTCCTACATCAACAACCTCAACAACACTGGAACGGTTAGATCTTTCTAACTTACTTCCCGATATCACTTCCTTATAGAGATATTGGTATTTAGTCACGTATTACACGTGGCTAATTATCAATATCTTATAATTCCGCTCAATCTCGAATGAGCTTCATATAAAAACTGCTTTATCAATTCCGAGCTTAGTTATATCTAAGAGGTTCTCAAACCTTTCTTAACCAACAACTCTAACCGATAACTTATCATCTTGTCTACACAAGGCTAATGGTCTAACACTTACCCAAACGTCTACCACCCTATCCGATCAATCCAAACGATTCACTAACCAAATCTCCGGAACTATTTTCTAGCATCCTAGCGAATCAAACAATGCAATGCTAGCAACCTATCGATCAAGGGAATGCAGTACTACTAAACCAAATTAACCCATGAGCAATGCAATGATACCATCAAACGCTTTAGCAACCTAAGATTAATCAAATGCATGCTTCAAAATCAACATCTAACAACCTAGCGAGCAATCAAAGCATCAATCAATTCAACATTCTAACACCCTAGTAAGGCAATCAATCACACACAATCAATCAATCAAGCAAATCGGCGATTGCAGTTGTCTCTCTGGGTTCTGATGGAAACTGTCTGTTCGGACCATCATTTGTTTTCACATCATAACTACATTGCATTCACAACCATCATGAGTATGCAATATAACCACTCCGCTACTCAAAACGACAACCGAAATACTCAACATCCACTATGTAAATAAAACTTCTATTCACCACATAGAGTTTTAAATGCATAGGTCTGTAGGAGTCTACATACTAGCGGTTCCAATCCGTCCCACAAGAAACACCGCTTCACACAACTGAATCGTCAGAGACGAATGCAAGCCGATACACACATCAAACAACGAGTTAGAGCCCTTACTTACCTGGGCCTAATCTACTTCCTAATATCTCCAACATGAGCGGTACAGCTCATGTGGATCCTAACCGGTAGGTGCGCCAGGAGGATGGAATGAGTGTGGTGGTGGTGGCAGAGCGATGCAGTCTCGATCATGATGGGAAAGGAGCGCAATGTACTTCTCGGCCGCAAATGAAACAAGGCAGGAGTTGTGATGGTGGTGACGACAACTGGTACTCACGGGCAACAACGGTTGTAATGATGGAATAACATCCGATGGCGGTGGCTGCTTCTGAGTGACCCCGAACTCCTGAGTCTCCGATAACTTGAGAAGATAATCAACCATCATATCTGCCCACTTGTTGATCCGAGATAGGTTGCGAATACATGAACACCGCGTATTGGTAATATGGGCCAGGACTATCTGGGGTAGATCCAACGGACTCCCGAACGTCCACGCTGACGTAGCAAACCACACACACACTGATCCTCCCAGGACAACTCTGTTGTGTGACTGCAACAAGACACCAAACGATTGCACAATTCTAATAAATTTTCTAACTTACCCATTTCTCCGGTTTTGACGAACGCGACACGGATTCCTGATGGTTGCATTGGCGACACATTTTGACTCGATAAAACGTTGAAAACCCAGAATTTTTCGAACCCATGACGAACCATGCTCTGATACCACCTTTTGTAACGCCCCCTTTCCGTTTTCCGCTGACCGTCGGGCTGACCGGCCAACAATCAAACAAGAACATGACCGATCGAACCCGAGCAGTCATACGAGAAGAGTTTATCACAATACGAAAGCCAGAGACAGTCCGGTTTGAGTCAAAGGCTCGAACCAAACCGTCTTTGACTCCGTTTACCTCATTTCCACGGTACAAAGCTTTTCAACCTGTACCGCTTCCACGAGTTGTGTTCGGTTCGGACTAACCGTATATCAGAGAATTATTGTGTTTTTATTACTTTAAAAATCATAAACTTCATTCATAACAATATACGGTCTAATACAAAACGTTTAACAGGGTACCCACAAACTCCAAAACCGAAAAGTAAAGTCAAAATGTGTAAACAGACCGATGCTAAATGCCAACCCGAACCTACTCCGAGTTCCCTACGCGTCCGCCGAGCTACGCCAAACCTGAAAAACAAAAAGAGTCTAATGAGCAATCTAAGATTACCCAGTGAGACGGCTCCCAACTAAAGGCTGCTAACAATCTAATAATCCCGCCCAAACCCAAAATATTAATCAAGTACAATAGCTGATCACGTGCTACCAAGACGTGATGAGCTCCACATCAACGAAGGAAATCAAGAACATTGCGGCACATGCCCTCGATTATACTCGATCTATACTAAACGCATCTCTAACGTAATCTCCACACCATGGGCCCCAAACGCGAACTCGGTAACTTCCACGGGAACACTTAGCTACCCCACGGTAACTAAAACCTTCCACGACTCCTAGACGAAAACACAAAGTCCTAGGACTAAGACACTGTTCTCTGTCCATCGATACGCGGTGACTCGGGTTACCTCTAGATAACCAAAGCTTCCATGCATTCCGGCCCTAGGACGCGACCCCGTATTCTCCGGACCACACACCTACCGGCGTCACTCAGTAGGTTAACACCATATTCAGAATCACCACCTGAAGGCCCGTGTCCGATCAGGTAACTACCCGAGGATCCAATCGGGTCGGAAGTACCGGAATGCCATTTCTAGACTTGCGGGATCTAATGCACCCTATAGAGTCCTAATAACAACAATGTAACCAAGAAGACTCACTAGGACTCTATCACGCAATACCAACAAGGTCAAATAGAACTACCATCTCAATCCCCAGTCTATACCGCAAGTCATATCTCCATTCTCGACATCACCCGACCTTACTCATACTTACCCGGTCCTGCACCAGAGTAAGTCTCTACCAGTACAGTCTACTCGGCCCAACACCGAAGTAGATAAACAATCAAGCAATCAACCGTCTACTCGGCCCAACACCGAAGTAGATACACAATCACACAATCAACAATCTACTCGGCCCAACACAGAAGTAGATACACAATCACACAATCAATAATCACAACACTACACAAACAGTTATTTAGTTTATTAGTCTTTAAATATGCTCTTAACCTTTACTCATTCAATCCTTAACCTTTACTCATTCAATCCGCTACCTTGGGATTAAAGGATTACTAATCCCGTAGACGGCCCAGCAATTACACAACTTCTTTTACTTATCCCTTCCTAAGTATCTTTAATAAGTCCTCGATCTGTCGGTTTAGAGTTAGTAAGTTTACTAACTCCCCGACATCTCATTATTCATTAACTTCCATTCATTACCCTTAACCCGACTATATAATCCACTCCATTATTATAATCTAAGTGTGTTATGTCTTTTAACCGTATTTTAATCAACTAATAATTTCCCGTATATAGATTCTATATGTCATAGCATGCCGTTCTATATGTATGCATCACCCAATCAAGCAATCAAGAAACTATCAACCAATTAATGCAACACCCAATCAAGCAATCAACGAACTATCAACGATTACGGATATAAGTTAACTAGCATGCATCTCTTAACCTAACCATTTAATTAGTTCACCGAGTTATTAATCAACCGAGTTGTTCTATCCAATTCAATCAATCGGGTATGCAACCTAAACTACGGTTTATCAATTCCGGATCTATATGATTCTAACTACATGCAACACACAATTTAGCCGACTTACAGTGTTATAATGATGACGGATGGATGGATTTGACGGACTAGCGGAACAACGAGACCCAACACGAACCCGACGCTAACCCGAACCTTCCCCGAATCGTTGCTTTGACCCGACCTTGACCGGCACTTGACCGTACTGTTGACCTTAGCGATTCTGACTGAGCCTCCGAACCATCCTCATCTTCTCTCTCCTCCGGTTCTCTCTCTCCCCTCTGGTTCTCTCTCTCTCCTCCGATTCTTTCTCTCTTTCTCTCCCGGTTCTCCATCTCTCTCTCTTCTTCTTCTCTCACGCTTCATCTTCTCTCCCTCTCTTTCTTCTTCTTCAAGCTTCATCTTCATCTTCTCTCTCTCTCTCCCCTTCACGCTTCTTCTTCTTCTTCTTCTCTCTCTCTCTCTCTCTCTCTCTCACTCTCTCTCTCTCTCTCTCTCTCTCTCTCTCTCTTCCTCCGGTCTTCTTCTTCTTCTTCTCCTTCTCTTCCTCCGGCTTCTTCTTCTTCTCCTCCTCCTCCGGTCTTCTTCTTCTTCCTCTTCCTATTCCTCTTCCTCTTCTCATCCTCCTTCTTCCTCCTCTTCTTCTTCTTCTTCCTCTTCTTCTTCTTCTCACGCTTCTCTACTTTTCTTCTCTCTTTCTCTTTGTTGTTTTTGTTTGTGATGACTAAAGGGAGACCTTAACATCCTTTTATAGCAAAACCATGTTGATAATCTCATGACAAGTGTCTCCTCTATTTCTCTCCTTCCTCCACGTTTTGGATCCAACAATGTGAAGTGTTTAGTGTATTTCTTTGCCACATGTCCTCTCTTCCTTCCTTTACTTCTTCTCCAAGTTTCCACAACATGTGTCATGCTTCTAGAAGAGATAGGTGGCGCCAAGGAGGATATGACACTTGTATCTTGTAGGTTAAATATAGCTAAAAACAGTGCACCAAAACGTTTCTAGAAGCTCTTTATTCCCGAACTCTTCCGACGTACCGATATTGCTGTTTTCGTGTTTAATATTTTAGAAACTCCTTAGATGCTTCTATAAATTCACCAAGCCTTATTTTCAGATTCTAGATGATATTATATGAATTTAGCAATTTGAATCACCTCAAACGGACACCCGTAGCTCCCGTTATGAATTTTACAAGTTTTGTCGGTTTTATCGGTTTCCTTTCCCGATAATCCGAAAAAAAACTCATCTATGGTCCGTTTCCACCATTCTTGGTCTTCTAAATGTTTTCTTTAGTTAAAAATAATAACATTTGGCCCGTCTTAGCTTCCGGCTCGCATTTTGGTAAAACTACCAAAATGCTCCTTATCTTCCGAAAATTACGAAAATACCCCTTGCTGACTTTTCTGCTACCCGTTGACCAATTTAGTGAGACAGGGTATTACACCCCCCCCCCCCCCCAAAGTCTGAAACGTCATTTATGGAGACATACATGACGAAGATGAGGACTAAGTCCATTCTGACAAACAAAGAGATGATTAAATGACATAGATAAAAAATGAATATAACGAATGGATAATTTCCTGCCGACAAATGGGCAAATCGCAGACTCAAAGTAAAAGCAGCTCACTATATTATGCTAGGAGATGGACTCTTCCGTTATAACGCTGCCAGGACGCTACTACGATGCTTGGAGGAAATTAAATCAACAAAGTAATAAAAAAAAAACTCACGAAGAGCAGGAGAAAATTATGTTGAAGGACGATCCTTAGCTCTCAAAATCAAGACACGGCTTCTTATGGCCGACACTGATAAAATTTTGCGTGAAATATGCCACGAAGTGAAAAAAATTACAGAAGCATGCCCCAACCATACATACGCCTACAAAAAATTTACAAGCCACGACAGATCCATATCCAATCATGAGATGAGCCATGGACATCGTCGACCATTTCATATATCCCGACAAAACAAATACACCATAATCAAAGTTCGGTGTGTTATTGCATTTGTATGGAAATATATCATATGCCGACACAACCTTATGAAATCCTCACCGATAATGGAAATCAATTTACCTCGATCTTGTTAGGTCAGTCTTGTAAGAAATGTAACATCAAATTAAAAAAAGTCAACATCGTACTATCCACAAGGAACAATCAAACGGAAGCTAATAACAAAACGATCATCGCCTAACTCAAAAATTGGCTCGATAAACACAAAGGGAATTGGGCGGATGAATTATACAGTGTTTTGGTCACATCGAACCACCCCAAGGCGCCCTTCGAACCAGCCCCATTCTACCTAGCTCATGGAGTTGAAGAAATGTCACATGCCAAAGCCGATCTACCGACCGTTCAATGATATATGCTCATCCAGAATCCAGACCTCAATGATAAGATTCTCTAGGACAGCCTCGACTCACTTGAGGAACAAAGGGACGAAGATCTCTTACGAATCCAGAATTATCAGTATCTTACAACTCAATACTACAAAAAAAGACTAAAGGACGGTATCTGATAGAAAGAGACCTTGTCCTGCGCGAAGTGCACAAAGGCACGAAAGAAAATAACGCCGGAAAATTTGGCATACATTTGGAAGAATCATATGTACTTCTCTTGGAAAACTTGTTTATTGATCTGTCCGAGCTATATGAAACACCCATCGACTTCTCTTGGAACTTGATGCACCTAAAACGCTTCTACTACTAAAAAAGGTACTCACTGAGCTACCACTTATGTACTTTGAACTACGAATGCATTGATCCCTGTTTACATGGTACGTAGGCAGTCCTCGCGGATTCAGCTATATCTTTAATAAAATCACATCTCCACAAGATAATCTCTTACGACGGCATCCTGGCCAGATGACTGATCCAAATACGCTCCTCGAGTGCAGTAGTAGAATAATTCACACCTTCATTGTGTATGTGGAAAGTGCCAGATCTATCTACAGAATTGAAGGAGAAAGTTGGGACCGCCCCCGATCTCTTAAGTCTAGTCTAATTTAGTAAGTCGACTTGCCTCGCACAGCCGATCCCGGACTAGGTGATAACCTTGATACGAAGTCGGTTGTACTCCACTCGTATCACAAAAAGGTTATGATGCACACCTCGGAACTCCCTTTAAACAACAAAATGGGACCGACCCCGCAAGCATTGTTCGTCCTCTCGAAATAGTGTAAATACTATTTCACTGAGAATGTTGCCAATGTATAGTCCGACAAAGGCCTTAAAAATCATCGTCAACAAAAGATAGTCAGCCCAAGTCAAGGAAAGATCGACTACTTCCCAACCTAAAAAAAAGAAGAAGAACAAATCTCCTCTTTCAAAGACAAGATAAACATGTCGGTAATAATAAAGCCAAGTACAACGATCACTTCCTCTTGTAAAGAGAAAAATAAATTACAACAACAAAAAGAAAAAAAATCCCTCTTCTTCGAAGAGGCGAAGTTAACCACATCAGCAAAAACAATTTTTGTTCTAAATTCATTACGTTGGCAATCAAACGTTTATGCAAAAAGTATGAGAAAGATACATCGATAAGAGATTGCTTATGTAGGCAAGAAAACTAAGATATGTCGACAAGAGATTAGTCAAATCAGCAAGAAAATTAAGATACGTCGACAAGAGATAAATTATGTCTCCAAGGAAATTAAGATACATCGACAAGAGATTAGCTACGTCGGCAAGAAGATTAAGAGACGTCGACAAGAGATCGATGAAGTCGGCAAGAGAATCAAGAAAAAACAATCGGCAAAAAAATAGTTACAAGTTGAACGCATTGGCGGATTTGGTCTTTCAAAAGAAGGAGAGTTACATCGGCATATGAATATACAAAGCGCACAAATAAAAAATCCATCTTTTCAGAAGAGATGTATTGGTCATATCGGCGAACAGGCGAAAAGAGAACAATAATACAAAAAATAAAAATTTCTTCGTTTTCTTCATTTATAAGAATATATTACAAACCGAGCTACAAAAAATAAGGTGGCTAAACTAGTTTCTTGAAATACGAATTTGTATGAGGCCGAAGCTTGACTTGCAAGATAGGTTTCATCTTGCAAAGAGCCGAGCGCCTTTCTTGAAAGACGACTTTGTTGTCTTGTTTGTTCTCTATCCTTGAAGATTATCGACATAGATGGGAACTATTTCAGGACCGGAAGAAGAATCCTCTTGGGGTAAAGAGAATTCTGAAGAGCTAGTCTCAACGTCCAAAACGGCCACCTCTTTGTCAGACTCCGCTGAACAGCTTGCTCAAAAGAGAAATCTGTTCCGCGTCTTCTAGGACAAGCCTGCTCTGATGTAGCATCAGTTGCCCTGCAAACATAAAACAACAACATAAATCAGATCGGCGAGCTGTAAGTGCCGAAGATAAAAATAAATATACATACGCGAGAGGCAACCGATCCCGAAAGGAGCAGACCAGAACACATTACTAAAATTAATAACGAATCTGAACGATCCAAGCGAAGGATCTAGGTGCCATCCTTAAGTTGATAATGGCGACAAACGGAGGTAATCATCAGCGAGCTCTCTCAAAAAACGCGACGAATCCGGATGACGTCACATACCCGAGTACAAAAAAACGAAGGATACATCGGCACCGAAACTTGAAAGAAGGAGAAATAAAGTGAGGTTAGACCAAAATTTTCACAAACATGAAGAAGAAGAAAGAAGTTGAGATGAAGAAAAATGATAAACAGGGATCGTATTTATAGTGGAGAAGGCAATGGTTATAAAAGCGACGCGACGTTACCGAAGCAGCTTTAATGCAACACAACGGTTCATTACCTGGGACACGTGCAAAGCATTCATTGGCGGAATAATAGGCACCTTGAATAACTCCTGGAAACTCGCGAAGAAAAGAAACGGTCAAACGCATTAAAGAGATCAAACCGATGCCGACCCGTGAGAGGTTGATCCGTACCGACCTAGCTGATTTACTGGACAATAAGGCAATTTAATTTGCCAACCTAAGCTTCACTCAGCGCGCCGAAGTGGAGGGGGCTTACTATTGAAGGTGGGTTTAACACCCCCCTCCCCCTTTAGCCTCGCCCAACAGCAGATCGGCCCACCGAAGCTCAAGTCCAATAGCCATGAAGATGGCCCAATTCGGTGAAGCCCACACCGACCTGCATCAAAAGAGAAAAATATGATTAATGTAAATTAGCATATTTGAGAAAGATGAGAAGATAAAGACATATCTCTGAAAAAGAAGAAAAATCCAAGAGTATCCAGATTTGACATTATCATATTAAAGAAAATCTAGGAAATAAACCTAATTCTCCTTATATAAATACATTTCCTTTAAGCGGGAACAAATCTATCATGAATCATTGTACTCAACCCTAATTCCAAAGTAGAGAAATCCCTTAAGCGATTTTGAACTCTAAGATTAATAAAACAACTATTTTCGGATATTTTTGTTATTGTCTTTTAGTCTTTTAATCGAATTATTTAAATCCCTAAATATCGACAAATTTACCTAATTAATCCTTGAGGAGCTCGGCTTCAACACATGGTTTAATGGAACCCAGGCCCTAGTAGGGAATAACTCGGTTGTGGAGTGTTTTAATGTGCTAGAAATGAAAAACAAATTAACCTTCTAATTTTAATTATCTTAGATATTCTGAAGAATTCTTCTTCTCTACCCAATTTTTTTTAGATTTCGGGAGAATAAGTTCGCTCGGTACTTAACATGGCAGAATTATGACAAGGAAATATTTTGGTGTGTTCCTCAGATCAAAGCATTGAGTGATACGTATGAGGCTTTGCACCCTCCAATTCTCTATCAATACCGAAGGAAGAAGGGAGGAGCAACAACCGGGAGGACCGAGCCTTTCACTTAAAGCCCATTTGGATGTTGGGATCCATGAAGAAGAGTTTCTAGAAGCTATAAGGAATAAGGCTGAGGTGTGCATTCTGTTATGAGGGAGGTAACAACATCACGTGGGATGTTGGGAGAGGAAAAGGACATAATGGATTCTATATATTCAGCACCCTAGGATTTGTTACTTTTTATCAATTGGTTGATCAAAGTTGTTGGGGGAGGAGAGAGACACTCCTGATTGTTCTCTCACGTTACTTTGTCATCAATCTATTATCATATTTCCTTTCAATCTCTTGTTCTTTACATTTCTGATACATATCTTGTATCAAAGTGGTATCAGAGCAAGCTACGATCGGATGGAAACATGCCACCAAAACCACGCGATTCAGAGCTAGCTTAGCAAGTTCTGCAGGACTCACACCGGATCACGAAATTGGAGCAAGGTATGTCACGGTTGTCAGTCCTGGAACATGCGATGGTGACGATGCAGCAGCAGATGAAGCTGCAAACCAGTAAGATGGGGATCCTTGATCGTCTAGAGCAGCGCTTCAACGAAGAAGACGAAGGAAAGAGGCGCTTGCTCGAGACGGACAAGGGGACGAAGCATCAGGAAGAGGAGACATCTTTTGGTGGCCAGTTTGCCGGTGGTGGTGGTCCGTCTGGTGGGGAGAAGAGCCAGACTGACACCTCGCCGCCAAACATAGAGACCGTAGGAGAGGGTCTCAACGGGAAACCCAACTTTTCATCCGGGAGAAACCCATGGGAAGATAACTTTGGAGGAAGGAATCAACCTATGATTCGACGGTTTGAGACTCCGGTATTCGACGGAGAAAATGCCGAAAGTTGGGTCTTACGCGTAGAGCAGTTCTTCGAGCTCAGTGATTTCACGGAAGAGGAGAAACTGCGAGCGGTTTGAATGTGTTTTGATGGTGACGCACTGATGTGGTATCGATGGGAGAGAGACAGAGACCCATTTCTGAGTTGGAATCAAATGAAGAGCAGGGTGCTGGAGCAGTATTCGACAGTCCAAGACACTTCATCTGGAGAGCGGTTACTTATGCTAAGGAAGGAAGGATTGGTCAAGGATTTCTGCAAAGATTTCGTATCGCTGGCTTCGAACGCTCCAGAGCTGACGGAGAAGGTTCTCAAAATGGCTTTTATGGTTGGGTTAAAGTCGAAGATCAGGGCAGGGGTGAAGATTTTTGAGCCCAGGAACCTTCGGAAGATGATGGATACGACAAAGATGGTGGAGGAGTGGTCGGCGCCAGAGGAGGCGAGAGTGGCGAGTCAGTCGGGAAATGTGACTCGTTCCGTCAAACCCAATAACGAGAAATCGCAAACCTCTTCTACTAACAATGGGCCCAGCGCGTCTAAGCCCAAAACCAACTTCTTGGGGGAGGGACAGACGACGACGTTTCGGGGAACGAGCACTCGTAACCCTAATTTTCATAACAGGCTCAAACCTCCTTTTCGCCGTCTAACTCCAGCAGAGATCGCAAAATGGAAGGCCAAAGGGCTGTGTTTCCGATGCGACGTGAAATACAACGCGAACCATCGTTGTCCCCGGAAAGAGTTGACCGTATTGATCGTTAAAGAAGACGGCAGTGAGGAGGAATGGACAGAGGAGCCGTGCGAAGAAGAGGCAGAGTGCCACGAGGTAGAGGAGGAGACAGCTGAGCTCTCGATCAACTCCGTAGTGGGAATATCATCTCCGAGGATGATGAAGGTCAAGGGGAGGTTCTTCAGTGAGGAAGTGATCGTATTGATTGATAGTGGAGCGTCCCTCAATTTCATCTCAGACCAACTGGTTCGACGATTAGGGCTGGTGGCGAAGGCTACGTCACGATACGGTCATGGTAGCAGGAGGAGTATCAGTGAAGGGGAATGGGGTGATTGCAGATGCGGAGTTGCAATTACAAGACTGTACAATCAGGACCAGTTTTCTACCACTCGAGCTGGGGATAGCCGACATTATCTTGGGGGTGCAATGGTTAAACACGTTGGGGGAGATGCGTGTTAACTGGAAGTTGCAGCAGATGAGGATTCAAATTGATGGGGAGTGGGTGATGTTGCAGGGAGATCTTAGCTTACACACGGTGGAATATGGTTGTCTGGTAGCAGAAATGCAGCAACGGAGACAGTAATTCCTGAAGAATTTGATGGGTTGGTGCGGAGATATGCAAAGGTGTTTGCGGAACCACAAGGATTACTTTCGTCTCGTGGGAAGGAGCATAGTATCATGATGGAAGCAGGAGCTAGCCTGGTGAGTGTCCGACCATTTCGGTACCCACATGCTCAAAAGTCGGAGATTGAGAAACAAGTTACATCCGTGTTAGATGCTGGCATAATTCAGGAGAGCAACAGTCCGTTTTCCAGCCCGGTCTTGCTCGTGAAGAAGAAAGACGGAAGCTGGCGGTTCTGTGTAGATTACCGAGCACTCAACAGGGTAACGGTGGCGGATAAATACCCAATTCTGATGATTGATCAACTCCTAGACGAGTTGCACGGTGCTCGGATCTTCTCGAAGCTGGATTTGAGGTCGGGGTACCATCAGATATTGGTACGTTCTGAGGACGTTTCCAAGACTGCTTTCCGTACACACGATGGCCATTACGAATTTCTAATAATGCCTTTCGGGCTTTCGAATGCACCAGCTACGTTCCAGTCACTAATAAATGAGGTATTCCAACCCTATTTAAGGAAATATGTACTTGTCTTCTTCGATGACATACTCGTGTACAGTATGGATGAGGCTGAGCATATGAAGCACTTGGAGGAGGTGTTAAAGGTGTTAGCTCAGCATCAATTATACATGATTATGAAGAAATGTCAGTTTAGGAGCAGAAGAATTGAATATTTGGGGCACATGATATCAGAAGCAAGGGTAGCAGCTGATAACGAGAAGATAAGAGCTATGGAGGAATGGCCTGCTCCTAAGAATGTCAAGGAGCTGAGAGGATTCTTGGGTCTTACAGGGTACTACCGCAAATTTGTACAGGGCTATGGAGCTATAGCTAGGCCTTTAACTGTGTTACTAAAGAAGGATCAATTCAAGTGGCGAGACGAGGCAGAAAAAGCGTTTCTGGCTCTGAAACGGGCTATGGTCAATGTACCAGTACTCACTATGCCAGACTTCGGAGAACTGTTCATTGTGGAGACTGATGCGTCTGGAACGGGGTTAGGAGCCGTACTGATGCAGCAGAACTAGCCTCTTACGTTTTTCAGTCAGGCTTTAACGGAGAGGGAGAAGTTGAAGTCTGTCTACGAACGGGAGCTCATGGCAATTGTCTTTGCCATACAAAAGTGGAGGGCGTAAATTTGTGGCTATGACCGATCAAAAGAGCTTGAAATTCCTGTTGGAGCAGAGGGAAGTCAACTTGGATTATCAGAAGTGGCTGACTAAGTTGCTCGGGTTCGACTTCGACATTCATTACAAACCAGGGTTGGATAATAAGGCAGCTGATGCCTTATCAAGGAAGGGTACTGTGGCCAAGTTATACGCTATCTCACCTCCAACAGGTATGTAAAGAAGAATTTCTTGAGAGTTCTAAGGAGATTCTACTGGGATGAGCCATATATGTACAAGCACTGCTCATATGGAGTTTATGCATTGTTGAGTCTGAGGTTCCAAATGTGCTATTTCACTGCCATGATCAGATTATGTTGGACACTTCGCTACATTCAAGACAGTCTCTAAGGTTTTAAAAGCATGCTTCTAGTGGCCTACTATGTTCAGAGATTGTCAGATGTTTATATCTTAGTGCGATGCTTGTCAGAGGAGAGGAAAAATATGTAAGAAACATGAGATGCCACAGAACTACATCCTTGAAGGGGAGGTTTTTGATTGATGGGGCATTGATTTTATGGGTCCTTTTCCCTCATCCTATGGGAATAATTTCATCTTGGTTGATGTGGATTATGTGTCTAAGTGGGTTGAATCAATAGCTAGTTCAAACAATGATGTTTCAGTGGTACTTAAGTTGTTTAAGACCATCATTTCCCCTCAATTTGGTGTGCCTCGGATTTTGATAAGTGGTGGAGGATCTCACTTTATCAACAAGGTCTTTGAGAAGCTGTTGAGGAAGCACGTTGTTCATCATTGTGTGGCGACTCCTTAACATCCACAGGTTTCTAACAGACAGATTAAGGAGATCTTGGAGAAGACAGTGGGGAAGACAAGGAATGATTAGTCTGTGAAGTTGGATGATGCGTTTTGGATTATAGGACTGCGTTTAAGAGGCCACTGAGGACTACACCCTTTCATCTTCTGTATGGGAAAGCCTACCACCTTCTAGTTTAGCTTGAACATAAGGAAGCATGGGCTGTGAAGCAGATAAATTTCGACATGAAGTCTGCTGAAAAGAGGAGATTGGTACAACTGAACGAGCTAGATGAGATTAGACATTATGCCTATGAGAATTCAAAGCTGTACAAGGAGAGGACTAAGGCCTATCATGACAAGAAGATAGTCTCCATACACTTTGAACCGAACGATCATGTACTTTTGTATAACTCTCATTTTCAACTGTTTCCAGTTAATGCGCCCTATATGGTCAGGTCTTTTCACGATCAAAGAGGTGTGTCTGTATGGTGATGTCGTCCTGATTACCCTTGAGAGCAAGGATTTTACTGTCTATAGATATAGGGTCACATTGTGCCTCTGGACGATGCACCCACTGCCTGATCGCATTACAGTCAAGCTAATGACGTTAAACGAGCGCTTGGTGGGAGGCAACCCACTAGTACGTGTAAATATTCAATTTGGTATTTTGTTTTTTGGTTTTACCTTGGTTTTTTGTTTTTGTTTCGTGAGTTTGCACATATACTGGACTATCTAGGATATCAGCATGCATCGATCAACGCGGTCATGTGCGTCATTCGATGCAGGGGTCGATGAAGAAAACATTCAAAATTCACTGTAAGTCTATCAACTTCAAAAATCGGGAAAAACTGGTCTGATATTCAAATCCGATCCAGTGTCGATTGACACCATCAGTGGGCATCGATCGATGCATGGTCAACGAGGCGGAGAAATCGACAAAACTGTGATGACCTAGGTCGTTGCAATAACCTCGGTGCTAGTTTCCAGAATATGCAAAGATCAATGCAGACATGTGCATCGGTCGATGTACGTTCACACAAGACGGCTCCAAAATCATCCAAGCACGCGAGAAATCAGACATGCTTGGCTTCGAGTTTGGAGTCTCCTGCAAATTTTGGCACATGCGCCTTGTCTCCTCCTCTTCCATATCAGTATCATGTTGGACAGATCAGGCCTCCTTGACCAAAGCAGAAGAGGGATTTGATCCCGGTGCACATCAATTGGGTGCGTGATCCCAAGACATAGACTGAGGATGATAAGTGCATCCACCGAGCTATATCAGAGGATTTGGATGAGTAAGGCACGCTCTTCTACAATTCATGGCTGTCAGTGGATATTTAGCCCACAAGGCTGAATGATTACACGATAGTGAACAACATGGGGATCCTACCTGATGTGGAGAAAATCATCAAGCATATAAACTTGGGTATGATGCCAATGAAGCAGTATGACATGTTTCATGATCTTGTTCGACAGCTTCTTGCTACTTGTCATTTCTACTATACGAACGAGGCGATGAGGAGAGCACAAGAAGGGGTCATGGCCTTCATGTACAAATAAGTCAAATATCACCTCTCGCTCACTGATTCATGTGGTATCTACAGGTTCAAAAAGGAGCCTATTCGCTGCGTTATGTCCTCTGAGTGGCCTGATGCAGACGTTCAGACCTTTTGGTCACATTTCGGGAATGGCATCTACAATTCCCACACCATCACACAAATTGCAGTTAGACATCTGATCATGAGGTATATCATGCGTGTTTTGGGGACCACGATTATGTGTAAGGCTGAAACAAACTAGATGAGGAAATCAAAGCATTTGTTGCTCTATACTGGGATTTGTCACCTTTTCTCTGAGGACACTTTGATTGATCCATGCCCCAACCTGAACATGGGTGCGGTATTTGCAGACCATCTCTGCACCTTGACTACTAAGGCATTCAACGGGAAGAAGCTGAAGACTGTAGGAATCTTGTTGACACTTATCTTCAGGCACTTTCAGATTAGCACAGAGGGCCATGAGATCATCACCAATAGATTGTGGATGAATACAACTCATTTCAGGAGCACCACATGGATGAAGGAAGGGAATCTCTAGGTTTTTACTAATTCCCAGGGCAGAGAGTGGTATGTTAAGATCCCATTGAGAGAGCTCACGAGGATCAGGGCTGTTTTTGACTTGAGCTTTCAGCCCAATGTGAACCTACTTTCGACTGGTTCAAGCCTAGAAGCTTCTCAAGGGAGATTCTTCTTCAGCTGCACCTACAGACGCAGAGGACGAGTTAGTTTATGTCCCCTATCCTGAGCCGCCGATTGCTCCACCTGAGATGACACATGCAGAATTTCAGATGTTCGTGAACGACAGACTAAGTGGGAATTGGGAGATACTTTCATGATCATGCCGTAGATCTCTGCATGTCTCTGTTCCTGGTCCTGCACCTCGTCGCAGGCGCTGTCCGAACCCCCGAGTCTAGTGTCACTGATCATATGGCTGGGATTGACGTTGATGACTCTTTTTAGTTCTTGTTTATTGTTCCTGTATTTTGACATTTCGATTCTGTACTTTCTCTTCTTTTCTTTTTTTTCTTTTGATTCATTTTTATGTTTCTCTTGAGTCGATGTCAGTCCTTTATCATTGAAACTTATGTACTCTTGACTATCATGATTATCTTTGTGCTTTGATATGTGTTATCATTGTTTTATTTAGCTTACCGTTTGATCTTTAGTGTGAAAACACGAAACACATGTTATCTGCAAAAATTAGTACGTACACACTCGGCATCGATCGATGCGCTACTTGCGTCGATCGTTGCAGTCTTTCGAAAACCAGTGTCGACCGATGCACCATTTGTGTCGGTCAATGCAGGTTGTCCGTTCAGTGATAGGGTCAGGTTTTAATCCTATTCTACTGCAAGTGCACAGTTATGCAATCGTAGTATATAAGGTATCGAATCCACAGAGACTCCGGTTTCGATAGGTTAAGAACTGTAGAGATTTAAACTAAGATGAAAGCAATGTGAAGTAAACTAAAAGCAAAACAAGGAAGCAAACGATAGCAGGAGTGAGTTGTAAGCAATAAACTAAGGGCGCTAAGTCTATGGAGTTCTCAGGAAATCAGACAAGCAGATTAATAATCAGTCAGGATCTAATTAAACACAGTTCTAGAACTCGAAGCACAGATATAGAATAAACCAACTTTCGCTGTGAAGATTCTCTAAGCCTAATTGCAGAAATCCAAATGTCTTTGTAATTCCTAATAGATTAAACCAGCTTTAATGATAAGGTTCGATATGTTCACAATTAAACTAAACCAAATTTTTTTGCGAGTAATTCAATTGCTCAATCTAAATAGTTCAGGTTCTAAATCACACTTTCGTGCCAACCTAGCAACCTATGATCTAGATTCTAAGTGATCAGGTTAGAACTAGCATTAAGCACAGTTTAGATTGAAGAACATCTATTGATTAGAATCCTTAACTGAATTAATTAAATCTAACAAGTCATGAAATCCCTAATGAGAATCCCTAAACCTAACAATGAATCTACTCAGACATGATTAATGAAACAGAAATCATAAAATTAATAGATTGCATATAAGAAAATAAATAGATAAAGGGATTCAAAATCTTCTCCAAAATAGATGAAGTACAGGATCAGGTCAGCCCCAAAAGCTCTAAAAATCTCTTATCTCTAAGTATGAAAGCGTATCTAAGTAAAACACCAAAAACTTAATTATATAGGTATAATCTCGGCCTGGGGCTTCTTTGTAAATATCAGGAACTTCTGGACCAAAGTGTAATATCTTCACTCTTCATTAAACCGCCGAGTCTTGGCCCATCTCGCTTGTGCAACGATCGACACCAAAGGTGTGTCGATCGATGCAATCCCCTGTTTCGGACAGTGAGCTCAACTCTCTCGGCCAAACACTCCAAAAAGCTCCAGAATGCTCCAACATCTCCAATTCTGCTCCAAACCTGATTATACCTGTAATAGACTCTAAAAAAAAACACAAATAGACTCTAAAACACACTTATATCATGGCATAAAACCGGTAAAAACCATGATATATCAACTCCCCCACACTTAGCCTTTGCTTGCCCTCAAGCAAAACAGAGAACTAAAACATGGTGAAGAGGTTTGAAAACTTTCAGAAACTCTTTTCATCTTAGAAGCAACAACACTCAGATTCCCCTTAGTAAACCACTGAAAGAATCAACTGCAAGACATCAAGACCAACATATACTTCCCCCACACTTAGCGACTGTCCTAAGTAAACTCCACAATCACATTCACGCATTCAAATTCACCCTACTGACTTCTGCAAGTATTTAAGTGCGGTCTCACCTAAGGAGTATCGATCAAAGGCACATGGATTCTTACCTTATCAGCTCTAGACCACCATACTATCTTTCTCTAGTCCCTTTATTCTCTTTTCCCTTCCTTAGCATTCTGATTTTTCTCCATTGGGTATCATTTTTTTTTATCAGTGCTCTTCCCGTTATGGGGGTGTACTTTGGACACATTCCATGGATGCACAGGATATGATAGTTGTAGCTACCATTCCCAGAGACCACTTCGGAGTTACTAACTCATCCTCAGTTTATTATCTTTTTTTTTTTATGGAAGGGGAGAAGGGAACTAAATAGGACAGGTTTACAGGCTGTGTCAGAACTAACAAGGGAATCCGACACAAAGTATACCAAGCCCTTAGGTGAGAAATCTAAGTCAGTATTAAGTTTGAAGTCAGTAAAAGGATCCTTTGATACCTGAAGTGATGTGGGTGTCCTCAGTAGGTTGATCTGTTGTCTGGGTTTTCTAATAGTCATAGATAAATCCTGCAACTTCATCCCAATGGTTACTTAAGTTCCTGCAAGTGCTGTTAATCTTCTCAAAAAATCATTGTTTCCTACTTAAAGTGTTTTGACTCAATAAAACAAATTTTGAAAAACTGACTGACTCTTAAGAAAACAGAAAACAGGAGTCAGTAGCACCTCCCCCACACTTAAGACACACTGTCCCCAGTAGTGTCAAGCGAAGGATCGGTAAAAGAAAGAAAAATTGTTATGGAAGTGTTGAGTTCTGTCTGTTTTTACCTCTGTCGCACTTTGCATCGATCGTTACACAAGTGTAACGACCGTTGCTAGGCGATTTATCGTCAAGTGTCGATCGTTGGTCAGGACCGCAACGATCGCTGCAATGCGATTTCTTCGTATGGTGACGATCGACACAATGTGTGTCGATCGACGCACTGCGATTACTCCGAGACCTGCAGAAATAAACTCACCAAAACCAGAAACAAACGTAAAATCCTACAAAAACACCAAAATTAAAATGCAAAAACGAAAACAGTGGGTTGCCTCCCACTCAGTGCTTGTTTAAGGTCATTAGCTGGACCGGATGAACAAGAATCAGGCACCGTGAGATCCTGACAGAGACTTTGATTGTCTCTGTGCAAGTCTCCTCATCCATGGCGGAGAATAGGCTGCATCAGAATGAACTTGTCCAAGAAAAGAAGGAATAATCTGCTCCCCAGGATCCAAAATCACAGTGTCACTTGGCTGCTTATCATCTCCATCCATGATGGTGAATGTCTGCCCATCAATCAGCGGTCTGCTCAGCTTATCCATCTCATAATGAAACGGCTCATCTCCCAGGTGGAGATCAATCAGACTGTGTCTAACATCTATTACTGCCCCTGCTGTAGCCAAAAATTGTCTCCCAAGTATCAACGCATCATCAGGATCACTGTCGTATTTCAACACTAAGAAGTCTGTTGGAACTAAGTAGTTTCCAACTCTCACCGGGATGTCCTCAAGGAGCCCTTCTGGGACCCTTATAGATTGGTCAGCTAGGACAAGAGAGGTCCTAGTAGGCGAAAAGTCCAGCATCCCCAGCTTCTCAGCCACAGAATATGGCATAAGACTTCCAGCAGCTCCCATATCACACAGAGAGCGCCTAAAACTATCCTCAAAGATAGAACAGTTAAGCACAAAGACGCCAGGGTCAGGTAGCTTCTTTGGGATCTTTGTTAAGAGCACATCACTTATCTGTTGAGGAACAACAATCACCCAATCCTTCAGCTCTTCATCCAAAGGCAGCATCTTATTCAAGTACCTCTGCACACAGGGATGATAAGGTGGATCATCAGATGATGGAATTTCTTCCAACTCTTCACCAATCTCTTCCAGCTGCTTAAGCTCTTCAATCTCTTGCTTAATCACTTCAGACACTGAGGGATATAATCTAATGGATTGCGCATAAATCTCCTGCTGAGTAATCTCAGATACTCCAGGGAACAACCGATTAATCTCTAAATATGCATCAATGCCATCAAAAATCTGCGAGTCTGTCTGTTCACGACCTGCAACGACCGATGCTAGTGGTGCGTCGATCGTTGCATCACTGTTTTCACAGTTTCTACCCGAGAGATTTCCCTCAAAATCCGAAAATTCATCCTCCTCTACCAACTCAGCTATGTTCAACTCAAAATTGTCACCTTGTGTTGATCCATCATTGATGTACACGGACCAGGCCTTAATGTGGGTGTATGCTATTCCTTTTCCTTTAACAGAACTAGAAATCTGACTCACCTGAGTATCCAACTGCCTCACATGGGTGTTCAGGGACTCAAACTTCCCATTTAGATCCTCATAGACAGCATCTAGCTTCTTGTTGCAGTCCACAGCAATCTTTGTTTGTCCCTCCAGCAGCTGTTCCAACATAGCCTCCATCTTACTCTCATGAGCAGTAGCTACAGGAGGTGCTTGGTAAGAAGATGATCCATAGGTTCTCTGAGTACCCTGTCCAAAAGGTTTCTGAAAACCACTAGTCTGTCCAATGCTAGAAGAGTTGCTGTTGAAAGCACTCTTCTGTCCCCCATTGAAGAACCTGTTTCCCTATTGATTACCAAATCTATAACCTTGGAATCCAGATCCTCCTATGTAATTCACATCTTCTTCCTGAGTGTCCTCCTCAGTCTGAATTACCTCAACATCTTGGGCAAAGTGGACAGCTTTCTTACCAGCTAGGAGATTACAAACTGTGTCCAGCTTAGATCTAATATCAGCAATCTCCAAATTCTCTACACTTCCACCAGATTTCTTCCTCCTCTCATCCATAGTCTTGCAACTGTTGCTGCTTGCTAGGTTCTCAATTAACTGCTTAGCTTGTGCAGGAGTCCTGGTGTTAAATTTCGCATTGCTGGAGTTATCCAGCGCAGACTGATATGGAAGATCTATGCCTCTGAAGAAGATACCTAGCAATGTGACCTCAGTGAATCCATGGTGTGGGCAGTCACGCTGGTACTTCTTGAATCTCATCCAGGCAGCTTTAAAAGGCTCTACAGGGCCTTGGGAGAATGTCAGAATGTCCTGTCTGGACTGATCTTAGCGCGCATCATCGTAGAAATGTCTCAGAAACTCACCCTTCAGAGCATCCCAAGTAGTAAACTGCCCACGTGGCAGTTGCTTTACCCATGCAGCAGCGTCTCCAGCGAGACTGTGTGGAAAGAGCTTAAGAAACATATAATCCTGGCAAACTCCCTCATACTTCATGCCAGTGATTATATCCTCAAACTGATCAATGTGATCCATAGGCTGCTCTGTTGGGTAACCATGGAAAGCATTATGTCTCATCAGCGAGTAGTAGATGGTTTTGATCTCAAAATCATTCCTCTCAAAACCAGGAAGTACTAGAGCTGACCGGTTTGCATGAAACTCATCCGGTCTGTTGTAGTCAGCTAAAGTCCTCTCATGGACAACCATCCTCCTCTCCTGTCTACCTTGGGCCGGTCTTTGGCCTTGGTCCTGCTCCTGTTGTGGTTGCTCAGGAGGATCAGGGATTACATTCCCTTCAGCATCAATCCTATGCCCAGCAGCATTGTACGGATTGTTATCTCGGTCCCTCAGGGTACCTTGAGCATCAGGCATTATGATCACCTTTTGTACCACCATCCTTGCTCTTCTTTCTCTTCTGTTAGTCCTTTCTAGTCGTCCAAGTTCGTCGAGTTCGAGATTGACGAGATTCAAGTTCTGATTACTTCTGGTTTCACGCGTCTGCATAAACTGTCTGTAATCATAGTGCAACGATCGATGCAAGAGATGCAACGATCGACTCAACTCAGAATCGCCTGGTAACGATCGACACAGGAAGTGCAACGATCGATGCTAGGCGAATTTCGTACCTGCGACAGAAAGAAAACAAAGAAAAAAAAATCAGAAAACAAAAATAAAAACAAAAACAAAAATAATCCTAGTAAAAACCCTAAGTTTGAAGCTATCGAAGACTCTAAGAGTCCCCGGCAACGGCGCCAAAAACTTGATAGCGTCAGGTTTTAATCATATTCTACTGCAAGTGCACAGTTATGCAATCGTAGTATATAAGGTATCGAATCCACAGAGACTCCGGTTTCGATAGGTTAAGAACTGTAGAGATTTAAACTAAGATGAAAGCAATGTGAAGTAAACTAAAAGCAAAACAAGGAAGCAAACGATAGCAGGAGTGAGTTGTAAGCAATAAACTAAGGGCGCTAAGTCTAGGGAGTTCTCAGGAAATCAGACAAGCAGATTAATAATCAGTCAGGATCTAATTAAACACAGTTCTAGAACTCGAAGCACAGATATAGAATAAACCAACTTTCGCTGTGAAGATTCTCTAAGCCTAATTGCAGAAATTCAAATGTCTTTGTAATTCCTAACAGATTAAACCAGCTTTAATGATCAGGTTCGATATGTTCACAATTAAACTAAACCAAATTTCTTTGCGAGTAATTCAATTTCTCAATCCAAAAAGCTCAGGTTCTAAATCACACTTTCGTGCCAACCTAGCAACCTATGATCTAGATTCTAAGTGATCAGGTTAGAACTAGCATTAAGCACAGTTTAGATTGATGAACATCTATTGATTTGAATCCTTAACTGAATTAATTAAATCTAACAAGTCATGAAATCCCTAATGAGAATCCCTAAACCTAACAATGAATCTACTCAGACATGATTAATGAAACAGAAATCATAGAATTAATAGATTGCATATAAGAAAATAAATAGATAAAAGGGTTCGAAATCTTCTCCAAAATAGATGAAGTACAGGATCAGGTCAGCCCCAAAAGCTCTAAATGTTGGGAATGTCCTGAAATCTATTGTACTTACTCTAAGTGAAAGTCGTATTGTCGAGATGAGACAATCATATAATACTAGGTAGTCATAATGCTTTGCTAGAAGCCACTTATGATCAATGAGTTTAGAACTCATTGCTAGTGTTATATGATCCTACAGGGTCACACACCTAAGCAAACTGGACGTTAAAGACGAGGTTGATCATTAATATAATGATCTAGTGAATGCATATTTGATATGCATTCGGTATCAAAATTCTGGGGCCGTGTCGATCGACACAAAGAGTGTGTCGGTCGACACAACTCGCGGATTACCAGATTAATTCGGTTTAATCGTTGGTTAACCCCGTTGCGGTTTAAGTTAGCATATATAAGATATATGGTCGACCTAAACTCGAACTTAACCTAATTCACAGCCACCAGAACTAGAAAAGAAGCCTCTCTAGAGATTAGATCTCTTATAGGCACTAGCATCCCTCCTGTTCAGTTCGTGTGCGTGTGGATACCAGTAGAGGCACAGCGTTTGAGGTGCTTCGTGATCTCGATTATCTGCAAACCTTCCGCTGCTTATTACCAGGTAAATCTGAGATCTGATAGATTCAATCATATGAACCTTAGATCCTAGGCTTGGAATTTATACCTAGGGTTGCTAATCCTGATTAGAAGTGCTAGAAATTCCTTCAGTGGTATCAGAGCTTTAGGGTTCCATTGAATCTGTAGCATGTTGATTAAATTAGTTGAATCTGAATCTGTGTATGGTTGATACAAACTTGCTAAAATTCGTTTTCATGAAAATCTAGTTTTTAAGTTTTTTTTGCTTGAAAAACGATTAGGGTTTATCGCCCTGTGTCGATCGACACCAATCCGGTATCGGTCGACACAGAAGGATAACCCGAATAAAATTGTTTTCGCCTAGTGTCGATCGACACAAGAGTTGTGACGGTCGACACCAACCTCGCGAAATTGATAAATCGGTTCAATTGGATTGGACCGGTTATCGAGCTTGGTTAATGATGGTTGAAAACTGTGAATGATTTAATTACGATTGGTTTGATTAGGTTGGTATCGACCGATGCTAATGTAGCATCGATCGACACTGACCAGTATTCAAAACCGGATCAATTGGATTGATCGGTTATCGCGGATTATTTTGGTTATTCTGCATCGATCGACACTAAAGTAGTGTCGGTCGACATGAGATTCGATGGTTTAGGTTATGGAACCTGAAATCACAGAACCAAAGCAAGATAAATCAATTAATTAGAAGAATTAAAACATAATAAAACTGAACGTTTTAAATGGTTCTGTTCCTCAATCAAATATCAAGTGATACTTGATGTCTTTCCAATCTTGTCAACTGTCAAGACTCATTTCATTGTGCGATAGACTTGCAGTGTGAGATGTCCACAATTACATGAGTAAGGCAGGAGGTAATCGTGTTGATGGACTTGCAGTGCAAGACATCAACAATTACATGACTGAAGAGATTGGTTTACTTGATTGGGCCATCAAAATCGTTTAGGGCTCAGAGACATCAGGTGGATTTGGCATGAGATGTCGATCCACAACCAAGATTTATATTGGATATAACTAGCAAAGTTGTTGCTTACCTAGATAGCTAAATTTGGGTGATAGCCAGTGGCTCACTCAAGTTTAATGAAGTATGGGTCTTGGATCATTATATTCATCTGAGGAAACAATGTTTGAATATAATGCGAGTTTTCTTAAAAGTTAAGACTTCTCATTTCTTGAACATCATAACTAAACATTTTCCTTTCTTTGTTCTCAGCTATGACTAACACTCATAATAACTCTTTCTCCCTGCGATCCGTCCTTGAGAAGGACAAGTTAAATGGATCGAATTTTCTCGAATGGTATCGGAACTTGAGAATTGTTCTCAAGCATGAGAAAAGGGACTATGTCCTGGAAACTGTTCTCTCTGAAAAACCAAGAGCCAATGCTGCACATGCAGAAAGAAGTGCTTGGGATAAGCATTCCAATGATGTGGTCGATGTGAATTGTCTCATGTTGGCTACCATGAACTCGGATTTGTAGAAGCAATACGAGAACATGGAGTCGCAGGTGGAGATGATTACTAGCCTGAAAAGCATGTTTCAGGAGCAAGCACGAACTGAGAGATACCAGACGGTTAAATCTCTCATTGAATGCAAGTTACCAAAGGACGGTCCAGTCAGTCCTCATGTCATTAAGATGATGGGTTATATTGATAACCTGGGGAAGCTGGATTGTCCCATTAGCCAAGAGTTGGCTACTGACATCATTCTGCAGTCAATGCCGTCAAGTTATGATCAGTTTGTTATGAACTATAACATGAATAACTTGACAAAGACGTTGACTGAACTGCATGGCATGCTCAAGACAGCTGAGCCAAATATCAAGAAGGGCACTCCTAATGTACTTATGGTACAAGGGGGTAAGAAGTTTAAGAAACTTGGAAAAGGCAAGGGAAAGGGCAAGGCAGTCCAGGTTGAGAACCAGGACACGCCTGCGCCAGCCCCGAAGCCCAAGCCGGGCCCATCTGAGACTGATAAGTGCCATTACTGTAAAGAGCTTGGGCATTGGAAGAGAAATTGCAACAAATTCCTGGAAGAGAAGAAGAAGAAGAAGAAGAAGACTTTCGAGACTTCATCTTCAGGTATTTTTGTTATAGAAGTAAATGTTACTACTTCTGGTTCTACTTCTTGGGTATTGGATACCGGCTGTGGTGCTCATATTTGTACAAATATGCAGGGCCTAAGCAACAGTAGGACGTTGGAAAAGGGACAAGTTGACCTGCGCGTGGGGAATGGAGCAAGAGTTGTTGCATTAGCCGTAGGAACATTTAACTTGTCTTTACCTTCTGGTTTGGTTTTAGAACTTCATAATTGCTACTATGTACCTGCTATAAGCAGAAATATTATTTCTATTCCTGTTTTGGATTTGGAAGGATATCAGTTTTCAATTAAGAATAAATGTTGTTCTTTTGATTACAATGATATATTTTATGGTAGCAGCCCATTAGAGAATGGGCTTTATGTTCTAAACCAAAGCACACAAATCTATAACATTAACACCAAGAGATTCAAATCAAATGACACGAATCAGACTTTTCTATGGCATTGTCGTTTGGGCCACATAAACGAGAAACGGATTCAAAAGCTCCATAGTGATGGGCTTTTGGGCTCATTTGATTATGAATCATGTGAGAAATGTGAATCTTGTTTACTGGGCAAAATGGCAAAGGCCCCTTTCAACAAACAAAATGAAAGGGCCAGTGACCTATTGGGCCTTATACATACGGATGTATGCGGCCCAATGAGCACAAGTGCCAGAGGAATTTTTTGATACTTCATTACCTTCACTGATGATTTCAGCAGGTATGGCTATGTCTATTTGATGAGACACAAGTCGGAATCTTTTGAAAAGTTCAAAGAGTTCCAAAATGAAGTACAGAATCAAATTGGCAAAAGTATTAAGGCTCTTCGATCAGATCGTGGAGGAGAATACTTAAGCCAAGAATTCAGTGATCATTCAACTCACTCCTCCTGTAACACCACAATGGAATGGGGTGTCTGAGAGGAGGAATCGAACTTTATTAGATATGGTTCGATCAATGATGAGTCTCTCAACTCTTCCATTATCCTTTTGGGGATACGCTCTAAAAACGTCTGCGTTTACACTTAATAGGGTTCCGTCAAAATCAGTTGCAAAGACACCACATGAGATGTGGACTGGAAATGTTCCGAATGTGTCTTTCCTGAAGATTTGGGGTTGTGAAGCTTATGTTAAGAGATTAATTACAGATAAGCTCGAACACAAATCTGATAAATGCTACTTCGTTGGTTATCCTAAGGAAACCAAGGCATACTACTTTTACAACCAATCCGAGAACAAAGTGTTTGTTGCTCGGAACTGCGTCTTTCTTGAGAGAGAGTATCTTTCCAAGAGAAACAGTGGGAGTAAAGTACGACTCGAAGAAGTTCGAGAACCGCAGGAAAATGCTCAACCCGTAGAGGAAGAGCAACAGTTGGATCTACAAAGATTTGTAGAAACCGCGCCGGTGGAGCCTGAAATTCGCCGATCCGAAAGGATCCGTCACAAACCCGAGAGATATGGATTTCTCGTAACCAACTGTCATGATTTATTGATCATTGACAGTGACGAGCCAGCGAATTTTGAAGAAGCGATGATGAGCCCTGACTCCGAAAAGTGGCTGAAAGCCGCTGAATCCGAAATGGGATCCATGTCACAAGTATGGACTTTGGTTGATTTACCCGATGGTGCAAGACCCATTGAGTGTAAATGGATTTTCAAGAAGAAAATTGATGTGGATGGAAATATTCAGATATATAAAGCAAGGTTGGTGGCAAAAGTGTTCAAACAAATTCATGGCATTGACTATGAAGAAACTTATTCCCCGGTCGCCATGCTTAAATCCATTCGGATTCTCCTAGCAACAGCCGCTCATTATGACTATGAGATCTGGCAGATGGACTTGAAAACAGCTTTCCTTAATGGAATTCTGGAAGAGGATGTGTACATGACACAGCCCGAAGGTTTCATCGATCCAAATGCAGCTAGGAAAGTATGCAAGCTTCATCGATCCATTTATGGATTGAAGCAAGCATCTCGGAGTTGGAATCTTCGTTTTGATGAAGCAGTCAAAAAGTTTGACTTCATCAGGAACGAAGAGGAACCATGTGTTTACAAGAAGACTAGTGGGAGCGCAGTTGCATTTCTCGTGTTGTATGTAGATGACATACTTCTTCTCGGAAATGACGTTCCGTTGTTACAATCTGTTAAGACTTGGCTCGGAAGTTGTTTTTCAATGAAAGACATGGGAGAAGCCGCGTATATTCTTGGAATAAGAATCTATAGAGATAGATTAGACAAGTTAATTGGACTGTGTCAAGACACTTATATCGATAAAGTCTTACACAGGTTCAGAATGCATGATTCCAAGAAGGGCTTCATACCAATGTATTATGGCATAAGTCTCAGCAAGAAGCAGTGTCCTGAGACACCTGCTGAGCGAGAACGCATGAGTCGGATTCCTTATGCCTCGGCATTGGGATCCATCATGTATGCCATGCTTTGTACTCGTCCAGATGTTGCTTGTGCTCTAAGCATGACGAGTAGATACCAATCGGATCCAGGTGAAAGTCACTGGACAGCAGTCAAGAATATTCTGAAGTATTTGAGAAATACTAAGGATAAATTCTTGGTGTACGGAGGAAGTGATGAGCTGGTAGTAAGTGGTTACACAGACGCAAGTTTTCAGACAGACAAAGATGATTTCCGATCGCAATCTGGTTACATCTTTTTCCTGAATGGCGGTGCAGTCAGCTGGAAGAGTTCCAAGCAGGACACTGTAGCAGATTCCACGACCGAAGCTGAGTACCTCGCTGCTTCTGAAGCGGCAAAGGAGGCTGTTTGGATCAAGAAGTTCATCACTGAACTTTGGTGTGATTCCTAGTATTTCTGAGCCAGTGGCTTTGTATTGTGACAACAATGGAGCCATTGCGCAAGCAAAGGAACCTAGATCACACCAGAAATCCAAACACATAGAAAGGAGATATCACCTTATCCGTGATATTGTGAATAGAAGAGATGTGAAGATCAGCAGAGTCCCGACGGATGAGAATGTTGCCGATCCACTGACCAAGCCTCTCCCAAGGCCCAAGCATGAGTTTCATACTGCTGCTATAGGCATTATATTTCTTAAGATATGATCTTGATTTCAGTGGGAGTTATATTTGTTTTAATTATGTCATGATGTTCACAAAACATAATAGTTGTGTTATTTTAATGAAATTTGTTTCATCATTATTCAATTATGTTAATTAAATAATAGTCCCGAAATAATTCATGGCGATGTTATAGGTCATCAAGTATGTGACTTGATCATGAGACCCTATAAACAAAGATTGTCATGAATTATATTGGTCCCTGGTCGAGGTTGTTAAAATGGGACATTAACAACCACGTGAGACTAGTATGTGAGGTGACTGATGACTATGTTTCATGGAGTCATTAATAAGAGTATTAAAGTCAATCACATAGATATGTGTTAGAGAACACATGATCGGACATGACCCGTTAATGAGAACTCTACAAGATGTTATATGAGTGTCATAAGAGTTTCTCATTACGTCAGCCGTAACTGGTGATTATAAAGACACTGATTAGGCGTATCATGAGATATAAAAGAGACATGGATGGAACAAGATGGGATTTGTACCTCCTATATAACAGGAGTTAAATATCTCTGGGCTTATCGAAGATTTAATACTGGAAATGCGTGGCCGCGCTCAAACGAGGTGATTGTCAGTCGTTTGTTTTTCATCAGTACAAATCGGGATTCGATAAACGTGATCTGTTTTAATAAGGATGACACAGTTCTTGCCTTATGCTAGATTGAGATATAGCTACAAAGGGATTAAAGGAATAGATGATTCCAGTACAAGTGGGAGATTGTTGGGAATGTCCTGAAATCTATTGTACTTACTCTAAGTGAAAGTCGTATTGTCGAGATGAGACAATCATATAATACTAGGTAGTCATAATGCTTTGCTAGAAGCCACTTATGATCAATGAGTTTAGAACTCATTGCTAGTGTTATAGGATCCTACAGGGTCACACACCTAAGCAAACTGGACGTTAAAGACGAGGTTGATCATTAATGTAATGATCTAGTGAATGCATATTTGATATGCATTCGGTATCAAAATTCTGGGGCCGTGTCGATCGACACAAAGAGTGTGTAGGTCGACACAACTCGCGGATTACCAGATTAATTCGGTTTAATCGTTGGTTAATCCCGTTGCGGTTTAAGTTGACATATATAAGATATATGGTCGACCTAAACTCGAACTTAACCTAATTCACAGCCACCAGAACTAGAAAAGAAACCTCTCTAGAGATTAGATCTCTTATAGGCACTAGCATCCCTCCTGTTCAGTTCGTGTGCGTGTGGATACCAGTAGAGGCACAGCGTTTGAGGTGCTTCGTGATCTCGATTATCTGCAAACCTTCCGCTGCTTATTACCAGGTAAATCTGAGATCTGATAGATTCAATCATATGAACCTTAGATCCTAGGCTTGGAATTTATACCTAGGGTTGCTAATCCTGATTAGAACTGCTACAAATTCCTTCACTAAAAATCTCTTAGCTCTAAGTATGAAAGCGTATCTAATTAAAACACCAAAAACTTAATTATATAGGTATAATCTCGGCCTGGGGCTTCTTTGTAAATATCAGGAACTTCTGGACCAAAGTGTAATATCTTCACTCTTCATTAAACCGCCGAGTCTTGGCCCATCTCGCTTGTGCAACGATCGACACCAAAGGTGTGTCGATCGATGCAATCCCCTGTTTCGGACAGTGAGCTCAACTCTCTCGGCCAAACACTCCAAAAAGCTCCAGAATGCTCCAACATCTCCAATTCTACTCCAAACCTGATTATACCTGTAATAGACTCTAAAAGAACACAAATAGACTCTAAAACACACTTATATCATGGCATAAAACCGGTAAAAACCATGATATATCATTCAGGTTGCTCACTAGTTCACAAGTACATTTCGTTCCATATCATTTTTTATGGAGCCTAAGCTTCGATTCCACTGGGGAGAGTGTGTTTCAAGTGTGGGGGAGGTGGTACTGATATCAAATTTTTGTTTTCTTATAGTCAGTCTGAGTCGTGTTATTGAGTCAAAACCATGAGTTGGAAACTAGAATTTTTTGAGGAAATCACCACATTTGCAGGAACTTAAGTGACCATTGAATGAGTCTTTAGCGATCTCTGGCTGTTAGAAAATCCCAAACGGTTCAACTTACCAAGGACATCCATATCACTTCAAGTATTCAGAGGATCCATTACTGAATTCACCCCTAACTTGACTTACTTTTTCTCACCTAGGGGCTTGGTATACATTGGATCGGGTTCCTCTGTCAGTCCTGAAAGTCTTGTAAACCTGTATGAATATGGTTCCCTTCTCCTTTCCCTTCAAGCAAATAAAAAAAAATAATAAAATGCTGATAAGCTAGTAGCTTCGAAGTGATTACAGAAGTGGTAGAGACTCATATTATCTCATGTTCTTCATGGAATATGTCCAAAGTATACCCCAATAAAAGGGAAGAGCAGCAGATAAATTAATAAAAAAATAAATTATACCCAAAGGGGGAAAATCAGTTGTTGAAGTGAGAAAATGGAAAAGAAAGAAACCAGAAGTTGACAGTGTTGTGATTAGGAACTGACTGAGTAAGAGTCCATGTGTCTTCTGATCGATACTCCATTGGTGAGACCGCAGTAATTGATTATAAAGGTCAATATGGTGAGTTTGAATGGTCTGATTTTGATTATGGAGTTTACTTGGGACAGTTGCTAAGTGTGGGGGGGGGGGGGGGAAGTACATTGTGGTCTTGATTTCTGCAGGTATATTTTCATGTGTCTTACTAAAGGGAATGTAACTTCTTTCCTGATCTTGGTTTTATGTTTGCGTGAAGGCAAGAAAAATCTAAGTATGGGAGAGTTGATATATCATGGTTTTTATGGGTTTTAAGCCATGATATATGTACATAATCGAGTTTTTATAGTGTCTATCGAATCTTTTCTGGTGTTTTGCAGGTTTACACACGTTTGGAGGTATTTTGGAGGATATTGGAGCTTCATGGACATTTTTGGAGCTGAAGCCATGATGACAAAAGTCACTCTTAGTGATCGAGCTGAGCATCGACCGATGCAGCTCTTGCATCGGTCGACACACGTTCCCAAACACAAATCCCGCCGAATTAATGAAGACTTTTGAGAATTGTGAGATTGGCCCAGAAGATTCATTATTTACAAAGGAGACCCAAAACGTATTTTTCAGGGAGCGGGTCAATCACAGAGTTTAAAAAGAAGGAATCTAGGAGCGGATAAAGCACAAGCAGTGAACGACGATGTGGATAAATTACTAGGAGCGGGTTCAATCACGGAGGTAAAATACCCGAAATGGCTCGCAAACCCGATAGTGTCAAAAAGAAGAACGGAAAATGGAGAGTTTGTGTGGACTTAACCGACTTAAACAAGGCTTGCCATAAAGACAAATTTCCTTTGCCACACATCGATCGACTTGTTGTAGCGACCACTAGCAATGAACTGTTTATCCTTCATGGATGCATTTTCCGGATATAACCAAATTCTGATGCACCCAGACGATAGGGAGATGACTTCGTTCATAATGTACAAAGAAACCTTTTGTTATAAGGTTATGCTATCCAGACTCAAGAATGCGGGAGCAACGTATCAACGCGTCGCCAAACATCTTGGCCGAACTATGGAAGTTCACATCAACGATATGCTCGTAAATTTGATGATTGTTGAATACCATACCAAGCACTTAAAGGCATGTTTTGATATTCTAAACGACTACGACATGAAGCTAAACCCGGAAAAATGTACCTTCGGTGTCACCTCGAGAGAATTCATGGTATACATCGTAAGGGATATAAAATAATCCGAAAAAGATCACCACAATAATGAACTTGCCTGCGCCAACAAAAAATCATGAATAAAAATGGCTAACCAGGAGAATTGCCACACTCAACCGTTTTATCTCAAGGTCGACTGATAAATACATCCCATTTTATGAGCTCCTGAGAGGATCAAATGGGACAAAAAATTCAAGGAGGCTTTTCAACAACAAAAAGAATACCTCAAAACTCCGCCGATACTAGCTAAGCCAGAAAAATAAGAAACGCTCTATTTATAAATAGCAGTGTCAAGTGCAGTTGTAAGTGGGATCTTGGTAAAGGAAGATCGCGAAAATAGAAGGCTAAATTTTTACGTCAGCATGATATTAGAAGGAGCAGTGACTCAATACACAATCAAAATTTGGCTTTAGCGATCGTAACGTTAGCAAGAAAGCTCAGACCTTACTTCCAATTGCACCTGATCACTGTCCTAATGACCATGCCTTTACGGTTAATCTTGCATAGTCTAACTCAATCCAACAGGCTAGCCAGATGGACAGTCGAGCTAAGATATAACATTGAATTTAAAGGTTGAACCAACGTGAAAGCCCAAGTCCTAGAGGATTTTATTGTAATAATCCCACCGGAACTATAGTACAAGAAGATTCCTCAGAATCGAAGAAGTGGACTCTACACATAGACGGATCATCGTCGAAGGCCGGTTCTAGGATCGGAAATTGGCTCGAATCGCCAACAAAGAAATACTTGAGCAATCGTTCAGATTAGGCTCCCCAGCCTCGAACAATGAAGCTGAATGCAAAATCCTAATTTCCGGGCTACAATTAGCTAAATCCATCGGAGCAAAACACATCCAAGCCTATTGCAATTCACATATGGTCGTGAAGCAATTCAACGGGTAGTACGAACCTACAAACGATCGCCCTACCTCGGCATAGCAAAGAACTTGACGAACGATCTCGGTTCATTCAACCTAACAAGGATTCAATGAGGAGAAAACACCTCATATGATGCCATCGCATCGAGCTCTGACACGCACATAAAATGAACAATCCCAGTGGAACTCATTGAAAAGCCGAGAATAAGCCCTCCTGTAACGCCCCCTTCCCGTTTTCCGCTGACCGTCGGGCTGACCGGCCAACAATCAAACAAGAACATGACCGATCAAACCCGAGCAGTCATACGAGAAGAGTTTGTAACAATACGAAAGCCAGAGACAGTCGGTTTGAGTCAAAGGCTCAAACCAAACCATATTTGACTCCGTTTACCTCGTTTCCACGGTACAAAGCTTTTCAACCTGTACCGCTTCCACGAGTTGTGTTCGGTTCGGACTAACCGTATATCAGGGAATTATTCCGTTTTTATTACTTTAAAAATCATAAACTTCATTCATAACAATATACGGTCTAACACAAAACGTTTAACAGGGTACCCACAAACTCCGAAACCGAAAAGTAATGTCAAAATGTGTAAACAGACCAATGCCAAATGCCAACCCGAACCTACTCCGAGTTCCCTACGCGTCCGCCGAGCTACGCCAAACCTGAAAAACACAAAAGAGTCAAATGAGCAATCTAAGATTACCCAGTGAGACGGCTCCCGTCTAAAGGCTGCTAACAATCTAATAATCCCGCCCAAACCCAAAATAACAATCAAGTACAATAGCTGATCATGTGCTACCAAGACGTGATGAGCTCCACAACACACAAGCATTCAAATAACAACACATAACATCAACGAAGGAAATCGAGAACATTGCGGCACATGCCCTCGATTAGACTCGGTCTATACTAAACGCATCTTTAACGCAATCTCCACACCATGATCCCCAAACGCGAACTCGGTAACTTCCACGGGAACGCTTAGCTACCCCACGGTAACTAAAACCTCCCACGACTCCTAGACGAAAAAATAAAGTCCTACGACTAGGAAACCGTTCTCTGTCCATCGATACGCGGTGACTCGGGTTACCGCTAGATAACCAAAGCTTCCATGCAGTCCTGCCCTAGGACGCGACCCCGTATTCTCCAGACCACACACCTACCGGCGTCACTCAGTAGGTTAACACCATAATCAGAATCACCACCCGAAGGTCCGTGTCCGATCAGGTAACTACCCGAGGATCCAATCGGGTCGGAAGTACCGGAACGCCATTTCTAGACTTGCGGGATCTAACGCACCCTATAGAGTCCTAATAACAACAATGTAACCAAGCAGACTCACTGGGACTCTATCACGCAATACCAACAAGGTCAAATAGAACTACCATCTCAATCCCCAGTCTATCCCGTAAGTTCTATCTCTAATCTCCACATCACCCGACCTTACTCAGACTTACTCGATCCCGCACCAGAGTAAGTCTCTACCAGTACAGGCTACTCGGCCCAACACCGAAGTAGATAAACAATCAAGCAATCAACCGTCTACTCGGCCCAACACCGAAGTAGATACACAATCACAAAATCAACAGTCTAGTCGGCCCAACACCGAAGTAGATACACAATCACACAATCAATAATCACAACACCACACAAACAGTTATTTAGGTTTATTAGTCTTTTAATATGCTCTTAACCTTTACTCATTCAATCTGCTACCTTGGGATTAGAGGATTACTAATCCCGTAAATGGCCCATCAATTACACAACTTCTTTTACTTATCCCCTCCTAAGTATCGTTAATAAGTCCTCGATCTGTCGGTTTAGAGTTAGTAAGTTTACTAACTCCCCGACATCTCATTATTCATTAACTTCCATTCATTACCCTTAACCCGACTAATTAACCCACTTCATTATTATAATCTAAGTGTGTTATGTCTTCTAACCGTATTTTAATCAACTCATAATTTCTCGTATATAGATTTCTTTTTGATACGTTCTTAGTACTTATATATGCATATACGTCCTAGCATGCCGTTCTATATGTATGCATCACCCAATCAAGCAATCAACAAACTATCAACCAATTAATGCAACACCCAATCAAGCAATCAACGATTACGGATATAAGTTAACTAGCATGCGTCTCTGAACATAACCATTTAATTAGTTCACCGAGTTATTAATCAACCTAGTCGTTCTATCCAATTCAATCAATCGGGTATGCAACCTAAACTACGGTTTATCAATTCCGGATCTATATGATTCTAACTACATGCAACACACAATTTAGCCGACTTACAGTGTTATAATGATGACGGATGGATGGATTTGACGGACTAGCGGAACAACGAGACCCGACACGACCCGATAATGATGACGGATGGATGGATTTGACGGACTAGCGGAACAACGAGACCCAGACACGAACCCGACGCTAACCCGAAACTTCCCCGAATCGTTGCTTTGACCCCGACCTTGACCGGCACTTGACCGTTACTGTTGACCTTAGCGATTCTGATTGAGCCTCCCGAACCATCCTCATCTTCTCTATCCTCCGGTTCTCTCTCTCCCCTACTGGTTCTCTCTCTCTCTCTCTGGTTCTCTCTCTCTTTCTCTCCCGGTTCTCCATCTCTCTCTCTTCTTCTTCTCTCACGCTTCATCTTCTCTCCCTCTTCTTCTTCTTCAAGCTTCATCTTCATCTTCTCTCTCTCTCTCCCCTTCACGATTCTTCTTCTTCTCCTCTCTCTCTCTCTCTCTCTCTCTCTCTCTCTCTCTCTCTCTCTCTCTCTCTCACTCTCTCTCTCTCTCTCTCTCTCTCTCTCTCTCTCTCTCTCTCTCTCTCTTCTTCTTCTTCCTCCGGTCTTCTTCTTCTTCTTCTTCTCCTTCTTCCTTCTCTTCCTCCGGTCTTTCTTCTTCTTCTTCTTCTCCTTCTCCTTCTCTTCCTCCGGCTTCTTCTTCTTCTCCTACTCCTCCGGTCTTCTTCTTCTTCCTCTTCCTCTTCCTCTTCTCATCCTTCTTCTTCTTCTTCTTCTTCTTCTTCTTCTTCTTCTTCTTCTTCTTCTTCTTTCTTCTTCTTCTTCTTCTTCTTCTTCTTCTTCTTCTTCTTCTTCTTCTCACGCTTCTCTCCTTATCTTCTACTCTCTTTCTCTTTGTTGTTTTTGTTTGTGATGACTAAAGGGAGACCTTAACATCCTTTTTATAGCAAAAACCATGTTGATAATCTCATGACAAGTGTCTCCTCTATTTCTCTACTTCCTCCACGTTTTGGATCCCAACAATGTAAAGGTGTTTAGTGTATTTCTTTGCCACATGTCCTCTCCTTCCTTCCTTTACTTCTTCTCCAAGTTTCCACAACCATATGTCATGCTTCTAGAAGAGATAGGTGGCTCCAAGGAGGATAAGACACTTGTATCTTGTAGGTTTCAATATAGCGAAAAACATTGCACCAAAACGTTTCTAGAAGCTCTCTATTCCCAAACTCTTCCGACGTACCTATATTGCTGTTTTCGTGTTTAATATTTTAGAAACTCCTTAGATGCTTCTATAAATTTACCAAGCCTCATTTTTAGATTCTATATGATCTTATATGAATTTAGCAATTTGAATCACCTCAAACGGACACCCGTAGCTCCCGTTATGAATTTTACAAGTTTTATCGGTTTTATCGGTTTTCTTTCCCGATAATCCGAAAAACTCATCTATGATCCGTTTACACCATTCTTGGTCTTCTAAATGTTTTCTTTATTTAAAAATAATAACATTTGGCCCGTCTTAGCTTCCGGCTCATTTTGGTAAAATTACCAAAATGCCCCTCATCTTCCGAAAATTACGAAAATGCCCCTCGATGACTTTTCTGCTGCCCCGTTGACCAATTTAGTGAGACAGTGTATTACATTCTTCCCCACTTACAGGAATTCGGTCACCGAATTCTCCGTTACTAACAAATTTCGAATCGGAATCTGAATCCTGTAAGTTTCCGTCTCTGAATCCAATCCAACCATGCTTACATTCTGCTCCCAAACTAAGATCATAACTCCCGATGCTTTCTGACTTCTGAATCACTGGTTTGCACAAAACTTCTCTACACTGATCTGCATTCTGATTGCACATTCATTGGTCTTGACTGCAACGGCTCCACCCTGAGTCCTGTATTCATCTGCGCCATATGATACTGCTTGAATTCTAAAATCCATTGCAATTACACTTCTGATGTTCAACTAATTCTTGAAACATGGTTTTGCTCCAACTCTCATCATACTGACAACTTAAATTTCCCACGCTAAATGGCTTGACTCTTGATCAATCCTGTCTTCTCCATTTGATTTGCTTCATCGATTTTATCTCTGATTCCCCAATCCACCACCAAATCTGACTGAATTGCTATACTCCGCTTCATAAATTTATTTGCGCTGACCAATACTCTTCCCCACTTTGTCTTGACTTCCCTGCTCGCGCCATAATAAACTCGTCCTCCATTCCCGTCGCTTAACTTGTTTCCAATGATTACCGCTCCCCGACCGATATTATATTCATATCGATTTTCTTCCATCTAAATCGTCATACTCATGCACGCCTCGAACTTCCTCGATCACTGATCTCCACGCTTCATTGACTCAAAAACTGTTCTTCCCACTGATATCCTCGAACGGACTCTTCCACTGACTTTGATGCTTCTGAATCTGTTCGCTAACTCATAAAACTCATCTGTCCTTGATTTCTTATTGCCACTGGTACCCAAACTCTTTTCTGAATCAACACTGACTTTCTTGCAGGCTCGGGTCAACTGCTTCCTGAATAACATCTCGTCTCTCGGGTTCAGGGTTCGGTCTCGTGTCCTCGTCAAATCTTCCATCACGTCCTACATCAACAACCTCAACAACACTGGAACGGTTAGATCTTTCTAACTTACTTCCCGATATCACTTCCTTATAAGAGATATTGGTATTTAGTCACGTATTACACGTGGCTAATTATTCAATATCTTATAATTCCGCTCAATCTCGAATGAGCTTCATATAAAAAACTGCTTTATCAATTCCGAGCTTAGTTATATCTAAGAGGTTCTCAAACCTTTCTTAACCAACAACTCTAACCGATAACTTATCATCTTGTCTACACAAGGCTAATGGTCTAACACTTACCCAAACGTCTACCACCCTAATCCGATCAATCCAAACGATTCACTAACCCAAATCTCCGGAACTATTTTCTAGCATCCTAGCGAATCAAACAATGCAATGCTAGCAACCTATCGATCAAGGGAATGCAGTACTACTAAACCAAATTAACCCATGAGCAAATGCAATGATACCATCAAACGCTTTAGCAACCTAAGATTAATCAAATGCATGCTTCAAAATCAACATCTAACAACCTAGCGAGCAATCAAAGCATCAATCAATTCTACATTCTAACACCCTAGTAAGGCAATCAATCACACACAATCAATCAATCAAGCAAATCGTCGATTGCAGTTGTCTCTCTGGGTTCTGATGGAAACTGTCTGTTCGGACCCATCATTTGTTTTCACATCATAACTACATTGCCATTCACAACCATCATGAGTATGCAATATAACCACACCGCTACTCAAATAACGACAACCGAAATACTCAACATCCACTATGTAAATAAATACTTCTATTCACCACATAGAGTTTTAAATGCATAGGTCTGTAGGAGATCCTACATACTAGCGGGTTCCAATCCGTCCCACAAGAAACACCGCTTCACACAACTGAATCGTCAGAGACGAATGCAAGCCGATACACACATCAAACAACGAGTTAGAGCCCTTACTTACCTGGGCCTAATCTACTTCCTAATATCTCCAACATGAGCGGTACAGCTCATGTGGATCCTAACCGGTAGGTGCGCCAGGAGGATGGAATGAGTGGTGGTGGTGGTGGCAGAGCGATGCAGTCTCGATCATGATGGGAAAAGGAGCGCAATGTACTTCTCGGGGGCCGCAAATGAAACAAGGCAGGAGTTGTGATGGTGGTGACGACAACTGGTACTCACGGGCAACAACGGTTGTAATGATGGAATAACATCCCGATGGCGGTGGCTGCTTCTGAGTGACCCCCGAACTCCTGAGTCTCCGATAAACTTGAGAAGATAATCAACCATCATATCTGCCCACTTGTTGATCCGAGATAGGTTGCGAATACATGAACACCGCGTATTGGTAATATGGGCCAGGAACTATCTGGGGTAGATCCAACGGACTCCCGAACGTCCACGCTGACGTAGCAAACCACACACACACTGATCCTCCCAGGACAACTCTGTTGTGTGACTGCAACAAGACACCAAACGATTGCACAATTCTAATAAATTTTCTAACTTACCCATTTCTCCCGGTTTTGACGAACGCGACACGGATTCCTGATGGTTGCATTGGCGACACATTTTGACTCGATAAAACGTTGAAAACCCAGAATTTTTCGAACCCATGACGAACCATGCTCTGATACCACCTTTTGTAACGCCCCCCTTTCCGTTTTCCGCTGACCGTCGGGCTGACCGGCCAACAATCAAACAAGAACATGACCGATCGAACCCGAAGCAGTCATACGAGAAGAGTTTATCACAATACGAAAGCCAGAGACAGTCCGGTTTGAGTCAAAGGCTCGAACCAAAACCGTCTTTGACTCCGTTTACCTCATTTCCACGGTACAAAGCTTTTCAACCTGTACCGCTTCCACGAGTTGGTGTTCGGTTCGGACTAACCGTATATCAGAGAATTATTGTGTTTTTTATTACTTTAAAAATCCCATAAACTTCATTCATAACAATATACGGTCCTAATACAAAACGTTTTAACAGGGTACCCACAAACTCCAAAAACCGAAAAGTAAAGTCAAAATGTGTAAACAGACCGATGCTAAATGCCAACCCGAACCTACTCCGAGTTCCCTACGCGTCCGCCGAGCTACGCCAAACCTGAAAAACAAAAAGAGTCTAATGAGCAATCTAAGATTACCCAGTGAGACGGCTCCCAACTAAAGGCTGCTAACAATCTAATAATCCCGCCCAAACCCAAAATATTAATCAAGTACAATAGCTGATCACGTGCTACCAAGACGTGATGAGCTCCACATCAACGAAGGAAATCAAGAACATTGCGGCACATGCCCTCGATTATACTCGATCTATAACTAAACGCATCTCTAACGTAATCTCCACACCATGGGCCCCAAACGCGAACTCGGTAACTTCCACGGGAACACTTAGCTACCCCACGGTAACTAAAACCTTCCACGACTCCTAGACGAAAACACAAAGTCCTAGGACTAAGACACTGTTCTCTGTCCATCGATACGCGGTGACTCGGGTTACCTCTAGATAACCAAAGCTTCATGCATTCCCGGCCCTAGGACGCGACCCCGTATTCTCCGGACCACACACCTACCGGCGTCACTCAGTAGGTTAACACCATATTCAGAATCACCACCTGAAGGCCCGTGTCCGATCAGGTAACTACCCGAGGATCCAATCGGGTCGGAAGTACCGGAATGCCATTTCTAGACTTGCGGGATCTAATGCACCCTATAGAGTCCTAATAACAACAATGTAACCAAGAAGACTCACTAGGACTCTATCACGCAATACCAACAAGGTCAATATAGAACTACCATCTCAATCCCCAGTCTATACCGCAAGTCATATCTCCATTCTCGACATCACCCGACCTTACTCATACTTACCCGGTCCTGCACCAGAGTAAGTCTCTACCAGTACAGTCTACTCGGCCCAACACCGAAGTAGATAAACAATCAAGCAATCAACCGTCTACTCGGCCCAACACCGAAGTAGATACACAATCACACAATCAACAATCTACTCGGCCCCAACACAGAAGTAGATACACAATCACACAATCAATAATCACAACACTACACAAACAGTTATTTAGTTTATTAGTCTTTAAATATGCTCTTAACCTTTACTCATTCAATCCTTAACCTTTACTCATTCAATCCGCTACCTTGGGATTAAAGGATTACTAATCCCGTAGACGGCCCAGCAATTACACAACTTCTTTTACTTATCCCTTCCTAAGTATCTTTAATAAGTCCTCGATCTGTCGGTTTAGAGTTAGTAAGTTTACTAACTCCCCGACATCTCATTATTCATTAACTTCCATTCATTACCCTTAACCCGACTATATAATCCACTCCATTATTATAATCTAAGTGTGTTATGTCTTTTAACCGTATTTTAATCAACTAATAATTTCCCGTATATAGATTCTATATGTCATAGCATGCCGTTCTATATGTATGCATCACCCAATCAAGCAATCAAGAAACTATCAACCAATTAATGCAACACCCAATCAAGCAATCAACGAACTATCAACGATTACGGATATAAGTTAACTAGCATGCATCTCTTAACCTAACCATTTAATTAGTTCACCGAGTTATTAATCAACCGAGTTGTTCTATCCAATTCAATCAATCGGGTATGCAACCTAAACTACGGTTTATCAATTCCGGATCTATATGATTCTAACTACATGCAACACACAATTTAGCCGACTTACAGTGTTATAATGATGACGGATGGATGGATTTGACGGACTAGCGGAACAACGAGACCCAACACGAACCCGACGCTAACCCGAACCTTCCCCGAATCGTTGCTTTGACCCGACCTTGACCGGCACTTGACCGTACTGTTGACCTTAGCGATTCTGACTGAGCCTCCGAACCATCCTCATCTTCTCTCTCCTCCGGTTCTCTCTCTCCCCTCTGGTTCTCTCTCTCTCCTCCGATTCTTTCTCTCTTTCTCTCCCGGTTCTCCATCTCTCTCTCTTCTTCTTCTCTCACGCTTCATCTTCTCTCCCTCTCTTTCTTCTTCTTCAAGCTTCATCTTCATCTTCTCTCTCTCTCTTCCCCTTCACGCTTCTTCTTCTTCTTCTTCTCTCTCTCTCTCTCTCTCTCTCTCACTCTCTCTCTCTCTCTCTCTCTCTCTCTCTTCCTCCGGTCTTCTTCTTCTTCTTCTCCTTCTCCTTCTCCTTCTCTTCCTCCGGCTTCTTCTTCTTCTCCTCCTCCTCCGGTCTTCTTCTTCTTCCTCTTCCTATTCCTCTTCCTCTTCTCATCCTCCTTCTTCCTCCTCTTCTTCTTCTTCTTCCTCTTCTTCTTCTTCTCACGCTTCTCTACTTTTCTCTCTCTTTCTCTTTGTTGTTTTTGTTTGTGATGACTAAAGGGAGACCTTAACATCCTTTTATAGCAAAACCATGTTGATAATCTCATGACAAGTGTCTCCTCTATTTCTCTCCTTCCTCCACGTTTTGGATCCAACAATGTGAAGTGTTTAGTGTATTTCTTTGCCACATGTCCTCTCTTCCTTCCTTTACTTCTTCTCCAAGTTTCCACAACATGTGTCATGCTTCTAGAAGAGATAGGTGGCGCCAAGGAGGATATGACACTTGTATCTTGTAGGTTAAATATAGCTAAAAACAGTGCACCAAAACGTTTCTAGAAGCTCTTTATTCCCGAACTCTTCCGACGTACCGATATTGCTGTTTTCGTGTTTAATATTTTAGAAACTCCTTAGATGCTTCTATAAATTCACCAAGCCTTATTTTCAGATTCTAGATGATATTATATGAATTTAGCAATTTGAATCACCTCAAACGGACACCCGTAGCTCCCGTTATGAATTTTACAAGTTTTGTCGGTTTTATCGGTTTCCTTTCCCGATAATCCGAAAAAAAACTCATCTATGGTCCGTTTCCACCATTCTTGGTCTTCTAAATGTTTTCTTTAGTTAAAAATAATAACATTTGGCCCGTCTTAGCTTCCGGCTCGCATTTTGGTAAAACTACCAAAATGCTCCTTATCTTCCGAAAATTACGAAAATACCCCTTGCTGACTTTACTGCTACCCGTTGACCAATTTAGTGAGACAGGGTATTACACCCCCCCCCCCCCCCAAAGTCTGAAACGTCATTTATGGAGACATACATGACGAAGATGAGGACTAAGTCCATTCTGACAAACAAAGAGATGATTAAATGACATAGATAAAAAATGAATATAACGAATGGATAATTTCCTGCCGACAAATGGGCAAATCGCAGACTCAAAGTAAAAGCAGCTCACTATATTATGCTAGGAGATGGACTCTTCCGTTATAACGCTGCCAGGACGCTACTACGATGCTTGGAGGAAATTAAATCAACAAAGTAATAAAAAAAAACTCACGAAGAGCAGGAGAAAATTATGTTGAAGGACGATCCTTAGCTCTCAAAATCAAGACACGGCTTCTTATGGCCGACACTGATAAAATTTTGCGTGAAATATGCCACGAAGTGAAAAAAATTACAGAAGCATGCCCCAACCATACATACGCCTACAAAAAATTTACAAGCCACGACAGATCCATATCCAATCATGAGATGAGCCATGGACATCGTCGACCATTTCATATATCCCGACAAAACAAATACACCATAATCAAAGTTCGGTGTGTTATTGCATTTGTATGGAAATATATCATATGCCGACACAACCTTATGAAATCCTCACCGATAATGGAAATCAATTTACCTCGATCTTGTTAGGTCAGTCTTGTAAGAAATGTAACATCAAATTAAAAAAAGTCAACATCGTACTATCCACAAGGAACAATCAAACGGAAGCTAATAACAAAACGATCATCGCCTAACTCAAAAATTGGCTCGATAAACACAAAGGGAATTGGGCGGATGAATTATACAGTGTTTTGGTCACATCGAACCACCCCAAGGCGCCCTTCGAACCAGCCCCATTCTACCTAGCTCATGGAGTTGAAGAAATGTCACATGCCAAAGCCGATCTACCGACCGTTCAATGATATATGCTCATCCAGAATCCAGACCTCAATGATAAGATTCTCTAGGACAGCCTCGACTCACTTGAGGAACAAAGGGACGAAGATCTCTTACGAATCCAGAATTATCAGTATCTTACAACTCAATACTACAAAAAAAGACTAAAGGACGGTATCTGATAGAAAGAGACCTTGTCCTGCGCGAAGTGCACAAAGGCACGAAAGAAAATAACGCCGGAAAATTTGGCATACATTTGGAAGAATCATATGTACTTCTCTTGGAAAACTTGTTTATTGATCTGTCCGAGCTATATGAAACACCCATCGACTTCTCTTGGAACTTGATGCACCTAAAACGCTTCTACTACTAAAAAAGGTACTCACTGAGCTACCACTTATGTACTTTGAACTACGAATGCATTGATCCCTGTTTACATGGTACGTAGGCAGTCCTCGCGGATTCAGCTATATCTTTAATAAAATCACATCTCCACAAGATAATCTCTTACGACGGCATCCTGGCCAGATGACTGATCCAAATACGCTCCTCGAGTGCAGTAGTAGAATAATTCACACCTTCATTGTGTATGTGGAAAGTGCCAGATCTATCTACAGAATTGAAGGAGAAAGTTGGGACCGCCCCCGATCTCTTAAGTCTAGTCTAATTTAGTAAGTCGACTTGCCTCGCACAGCCGATCCCGGACTAGGTGATAACCTTGATACGAAGTCGGTTGTACTCCACTCGTATCACAAAAAGGTTATGATGCACACCTCGGAACTCCCTTTAAACAACAAAATGGGACCGACCCCGCAAGCATTGTTCGTCCTCTCGAAATAGTGTAAATACTATTTCACTGAGAATGTTGCCAATGTATAGTCCGACAAAGGCCTTAAAAATCATCGTCAACAAAAGATAGTCAGCCCAAGTCAAGGAAAGATCGACTACTTCCCAACCTAAAAAAAAGAAGAAGAACAAATCTCCTCTTTCAAAGACAAGATAAACATGTCGGTAATAATAAAGCCAAGTACAACGATCACTTCCTCTTGTAAAGAGAAAAATAAATTACAACAACAAAAAGAAAAAAAATCCCTCTTCTTCGAAGAGGCGAAGTTAACCACATCAGCAAAAACAATTTTTGTTCTAAATTCATTACGTTGGCAATCAAACGTTTATGCAAAAAGTATGAGAAAGATACATCGATAAGAGATTGCTTATGTAGGCAAGAAAACTAAGATATGTCGACAAGAGATTAGTCAAATCAGCAAGAAAATTAAGATACGTCGACAAGAGATAAATTATGTCTCCAAGGAAATTAAGATACATCGACAAGAGATTAGCTACGTCGGCAAGAAGATTAAGAGACGTCGACAAGAGATCGATGAAGTCGGCAAGAGAATCAAGAAAAAACAATCGGCAAAAAAATAGTTACAAGTTGAACGCATTGGCGGATTTGGTCTTTCAAAAGAAGGAGAGTTACATCGGCATATGAATATACAAAGCGCACAAATAAAAAATCCATCTTTTCAGAAGAGATGTATTGGTCATATCGGCGAACAGGCGAAAAGAGAACAATAATACAAAAAATAAAAATTTCTTCGTTTTCTTCATTTATAAGAATATATTACAAACCGAGCTACAAAAAATAAGGTGGCTAAACTAGTTTCTTGAAATACGAATTTGTATGAGGCCGAAGCTTGACTTGCAAGATAGGTTTCATCTTGCAAAGAGCCGAGCGCCTTTCTTGAAAGACGACTTTGTTGTCTTGTTTGTTCTCTATCCTTGAAGATTATCGACATAGATGGGAACTATTTCAGGACCGGAAGAAGAATCCTCTTGGGGTAAAGAGAATTCTGAAGAGCTAGTCTCAACGTCCAAAACGGCCACCTCTTTGTCAGACTCCGCTGAACAGCTTGCTCAAAAGAGAAATCTGTTCCGCGTCTTCTAGGACAAGCCTGCTCTGATGTAGCATCAGTTGCCCTGCAAACATAAAACAACAACATAAATCAGATCGGCGAGCTGTAAGTGCCGAAGATAAAAATAAATATACATACGCGAGAGGCAACCGATCCCGAAAGGAGCAGACCAGAACACATTACTAAAATTAATAACGAATCTGAACGATCCAAGCGAAGGATCTAGGTGCCATCCTTAAGTTGATAATGGCGACAAACGGAGGTAATCATCAGCGAGCTCTCTCAAAAAACGCGACGAATCCGGATGACGTCACATACCCGAGTACAAAAAAACGAAGGATACATCGGCACCGAAACTTGAAAGAAGGAGAAATAAAGTGAGGTTAGACCAAAATTTTCACAAACATGAAGAAGAAGAAAGAAGTTGAGATGAAGAAAAATGATAAACAGGGATCGTATTTATAGTGGAGAAGGCAATGGTTATAAAAGCGACGCGACGTTACCGAAGCAGCTTTAATGCAACACAACGGTTCATTACCTGGGACACGTGCAAAGCATTCATTGGCGGAATAATAGGCACCTTGAATAACTCCTGGAAACTCGCGAAGAAAAGAAACGGTCAAACGCATTAAAGAGATCAAACCGATGCCGACCCGTGAGAGGTTGATCCGTACCGACCTAGCTGATTTACTGGACAATAAGGCAATTTAATTTGCCAACCTAAGCTTCACTCAGCGCGCCGAAGTGGAGGGGGCTTACTATTGAAGGTGGGTTTAACACCCCCCTCCCCCTTTAGCCTCGCCCAACAGCAGATCGGCCCACCGAAGCTCAAGTCCAATAGCCATGAAGATGGCCCAATTCGGTGAAGCCCACACCGACCTGCATCAAAAGAGAAAAATATGATTAATGTAAATTAGCATATTTGAGAAAGATGAGAAGATAAAGACATATCTCTGAAAAAGAAGAAAAATCCAAGAGTATCCAGATTTGACATTATCATATTAAAGAAAATCTAGGAAATAAACCTAATTCTCCTTATATAAATACATTTCCTTTAAGCGGGAACAAATCTATCATGAATCATTGTACTCAACCCTAATTCCAAAGTAGAGAAATCCCTTAAGCGATTTTGAACTCTAAGATTAATAAAACAACTATTTTCGGATATTTTTGTTATTGTCTTTTAGTCTTTTAATCGAATTATTTAAATCCCTAAATATCGACAAATTTACCTAATTAATCCTTGAGGAGCTCGGCTTCAACACATGGTTTAATGGAACCCAGGCCCTAGTAGGGAATAACTCGGTTGTGGAGTGTTTTAATGTGCTAGAAATGAAAAACAAATTAACCTTCTAATTTTAATTATCTTAGATATTCTGAAGAATTCTTCTTCTCTACCCAATTTTTTTTAGATTTCGGGAGAATAA